>OY282560.1:286856694-288075960 GCA_958295665.1 Tipula vernalis
TTCCATTACGCTATCTCGAGTTATGGTGAGAAGTAATTCTTAAGAGAGATTCGCGAGCACTTATCGCGTAGCGTTGGATCTGTTGAACTATTCTGTAAATTTTGTAAAATTTTCGGAAATTTTCCATTGCGCTATCTCGAGTTATGTGAGCACTTATCCCATAGCGTTGGATTCTTTGAAGTTTTCTCTACGGTTCGTGAGATTTTCGAAAATTTTCCATGATGCTATCTCGAGTTATGGTCTTTAGAAGTAATTCTTAAGGAAGATTCGCGAGCACTTATCGCATAGCGTTGGGTCTGTTGAACTTTTCTGTAGATTTTATGAAATTTTCGAAAATTTTTCATGACACTATTTCGAATTATGGTCTTTAGAAATAATCCTTATGGTAGATTCACGAGCACTTATCACATAGCGTTGGATTCTTTAAAGTTTTCTCTATGGTTCGTGAGAGTTTTGAAAATGTTCCATAACGCTATCTTGAGTTATGATCTTTCTTGCGTGATGGAAAATTTTCGAAAATTCGAGATATCGTCATGGAAAATTTTCGAAACTCTGACGAACATTGCAACAAGTGCTCACAAATTACCCATAAGGATTTTACCTCTAAGCACTATAGCTCCAGATAACGTCATGGAGTTTTTCCAAACTCTCACTAACGGTTTTATCTCGATAAAGAGAAACTCATTGATACAACATTTGTAACAATATGGAGATGTGGAGCTTTTCAAATAAAATCCTCTATACATTCTGTCAAAAAAGGACCGGAAATTGTTAATTTAAAATGCCCGCGCTTAAGAGATTAAAAATTTTTTTTTCCTAGATTGATAGGACTGTCTTTCATTACGATGCCAATTTGGAGCGCAATCTGTCAACCAGTTTGTTTAGAGCAGTTTGTTAAATCAGTCGATCTCATTGGTGCACGGCGATTTTTAGGATGAACAAAATTATTGAACAAAGAGTTTGCCTTAAATTTTGTGTTGCAAACGAAATTTCTTGTGATCATGTGTGAAAAGTGACTGAAAATATGGGAAAAAAACTCGTGGATTTTTCACGACGACAACTGGCCTCACAACGAGCTACGATTGTGAACGAATACCATCGAGCAACCGCTCTGAGTCGGCCAAAGCATCCTCTATCTAATTCCATAATCATCAGAGCCGGCCGACAAATATTTAATAAGTTCATGGGACTATATCACAGCCAACCGACATACAAAAATTCTAAAAAGTTTACAACAAATGCATTAAACCATCCTCTATCTAATTCCATAATCAACTGAGCCGGGCAACAAATATTTTCTGACTTCATGGGACTATATCATAATGTAGCAAAAAATTTATTTTTCTTTTGGTAGAATTCACAAATATGTCACGATAGCAATATTTTTCGACGATGAGAGCAAAACTGTATAAGCATTAAGTAACTATATCATGATATAAATATAGTATCATGACATTTTATAGTGTTTGGGGATAGAATTTTGGGCTAACTTCACAAAAAATATTAAAAACTTTTGTGACAGCAGGATTTTCGTGGCTGAGAGTAAAAAGTGTCACGATAGTACTATTTAGTGTTACCATCGCATTTTTCGGGGATAAAAATTGGGCTAACTTCATCACATACATAATCAAAATAGTTATAATGTTGTTCATCTAGTATGCTTATAATAAAACGTTATGTTGTTACGCGCTTTATATATGGGGTGATCAGGCTGAATTAACCGTCTTATTTACGTCGCCAGGGCTGCAGGCGTAAAACTTATTCTATGTAAACACCCTGTGAAATTATCGATTATTTCTAAAATCCCAAAATGAGACACGAGATTACTAGTATAAGTACTAGTATAAGTACACTAAAGTACTAAATTGGGTAAAAGGTAGAGATCGTCACCATTGGGTCAGGTTAACCAACTGGCATTTGGATAAGCTAATAAGTAAGACAAAACAAGAAATACCAACGGAAAAAATTAGTTCGATTGCTATTGAATCGCAGTAACTGTCAAGTTTTTTCAAAGTTTGTCAAAAAATTTGGCAACTGGGTTCGACTATAAGGGCGAGGAGACATTAGGGTTCAGTAAATGTGACCAGCTTAAATTTTAGTCGAAGGTTTCAACGATCGAATATCTTGTGATTTTTCAGAAGGTATTTATTTCACAAAAATTAAGCCCTCGACCTTCATGTTGTTTGATTTAAAAGAGTAAAATGGGTTTAGAAACGTAAAAGTCATTGGGAACCTTTCCCTTCGAAACATTTGACTGAAGTTAACGTATTTATTGCCATTTTCTTTTGAAAATTCAGTAAATGACGCTGGTAGTATTTAATGAAGTCAACAAGTTAGTATAAAGTTGGAAAGTAAGATTACATTGGTGTGAAATTAACATAGGTCACAATATCGAATAAAAAGAAGGTTTTATATCAATGATATGTGAGAAGTTTAACTAATTTCCGCTCGATAAAGAGGAAAGTGAATTTTAAGAGTATATTGGAGTAGTACAAGTACCGACAGAGAAAGCAGGCCACCCTAAAAAAATATTTTTTTTATGGAAATATCTCTTGAACCGCACTAGCCAGAAACTTGAGACAAAAACCAAACTCAAGATCATTCAACACACACTTAGAAAATATTATCACATCATACTTTGTCTAGTCATGTGGCTCAATTGTTTTTACTTATCCCACAACATGGAACGGCATCAGCTGGAAACTTGAAAGCAAACGCAAATTCTAGGTTTCAGCATTGCCGGGAAACAGGAAAATTGGACTGAACCCGATTGGAGCCAAGTCTTATTCACCAATTCGATGGACGCTTTATCTGGTTCCAACGGGATCTTTAACGAAAACTTGCTATATTAAGGAAATATTGGAAGAATACGTTGTTCCCTATACTCACAATTAATAGGCGATAATCTCGTGATAATGCACGTTAATGCAAGACCTCATGTTGCCAG
Source organism: Tipula vernalis (assembly GCA_958295665.1). NCBI lineage: Eukaryota > Metazoa > Arthropoda > Insecta > Diptera > Tipulidae > Tipula > Tipula vernalis. Next base: position 286,859,642 of record OY282560.1, read on the forward strand.
ACTCGTGAATGAAAATTTGATATTGAATCCGATAGAGCATGCGATTTGAATCCTAAAGCACTTGAGAAATTCTTGATAGAAGAATTCAGTCTCATACTTCAGTACCAAAAACGATTTGTATAGTAGAAAAACCTTAACCACGAAAGTTTGGAAAGGATTGTTTTGAATAACCTAGAATTTGGTTTTTGTTTCAAGATTCTAGCTGGTGCGGTTCCAAAGATGTTCGCATAAACAAAATATGTTTTTTAGGGTTGTATTTTTCTCTGCCGGCGAGTGTATTTTACGGCACATTCTTATAAGCGTTCCAGCTCCACTGTGCCTTGAAAGAAATTCGATTGAAATTGGAAAGCTTTCACTGCTTTACTGGAATTTGAATTTATTTAAAATAGGAATGGTTTATTTCATTTTATTTAGATGTTGCTGGATAAAAGTTGTAGAAGGTGCTGACTGATTTTTAAATTATAAAACTGATTACATTAACCAAATTAATTAATTATTAGTTTGCTGGTAATAATAACCTAAAAGTCTGAGTAATTGAGGGTCGTAACTCATAACGACGTTCTGTAACTAATCTAAAAATCAAAATAATTTTATGAACCATAATTACCATACTTTTTATTACATTCATAAACTTCACATTTTTATTATTTTCCCTGTAAATAATTTTTTTTTATATTTAATTAAATTGAAATGATATTTTTATTATAGAAATTAAGTACCAAATGAATGAATGAATAATTTTACAAAAAAAAAAAAACTTTAATTTTAAACACCATAAAATATTAAATATTTAACTAAGTAAATAAAGTAAAATAATATGACACTTACAGGTACCTTGCTTCGATTACGCTGTGGTGCAAAATCCTCTTTTGATTTTCGTCGTTTATCTTTTAAAATCATACGCGCTGCCGCAAACGCCATTTTGAATTAAAAAAAAAAAACTTTAATTCACTTCCACTTAATTAATTAAAATATTAAAAATTGTCTGTTTGGTTGCTTATTTAATTAATTTTATATCTTAAACGCTTAGATTTTTTTTTTATTTAACCAATTTTTTTATTGCTTTTCGTTTTTGATTATTAATTGAAAATTTGATTAGATTACTCATTAATTGAAATTATTATTAATTTTTTATTTTTCGAATTTTTATCACAAAATTTATTATTGTTTAGTAGATTGAATAATTGATTGATTTGGTTTATTGGATTTTTTTTTGTTTTTTTTACTAACGGCACATAAGTTGTCTTAAAAATAATTTTTTTTTGGTTTTTAATTTAATGACGGAGACTTTAGATTCGTATGTACTAGAATAGAAATAATTATAGGATTAGATATTTGTATAGATTTACCAAATAGTTTTTAGGAAGCTATTTACGGTAATCTATTTATTAAAATCGGGTGTGATTTGTATTTCAATTTCTTAATTATATAGCCTTATGCTGTTCATTGTAATGTTCAAACAGTAGAAAAGACAATTCCGCACAAATTTATGGTTTCGTTTTTTTTTTTTTCAATTATCTGCGTACCCAGATTTTACTTTTCTTTGCATTTTTTAAAGTGTTAATAATTTCAAGTGTAAATACCACTGAGTTCGAAGATTTGAAGTTTGCCTATGCAGTTTCGCCACAAGCAATCGGTGAAATTGTGATTGAAACATGCCGGGCAATTAACGTGGTGTATGTGGTAAGCATTTTGAAATATTTAATTTGTAATTGTAGTATGATCTGCGTGACAAAACGTACACAAATTATAAATTGTGAATTCTATAAAAAAGAAGTTTACAGTTTCTTGAATTTAACGAAAATAATTTATAATTCATAAGTTATATAGTTAGCCGGAAATTCTGAACAATGGATGGAAAATAGAAGCAACAAAGTTTTTTGAAAAATCAGGATTGCCTAGGAGCCATAGATGGCAAGCATATCCACATCAATTTACTTTAATTACAAAAAGACATTCAGTGTGGCAATCGTTAACGCCGATTGTGAGTTCTTAATGGTAGACGTTGGAAATAATGGGCGAATTTCTGATGGAAGAGTTTTTTCAAATACCAAATTTTTGGAAAAATTAAATAACGGAGAACTTGGTTTTACCAGATCCCTCCGCTCCTTTTCCCAGAGCACAAATTTTGCCCTTTCCTTTTTGGGTGATGATGATGCGTTTCCACGTCGACCAAACTTGATAAAGCCGTATGCACATGAAAACCTTTAAAACGATGAGGTGAATTTCAACAGGAATCTTAGCTCAGCCCAAGTAAGAGTTGAAAATATGTTTCGTATTTTAGCATCGCGTTTTCGTATTTTGTATACAACAATAAATTTAAGTCCGGAAAAAGTTACCATTATCGTGTTGACATGTTGTTATTTACACAATTATTTAAAAAAGGACTTCTTACACAGATAATATTGTAGCGTCAGCTTCAACTTCCTGTCAAGAAAAGTTAAATACTAGCACTATAGATTCCTTTATGTCTAGAAATCCTAGTAAAGAAGCAAAGAATATAATAAATTCATTTTGTGACGTTTTAAAAGTACTTAATGACTAAAACATAAATTTGGTTCATCTTTTAGAAGATCTTCTAGGCGTTGGTATGGTTCGTCTGAAATATGTTGCGGTGACAAACCGATGGAATCGTTGAATAACATAAAAGACCGTGGTTGTATCCCAGTTTGGGTTATGCGCCCGGAATACCGCATTGTAGTTGAAGATGTAGGAAACGTATATTTGTAATGATTTTCCGACGTGCTTGAATTGATTAGTCATCAGATAAAAAAAAAGCCGTGGTTATTTCGCACTTTGAGTTATACATTCAGAATGCATTGCTGGACGTTCAGACGCATTGTGGTTCATTGATACGTTCAGAATGCATTGTGGTTGATTGACTAGTGATTAGGGTTGGTGGCGAATCATCAGACAAAATAAAAGAAAGCGGTTGCTTTGCAGTTTTAACTATTCGCTCAGAATAGATAAGTGAAGTTGAAGATCTAGATGACATTGGCGTGGTTGAGGGACAACTTATTAGGGTTGCTGGTGATGTTACTTTAATTTATTTAATTGTTCTAACAACAAAGTCTCGTCTATTATTTTTTTTGCAAATAATTGCAAACATAAACTACATAATAATGCAAGTAGGTTATTAATTTCGTGCCCATCAATTTGTCTGAACTGTGAATGTTTTTGTGAAAATGGCATATTTAGGGGCTCGAGTGTTAAATCAGTCAAAAAATTGCATACAAATATTTCAAAAAATTTTATTTTCAATTTTTTAATATTTTAAGCTTACTTAATGATTCATTTTGAAGCGCAACGAGTTTTAATTTTTGCATTATTTACTGTGGACCATTTGCAGTTCTTTCTCCTCAAAACAAGAATAAAAAAATGAACTAATTTCCGAATATGTTCATAGCAATCATCATTTGGATTTGGTATCATCATCAAACATTCATTGGTTAAAAATTTAATCACATTTGGAGAACAACAATTTCTATGGTAATATTTTTTTAAGACATCTACCAAAGATCGAGCTTTATTGGTAAATTCATCAGAAGGAGCACTCAATGAACCAAAATTAGTCTCATTCTCTTTCATCACCTACTTCTCCCGGCAGCTTTGGCAATTAATTTTCTTCAAAATACAATAGCCTGTATAGTATACTGAAGCGTTTTGCTTTAAAACATGGATTTCTGTCTCCTCAATGATACTGTCAGTTGGTAAATTATTAGTGCTGGCATACTGTTGAGATTTTAGGCTCATTTCAAATTTGGTTTTAAAGCTATTCCAGTCCAAATCAACTAGCTTGCGATTCATCCGACAAGCAATTTTTGTCGAGCTTTTCCTTCAAAATATCAGCTAGTAAAATGTTAGCTTTTATGCTGATTTTAAAACCTTTGAGAAACTTAAAATAGTTTTCATTTTTTGAAAGAAATGTGTAGACATTATTACTAATCTTGAGTGGTCGTTCATAAGGAGCTGAAGATTTGAAATGTCGGCAATTTAAACAATCGAACAGCGCCATTTGAGCGGTTTGGTATAGCATTGTTCAGAAATTCACCAAACGTTTCCGGTTTAACTTTCAATGTTGTCCTAATTGCACTGGCTACTGTACTGCTAAACTGACGTACATTTTCTGGAACGTATTTGGTTCGAAATGGTGGATGGTCAGTTTTGGCATCAGTTTAACATTTTGTTTCGTGTCAAATTCGAATATTTTTTGAATAACATTAACATCGGCCACTCCAAAAACCGAATGTTGAAATTTATTTTTTAAAATGGCATTTCCTAACAAATAATATTGTGCTTAGAGATTGCGATTTCCTGAGAAATTGTAGTTCGCGAAAAACCAAGAAATTTCTTTCCCAACGTATTGCATTTCTCGAGAATTTGAGAGTTTTAAAATTTTTTCTCGAGTATCTCGGAATTCTCGAGAATTTTTCTATTTTTTGTGTGATAAAATTTTATCAAAAAAATATTTTCATTACATTGATCTATTTGAAGTTTCCTGACGAAGAAACATTTCTTTTATTTTGAGCTGAAGTAAAGGCCGAACAGTAAACAGAGCATTTTTTTTTCATTAATGCTCTTGAAAAATCACACATAATTTTGGAATCCATAAAAATTACAACATTATGTTCATTTATTGCTTTTTTTTATCTCTCTATACCATATCATTCAAAAAAATATCTAAGATTTTGGCTATTCAGTTGGATAAACTCATCTGCGTTAAAAAGAGGGCTGGAAAGGTAGTTTAAAAATGATTCCACTCTCCAAACACTTAAATATTTGGACTTGTACGCGGCCCTACCTCTAAAGCACACCGTTACGGTTGAGGTGAATCACACCATTAAAATAGAGTATTATTGCATCTCCAATACATTTTTATAGTATAATGTACGCTTGTTTGATTCATTTCGTTTGAACGAAAATTATTTCATTTTTGATAAAGGTACATATATTCTAAGATCTGGTGAACATTTTGTTAAAATAGTTTTATACCGGCTGAAAATGTGTGAAAATATTGTTTATTCTCCCTAAGAATGATATCGACAACCTGACTCGACAACTCTTGGCCTGAGCTGCCCCAGAATGGTTCAAAGTTTCATTAAAATACAGGCAGTTCAAAATGTAGTATACTTATGTGGTTTTTAATACCATGATTTTAGAGCTATTTGCGATTTTTCTGGGCCTGACTTGGTGCCATGCGAGTGTAAAGTTGCATTATTGAGTGTTATATTTAAAATGATTTATACCGCACGTTATTTTTAAGGTATATTTACGATGCTATAAAAAGATAAAAAAGAAATTAAATCCAGGTCAATCTATTGAAGCTAGCTTTAATTTTTGTATCTTTTAATAGCATTGGACTGTAAAAATGACAGGCGATAGGTCAGGCTAAGCCAAATCAACTGTCAATTTGATCTACCGTTTAAATGGGCCTCAAATACAAGTTACAATAAAATCAAGCTGTATACTTCACATTGAGCTGGGACGAATAAGGGTCGGAATTGTTCCATCAGGAAGTCTATCTCATTTTTAGGGACAAGAAACAATATTCGTGCCATTCTTAAGGACGAACAAAGTAGTATTTCACAAATTTTCAGTGCTCATAAACTCATTGAATAAAACGTTCACCAGCTCTCCCAGTAATAGGTCCACGGATAAAAACACCAATTACGAAATTTGATTTTTTTTTTTTGACCATTTGATTTGAAAGTAAAACTTAAAATACTGTTTGGCTTAAATGTCTTTACATGATCAAATTTAAATGTATGGTAACATATAGGGCTCATTCACATTTATTTGTTCTAAATCGAATAATTGTCCGACAAATTTTTGATTCTGATTTCCCAAAACCAATAATTGCCTAATAATAGGCGAGGAGGATAGTCGTTCGAACCCCTTTCAATATAATATCTTCAGTGCCGGACATCCTGTATAAAGTTCGTATTTCACTTATCGTATTCGTATTTTTTTTTCTTCAAAAAAGTTTTATTGCAAGTGCAATTCAAATAAAATTAGTATTCTCAAAATTCACGAGTTAATTATACTATTCTCGAGAAACAAGAATTTCAGAAATTAATGAAATAAAATTGATCGAGAAACGATATCTAAAAATTGTTATAAAGTCTCGAGAATTCCCGACACAGGAATTCCCGATCGAAATCTCTAATTGTGCTTCTGGAGTCACTCCGAGTGTTTTGTAAGTAGTTACCATAACAACATGTAATTTTAACATATCGTTGCAAATCTTTATATTTTCTTTTATTAAATTTGATAAATATAAAGGATTAGCAGATTTGTTAATTAACGTATAGCTGAGAACATATTTTTAGTCATCCACCAGTCCACGCAACATAAAAAACAAAACTGACGTTACAAATTCATTTTTTCTTTCACGGCCATCATCACAAAACCCTTCAAAGCGGTCTCAAAATATATTTACGGTTAGGTCTTTCTTTATGCACATTTGATCAAAAGATAATACATTAATTTTTGATTTTGATATCATGGTAACAAAACTTTATTTGTTCCTGGCGAAATAAATTTAGTGGAAGACCATTTATATATAGATGTGGTGGATGCTAATTTTATATTTAATTTGTCCCTCAAATATCTGGACGTTGAAGCCGATTTATAAAATAATGACTGTGTCACTCTCATTGTAGTAAAAATCTTCTTTTACAATTTTTTTTTTAACTTAATATGTTTAAGTTTTATTCTACTAAAGCAATGCTTGAAATTCTTGTAGGAGGCTTTCAATAAATTATAGTCTGGGTTTTTTTTATTTCTTTCTACATAATTGAATTGCTCTTCCATTTTTAGCACATTTCAGGCAAATAGATGAATTTTCTTTCGGCGTCTCACAGTGGTGACCGTTGATTTTATAAATAAATTTCAAAAATTGTATTTCCTTGTCAGTTGGGTCAGTTTGGGAACCGATTGTTCCCAAAACTAGCGATTGTGATTGAACTAATAATGGAACGTCCTGTTCCAGATCGAAGTTATCCAAGCTATTAGATCAGCAATGATTTTAATCAATATTAGATCTATGAACTATATTTAGAATTGGCATAACATTTTTGGTTAAACGATTTTTCCATGTAATATTTTCATTCAAAAAGTGCCTTTGACACACGAAGCTTTTCTTATTAAAAATTTCATTTGGCAAAAGTACGATAGAAAGTATGCACTTTTGCGCTTATTCTTTGTCTTTTGGTAATTTAAAAAATTTTAAATCCTACTTCGTTGACGTAATTCTGCAATTTGGAACAATACAGGTGACGTGTTGTTTTTTAGTATCCAACTGCCGTTTTCGTTTTAAATTTTTTTAAGAAAGTGAATAATACATATTAGTGAATTAAAGTAAGCTCATCTTTTTCTAAAGACGTTTTAAAAAAATCTGGAGAATTATTTGTAAATTCGATTCGAACGCATTCGAATCTACGAAGTTCTTATTTAAATTGAATCAGATTCGTTCGTTTCTTATTTAAATCAAATTCGAAGCTTTGAAGGACATGCTAAATGAACTAGCAAATTATTGGAAAGTTCATTTCAGTGAATTTTTCATGAATTATAATTTTTTAGCTTTTTATAGGTAAATATATATGTATATATAGTATATATATATATATATATATATATATATATATATATATATATATATATATATATGTATATATATATATATATATATATATATATATATATATATATATATATACATATATATATATATATATATATATATATATATATATATATATATATATATATATATATATATATATATATATATATATATATGTATATTCAGTGGCGTAGTCTGGTTTTTGGAGGTAGGGAAGCACTTGACGATAGGTAGTTCCTAGCTTTTTACCATTCGCTAAAAAACAATTGATTAATTATAATACAACAATTAGGATCGCAGACCAGAACAATATTCTTGTTTTCCATGGGGATTGAGAATTTATTTATTATGGCTTTTTTAGACTATTTTGGTATTAGTTTTTCAAGAGCATACTGTTGCAATCGACACAGTATGGTTTGGAAAAATAATACCTAAACAGTGTAAAAGTGTCAGATTCGATCTTTTGTATTGGATTCTTATTTGAAATTAATCAGTTTCGTCCGTTTCTTATTCGAATACCCTAAATTATACAACTAATAACTATTAAAAGATAAAATAAAAATTTAAAGGAAGCCTTAGTAAATTGATCTAAAATATCATCGTAAAAATTGTGTCCTCCGCAAACAAGTTCCTGCATGGTCAAAAAACAAACAATGTCTATATGTGAAAATATTTTACGAAAATCGTTTTGCAAGTCTGTATTTTCGATAAATTACACACACATACACACCAGTTTAATGAAACTTTTAGTGTAACAAATTTAATTTCGCAACGAATTTTCATTCGCTAAACTGGAAGTTTTATTATAAGGAAATGCCCTGTGTACTAACCAAATGAATAAAAAAAGAAGGCGAGTTTTCCTTCGAGGCGGATTTTAACTCTAATATAAAGTTAAATCCATTAAGTTTGGGCGGTCACAAGTGAGCAAGTAAAATTGCAAGCCATCCGACGCCAACCTTGGAAATTACCATCATTGCACCTTGTGGAAATCTATTATTGCAAACTTCTGCTAGTGCTACTCAATAAAGTCATGCGATGTACAAAAGACGTGCGATGTAGATTTTCCAACTATTGACGATGTTTTAAAATTCTTAGGCAAAAGATCTGATGCTCTGGAATACCGTAAGTCAGAAAGTAGAAGGACTGGTCTAAATTCTAATGGAAAAGTTTTACGATCGTTTGCAATCATTTCGATAAAATGTGATTAAATTGCCACGGACGTATTTTAGTGTCTGGTGTCGGAGAAAGTCGGACAGACTTTACAAAGCAGATTACATCAATCCAGATGACCAGCCTAAACAATTACAACTCAGAATTTCACGTCGAAGTAACTGCTGCACAACACCACACCAAAACGACTTAAGTCTATTGACTGGGCATTAAATTAGTAGATCCCGAAACAAATAAATCAAACATAATAGACATTTTATTGGGGTCAGATGTAATTTTGCAAATTTTAGGCTATGGCAAAATTCCAAATAATAAAGGTCAAATTATCGTGCAATAGACCTTATTTGGATGGGTTTGGTTGGACGCCAAGGTGATATTCAAACCACCGCTCTTCATTGTCTACAATATTAAAATATTCAGCTGATTTCAAAATTGACAAAAAGTTGAGAGCCTTTTGGGGAATTGGAGGAGATTCCAAAGCCATCCATATTGACAAATGACGAAGAGGAAAGTGAAGTCTATTTTGTTGCTAATACCGTCAACAGAAGTTTGTTGTGAGGTTGCCGTTTGAGGAACCCATGCCGACCCTAGGAACATCGCTCAATTTAACAATTAGCGGGTTGCACGCCAGGGAGAGAAAATTTGTCAAAAGCGAAGAATATCAAAATATATACAAATCGTTCATGCAGGAATATATTGAACTCAGACATTTGGTGAAAATTAGCACAGAAAGGTTGAACCAAGATACTTGAGTATTTTTACCACATCACGGTGTTTTAAAAGAAGATAACATCAGCACAATCTTAATATTAGTATTCGATGCACCAACCAAAACCGGATCGACCGATTCGGTCAATGATGAACTCCTAGTTGGACCAACAATACAATGAAGTATCTTCGAAATAATTTTTCGGTTTCGGGAACATGCCTTTCTCACGAGTTCTGATATTGTCAAGATGTATAGGAAAATTTTATTGAATGATGAAGATCAGGAAAACCAATGCACGTACAGAACCTGGTCACTTATGGTACCGCTTCCTCCCCGTTCTTAGCAACAAGGGTTATGAAGGAACTAGCCAGAGTAAACCAAAATACATACCCGGCTGCCGCAACTTTACTTAATGCTGACATGTATTTTGAAGAACTGATAACTTTGAAAGATGATATAACTAAAACCCTGAAGGCTGAATGAATTTCAAAACAGTGAACTATCATAAGTTGTATTTTTCTTGGAAACAAACGCGCAGGAAAGTTACATGGCTTCAACAGTGATTTTTAATGAACACTTTCACATATAAATACAACACATATACGACATCTCTTTCTTATGCTACGGGCCAATAGTCGGGTTAATTGTTCTTTTACCTACTTTTTAACAGCGTACAGGGTAAATTCAAATATTGTACTAAAAAGTTGGCTAAAATATGAAAAAACTGTTGTTTTTAATTTTTTTCATGTTTCACTGATTTTTTTTTTAAATTTTCGGGTTTTTGTTATATGTATTAATGTATGTACAGGTAATAAACGAATGAAAAGCAATAAAAATATTTGACGTTTTTTCTTTGCACCAGCGATTTCAACCATCCAAATCATTATTTGTGCCCATCAAATCATTTTTACTTCTAGAGGATGGGTACGCCAATTGAGATAAATTTAAAGTTAAAGGTTAAAGTTTTTGGTTCATAAAAATTTAGTTTTTTTTTTTTTTGGTTTTCGGTTTACGGTTCGGGTCCGGTTTCACTCTCTGTTTGGAAGATTTAATTGTTTTTTAATTGAAAACATTAAAAGATTCATTAATCACAACCTCATTATTAAAACAAAAAAAATAAAAAAGATTTAAATAAATTCAGTGTAGCGAATTAACAATTAACTATTTAGGAATAAAATTATGTTGTAACGACCACATCATAAAAAATCTACATGATTTAATAGCCTTGCCCATAACCACTACAAAAAAATTAAATTAAAATATTTACCACCAGCACAATTAATTAGAGATGGTTAAATATAAAATCATCGATAATTTCAACAATTAAAATTTAATAATACAAAATTAAAATACTCAAAAAAATTTTAATTTTTTTTTTAGTAAAAAAACCAAAAGCAATAACAAAAATTATGCGGCGATAAAATAATATTTTGTGGCAAATACTTTTCCGAAGCCAAGCAACAAAAAAAAAAAATAAATTTAATTTATTTTATAATATTAATTCAACTGTAGGTATATACAATATAAAAACAGAAATGTTCCACAATTTTACAAAATAAAAAAAAAAAGTTTATTGAATTTTAAAAATATGTATTTTAAAAATGCACAGACAAATTATTTTTGGTTTATACAAACAAAAAAAAAAAAATACACTTTAACCAAACAGGCAAAAAAAAGCACAGAAAAGTGCATACGATTGTGCAGAGTCATTCAAACATAATTGAATTTAAATTGTTTTTGAGGAAAATTATACCACGGAAAACTATCCAAAAAGTTTTTCCAAATTCCATTTTAATTTGAACATATTTTTGTGTTTTACCATTTTTATTCATAATTGGGTTATAATAGTTGCATATATTGGTACTAGTTAGTACGGTACTTTAGCACAATTGGTTACTTGATATATTACATTCTATAATAGGATTAGTTGCTTTAGTTTTTTTGGGAGGCAATAATTCAACCATTCTAATAATATTCAAATACGAGTTCTGGACTGGTTTATAAATAGTTAATAACGTAGAAATAATGTTAAGACAATAATTATTTGAATTAACATCAAAATGGAACAGGATAATCTTCAATTGCTGCGGTGATATTACAAAAAAAAATGGAAAATTATGATTTAAATTTTAACTAACGACTAAATTATTCTCGATAAAATCGCGATTCGTAATTGCAAGAACTTAAGGCGGTAACTAACGTTCCTATTTTTAAAAAAGGCGACTGTACATCAACATGGGTTCCGTCAAGGTATTAGTACTTAGTCGAATTTGTGAAACTGACTGAACTAAAGTTTACTCTCTAGATTGATGGTCAACGTTGAACACGCGAACGAGAAAGACGTGTTTTTATCTTCTCTGTAGTGGAAGAATTTTTAATTTTAATTTAATCTAATTTTGGTATAAATTTGGTTTGATTTCTTTAGTAAATTTAATCAATTTATTTTAAGTGTTGTAGTGAGTTGATTGAAAATAGATTAGTATTTAAATGTATTTAATTATGGATAAAGTGTATCCAAATGATAGTAAAAGTGTATGTGTATATTTTTTTGTATGAAAATATAATTAAATTCAATAAACTATTAAGTGTTTTATTTTTTTTGTTATTGAATTAATACAATGAAGTGTGGTATCTGAACTTGAGACAGGCTTACACATGCTCAAAATTTATAAAACGGTTCATTCGTTTGGCAGGTATATAATAATTTTTATTTCATATGCCTGCCTATGAGACAGTACTTTCTAATAACTCTGATAACCAGGATGGTACTTACATTAACTTCTATTAATTTTAGAGATGAAGGGTGAAGCTTAGTGTAAACGGGAAGTGGTGGTGTGTTCTGATTATGAGGTTGATTAGTAAATAATTATTTGACTTTCTGTTTTAGAATATCCAGCTGAATCTAATTTAAATTCTTAGTTTTAGACTGACAAATGATTGAAAACTGCTTCGATTGTAATTTTAAAAATAATTAGCAGAATACAATTGTGTTGTCATTGTATTATATAAAATTACTAACTATCTTCTATAACTAGGTGTTTTTAACCGGGTCGACTCTGTCATAACTAATGAACTTTTCTTGTCCTGCGTTTTTGTTATATGTGCGATGGCACCGGCCGTCCCTGGAGGTCAAGCTAAGGCTTGAGTCTACACTCCAATCAATCAACAATATTGGTTTTGTTGATGATTTAGCTTTACTTTATACTGCTAAATCTTCCAACGATGTTATTTCAAAGAATAATTCCGATATTGAGCTTCTATGGTTTAGCATGTTTCAATTTCTGAAATCATACCTACAGATAACAGCAAACAATTAACATATCAGAGCGCTTCTAAATGTACTGCCGTTAATTGTCAGTCCGATTGTTTGAATACTGAATAAGTCAACTCATTTAAGTATTGTGTATTGGAATTAATTTAGGCACTAACCTAAATTGGAAAATCATGTCACAACTCATGGTTTACCTTATTCACGATGTATGCCCATTGGTAATGGCTAAAAAGGAGTACGATTTATCCCGCTAGTATGGTTGTTATCCAATGCGTGTGAAGTTTCTAACAAATAACAAAATATAAGCAATTATTAGAAAGCAGGTACATTCTAATATAATTCCAATACAAATTTTAAAATATGCTAAAGTCAATAGGATAGGATTTATAATTTTTTGACAGGAATAAAAAATGTTCAAACATAATAAACAAGCAAGAGTTTACGGAACTTAAGTATTATGCTGTGTGCCTCAAAAGACTTTTCAAACTAAACTTTTGTAAAACCCAGTAATTCATGCAATATTTAAATAGATGTCACTAACTAGGTCAAAAGTATTCAATTGTGCCTTATAGCAGAACCATCTTGATATGAATAGAGCCGGCATGTAAAATATGAACTTAAAATAAAGGACATAGAAACACTAAAAAATAATTTATTTTCATAGAGTTTGTATGAAAAAATGCGATTTCGATTGACGAAAAAATATGAATTAAAAATTAAACCTAGATAAATAATTTTTTCTGAAATCACTAATAAACAACTCAATGACTAACTCATTTAAAGCACAGATTCTCAGGCTTCCCCATTTTCCAGATATAATCAAAATAAAATAAGGGAATTAAATTAAAAAACGTTCTACAACAACAACAATATGTATTAAAAAGAGAATATTCTATTTAATGACGTCATCACTTATTCCAAACTAAAATCAATAGTAAAAAAGAACAATACGTTGAACAGCCAAAATTAAAATAAATCAAAGAGAGTCAAAGAGAAAAAATTATAATAATATGCATTGAGCGAGAAGAAATCAAAAAATTCAAATCAACCCAGATTGTTATGGATCACAAATAAACGACATAACCAACAAACATTAACTGTAATATAAATGCCTTATTTATTTCTCAAGCATTAGAAATATTATTTAAATTAAATCACCGCTGTAAATAAATACAACATGATTAATATTTGGCATCGATTTTTATTCCCAAAAATTAATGACCCATTCAAAATTGGGTTTTGTTTATAATATTTGAATTGTCATAACATTTGAGAGCGGTGTATAAAATAAAATAGCTCTTACTTATTATTCCCATTCCTAGATGTCACTTAACACACAAAAAAAACAACAGGGATTCGGGCTGAGTAAACGATTTGAAAGAAAACTTTTTACGTAAAATTACCATAATTTCTTTCATAGCAATGGTTTAATTTTAGTAAATTTATAAAAAAATTATATTAAATTAATTATTATTACAATTTAATTATTACTATAGAGGAAAGCCACCAAAAATATGTTTAACCGAATCAAAAATCAGACCAATTTTAGAATCCGACTGGTTCGATCACCTATTTGATTTTTTTTATGTTTTTAATTATAGGCAACATCTATGGTTTAAACAAAATGTCGTTATAAAGCATTGCCACATGATATGAATCTGTATTCGGGCAGATTTTTGTCATGTGGCAATGCTTTTAGAAGGAGACTAAAAAGAGATGGTTGTAATTGTTTATAAATTTTATGTTATGACGTATTTTACAACAACAACATTCCATAAAAGTTTAGCAATAGTTTATATTCCAAGAGGATTTTCACTAAGGAATAAACATTTTCATGATTCGATTTTTCAATCAAATAAAATTACATGTTTTATGAACATTTTCGTATAAAAATAATGTAAAAGCTCATAATTCTTATAGACTAAAAATGTAAATGAAAACAATCGTTTTCCCATATAGTTTCATAGTAAAGAAAAAATTTTATGTACTTTATTTTAAGCTTAGTAAAAAATACAGTCAATGTGGAGGCTCTTATTTATAGAGTAGGCTCTGCTTATAGCCAACTAAACTTTTCAAAGTCTCGGTTAAATAAATGATGTCTAATAAAAAATAAACCGAGTCGTATAAGAAGAAGTTCAATGGCGTTCAATCGCATGATCTTGGTAGCCATTCACGTCTGTTCTTCGAGAAATTATTCGATTATTAAACTTCTCTTTCAAAAAATCGATTGATTGCGTGTGTGCCATGTTGCACCATCCTGTTGAAACCACATATTCTGCACATTAATATCATCCAATTGACTCCACAAAAGTTGTTGGTTTGAGGTTTAATTACTGTGAACGACGGCGAATGGATGTCCTTGGCTCTTCAGCAACACTTGTTCTAACAGCTGCCATATTTTTTACTTGAACGACCAATACGATAATAAATTCTGCTTCTCTGATCTTGAACTGAACCAGTTTCTTCCAAATTATCAATGATAAGCTTAATAGCACGGTTTGTGGAACATTTTCTTTAACGTATTTTGAACGAAATTTTCTTCCAACTTCTGAATAACTTTCAGCATATTTAAAATAAGTTTTAATAATGAAAGCACGTTGTTCACTCGTGTAGCGATTCATTTTAACTAACCGAAATGTTTGTGCTTGTCATCTGCCAAATAACATGTGGTATTCTAGTACAAAAAATAAAATGGGGGAATATTTAAAAAGATTCCTCAAATTTGAATACCCTTTGTATAAAGTATATATATAATTTGTGAGGTTATGGTACAATAAGACTTTTATGTTATTTGTTCATAACACGAAACTATAACAAAACTGAAATTAACAAGCATATATTTGCTAATGATAATGCTTATATCCACAAACACATAAGACTGCCTGCTCATTCACTTAATAAAATATGGTGTTCAAATTTTCGATAAAATTCCGTGTTTCTATGTTTCTATATTAACTGAACAGTGGAGTGAGCTATAGGGTCACTAGTATAAATTTCAATTGATATATTAATATACTGTGACAACAATTGTTCACAAAATTCTTGATATGTTTGTGAAGCTTGCACCAAAGGTAATAAAATTGCAAAGGTAATGCAAAGCAAACCGATTGGAATCTACCAAAAACTACATGTAATGGAAGCAAGAATGGAACTGGTTTGAATTTTTGGACTCATGGAAATGAAACTGATGCCCGTCAGAACCATTGAAAATAATTTTTTTTTTCGTCGGAAAATTTTTATTGATAAATTTAATTAAATATAATAAATAAAGACTAATTAACAAAGTTTTTTACCGTAGCTTTCATAAACTACAACTATTCACTACTGGTCGTAATCAAGTGACTCATTTTAATTGCACGTTTTTTGACTAGATTACGAATAACGAACAAAACAGAGGTAAAGGTAACGATTTTATTGTTGTTTTCTGTTTTATAGTTATTTCAAAAAGCAACAATGTACTCTCAAATGCATGTAAAAAAAAATATTCTAATGCAGAAATGTGGAAGTTATTGACATTTGAAATCAATATAATAGGTGTCGTAATTAAGTGAAGCGGAGTGTATAATCATTTGGTTGCTACATTTTTTTTTTTTAATTTTCGACAGTCTTCTGTGGTGATTTGAGCCTCCTCTCCAACTTTCCATTACTTACTACGTATTTTAAACTGTATGTCATACAAATTGTTAAGTCGTCGAAAAGTAACCTCATCAAGTGCCTTTTCACCAAGCATCTATGAGGAAATAGCGAAAGCTTAAAAAATTTTAAAAGTTTAGTTTGAAAAGTCTTCTGAAGCACACATCATAAGAATATCAATTATTCTCAAATCAAGAATAACGCTCAGCAAATGGCGTTTAACGTTATTTGACATCATGCAATTTTTTCTCATTTGTGTAATAATTTTCAAACGAGAAATATGAATATCACAAGAATTCTCGCAAGATGTCATTGATGGGGAAGAATATCCTTAAGTGTAATTAATCAAATGGTGTTTACGTCATTTCTTAGCTATGACCAGACGTAATCGACGAATTCACATATCATTTTATCTATTCTAATCCCATCAATTAGTATCTATTGAAGCAGTCTTATTGCCAGGTATATAAATCACCTGATTTTCCTTCTAAAGGTACATAAATCACCTGAATTTTTTTTCTGAATATATTTTTTCTGATAACTAGTTTCAATGCATTGCGCAATAAAATTATTGCGATACGGTACCACAAGTTGGTGGAAATAGACATGTTTCCAAAAGAGTTACTGTAACATTTTTCTGTAAAATAAGGCAAGGCTTATCTGACGAATTCCTGAAAGTGGTTTTTTACTATTCAACTAGATAAACAGTTAATTTAGCCATCGCAAAGGCCCATCAATCATTGATTTCTCTTTTCCTCTCCAAATTATTGGATTCCAGCCAAATGATAGATAACAATATATTGCAAGACATGTTACCGAGACACTGATGAATTAATTATACATCCCTGACCACACAAACATACCTACGCAAAAGTTCCAAGTTTCGTCCCTTACGGCAAATATTTTGTAGGCACAAGGTCCGTTACTAAATGAAGCTTGAACCCATTGTGGCTCCTGATGAGCATATTCCTATAATTCTACGCCAACTAGGAATCTAAACCAATCATGTTCTGACAGAATTCGGAACAGTTTACGGTTTAGGGATTCTGGTTCCAAATACCGGCGGGTTTAGGGAGCGAGGCAGTGGGAACAGTGTTTCTCTTGATATCCATAAAAAACATCAAGACGCTTCGAAAGCTACCAGGCAAATGATTACCTCAGAGGCAACGCCGCTCTTGCGCCAAGAAGAGTTTGGGTGAACAATCATGAAAAGCGAGTCAAACATACTACATTAGCTTTGCATAGTTGACGGAAATATAAGCGGTTTAGGACAAGGAGCTTCTGGAAGAAATGGGGAACCGGGCTATGCCGAAAAGCTACAGGAAAAGGACATTTCCATTTGCAAATAAAGCTAAGAAGGAAAAATATGAGCTTGAGGCCCAAAAACGGATTAAAAAAATCATTGCAAGTAGAAGTAGATGACAGAAAGGATAATGACGAATAGAACTTAGCAGTTATTCAAAGCAAAGTTCGAAGCCCCCCTGGGAAGAAGGGTGATCCCACCTATGCGAAAATTCTCAAAAATAATAAGTGTAACTCGGATCTAAAAGATCTCGAGAATAATGTAACCCGCATTTGGAAGATGGAGAAAAGCATTTTACTAATTGAGCTAGAACAGACTACAGATACAACTACACACGAGCTAAAATCCGCTTTAGAAAATTTACTGGGTAAAGAAGCTGAGATGAAGACACTTAAGGAAACTGGCGAGATTCTTATCGAGATTAAGGATATAGATGAAATCATATAGAATAGGTTTTCCTGTCGGTGGTAGGAAAATTTCACGACGGAAAGATACTATAGTTGAATAGTATCAAGTCGTTGAGGCAGATTGCGGTACACAGATAGCGTAAATCGGCCTCCCTAGAGTGGTGGCCGAAAGAGTAAAATACTTGTTGGTCGGGTGGTCTGCTTTTGTTTCGGGCGTAAGGTGCACGTGTGGCGTAGCACAATCGATCGTTCTGTACTCTGCTATAAATGTAGTAAGCAATGTAAATTCATAAGCTTTCTGGAAAGTCGGTGATGCCTGAAATTGGATGCCTACTATCATTGCTGGAAATGAGGGCCAGAAGCATTGCACAATACCAATATGGTTTTAGGAAAGCCCATTCGACGAGCCTGCTATAAACTTGGTGTTAAGTACGGCTAGCATTGCGATACGAGATAGCAGATGGAAAGGAGGTACCAAGAGGTACTGCGCCATTGTCACTCTGGACAACAAAAATGTGTTTAACTCCGCTAGGTGGGGTTGTATTTTGATGGCTCTAGGTTTGCTGGGGGTTCTCCTATATAATAGGAGAATTGTCAAGTACTATTTCCACAAGAGAAGCCTAAGATATAGAGCGGATGGTGATGTTAGAGATTATCGGGTAGCAAGTTTGGTTTCGCAAGGCTCGGTGCTGGATCCATAATTATTTATTTTGATTTGTTATTTTTTTTTTATTTGTGTGGCGGTTTTAGTGGTGGCCAAATTTGTGAACGAGGCAGAACCGGCTATTATTTAAGATGGGTGTGATGTTAGCCGAACGTAAGACGAAGGCGGTATTAATCTCGAGACGTCTATTTTACTTTAAGGAGTTTTAATTTTGGCAGTGTCCTTGGAAACCAAAGCGTATAGTGTGGACTAAAAGTGTTCTATGGATTTCGCATAATACCGGACGATGCGGTTTATGTAGAAACGGGAATGCCACGGATCCCAAACAACGCCTAGAACTAATCGCGGCTCTTCGTAGAACGAGGTAATGGTTGAATGGCAACAACGTTGGAACGAATCAGATAATTTGAGTATTCCACCACATACCAATGATACATACATGGTTGAACCCCCAACATAGTAAAGTTGACTTCTATTTAACCCAGCTGACTGCACCACGATATGTCGGGATTCCCTACGGGACCAGAGGATGCACAACATGTGTTTTTCTTCCGCATTCGAATCGAGCATGCTAGACAAAAACTCTCAAGTAAGCTTGAGCAGTGCTCATCTACGGAGCATCATCCTACTTATGCTGGGCTCAATTAATTATTGGTCTGCTGTTTGCAACTTGATCTTGGTTGAGTTGGGGTGGCTTGAAAGCAATAGAAAAATCCATTAGAGGTTCATAACACACAATTATATGAAAAATTGAATAAATAAATAAAATAAATTAAAGAATTTCTCGAAGTAACATCTGTCGGTAAAAATCCTATCCTCCAGTAATATTTGCACGGGCAGAAAGTGTCTTTCAAAGATTTTCACCTACATATAGAAAAAAACATACACATAAACAGTACATTTAGACTCAATTAAATGTACTTTCAATTATGAAATCGCAATAAAAGCTTATTTTTTGTTTGTTTCTATCTCTGCAATCTTCTTTGCTGCTCAAGGCACTCCCAACTCTGTGGCAGTTCGCTGTTTACATTCTACATTACGCAGTAGCCAAATCGCGGATGTATGGCTATAGACTAATTTTCTTTAAAATACCTGCACATTGCATTGCTGAATGCCAGCCTATAAGTGCTGACATGAAAGTTGGGTCGGCCCAATGATACGGCACTCTCAATAGAGGTTCCTAGATGTGTTCATCTTCATTACCGATAGTAATCGGATGATGCAAAATCCCTTTTGCATTCCGCCCTATAGGGATTCGAACCCGGTACCCCGATACAACAGCCACAGCTTTAACCACTGCACCGTTAGGTCGGTAATAAAAGCTTATTATTCTCACAAAAAATTTCGAATAGGCCTCCTAAGGCCCAGACAGAACATCGTGCCCAAAATCTGATATAAACATTAGATTTCCAAGGAAAAGTTCAACCGGATACGAGTACCACAGTAATCTTAGAGCCAAAATTGTCACCTTCCAAACTATCTACCCGATCTTATTCCAGTAGCTTGTTTATAAAAAAACAGGTTATTAGCATTCAAGTATCCATACCTCCATAAGTAAAACAATTGGATCAATGTTCGCTTGAAGACTTTTAATTAGGACACCAACACCTACAAAATCTTGCAATATGAACAAATTTAGCCGAAACTTAATTTCCATAAAATTAGAGCAAGGTCCTTTATAAAATCATAGTGACATTTTGAAAGACATGAAGTTTAATTTTGGGTACGTCTGTCTCATTTTGAATGCAATAGTTGGACAAAAGTATTTACACTTTTCTTCTTGTTTCTCTATTCAGTTGGAATAGAGATGTGGAGACCTATAACTGCTAACTGACGGGACAACTGGTTGACGAAATTCAGTCGTGTCAAATACTCATTACTTGTAGACAAGTTGTATAGGATATGGGCATTAATGCCTGCCTATGTTTCATGCTGAAAAACAGTCAAAAAAGCCATCTGTCAAAAGCCATCTGTTCGTTTTATGAGCCCCGGTGTATTTTGAAATCGTTTTGTCGAAAGTGTCGACGCCACCCGCCTTAGAATCACAAGACTCTATCATTTCTGGTTTCTTTGATATACCTGAAATAACTTTCTTATGAATAGTAGAGACAACAATACTAATCGATTTTGCATGATAGTAAGCATCAGTACATCTCTCTGTACGAGTGCTGTGGTCGTCGAAGCGCAAAAAGAGTACATAAATTCAAACCTTTGCTTGCTTATAGTTGGAACAAATAAATTCATACCAAATTCTGTTGACCAAATCTTGGACAACAAAAAATTTCATTGCGCTAAAGCACCTTCACTCATATTCAATAATCTCCGATCGCTTTCTTCATTCGAATGATTGAATAATTTCAAGAATGGCATCCGTTAAAAATAACTCCAGGCGCCGAGTGGGGTAATTACGTTTCTGCAGCAGTTTGTGTTGCAAAAGTGCATCGATATTGGACCATATCGTCGACTTCGAGTCTCAGCTGCTTTCGTAAACTATTTCATCTTATCTTTATACATACTCGTGACTACGGACCATTTTTGTGTCTATGCCTGGTCCTGGTGGACCGCCACCTAAACCTACTTGTGTCGAACTACATTACTTTCTTGTTGCTCTGGCTCTGCTGTGCCTATAGGTCACAGTCACTGATGTTACTGTACTCTTCCCAATCTTGCTCGCTACTGACATTGTCCTTCTCTTCTTCGAGAACATTATCTTCTTCTGATGCCTCTTCGCCAAAATACTCAACAACGAGGCACGGCCTAAAAATATTTAGGTTACGATTTGGTCGTCCGAACGGAGAGCGGAATAAAAATGTTTACTTACTGATCAATTAAAAAGTAGAATCGAAATTGTTGAAAAAAGCCAGAGCGAGAGAGGTGCCCCTTATGCCCCGCTGCTTATTCGTATCTGTCTTGCTATCAAATAGTAATTCAAAGAACTTATTCGATTTTCATGAAACGAAGACCGACTAAAAAGACCAGATAAAAAAAAATATGGCTAAGATCTCTGGGTGATCGGATTCCAGAAGTTATAGATGCGCAAAGATTTCCTTCACAATTCATAGACGTAAAAAAAATGTAATAAAAGTAATTCAATAATACTGTCAAATTTTTATTCTTTATCTTGCATATATTACCGTTCAAAAACAAAAACCAATGAAAACGTCTATATACATAAAACCAAAACCTAATGCATTAGAGGAAAAAAATACCATTCAAGGGGCCAAGGAACGCAATCTGTTATGCGTTGCTTCATAACCACGCCGATTCACACAAAGCAAAAAGCAACCCGGGAAGTATTCTTCGGACTTGGCCCCTTCCGACTACTGTTTATTTAGATCGATGCAGTCTTATTTGGCTGACTAGCGGTTTTCGGCTGTTGGAGATGTCCGAAAATAGCTCGATAACTATTTTGCCTCGAAACAACCAAGTTTAAATCGTAAGCGCATCCATCAACTATCCGATAGATCTCGTCGTAATCGAGAGGGAAAAATAAATCCTTATAAAAAGATTATCCCAAGGAAGAGTGAGAAATAATAGCAAACGGTATAATTTAGCACTCTCAAATATTCACGATTTTTATGGAAATTTTTTTTTCCGAAAAGTCATTTTTACTTACGTTGTCTCTGTAGCAGGGTCGAAAACGTCCTTCTCCGATTTTATCAACTTGGCATTCAGAGAGAAACCAACGGCCAGAGTTGATCTCCGACCTTGCCACCTAAACTTTTTTTAGCACCACATAGATGGCGCTAAGAGTCCCATGTGGCCGCGAAATTAAAAAAAAGTAATTTTGGCCAGGACGAAAACGACCCTGGTTCATGGATTGAGGGTTAATTTAAATTTACAAGAAGTTGAATTTTCGGAGATTGTTAACAAATTAATCCAGCTTCGAAATGATAAACTGATAATTATGAATATTAAGAGATTACACAAATTAATTAATTAATTCAAATTAATGTAAAATTTGTAAACAAATAAACTTAATTTAGACAGAACTTTAAGCCCCTAATATTATCTCGCTTAATGGATTTCGAGTTAAACTTACCAGCATAACAGAAAAAGTTAAACAAATCCACCAATTGCGAAGTTGCGATTTAACGGAAAAAAATAAAATGTCACTAAGCTAAAGTACTAATTCTATTCAACTTAATACTAATGTAACAAAGTGTTTAGTAAATCAAAAATAGATCAACCGCCCGACACATTCTCTTCCAAATATACTTTTTTAAACCCCTAAATTTCGGTCGGACCATTCCAGAAATATGAATTATACCAAACCTCTTCCAAAATAATATAATTTCCGTCAGTTGTATTCTATTGTGTATACATTTACTGTCACAATTATTACTTCTTCCTTTTTTGTTATGTCCTTGCTTGTTAGTTTATTATTCGCACAAAGTTATTTATTTATTAGATTTACCTCGTGTGAACATTTGTTGTGTATTAAATATGAATTAGATATGGATAAATTGTGAAACGTCGTCCACTAACCGACTCACGTACACATATTAAAATACATACATTCACATAAAAATAAAAATATTCAGTGAAAATTAAATGCTTTTCCATTTGGAATATGAAAATTTAAATATATCCAAATGAAAATGAAAAAGAAAAAATAATTTTCCCATACATACTCGTACTACAACAAATAGTTTATAATATTGTACCACCCAAAAAAAGGAGGTTGGGAAACTCAAACTATTTACACGAACTACAACGATAAATGAGGAATAAAATCAGGAAAATGTGGAAATTATATGTTTTTACATTTTGTTTATTTTCATCATGGGAACGTCTCTATGGAAAATTCATTTTCTGTTTTTCCTTATGTATACATATATACGTATATACAAGACCCTCCCCTCACCCATCGAATTTTTGTTTGTTTAATTTTTAATTTTATTTTGATGTCGTTATTATGGTTTCTATATTTAGGCGAGATGATTAAATGTTGAACAAAATTTCTACCATAATAATAAGGAAGTTTTGGTACATATGTAGGTTATTTGGCTGCTTACTCAAATGCTTAATTGAATTTTTATAATGTATGGTATTTGCTCTAGTAAACGTAATTTGGTTTATGAATAAATTTGGTAGTCAGATATTTTGTATTGGATCTAATCATTATTTTATTATTGTTGTCTGGACAAATATCATTAGTTGTATGGGTGGAACATATTAGTTATGATTATGATTAATTTGAGTCTAGGTTGCCTTTAAAAATTCAGATTGTTTAAAGCTGAACACTATGATAAACGAGTTGAATAAAGCAAGTTTGGTTTACAACTTTATGATTCATTTGGATCAGTAATTTCTTTATAATCTTGCCAAAGGCAGTAAACTTCAATAACATCCGCGTTAAGTATCAGAGCTGATTAAAACCATTATTTATTTTCCAACTATCGAATATTTGTTAAAATAAATATTTAGTATTACTAAGAAATAATAATTGTCAAAATCGCTAAAATTGACTAATTTTCAGGATGTTGACGGGTTTGAACCCAGTAAATCAAAAATTTAAAAATTTTTAAGCATTTTAAAATCAAATGGCTAAGGGTAACCGCTTATAGATATAAGGTTCAAAAAACGCATCGACTGCTCAATTGAAAAAACTCTGTTATTCATCTTTTAAAGCAAAGTGTCTGACATTTAGGCTCGTATTTTTAAACAAGAATAAATCGACGGATTAATCCACAGTTTTAAAAAAATCCATTGATTTAGCCGAGGTTACTTTTGGTAATTTTAAACGTAAATAGACCCATCGATTTTTTGTGTCCTAATTTTGAACGAAGCTAAAACCGGCGATTTTCGAAATCAATTTTCGAATTAATAACTGCTTGCTGGAATATTAGGCATTTTTTTTGTTTGTTTTCTAATGTCGTTTTGGATTGATTATTTTCCCATCTATGGTAAAACAATCTCAATTTCGGCGTTTCGAATTATCTGCCAAAATATAAGAAACTAGAAAATTGCAAATATAAAATCTAAAAAATTCGTTTTCGTAGCAATGTTGAGATTAATTTAATGATACTTCTAAATAAACAATGACCATAATAAGTTTTTAAACTGAAAACGGCACCCAATCAGCCAAATAACAGAACCAGAATAAACCTACGAACCAGTGGCGAAACAACAAATTCCAAGACTTATTTCTTTCTACTGTCGAACCTCGCATTATTTAAAAGTATCTGTTTTCGTGACTAGACGAAAAAAAACGTGATCCATTTCAATCGTCTTAAATAAAACGTAACATCCAGCAACTATCAGTGCTATGACGTTTCCTAAATATATCGATGAAGCATAATAAATTTCGAATATAATTGAAAAATATCAAGAATATCGAAATAATCGCAAAAATGTCACATTTTCAAAGTATATACATATCTTAAATATTCCTGAAAATTCTCAAATATCGAATTATCCGTAAGTATGTAAACGGAAGAAGACCCTGAAATATCGAAATTTTAGCATAATTTCGAAAAATGACTAAATATTGCGTTTCAGATTTATGTGTACATACATATGTGTAATTCTGCCAGTACTCAAAAACTCAGAGCTAATCGCAGAACATTGTCATACATAATTCGAATAAATTTGAAAATCATTGACAATTTAAATCATTGAAAATCATCAACAATCTCAGATTAATCCTAGAAATGTCGGAAAACTTAAAAAATCTAGAATATAACGCAGAACAATCACAGAAAAATTGGAATAATCTCTTTATTTTGTGAATCTCGATTGATCTCGAACAATAGCAATAATACCGAAAAATCTGGGTATTAATGAATAATTTCGGAAAGCCTGTCAAAATTTAGAAAATCCATAAAAATTTCGAAATATTTCGAATATTCATGTAAATATAACTTAATGTTACTAATATTACTAGTCCTACTAAGCAAAATGCTACTACTAAGTAAGGTATGGCTAAGCTCGAAAAAACGACATGCAATAAGAATGGAACCCTCAAATAGTATCGGATAATTTTTTAATATCGAAGAAACATATTCTTAGAATATTCTCTAAGATTCTTGAGTAACATCGAACCACTAAACTCGAATAATCTCGTGAAATTTAAAAAAATAGAAGGTGTGAAAGGTATGAAATCGGGAAGCGACGAAAATTTCCAAAATCGGGAGAACCCCGCCAAAAACAACCAAAAAGAACACCAGCACTAATTGCAAAATTGCAACGCTAATTGACTATCGAGACTGGCTGGTTTGGCTCAAGTATCTGTTAATTTCCTTTCTAAAGACAAAAGCACTCCTAATGAAGGTAACATGTAATTGTTTTCAGTCGCGGTTAGATATTTTTCTAATAAAAAATTTCAACAATTTCTTGTTGATTTTTATGATCATCAAAATGGTACATCGCAATCTGCTTAGCAGTATGGCTTCCTTTTACAAATCAAATTCAATATTTTCTAATCAAAACTTGATTTGTAAAAGTTGCAATTTGTTTTGCTAAATTCTTAATTTGATTTATAAAAGGTTAAATTTGAAGTACAAAAGGGTTAAACTTGGAGTACAAAACGTATTTTACAAATAAATTAACCAAAACACTAAAATCGTTATCCTCTGATAGCGAAAGCTTTGATTTCAAATGAGTTTAGCAAATTGTCTTCTAAATCTACATATATATCAGAATCTAAAGGCATTTTTATTTCTATGGAGTCATATGGTTCTAGTCGGAACTTTTTCACCTTCAGCAATCGAAAAGAAATTATTGTAACAGGAATCATTTCTTCTTTCTCTAAAAATTAGACGACCACCTTATCTTAAAAATTTCGTTTTGTAAATTTGAAATGGTGGGCTTCTTTAATCTGAGCTACAATCAATCTAATCTTGACTTTGAATTAATATTCAAACGCTCGATAAATCTCGTGGGCCCCAACGGGCCCCCGCAGCTGTGGGTGCTGCGGGTACCTAGTTACCACACTGCTACAAACATATTTTTGTAAAAGAGGGGTAAATCTACGGAAAACTCAAGATTTCTAAAATGTGCTCTCGAGAACAACGTTTTTTCTTCAATCGAACAAACTAAAAGCAAAAAAAGTAAATTTTTCACCTTCAGAATGCTTTTTTCGGCTCAATCGAAAATGACATAAAATAATTCTTTATCCCTTAAGTTTCCCGTCTTTTGTTGAATTCCATATTCATCGAGTTTCAAATTCTAGATTACGATAATCAAGCCTAAAAGCATTTAAATCGTGTTGTGACATAGACTGAAAAAATAACTATATAATCTCGAATTCGTGACTAGGTAGTTTGAGTCTGTTGGAGTTAGTCTTTAGGAAATATCGTGATTTGTGGCATTCCTGTACAAGAAATAAATAAAATGGAAAGCGAGTGGTGCACGTAATATGCGATATCATAAGCGATAAGGTGCGTCCAAAGGTTCCAGATCTTGTCGGGGGGTGTTAGTCAAATAACGAACCACTTCTTTAGAAAACTGGGATCGGCGCCGAAACTATTCCTTATTGTAAAACTCTACGTCTATTGTATCGTGAAATACCTTAGGACGTTTAGATCGTATCGACAACATTAAGACGAAGACCCATTAAATATATTTTCCATTTTTAACTTAAATTTTCAATTAAATTTAAATTTGCAATATGTAATTTGACAGATCGTAAATGATGTTTTATATTTCCCAAGTTTCGAAAATAGCCGTATCCACTGTTTTAGCCATCGATATCGAGGTATAAATCCGAGGACACAAATTTTAATCCAGGTTTGATTCAGTGGATTTATCTTCGTTTAAAAATACGAAAGAGGGGATAAATTCGCTGATTTATTAGTATCCTGGTTTAAAATTACGGGCCCTAATGTAAGATTTTAAAAATAGAGCCAAAAAAGGTAAAAAATCCAAACAAATGCAGTGTTACGTTTTATTGGTGATTTCGTCTCTACATTTGTAATCTTTTGCAAATTGGCAGTATAAAATTGGCACCATAACAGATTGCAAATGCAGCAGTTATTGTGATAAATTAACCCAAATGGCCTTACGCATAAAATAATTTAAATTGTAAGTTATGTCTATTAAATTATAATGAGATGAACATATTTTATCAATAATGCTAACAACAAATTTAGAGAAATCGATTTCCCTAGAAATTTTATTTACCAGGAATTCCAGGTTTTGAAATTTTTTCTCGAATATCTTGGCAATTACGGGGAGTTTTACCAAAAAAACACTATCAATTGCAAATAATCTTTTAATTAAATAGCATTGAATTATTTCATATTTCCCGACAAAGAAATATTTCTTTCATTTTGAGTTTTAGTACGGGCCGAAGAGAGAGCGGAACATTTTTATTGATGCTTGACATTGATGAAAAATTAACAATATTTCGGAATCAACGAAAGTTATAAAATTATAATGGTCTACTATCTTGTAGTCAAAACCCTCTCTATACTTTCTTAGGAACGACCACAAGAGAGTGGAGAAAAATGTACGGACTGGAAGACGTGGTTTTTGATAATGACCACAAGGAAGGTACGTCTACTCTTTTATCTTCATTATACTTATCATTTGATATGGTACATGGAAAAATAATTTATGTTATGACTCAAACATAACGTTGCAGGTCGAACATTTCCATTAATTCCTATGCAGTTCACATCTGGTGCTACATAAAGCACATCTAACAGATGTTGACCGTATAGGCATAAACGTTTTTTTGTCATACCGCACTTCTAACGGCACTTTTACCTTGAATGAGATTACGAGAGGTCCACTACTTTTTCTGCCACGTTTCAGCGACAGCAGGTCGAAAATCTTTTAGTGCATCAACCTGAATCTAATCTTTCCTGAAAGATTATGTTAGAATTAACAACCGCAACATACAGGAAATAAAAAAAAATTCGGTGCCACCACTTTTGTGATTTTCGATCGATTTCATAAATAGATTTCAACATATCGAATTTATCGACATAACTCATATACCCTTTGACCGTGCTAGGGCACACTATATTTTCTTGGGTACCGCCTTTTTTCCTTCTGGATACCGTTTGAATTTCCGTAGGATTTTGAAAATTCCCCAGAAACAGTACTGGTTTACGATCCATTCATTTTATGTGGACAGTACTACCTTTAGAAACAAGCCAGTCGAAATCCCTTCGATTCATTTTATCAGCTTTCATATCAAGAATGCCTTTGCGGTGTTTTCGAACTGTTCCACACGCGTAAATCCCTTTTGCAAGCAAATCTATTAGAAGTTGTTTTGAATTAAAGAAATTGTCGAAATAAACTTTATGATGTTTGCTAACAATATTTCTTGTGAGAGTTGTAATAACACGATGCCCTAAATTTTTTTCGGTTGTGTTATTCACTTTTCCCGTTTGAATTACGAACTCGACCACATAGCCTGTTAAATTTGCACGAATCCACACTTTGTAGCCGCGCTTCACTGGTTTCAGGGGCATATTGGTGAATGCTGCTTCTTCAAACGAATCATAGAGTCATTAATTGATTGGTTTTCGTGTGGTTTCATTGATTGTAAGAATATTTCACTCAATTTGGTCAGCATTGGCTTAATCTTGTACAGTTTATCAAAATTTTGATCCTGCTTTCTTGGTTGCCTCTCATTATCATTCATATGTAGATTAGAAAGAAACCATGCGAAAGATCTCTATTAATGACTAAGGCAGTTTCTTTATGTCCATAAATAAGAATATTCAGACCGAGAAACACTTTCGTTTGGGTAACAGTAGCTGGTATAAATGAATTTTGATTACCCC
This sequence comes from Tipula vernalis, assembly GCA_958295665.1. Taxonomy (NCBI): domain Eukaryota; kingdom Metazoa; phylum Arthropoda; class Insecta; order Diptera; family Tipulidae; genus Tipula; species Tipula vernalis. The sequence goes on from OY282560.1 coordinate 286,889,165, forward strand.
CAATTTTTTTGTAGTGCATATATATTGGTTTGGAACACAAGATGTTCTAGAAAATTTAAAGGATATAATTGGAAAAACACATCAACAGGAAATTCAGCAGATTCATGTATATTTGGCCCTGATGATTCTGCAAATAAATTTCGTCTTTGTTATTGGGTACTTCATTAAATGGTGCTATTTCGTCAGATTCGTCGTTACTATTCCATAAAACTTTCGATAAAACTCCATAATACTCCACATTCCTACTTCACCAAAAGTCGTAAATATTGTGAATTAAAATCTAGAAAATCCGTTAGACTTTGCGTCTGCGCATGATTCGTAGTTTAAAGAATTCAATGCGCACTGTGGTTACACTATAATGTCGTTGGAACGTAAGGAAAAAAATGTTTATATGTGGTTTTATGTATTAACCATTAGGAAGCAAATGCAATTTTTTTTTCTAATTTTGTTCCGGCTCAAAGGGTTAAATAAGGCTTTTCAATTGAAAATTTAAATTTTAAAGTCACTAACAACCTAAGTTCAGGCTATCCCATTAACAAACCATGAAAATTATTGGCTTATAATATTCACGAGCCCTAGATAAGTGTCTTATTTGCCTAGGCGTTAGTCTGCTTCTGTCTACATACCATTTAATGGCTGCCAATGCATCATTCAGGTAGCTTGTTAATTTAGCTTCAATTTGGTTTTTATTTGGTCTCTCTTCGTCAATTTTTTTGATAAAATACCCGAATTTGAGTGAAAATGGATCCGTTTGTTTTGATGATGCACAGTAAATTTTAGGGCAGTTTTAAAAACTAGAGTAAATTTTCTACAAAACCCTTTTAAGATTATAAGAGAAAACAAATATTTTCACTCTCAACACTGAAGAAAGTACAGAAAAAAATGCTTTTTATGGTTTTTAGAAATATTGATGAGAAGACTAATGTTGCCAGGTTTTTATACAGCTTATCTTGTTCAATAAGTTAGAAGACGAATCGAAACAATTATGGATGAGGCATACCAGTGATTAGGATTTTCTAGCTTTACAAATCTTTTATGATTTCCTGGCGAGCCGTGCAGATGGGAATAAATTCCTTCTCATGAAAAATTATTGACCACCTTGTTTTAATTCCTTAAACGATAATCATGGAGTCTATGACTGTCGATCCAATAAAAAATTCCGTATTTGTAACAAAGAGCATCATTCGCACCTACATATCAGCAACCACCCAGCTACCACCTCAAAACCCAACAAAACTCACCGTCAAGAAGACGATATCACCAGCCACAACGTGAATCTAAACCAAATGTGATCAATCAATCATTGCTACCCACAGCTATTACACAAATCAAGGATGTGTTTGGCGAATGGATGTTATGCTGTGCGCTGTTAGGTTCTGGCTCGCTAGCATCTTTCGTGAGTGAAGACCTGGTGTAAGGATTGCAGTTAAAACGAACCAGTGCACACATCAGTATTAAAGGAATTGAACAATCTACCAGCATATTGAATGCCTGATTATATCAAAGGTAACCTCATGCCAACCAGCTACCTTCATTGAAATGCCAAAATGGTTCAATCTCTGAAATCTACCATTGGCCGACCCTTTGTTTAACCAACCAAATAAAGTCGATATGCTCTTGGGGGCCGATTAATTGGCCAGGAGCATTGAAACTATATACGGGCGGATTAATGGCATAAAATACCGTGTACGCAAACCATCAGTTCTCATTAAATCTCACCAGTCACTATTGTGAGGTAAATGTTGATCAACTATTACAGAAGTTCTGGGAGTTGGAGGACGCTACGCCAAATAAATCATCAAAATATTTAATTCAGCAGAAGAAAAACGATTTGAGTACGGTTTGTGGTAAGACTCCACTTTAAACCAACACCATCAATAAAGCTAGGGAATACAACACGCGTAGCATTACAGAGACTGGAGGAGATGGAACTATCTCCCTTATCAAGGCGTGATGAAAGAGTCCAGCTCGATAGCAAAACTACGTGTGCTGTAGACGCATCGTTTAAGTCTTCCAACGAAACTTCACTCAACGATATTCTGATGGTTGGACCTACCGTATACGAACCACTCATCTCAATTTTGATGTATTTCCGCTTATAAAAAATCGATTTTTCAGCGGACATTGAGAAAATGTTTTGCCAAATAAACCTTCACCCTGATGATAGGGATTATCACCGAATCCTATGGCGCTCCGATAATACGAACCCATCGACACATTACCGTCTTACCACAGTTAAAAACGGAATAGTTTCTGCACCATACTTACAACAAAATCATTGCAGATGATCGGGAACAGCTTGATGGAGAATCAACCGATGATTGCAGAAAAGATATTACACGAATTCTATGTCGATGACCTTATTTCTGGATGCCATACAGCGGACGGAGCACATAAAATCCAATAAACCGTCACATATGTGCTTAAATCGTATGGTTTCAATTTGCGGAAGTGGTCATCCAACTATAATGTCTTACACGACAAAATTGCTCTCGAAAGTAAGGAACCCATGATCAATCATATAACTACTAAACTACTCGGTATACAATAGAATCCTGACAGAGACGAATTTTCAACCGGACCTAGATTGGTATGATGTCCTACCTCGAAATGAAGAAGAGACATGGCAAAACATAAGGAACGAATGTCCAGAATTAGAAAAAATTTAAATTCCGAGATGGTACGGAACCGGTGGGGAAACATTTGAGCTACACGAATTCAGTGACGCTTCTGAGAAGCCGTATACTGCGGTTGTATATTGCAGATGTGTTGATGAACAAATCAACCAAGTATGGATTCCAAGGCTTGAACTATGTGCTGCAATATTACTACCTACATTAATAGTAACCGTAAAGACGGCGTTGGGAATTCCCACATTAAAAATAGTTAAAGTTAAGTTTTAGTCAAAACCACATTATGGACCGACTGGACTAATATAATAAGATCCTCCTCCGAGGAGATGGAAAACCTTTATCGCCAACCGCACAGTGAAAATATTGTCAAAAATTTCCAGAGGATTTAGGAATCACGTCCCGCAGATTGTGCGTCCAGAGGACTAATGCGATCAAAACTAAATTAATTTAAATTGTGGTGGCATGGCCCAGATTAGTTAAGAAAATCTCAGGAAAAACGACCGAATCAAAGATGGACAGTTGATGACTGGAAATTATCAAAAAAAAGAGTGCACCATTAAGCCGACGATATTAGCTGCAATAGCAACCCTCGATAACGAGATATTAAGCCAGCTACTCATCCGGATTTCATCATACCAGAAAATAATCCGAGTGGTTGCATAGGTACACAAATGCTACGACAGAGCGAAATATAACGGTAATTCGATAAAATCAGAGCTAACAGTGGAGGAAACAGGTAGAAGCAAAACGAAAATTTGTACCTGGGTGCAGAATGAGTACTTCGCCAAAGAAATAAAATCCATAAAATCAAACCGAGACATATACCATCTACCAAAAGCTACCAAAATCCGTAACATAAATCCATTTTTTCAATTATTGAGGGTTGGCGGTCGCATCGAAAATTCAGCTGCAGAGTACGAAACGAAGCATCCAGTGATATTACCAAATTGTGATCAATCCAAGTTCTTGATTAGAGACCTTCACTAAAAACATCAATAGACAATAGTATCACATTTTAAATTGACGTAAGATAATGAAAGATGTCATTGTGCAATGTATGTCGATGATATTGTGCTAAAACGATTTGTCGCACTCGCGGTGACACTTTTTTTTTAATTTACTACACTTAATTTTAACAATATTATATCATTTCTTGCTTCAGAGAGATTTAACTGGCCTCATTCCAAGCGCAGCACCAACATTTGGACGCTTATGGGAAACCGCCGTTAAGTCATTTAAATATCACCTTAGACGAGTAATGGACAACACAATATTCACCTTCGAGTAACTTGCAACGATAGCGAGTCAAACCGTATAGCGGTGCTCAATTCACGATGACTGTGCATTTTATCAGATGACCATATTGACCGTTTGACACCGAACCAATTTCTAATTGGACGGACGATAGTGACACCACTTCCTAAATGTCGGAATTGGTAATGACAATTTGAATCACCTGTCCCTACTGAAAATCAGGGTCTTACAATTAATAATACAATATTTAGAACTGAAATTTGCTGGACAGCAATCAAAATCTCAAACGCCATTTTACATTTTCGACCTTTTAGAGGTAGCTCCATACTTTTCAAATGGTACATTTTTGGTAAACTGTGGAAAATCCTATAGAGTTTAAATTAGGAACTCCTTTCGGCGAACATCCACAATGTTCAAAATTTATTTTCTGGAGATTTTTATCGTTGGTTCAGATAACAAGATAATGTAAGCAAAATGAGTATCAGATGATTCTTGATTCTGTACTACAGTGTGGAGCGTGCTTTTAAAGATTTTTCGAAAACGTTCCGAAAATTGTATGCTCTCCATAAATGTATTGGTGCGGAATTCAACAGGCTGATTGTTGAAAGTTCGATTTAGGTAAGCCTATAATGAAAATTCTCAGTGGTAGTAAGCCATTGCTAATAATTCTGGTCAATTTCAAGAAAAAAATTTGGAGCAATCATACTTAAAATTAGGGTTGAATAGAAAGTCGTCGTTGAACGCTGAATATAGAACACATATCGCTTTCCTAAACGGTGATAACCCCAATGACCATCGGTCTGGTGATGATTTGACTAATTATGATTAATGGACTAGGCCATTGCCAATAATTCTGATCAATTTCAAGAAAAAAATTTGGGGCAATCATACTTAAAATTCAATCCCAATTGTAATTATGATCGCCCGAATTTTTTTCTTGTAATTGGCCAGGATTATTGACAATTGCTTAGTTCGTTAGAAAATCAATACTAGACCGATAGTCATTGAGATTATCGCCGTTTAGGAAAGAGATATGTGTTTTCTATTAAACGTTCAACAACGACTTTCTATTCAATCCCAATTACGATTGCCCTCCACCCTAACAGCGTGGTATCACTTAAGGCCATCCCATTATAAGCGAGCTTCAATACCAAGAGAATAATTCACAAAAATGTATCGATCAATATGTCGTTGAAATTTCAAACAATAACAGATTAAAAGTGTCGACCAACATAACCTCAAACCACCAGCAGCGACTTGCCTACTTTTAGTGGAGAACCATTGAAATGGCTTCATTTTATTGCGGAATTCGAGAATTCAACGTCAATCAAGACCGACTAAGGAAGGGTATTCGTGTCAAAGCCATAGATGTCGTCGATCATTTAATGATTTTATCAGAAAGCCTCAACGAGATATTAACAATATTACGAAATCGGTTAGGACGGTCCGGTTTCATAGTGAATCATTTATTGGATAAATTGTCAGATCTTCCGATTGTCAAGAAAGGCAAGCCAGAAACCTTAGTTGATTTTTATGATTTTTCAACCAGCTTTATTTCGACGCTAGTACTTTTCCGTCACGTTAAAAATTCCAACCACTCAAGCTGTGCAATTCATCGAGTATTTTGAAAGTTTCCACAAAGACCCTCCAAAAGTAAACATTTTAGAATTCATGAATTGGCGATTGGGAAAAAAGCAAATGCATGAAGTCAACTAGCGATATCTTTTTTAAAGAAACAGCTGAAATCCGACAAGCACAGATTCAAAGGGTATATTCAAAAAGGATATGACGTATACTATTGTCAACGACTAACGTACAGAAGCCGTGTCTGTTCTGTAAAACCGATAATCATAGAATAAATGAATGTGACAAATTTCAAAAGACCGACGTCAATCAAAAATGGGATTTTATCATAAAAAATCCACACCGTTTTTCTTGCCTTGAACCGAGACATAGGTTGAAGTTTTGCAAAAAGCGAAAAAACTGCGGCCTAAACAACTGCGGCCTAAACAACTGCAGTCGACCACATCACCAGTCGACCGATAACCAAAAGTTGCCTCGTAAAACATTCTACACACAAAGTGTTGCTCAAAATATAGTACCGGTAAAACCTAAAGGCCCATAGATAGTGTCGCTCATACATGAAGACATCGCCCATCGGAATTAACGGCCCTATTCAACCACTTAAATGAGAGTTAGTCTATCAATTAGTGGACATTACGATCAGACAAAACCCTATGTCCTATACGTAGTGTCAAGACGAAGTCAATCGAATTCGATAGAATAGTGAAATATTTCAAATATTCGCCCAACATCACAAAGGTATCGTTCAACAACGGTAAACCATTGATTCTAATTGGACAAGACAATTGGCCCGTGATCGTCAATCGTAAAATCATCTTTGACGAACCGGTAAACGCTTCGAATTACCTTTGTCACGTTTTCCAAACTGACAAGTCTCAAGGAGAGAGACGACATCAACATTTTACATGAGTGGAAATTCGAATGGTATGGAACAAAATCCAAGATAGAACTTGGACTGTCTCTAGACAAAAAGGTGCACCGAGATCCTCAAAAATACAATCTAACGTGTAAATGATGGGAGATTTGAATATGGTAAAATGGACAAAAAAAATTGTAACTATGCTACATTGTGTTCCCAAAAAATCAAGGAGTAATCGACACAGTATATTTGAAGAAAATATCATCAGACGACATTGACCAGTCAAATCCAAAAAGTTGGTATTTGCGTCACTTCAGGGTGATAATTTTTGACGCGGCGTCCAAGTAAAACGGAAAGTGCTTAAATGATTTCTTGTTTTCCGGACTTGACTTGGAATCGAGATGGATCGAAATCGAGACCCAGACATTTTTGAGATCCAGTGGTATTTTTCGGTTCCACTTGCGGTCCCCCTATCTGGCTCCGGAGGTAAAAAATCGAAATGCTCGCGATTTGATATCAGAGTATCCGGAGGCCAGTAACAAAATAATCAAGAATCGTTACACGGACGATCATTTGGGTGGTGCAACTGGTAGAAGTTCATCAGAAGTGTAACTTTGTGACCTGCAATTAGGTTTCCAACTCAAAAGCTGTTTTAGAAAGCATCAACAGCAATTTGCGTACCAACAACGATGCCAATCTAAATTTCGAGGACAACTTACAAATAGAGCGAATTTTAGACATGTGGTGGGATTACAAAAGGGACAATTTTCTATACCCACTAAACTTTAACAAAATAAAACCGGACCTATAATCAGGTCCGTCTTCGACCCATTTGGACTCCAGTCAAATATTCTAATTGGCGAGGAAATTCTCTTGCAAAAAATAACGGCAAAATCAAGAACCGACAACGAAACATGTGGAAAACTTGGTCCGATATTAAAACTCGACCAATTCCACGTACATAAAATCGAACTTCATATCGATCAGACCGTCCATCAAATGTGGTGTTGATTATTTTGGAACCTTTGAAGGTACCGTTGCACTAAGTCGAATAAAACGCTAAGATGTAAATTTCACATACATGGTCACACGTCATTTTCACGTGCATGGTCGTCAAGTAACGCTTTTACGTTTGTGTTTCGAAAATTCGGTAGTCGACGAGAGTTCCCTGAAGAGATGTATTCAGACAACAGCACCAACTTCAGACAAGTCGAAAAGGATACAGCTGATGGTAGACGCACCATGTATGGGTGGAGCCTGGGAGCATCTCATACGGACAGTCAAACAACACTTATTCGAAATGCTGAAAGAGAAATATCGAGAATATCTTAAACTGCCGGTCACTGACAAATGTGCCATTAGATTCAGCAGATGCAGCATCATTGCCACCAAATCATTTTTTGATTGGGTCGTCACATGCAAGTTTACGTTTTGCCCGGATGGGCGACAAACAAAGACCTGAATTTTCTAAACCGCTGGAAAAACACTCAACAATTGTTGGAACAATTTTGGGAAAGATGGGTAAAAGAATACTTATCACTAGGCTTAGGATTTTTAGTTTCAAAAAAATCAAACATGTGTTCCTAAAACATGTAACTAAAATTGCAAAATATCTGGTAAAACATTTGATTAAATTGAAAAATATTTGGTCATATTTTGGAAACAAACCAAACCTACACCTTGTCTTAAGAGGATTTCAATTCACTCATTAACAAAAAAAATTATCAAGTTTTTGGCTACAAAGTTTCATAAGTTAGCTCTCCTGGACTACAAAGTGCTTGAAAAGTAGTCTAAAAATGCTTCCACATCCATACACTTAAAAATTTGGACTGGTAAGCGATACTTACTTGTAAAGAACACCGTCAACGGTTGAGGCTAAAAGATTCACGCTATTAAGGCAAGTTTTAAACTAAGAAAAACTTAAAGTACGATCATATTTTGCTCAAATCAAATTGTAATTCAAACACAATTTTCAATTTAAGTTACCATCAAGATTATATTCAATTACATTTTAGAATTCATATAAATAATTTTATTGTTTTATTGCAATCATTTTTCGTATTGCAATTTTTACTAATTGCAATTAAAAATTCTCAAATCATTTTAAAATTAAAACTGAAATTTTAAATTTTGTATTTTAAATTTCACTCAAAATTATTTCTCCTTCAATTTTGTCAAATCGAGTTTGGAACTTAGCCTATTTGTATTGAAAATATCACAAAATTTCTATCTTATTGCAACCAAAATTTTGAAATTCAATAACCACAGTTTCTCAGAAGTTTCCCCTCACTAAACATAAAATTTTGCTCAAATCGATTTTTTAATTCTAACTTAATCTTTAATTTTTCTCTTGCCGATTCAATTCGAAATCCAAACTCAACTTTAAGTTCAAATTACTATTCAAACTCAATTTCTACTCAACATTGTTTTAAATTACGGCCTAAAATCCAAATATTTCGATACTTACTCAGATTTCTGCTCAAAATTCTGATACAAATTTAAGAAACGTTTTGATTCAAACTAGAGTTTTAAATTCTACTTTAACTCATCATTTCTTATAACACTCAAATAAATTTCTTAAATGCACTTGCAACTATAGCTGAAGTTGTATTCCAAATTTCTAATCAAGCACATTTACACAAACCTAGATTGGAATTTTTACTTAATTTGTACACAAAATATCACAAAATTTCTAGCTTAATTGCATCCATAATTTTGCGTTAATTAAATTTGAAAATGAAGCTCGTTTTTTAAATATTTTTTAATTAAATTGCATCCAAATTTTTACTCAAATTATCGATTGAATTGAAATTGAATTTTTAGTCCAATCTTTGTTCAAATCTTGTTTTACTCCGTTCTAAATAAAAAAATTGGGCTCGAATAATTAACTAAATTTTTAAAATTCACTCAAACTGCTATTGAAGGCAGTCAGTTAAACTATATTTCTAATGCAAGTTCCTACTTAAGATTTTATTAAATTACGGTTTAAAATTGATATGCTTCTATTATAAAACAAAATTCTTTCAGATTTTTGCTGGATTCCTGATTTTCTAGTTGAACTAAAACGTTTGTTGAAATCGTGTTTAGAATTTAAGCTCAGTCACATAAAGGGCATTAAATATTTTGCTAAAATTAATTTTGAAAATGTGTTTCCCAAATGCAAAATAAAGAAAACAATTCCTACTTAAAATTCCACTCAAATTCATTATATCTATCATAGTTTAGAATTCAAGCTAATTTTCTCTCTTCATTCTCTTAATCAGTTTCCTCTCTGTCGAATATTTACGTTTAAAATTCCATTTATCATTTTGTTCAACTTCGAGAACTGCTTGGAATTCAATTTCTGACCAAAAAAACTTACATTTTTTCGACTCCATTTCGATTTTAAACTAAGTTACTAGAGTGAATACCATTCACATATTAAAACATATACCTAAATATTTGTTAAAACTTTGTTAAAACTATAAATTTCACTCAAGTTTTCATTTCAATATAATTCAATGAGCGTTATCAAAATTACAATTAATAAATTTATATTTTCAAGTCCAGTTTGGTAGTTTAACTCAAATTCGGATTAAAATGTCCCTCACAGATGATTCAAATCCCCTGGATGCGTCCAAGGTTCTATTCGTATCCATAAAAACTATTTTCTTTTCCAGTCTAATTTTTTGATCCAATTCAAATTGGTTTCAAAATATTTATTTTGGTTTTCCCTTGACATATCTATTCTTTGCTCCACCTAATTTGCTCTCATTTTTTTGTTTTCTAATTGAAAATCCACTCAGCAAATCTATTGTGCAATGTAAACTTACAATACATATATTTCCCTCAACATTTTATGAAACCAATTAATATTCGAGTTGTAACTCAATTCCTATATATAATTTTACCAAAGATTTTATTTGGTTTGGAGTGCCAAGACCATTTTTTTAAATTTAAATTCCTAATTCAAATTTCTCTCAAAATTTCCGATACAAATTCCTAAACTAAATTCTAAGGAAATTTTGTTGGTTGTTTGAGACCAAATCTCATACTGCAACTAAATTTCTTACCTAATTGCAATTAAAATTATGTTTAAATCTAGTTTAAAACAACATATTTACACTCAAATTTTTGCTCAAAACCAAGCAGAATGTGCTAATCAATTTCTAATCTAAATTTCCATATCAATTTTAAATCCAAGTAAAACTGTACAACAATTTGTACTATTTAAATTCCATGTAAAATGTAGCTAGTTTAATCCAGAAACATTTTCTTGATTTCTATTTTAAATTTAACTCAAAATATTGGAAGGAGTCGGTCGAGTAACTCAATTCAAATTGTATTTGTAAAACCGGAGGGTTTTTTTTTTTAATCCGCTCAATATTTAGTCATGCCTTGATTGGAATTTTTATTCAAAGATTGGAATTCAAACTCTATTTATAGCAAAGTTCTGCTGAAAACTACGATAAGCCTTTGATTCAAATTAAATACAAGATGTTGTTGAAATCTAATTTGTAATTCTAATTCAATTTTTAAATTTTTAAATCCAATTTGAGTTTCTACTCAAGAATTTATTCAATTATATTTGGGAATTCAAACTTTTGCTCGAAATTCTGATTTTATATACGATATGTTGAAATTCACAAACGTATGTTGACAAACAATACGTTAACTTTTCTCACGTAAATGGCACTCAATATTTTACTAAAATTCATGTTTGAATTCTAAGTTAATTTAATGTTTAAATTAAATTTAAAATTTTACCTAATTATTTTACTTAAAATTTCATTCACAATCATTACGTCCAATTTAGAATTGAAGCTAATTTTGTTACCTATGTATAGATTTTCCTCTAATTTTGGTCAAATCCATCGTGTTTTAATTGTACCAAATCAAACTAAAATTAATTTTAATTTAATATAATTTGTAATAAAATTTACATTCAACATTTGCCTCAAACATATAATAACTTGGAACTTTTCGGATTAAAAATTGGTTTTCATTCGAGCCCATTTTGAATATGAATAACATTAAAAGCGTTGCTCAAGTGCATAAATGGGGTAGAATTGCATATGCTACATTCTTATAGTTTAAGGAATTTTAACGCTTGTTTGATTCATCTAAATTCCGATGAATTCTTTGACATGCATTTCAATATTTGGCCTTAATCAGATAAATGTCACAACGCGGATTATTTAATTTTTGATAAAGCCACATACGTCAACGAAAAAAAAACAACAATCACAAAATCTGTTTTTCTAGAAGAACTCCGGATCGTCAAGTAATGTGCAGTAAACTTTTAAGATATATATATGTATGTATTTTAATTGGCGGAGTTTAGGCCAATGTGGAACATTTTTAACTTCTAAAAAAATATTTGTTGGCCTAAATTTAAAATTTGACTTATAAAATATTTTGCTTTATCAAATTTTAAGCTATAAAAATCAATTATGTTATTCTTGAAGAAAATTGAAAATATTTTTAATAAACCATAAAAAATTTGGTAAGACGTAAAATAAGTGGAAATATAGTATGTAGAAATATGTGATTATGCCAAAATATTTAAAAATATGTGGTAACATAGGGCTCATTAGCTTTTATTTGTTCTAAAAAGAATAACTATCCAACAAATTTTTGGTTTGTATTTCGCAAAAAAAAAATATTTTTGGAAATATAAATGGACAACTGAATGCCCGAACATTAATATTGGAGACCTATTGTCATCAGAATAGATTCCAAAAATACGCGAAACTTTTGGCCAAAGGGAATTATCGTGCAGGTTTACCTCGCCAAGGACGAGTTCGTGCTGTGGACATCAGGACAAGAACCGGCGTATTCAAGCAGCCAGTAGTGGCGAAACTGGTCAAATTGGAGGTTCGTAGAGTGAGTTACAGGGGGACCACCACTTTTGTTGTTTTTTGATTTTTTTGTATTAGTTAGTTAGTATTTTTATGTGTTGTTGTTCGCCATGTTTTAAAAAAAAAAAGAACTGCAGTGTTTATCTTTTGAACAGGAAAGTTTTCGCTCGTTCTAACCGAATATTTAATTGGAAACAAAATCATTAACAGGTTAGCCACAAACACGAGGTAACAAGTCTTTTCTAATATATCTTTTCGATGGTGGATGAAGCGAATATTCAGCTTTGCTCGGAAATTGTTATTTGGATCTATTTGGTTGATTTGCCCTAAATTTCAAAATTGAATTTTGCCCTTAAATATTGAGGCATAAATAACTCACTTCAATAAAAAAATTAAGTTTATCGTCTCTGCCATATTGGTTATTTGGTGGTTGAGACGAATCAACATCAATACGGGATACAAGTGATTGACAGTTTTAGAATTCATTGGAACTCTACAATCAAAGTAGGTGCATTCAACAACTCGAGTTATAGAAAATTTCGGTAATTTTAGATTAAATGTCGTAAACCACAGAATTGCTTTTGGATAAACCGATTATCAATAGTATGCAATTTAAACATAAATAAACTTTAAAGAGACATGTTAAAAGTTGGTAAAATTATCCGCTGAGAATACATATTAATATTTCCAAACATAGAGAGGCAGAACAAAACAACGACAACAATATTTAGTCTGTCTACTAAATTCTCCAGAACTGCCTAAAATAAAAATAAAATAAAAAGCTACAGCAATAAGCTTCAAACACACTTCCGTTTTAATTCCAATCGACCGCAATGAGCAAAAAACGAAACAAGTAGTTGTTTTCGTAAATATACATAAAATGTACATACCATATATTGTATTCACAACCACCCCAAAAAAAAAATAAAATGAATTTAAGCAGCAAAATTATCATTCAAGTTAGGTTCTTCTTATCTTACTATTTTGTCTGTTTGTTGTATTGTGTGCTTTGTTATGGCCGAAACGAACTACAAAAAAACAGAAAAATCCCATCTAGAGGTTTCGTTTTATTGTGATGTTTTGTATAACATTTTTTATTACGCCACCCTCCCAAACAGTTGTTGTGTAGTTCGGCAAATTTACTTCTGTCTGAACTATACATACATATATACAGAAATACAAATAGTCGATAAGCATTTTTTATTTCTTTTAATTTTTTAAGGCCAAAAGGCGTTTTTTTACGATTGTACAGAATTATAATACTAAACTAAATCGAGTTATGTAATTAAAGACATGAACAAAAATTATTTATAGGCGATTTTTATTAGGTCATTTTGATAAGAGTTTTTATGGAATTTATGCTCGCTTTGGGGATTAAAGGTTTAAATTTAAATATATTTTATAGAGCGGTCTGTCAAATTTGTTGTGACCAATATCCAGTATTGTGCAAAGTTTCATTAAAACGACTACCTTTAAGTTCAAATCTAAATATTGTCGTAATCATGAAATATTTAACATAAAGCGTCTTTTTTATCGTTTTATCGCGACCGTAACTTTAATTTTAATTATTGCCGCTATAACAAATTTATGTAAACTCATTATGTCCTAATGGCTGAGTGAACGGATCATTTACGATTTTCGTTGAGTTGCTATATTCATTGGAAATCATTGTCATTTGCTTTGCCCTCACAGGGACTGAAAAAGCCTATATAGAGATAAAGAAACAATTAGATTTTGTAAGATGCACTAGGGTCAGGATTGATTAATCAAATTTGATGGAAAAAGATGAAAAACTTAATTAAGAGATTTAGAGATGATCTAAGTCGTAACAATAAATGAGATCTTAAAGGCGGATGTCGCATGTATTTTGTGGAAGAGCTCGTCAGTTTAAAATTTCGAGCTGGCGGTTGCCAAAGTCATAAGGATTTAAGTTGGCTTGGCAATTAAACAACGGACATATTGCTTACGAGAGGAAAGGGATTGGAATATTCCTTTTTTGATATTTCTGTTGAATTGCGTTTCACTAAAAATTGTTTTGTTTAATGGTTTTCTTTAATACGGTACTATTCCGAATAATGTACCAGTCAGATTAGTGTACCACAGGTACACTGTTAGGAAGAAACGGTCTAATTAGTGAACCATGGTCCACTATTAATTTTTCATTTACAAGTATGTTTTGTATTACTGAAATTTAAAATTTTCTATGGTTTTAGCCAATTTCGGAGGACTTTTTAATTTGAACTCGAATAATACGAATTTAATGAATTCAATCGTGTTCGCGCACTAAATAAGTTGTTACCTAACATTTAAATATTACCTTAGTATAGTCTCTTTGTACACAAAGTGGTTTACTCAGAGTTTAAAATGGGATTTCATTTCGCTCTTCATTTTTGTTTCAAGAGCGATAATAAAAACTATTAAAAAGCTCTTTATAAAGAGCGATATTGTAAAAAATAAAATATCGCTCAGAGGAACAGGAGCATTATGTTTATTATAAGGCTCTTGTTATCATATTCTCGCTCTTTGTTATTGAGCTATATTGAGAAAGTAAATACGCACTGCTCTATATTGCTCTTGCTCTTGTTATTACGGTAAACGGTTACATTCAAAACCTTCTAAAATTTTCTGTTCTAGCGAACAGATGCACGGGCATAAAATTCTGGAATATGGCCAAGTAGGATGGAACTTGGCAATTCCTTAACCGATTTTGGTGAAATTTGACATGCGCGATGGAAACGGGATTCTTTAATGATTTTTTGATATAGTTCTGAAATATGGCCAATTAGGATGGAACTTGGGTATTCCTTAAGCGATTTTAGTGAAATTTGACATGCGAAATAGAAATGGGATTCTAACATGATTTTTAGATGAGTTTCTGAAATTTGAAAAATTTAGATGGAACTTGGCTATTCCTTAACCGATTGGGATGAAATTCAATATATGGGTCGTAAGTGGGATTCTAAAATAGTTTTTAGATAAAGTTCTGGAATATGGCCAAATAGGATAGAAGTTGCAGATTATTTCTCTACCGATTTTTGATCTGCCTCCCAGCAGATAAACCTCGACAGCTACATGGACTACGGAAACTGTCACAGGCAATAGCTTTTGAGGTTAATCATATTGATATATTTAGTATACATCTGCCGGGAAATTTAATCGTAATCAGAGGAAAATAAAAAAAAATGGGTTACATCACACTAATTTTAGTGTATGGTCCCGGAATTAGGAAAATCATTTTAGAATCTCATTTCCAACGAACATGGCATCACAATTAGTTAAGAAATAGGCAAGTTCCATCCTACTTGGACATATTCCAGAACTTCATCTAAAAATCATTTTAGAATCCCACTTCTATCGCGCATGTCAAATTTCTCTAAAATCGGTTAAGGAATAGCCAAGTTCCATCCTAGTTGGCCATATTTCAGCACCTCATCTGAAATTCATTGTAGAATCACATTTTCATTACACATGTCAAATTTCACTAAAATCTGTTAAGGAAAACAGAACTCCATCTAATAATCATTGTAGAATCCTATTTCCAACACGCATGTCAAATTTCGCTAAAATCGGTTAAGGAATAGTCGAGTTCCATTACAATTGGCCATATTCCAGAACTTCATCCAAAAATCATTTTAGAATCCCACTTCCAACGCACATGGAAAATTTCACTCAAATCGCTTAAAGAATACCCAAGTTCCATCCTAGTTGGGGCCATATTCCAGAACTTCATCCAAAAATCAATTTACGAATCCAATTTCCATTGCGCATTTTGAATTTCACTCAAATCGGTTAAATAATAGCCAAGTTCCATACTAGTTAGCTATATTCCAGAACTTCATCTAAAAATCATTTTAGAATCCCATTTCCAACACATGTCGAATTGCATCACAATTGGTTAAAGAATAGCCAAGTTCCATCCTAGTTGGCCATATTCCAAAAATTTATCTAAATATATTTTATCGAAGTTCTTTTATTTGAAGATATTCAAAGAGCAATTCGTGGGTTACAAAAAATATCGCTCCCTAATGTATTTTCTTCAATCGCTCTGTAGAATGGGTTGGGAGCGATATTTTTAACTTTTATGCTCCCCGTTTTAAGAGTAAAATTAAAAATCAAAATTTAAATCCCTTTGAAAGAGCGAAATAATTTTTTTGTTGTGTTTTTCATTAGAGAGTAAGAGCATAAAAGCAAACAGACAAATTTTTTATTAGGAGCAAGAGCGTACATTTTTATAAAGAGCTCTAAAAGAGCGAAACATTTAAACTCTGGTTTTACTAGTTTGTTAGCTAACTAAAATTGTAGGTATACGTATAAAGGGATTTAATAGTTTTATTGATATTCAAGTGAATACCTGATTTATTACAATCATAACTTTAATTTTATAAAAGAGGATATATGTAGACCTTCAACCACAATGCCAAGGAAAGCTCAAATCTATGTAACTGATAAATTAAAAATCATTGCTTGAATGA
This sequence comes from Tipula vernalis, assembly GCA_958295665.1. Classification (NCBI taxonomy): domain Eukaryota; kingdom Metazoa; phylum Arthropoda; class Insecta; order Diptera; family Tipulidae; genus Tipula; species Tipula vernalis. The sequence goes on from OY282560.1 coordinate 286,905,807, forward strand.
AAGCAGACGAATCATTGAATAAATTGGAAAAAGGTATACGGGCTATCAAAGGTCACAGATAAAGCGCTAGACTAAACAGGAGAATGAATTATTGGCAGTAAATGGCAATGCAAAACGTGTGAGTGGCGGGCGTAGAAAACCGCGATACGACAGGCTGAAGGTTGTGATAGTAAAGTAGTTTCGGCAGCAGAAAGTTGTTGTCACTTATTGCACTATTAGGGAAAAAACAAAACGACTTGTTGAAATGTTTCCTGAAGATTATAAGGATTTTGTGTGCTCAGATCATTGGATTCAAAATCTTTGCCGATGTCATAATATTGCTTTAAGAAAATTGACGCATGTAAGCCAACAGCAAACGGAGACGAATAACGAATTGCTGCAATTAGTGAATGATTTTTTACGAAGTGTAAAGCAAAAATCTGCTTCTCTTTCACACTCAAATATTTATAACATGGATGAAACTCAGTGTTATTTTGACATGTATCACAATCGTACTATACATTTCTAGGGCGAAAAAACAATTGATGGCTTAGACCCCGGACACCCACAAATAGATTTACTGTTGTGCTATGTGTGGCGGCCGATGGAAAATTAATTCAAACACTGATAATTTCTATAGGCTTGAAAAAAATTCCACGAGTTTTATTACTAAATAACGTTGGAGTAACAGCCAGCGATTGTGGATCAATGAATATAAAATTAATGAAGCATTGGGTGACTTCTTGCTTTGCTAAACGTAAAGGTCCGTTTAGTAAAAATAAGTCGTTATTATTGAGTAGAGGTACGTAGTTCGTCTCCTTCATAGTAAATGCTACACAGAAACCATGTTTATTCCCCCGAAAATGACATCTTTCCTACAACCTCTTCAAGTTTCCATAAACGCTAGTTTTAAAAAGGCGATGCGGGATATCTGGAACAAATGGATTGAAGAGGGAGCAGAAGTTTTTACCACAAAGAGATATCAAAAGATACCTGAGTATCAAGATCTATAAATTTTGTAAGTTAGATAGTTAAGCAGGTCAATCCGGAAGTTATTAAGCTCTCCATTGAATATTGTGGGATATCTGGTGTCGGAGAAGTTATTCCGACATATAAGTACAATAATCGTCTAGCACAAATTGTTAAAGGTGAACATGAATTGCGTGACACTGAGGTTGATAATGCACCCACCACGTCCGCGGCAAAAATTCTTCTAAAAGTGATGAAGATACCCTAGAGAAGAATACCAGATGTTCTTACCCGTTTCTTACCCGATCAAATGAGTACTATTTTGTATTTTTTAAATATTTCAAATAAGATTGAATTTTCACAAAGACTAGAATTAATAAAAAAATTAAATAATTTTAACTTTTATTTCTTTTCCAGAAAATTTTTGCAAAATCCCAATAATATACCAATGGTACACTGTTAGGAATAATAACTCTAATTAGTGTACCATGGTATAATATTAATTATTCATTTTCAAGCTTCTAAGAGTGTATAATTCGAATAGTGTACCGTGCTACATTATTCGGAATAGTACGGTACTCTGGTTCTGATAGACAATTTTTAAAAATATTGGCGTAAGATCATTCAAATCGAAGTGAAGTGAAAATTTAACACGACGGTTTTCAAAACTCCGCTTATTTTCACTTGAATAGAAATTCATTTTTATTTTTTCAGAAAATACTGTTTTTGCCGTAATAGAACCTAGTTCTCAGATCGATTTCGAATGAAATATTTAGATGATTTTAACATGATTTAAAACCAAAATGTATACTTTCGAATTCGATTTCGCTAATCGGTATGCTGGGGGCTGAAATTATGAAATTTTTCGATTTCGGATTTTTACGATATCGAAAAAATCCGCCCTATTATGAAACAAAAATGAAATTCGCAGCGGATTTTGTCGAACGCACATGACAAAATTCGACTGCTATTTAGTTGGCGGATTTTGTAAAATTTATGGTATTTTGTGTTTTTGTGGAAAATCAAAATACATTTCTTGTAAATGATATATTTAATTTTAAATAAAATAAATATTATTTATAATAATATAATATTAATAATAATAAATAATATTACAAATTCGATTTACCAAATTTCATAATACGGTAAATCCACGGCGTATCGAATTTTTACGATATCGTAAAAATTCGAAATCTAGGCCGCGTTACAATGAATTCTAGGATTAAGTGACAATCAAAAATCATGAATTGTTTGATATGAGCAGTTTTATGTTTGAATCGTTGATTCTAAAATTGCCGAAAAAATTATCCAATGTGCGCAATTTTACATAAGCATTAGATTAGATTGAAGAAGGAGGAGGAGTGGTGCTTAATAATCGATAGACATTCAAAATCGTTGGGAACGCTATCAATATTATGCGCAAAAATCGACAAGTGGTAAAATTGAGCGGAACACTTGTTGTCAAGATGGATAGACAAGTTGGAACTACTACCCTAGGTGCAGACCTGCCTTACAAGAATGTCCACACGCTTTGGAGTACGGCCCGACCATATATTCTGTGGAGGGGCGAGAGTGTGACAGGAATGAGCAGGCACATTTTCAGATCTCCTATTATAGTAACAACCAGTTCTGTGGACGTTATTAATACAATAAAGCAAATTCCTCTTTAGCATTCTGTCAAAAATTCGATATTATTGGTTGTGAATGTTATACGCATTATCTGAAAAGCTATTTTGAAATTATGCAAAAAAAATGATTGCAAAGGAAAAGCGACAAGTGGCCTAAGGACGATACATCTCAGGAGAAAATTCTTTTCAACGCGAAACTTTGGAAATAATAACTCTTCCGGTCATATAAAATATGGGCATGTAAATAACTCAGTAGCCATTACCAACGTTCGCCGACACCGATCTTAAAGTTAAAATCTCCTAACTCCACGGCGAAAAAAAGATCTTTCGAAACAAAAAGTGTCTGTGGTTAATTTTACAGATAGGCTAAGTAATCAAGCTAAAATTTACATAAACGATGCCCTTGCGAAATTTAGGTATGGCTGCAATTTACAGTTAGAATCGTCAGTCTGAAGAACTAAACTGAGAAAGTCCTCGGAAGAAAACTTCTATCTACTATGTTTCTTCATAGAGCTTACAATAAATGCCTTACAGAAGCCAAATCAGATATTGGTCCGGAGTCCATAACGGGAACGGCCAGCAGGCTTACTTATAAGCTAGAGATCTAAAAGGAGAGTCGGAAACTGCCAACAAGATCTCAGAAACGGTCTTAGAATTAATTGATATTACCAAAAAAAGTTATTCTACACACGTTTTTGCTGTGGTCTCAGACATTCTAAGTGTAATATTGAAAATGGCGAAAGAGAACGCGCGCATACAGATACTTTCTGACATAGCACATGTAACCCTCATTCGGGAAATTTACTCGCTAAAGACTTGTTAAATAAAACTATAACGGATACAGTTACTTCTTATCTTAAGATATCTGGTGGAAAAAGTTGGAACCAGAGTCAAGCTACCTTGCCTGATTTCAAATTTTTGGTCATGTGAAAATAATTGTAGCCGATCCAAAATTAAAAAAGATAAAGCAAATAATGAAAGTAACGGGTTTCTAGATAGGTCAGAGGCATGGGATAATTTTAGAGAGCGCAAATCCTTTTTTAATACACTATATGAAAAAATATTAAAACACCGTTTGCTATATGGCTGAAATAAAACAGCCGATTTTATCGAAATTAGCTAAAAAGCTATTACTGATTCTCGCCTCTTCAGCCCAAATCGAGAGGCCATTTTCTAGTTGGGTACTTGTGCATTCACCAGACCGCATCAGTTTAAATTTTGAGCCATCCTGACTGGAGCTCTGAAGATAGAATAGATACATCATACTATTATTGTTATCTCTTAAAATGAATTAAATATTTTAAAGTATCTGCAACGCTTTTTGATTGGTAATAAACCGGTCAATAAAACTTTGTCTGACATTCTTCAAAACATTTAAAGGGTACCAACATTTTTGTATCAAGCAATGTCGGCAACGACGACATAGTATCGGGTCGTAACATGAAAATATACGCTATGAGGCTGATTGAGCGTTTGGTAAACTGGCGTTTTAAACCAAATACAAGATTTCTTGTTGATTTCTCTTTCCAAAATCTAACGTTAATGAAACCAGTAACAGTAGTGAAATAACTCCAATAAATTCGATAACGCATCAGAAAGCAACCGCAAGACCATAGCAAGGTACAAAATTTCCAAACATCGAAAATATTCGCACGAATAATTATAGGGAAAGAAGGCGGACAATCAATTGTATAGTAACTAACGATGGTAAAATCATTGAATCGTTAAAAGCATCGATACTATAACAAAGCGACTAGAAGAACAAAATAATATGAACAAATTAATATTTGATGAAATCAAGCAACTGAACACTAAAAGCAAGGAAAATCAAAAATTAACAACCCGGGGTGTTTTAATGTAAACAATACATGAACACTTTCCGCAATTTGAATTTTGACTAATGACCGGATCAGTCGTTAGTTTTATATCCACTTAGAAACCGAATTGCTACTTTGCCTCAAATTGAAACAAAAAAGTTATTTGAAACGGGAAATAATAATCTATCCTCGGTCACAATCGTGTGTTATTGAGACGCCTATTTATCTAACTCTGAATGAAATGTCAGATAAGAGGAGTCACAAGTGGAATTGATGAATCATTATGATTATTAAGAACAAAAATTATTTTCACTGTGTATCAGTATTCCGCATAAATTTCAAATCGTAACCGACGATTTTCCAATTCCGTGCAGTGGAATTCTTGGAAACGATTTCTTAATTTACTGGCAATATAAAATTGATTTTCAAAATTTTTCTTTGGAAATACCATGGGCATCATCATCAATTTTACTACATTTAATAACGTCTTCAAACAAAACGATTATTCCTCCAAAAAGTGAACGAATTACTAATGTTATGTGCAGAATATCTGTGTCTTTCTAAAGAGGTAGCACCGGGCGTGTTTTGTGGGAAACACAATTGTTGAACCTCCTAACCATAAGTAATTTCACTTAATTTGATAAATACTAACGAGGACATTATGATATATTTTCTATAAAATCTTGGTCGAATACAAATACAAATCGTTTACGAACCCTTGATTCATCTATCGCTTTATCACATCTAAACGAAGAAGAACGTAAATCAATTAACCAAATCATAAGAGATTAGAATGACGTTTTCCATTTGAAAGGCGATGAGTTAACTGTTGCTCAAGGAATTAAAACAACATCTGATTGTGTCCCAATTAATCAAAAATCATACCGTATGCCTGATTCAATTAAAAATGAGATCAACCAGCAAGTAAATGAGATGCTAAAACAAAACATAATTGAACCAAGTACTAGCTCATGGAACCTTATCGTTGATTTCAGATGCTTAAATGATGTAACATTAGACCGTATATGTCCTCATCCCAACATTGTTGAAATTTTGGATCAGCTGGGTAAAGCATCGCACTTCATTACATTGGATATGACCAATAGATACCACCAAGTTTTACTTGAAGAAGATGCCAAACCAAAGACCGCTTCTTTAATATAAATTTCGGACAATAAAAGGCTTAAGGAGGTTCTTGACTATCTTCGAGAATACAATTTAAAATTAAACCCATGTGACCTACATAGGACATATAGTTGGAGTCGATGGAGTCAAACCTGACTCAGAAAAGGTTAGCGCTATTGTGAACTATCCTGAATCTAAGAACCAACGCGACGTAAGAGCATTCCTTGGATTCGTGGGATATTGTAGACGTTTTGTGGAAAATTTCTCTAAAATCACTTTACCCTTAACTACTCTACTAAAGAAGGACACCCCGTACACCTGAACTCCATTTTGTGAAGAAACCTTTAAAACACATAAATCCATAATAACCCCTTCATAATAACAACAGACGCAAGCGATATATGTAGCTATCGGATCAGTTCTTTCTCAGATTTTTGAAGCAGGAAAACTCCCTATTGCTTTTGCTAGGCACACTCTTTCCAAAGCAGAAAAAAATTATTCTGTAATTAAAAAGGAGCTTTTGGCAGTTGTTTGGTCCATTAAGCATTTTCGAGCTTTTGTATACGGCAGAAAATTTAAATTACATAGTGATCACCAACTTTTAGGTTGGTTATTTGGCATGTCAAACCCATCTTCGCGTTCAATGCAATGGCGCTTAGACCTTGAAGAGTATGACTTCGAAATCATATACAAACCGGGAGCACTAAATAAGGTCGCATACACACTTAGTCGTATTTCGATCGACAATCGATCTGACTAAATATGCTCTTACAATTCCAATCCCAAGTCAAGAAGCCGAAACCGTAGCCAATGCGTTTCTTGCAAATTTTATATGCATTTATGGTTGCCCTTGGTCAGTTTTGACAAACCACGGTTCTAATTTTGAGGGTAAATGTATTTCAAAGTCTAAGCTTCTTCAAATAGCTTAGACTTTGAAATACATTTACCCATAAAATCTCAAAATAAGGAAAATTAACACATTAGCTTTTCATCCTGAAAACAATGGAACTTTAGAACGTTCACATCGTATGCTGATCGAATATCTCCGGAATTTTATAGATAAAAATGGTATGGACTGGGATTGTTGGATTCGATATTCGATGTTTGATTATAATACAACACCTCACTCTTCCACAAAATATATGCCGTTTGAGTTAGTCTTTGGTATGCTACCTAATTTAGCTAATCCTAATATTGTTTAGACAATGCTATTATGATTTGCTAAGAAAGTTATTTTTTTTTTTTTAATTATCATAGCAAATCCTAAGCATTAGAACTAAAATATATTCCATCAGGTGACTTTGGGAGGTCATGGAAAATACATATTCAGATGTCAAATTTCCCACTATTTTATAATCCGGTGTCGAAAATAGGGGTTTCCGTTTAATATTCCTTCGAATGACCTTGAAAGTTGACCTGGAGGTCAATCGGATTAACACATATAGATGACCTCATTATCATTTCACATTGTGCTTGAATCCGAAAAATATTTTGAAATTACTGCATCAAAATTTTAAAGGTCCAGCTTATGACAACAAAAGAAGAAATATCACTCCTCATCTAGTCAAGTATTAAGTTCATGAAAAATGTTTACACGGCTCTGTCAGATAGTTCAGGTTTTACAATATTTGAAAGCATATAACCTCATGAATTATCAAAAAAAATGGAAAAAAGTGAATTTTGTGCGTTGCTAAAACCTTATTTTTTGAGAGTAAAAAATTGTACGCAAACTCAAAAGCCGCTTAACAAACACTATGGCGACTCTTCAACATCGTTTGGAATGATTTGGATGTGATTGGATGAATTTTTTTGTGGTCGTACAAGTACCTACTAATGATCCATAACGTTCGGGGCGTCCAATTGAGGTCACCACACCAGAAATGGTCGTTAGAATCCATCTTGGTGAAATATTTGGGCATGAAATGTAATCGGATGACAACTTCAAAGCATAGTTTGGCTATGTTTAATTGTAATTCTACCGAGTTTTTGCGTCGATTCATAACTATGGATGAAACATGGGTCCATTACCACGCACCTAAAACCAAGGAACAGTCCAAACAATGGATTTCTCCGGGCGAATCGGCGCCGCAACAGGGAAAGGTTTGTCTGTCAGCCAACAGATAATGGTGATAGTTTTTTGGGATGCATGTAGCATAATGCAAATCGATTACCTTGAAAATGGAAAAATATTATGCAGAATTATTGGACCAATTTCACGACGATTTAAGGAAAGAACGACCATATTTGGGGACGAAAAAGTTCTTTTCCATCAATAAAATGCACGTGTGTATACGTGTATAGTCGCCATGGCTAAATTCCATGAGTTAGGATAGGAATTGCTTCGGCATCCACAATATTTGCCAGATTTAGCCCCCCCCCCATTAAAGGGTTACCGAAGTCCTATTTTTTTTTTTTTGATAAAAAGATGATAAAGAAAGAAAAAATCGTACTATACCCACTGGGACGACTGGCCTCACACAACCACTTGACATACATATATGTTATCAGACCCTGAAAAAAATGCATAAAACATTTTTCAGAAATTCAGGCACTTATCCACAATCAGTTCTCTTCACCTCGATTTGTAAATACGCATGGAGGAGGGCGGTTATATTACAGATCTCCGATAAGTTTGAAACACCTGTTGATTTTTGTTTTAAAAATGCTTGTACGGACTGTTATGGGGGGGCGAGTAGCAGGGACAGCAGAGACGCAACGATTTCAACAACAACGTCAAGCAACACTACCTACAGTTAGAACAAATTTGGGTGACCGCATGGTAACATGATGATGGAACGAAATCTCGCCCCCTCTCACAGCCGCCGATGGAAAAAATGGTGGAGGGGAATAATAATAGTTGTTTACAGCTTTTCAGAAAAAAGAGTTTGCGGCACCAGGAAAATTTGTCTTGTCATTGTGTGTTCTCTTACATGTTGGAGCAGTAGATGAACTTTAAATTGTATTGTCTTGTGCCTAAATAAATTACTAAAAAATATATTACTAACAAATTTACTAACTATCAACTACTTAGGTGTCTGGAACCGGGTTGAGTCTTTGTTGCTAACATTCCTTTCCCATCCCTCGATCTTGTTATATGTAAAAAGGTGTACGACGGCGGCCTGGCCAGGGGCGGATATCACAACATATTAAACTTATGTAGTTATCGATGTGGCCCCTTTCTTTACGGAGTTTGGCTTCATGAAGGGATGGTGTCGTGTTGTGGTATAGTGGTGTGGTATTCGCATTTATAATACGGGGGAGACTTGCTTAACGCTTGATCGTACATCGCAATCAATCAATCAATCAAAAACGCTTGTACGGACTGTTAGTTTTGTAGTCAAATCAATGATTAAATGTGCATGGTGTATTTCGCTATGCCTACAACACTTCTTTGGAGTAGAAGAAGGAGAGAATCCACCTCATTAATATAAACAATATGAGGAATAATAAACAATCATCATCGCTGGTCAAATATATTAGTAGCGATCAAATATATATTGCTTTGCCTGCAAGCAACTAGATTTGACTTTTACAACAGTGCAAAACGGCCCTTTTCAGAATCTATTATACTGAGGTACTTGTTGATATCCTGGATCGACTAAAAATAGTCGGCAGAGAGTGACACCCTGTAATTCACATATCGCACCCCCGCTTCTAAACTGACACAAGTCGAAAAAAGTGATTTTTCGTTTTATTGCGGCACACGTTAAAAAATAAGCTTAACTATTAATCTGCAAAAGAGACACAAGTGAATCTTTAGAGTTAACCGCCGTATGACGCTAGTGTCACTTTTTACGTCGTCTAAAATAACGGTTAAAAAAAAGATACAACTCAGTCGTGTTTTATTAATTCATCCGGATGTTCATAAAAAAAATTATTTTCACTTGTGTCAGTATTTATTTTTTATTACATATTTTGTATATTGGCCATAATTTGAATTGTGACATAATTATTGTTCTGGGTAAGTAAAGTTTCTGTAATATTTCGAGTTGTGTCAGTTTTAATAAGGAAATGAGTATGAGTCTTAGTTAATATTTTCTGTTATGACAGTTTTGATGAAGAAACCAGTGCCCTTTATAATTATTATTTTGAGTTATTGCAGTCTTATTGGTCAAGGTAACTAACGTTTCTTTAATATTTTGAGTTGTGTCATTCAAATGGGTATTGTGTTTTAATAAATATTTTGTGTTGCGACACTTTTGATAGTTTTTATTATCAAATTTTATTTTAAGTACTAAGATAATTGTTTTTAGAATCAACAAAAATGATAAGTCATAGACAATAATTGATGATGAAGCTCGCTTTGAAAAATCAAAAAATTAACGAGGGATCAAGTAAATTCATTTCTAACGAAAGTAGCGCTAGAGAACGGGTTTTAGCAATACCGTCTAATGTTGAAATTGAAAATCCTATTTCACATTCTGAAATCGAAGAAATATCTTTACCACAAAGTGCACGTGGACCAGCAGATATTGTCATTTTATCTGAATTTGTTGCAACAATTAATTCTCAACATCCTACAAAATTAAACTTTAGAAGAACACCATTAAAAAATTACAAACATTAATTCTCCCGAGCATAGCGACGAAAGCAATTATTACGATTACGATGCAGATCCGAAATTCGTTTGTAACGTGGTCAAGCTTAGCGACAAACAATTTGAATTAAGTACAAGTTCATCAAGTGAATCTACTGGAGGAAATATTTCGTCTCGCGAATCTGTAGAGCGATCTGATAAATCTAAGAGGATCGTAACCTTTAATGATGGGACAGCAGCGGAGAAAACCAAGATCGGCAAAAAGGGGAAGCCTGTACCCAAAGAATGGAATGTAAAAAAATCGAAGATTAATAGAAATTCAGGGTTGATCTACGAATCTGCTTCAAAAAGTAAAAGAGTTTTTAAAGAAAGAAAGTTGCGTGCTCCGTGCGGGGATAAGTGCAAAATTGGTTGTACGAGAAAAATTAGCGAAATTCAACGTCAAGAAATATTTGAAATTTATTAGGCGTTATATTACCAACTCCATGACAGTCATTAAACCAAAATATCGGTATTCGTCCACCGAACATCATCGTCAATTGAATAATGCATTACATTTTGAAATATCCAATGAACGTATTCGAGTATGTAAATATTTTTATAAAGCAACATTGGATATTAACGATCGTCCAATTCGAACAGTACTATCAAAAAGGACTGTCACTGAGTTTCTTGAAGCTGAATTACGAGGGAAGCATAACCATCACCCTTCTGTTAGCAAACAACTTAAAGACGGCGTTCGAAACCATATTGCATCAATCCCAAGGATTGAGTCGCATTATCTTCGTGCCCAAACGACCCGTGAATTCATTGATAGTGGGACAGTCACTTACTGATTTATGGAGAGATTATAAAGAAAGCTGCAGTAATACTGGAGAATCCTATGTAAATCTCGTAATGTATAGTAAAATATTCAATGAAGAATATAATATAGGATTTTTTGTTCCAAAACAGGATCAATGCGAGTTATGCGCAGCATTTCAGAATGCGGAAGGTGATCAAAAAAACAAAATGTTAGAGAAGGTGACTTTGAAATCTGGGCCAATTTATGTACCTTCGCAATATGCACAATTGATACGTACATCAAAGAAACAGGGAGAGCCTTACCATGTAAATGAGTTATCGCATTCGGATTTCTATGCAATAAAATCATTGACCAATTTATTGCATCTTAGATTTAATACGATTAAGATTTCTTCAGTGAGAGTAATGAAAATTGAAAAAGCAACCATTAATAAATTCTTGTTCAAGACGTCGTATTCGCAGAAAGACTTTGAAGAAACAGAGTTGTGGAGAAGAGACACTTTTATGTCAGAACCAATTCCAGTGTTGGGGCCAATTTATAAAAGTAAACTTAAGATTAAAGAAAACAAACGAAAATATCTTCAATCTCTGTTAAATTCAAATCACATTCCAAGATTCTATGCAGATTTTTAAAATAATAATTTAATGTAATAGTTATATTTAATATTGTATGATTTCGAATTTGAATTTAGTAACCTACATTAAAATCAAAATTGTTATTATTATTTTATGAATTAATAATAAAGAGCACCTTTTTACTACATAATAATTATGATTTTAATTACCTCCAGCTTGAGTCATTATGAATATTATTATAAAACGTCATAACTACAAATTTGTTCCTAATAACTCTAATTCGAAAACGACATAACTTAAATTGAGGGTAGTTTAAGGGGAGATAATCAAAACGTTGTCACATCCTTAGTAAGAGAAAGCTATAATGCATAACTTAACATTAAAACGACACCTATTGCTACATAAATTAAGTCACAATCGCTATTGAAAGTTTCTGCAATTTTATAAAATCCTTTTCTGAAATATCACTTTTTCGACTTGTGTCAGTTTAGAAGCAGGGGTGCAACATGTATCAATTTATTGGCAAAAGTACATTCATTACTTTCGAACAATCTCTGTTTTCCTGTTCTTGACAGTTTCACTATTATTTAAATTTTAAAAATTATCGGTTTATCGGAATTTAATAGGCATTATGAACCGAAGTTCTTAGCAAATAAACAATTTAATAGTGCAAGTAAACTAAATAGTATACATTTAGGGGATTTTTGTATCGTTGAACAAACGATAAAAGTGACCAATTTATTCAACAAAAATCAAAAGTCCCAAAGTCAAATAATTTTTTCAAATGTCAGTAGACCGGTCCCTGGGGTCGGTCATATAAATAATAAGCAATATTTGCATCAAATGTTTTAAGATTTTGAACCGACGAATTTTCCTCAATAAAAATCAAAAGTCCCAAGGTCAAACTGTTGTCACTTGTTGCAAAAATTATCAAATGGCCGATCCCTGGTAGGATTTTAATAGCTGCTGCAAAAGAGTAAAAGGAAATTGATAAATCGACAATATTTAGGTTTTAAATAAGATATTAGATTATTTCTTCACTAAACGAATCACATGTTACATACATATTAATACTTTCTTCAAATAATTCAGAAATTAATAGTCGACCAAAAATCTATAAACTATCCCAAAACACATTTCATATAGCTAATCAGACAGAGGCTTACCCTAAAGAAATTTCTTTTTTTATGTTGTTACCACACCTCGAATCCAATTGATTTTGTGTCCTCTCCTATTCTTTAATTTGATAAACATATATAGAGATACATAATATTCCAAATTGGCTTAGTTCCAAAATTCTTTACAGTTCTACAATAACCATACACACATAGATAAAACAAAAATGTTGGTACGAGTATATTAGGTGCAGGAAACTTCTTTAAGAAAAATGTTTGTACAAAACCTTGATAAGTTTTTTGAAAATTTAAATTTACTTTTTGTTGTTGCTCCTCCTTATCTGTACGGTTCGGTTACGTTCTATACACATGATGAAAAATCAATAAATCACTGTTTTAAGCTTTCGATATTTTATTTTATCCACAATAAGAAAAACAAAAAACTTCGTTTACTTTCATATCATACACACGGTATGTAACTGGGTAAGCTTGAGGATTTTATAAAACAAGAAAGATTGTTAAAAAAAAAATTTAAACCTAACCAAAGGTTTAGAGATAGACCAACTTAAATTAAGATTAATACGTCATCCTGGTACATATATTATATTTTATCACATACAAGAGGTACACAGCCAACTTTTTTTTTATTTTATTAAGAAAACCAATTTGTTGCTGTAAAATTTTATCTTTCCTATTTATCATCATTTAATGTTTATTATTTCCCTTCTCCGTTTGCTTGTGTATGTAAATGTGTTCAGAATAGAAAAACCCATATAGCATAGAATTTGATTAAATATTAATGAAAATTTAAATTAGCTATCAAATATTAATTTTTCATATTTTCCTATAATATTTTAATTTAAATTGGTCTATCTCATAGCTGGGATCGGTTTTTTTGCTTTTTTACGTAATGTCCCCCATTTTAATGTATTCAGTTTTAAAAAAAGTTGTGGTTAAATTTTTAATTTATTTCATTTTAGTTTTTACTGTGTGGGAATTGGAAAAATTGTCGGGAAAATTGGAATATATATGTCACAGGAATCTAATATTTAAACATATTTTAATTTAGATCCATCAACCAGATAAGAATACAGAAGGTGTTGTTGATGTTTTTTTTTCCTTTTGGACTAGGAATCTCTTTCACCAAAAAGAGGAACAATATTTCGGAATACGAAATACGGAAATCGGAATACGTTCTTTTGACGAAAGAAATACTTACATTATGAAACGACAGTGGAAAGGGTTCTGCTGTTAACTAGACATAATAAAAACATTTTCAAAGTCCCATTCAATAACAAGTCAGTGACATCCTGATGTCAAAGCAAAACAAACAAATCTGAACCAAATAGTAAAATGTAATAAATGCTTTACTCATATTATGATACCTTGATACCTCGCCTTAAACAACATACAAATTCTCAAAGCATCAGAACAAGCACGATACGATAACCAATAATACAAAATCTAACTTTAACCATAATACTCGCAGATTTACATAGAACAAAACTTAAACAAAACCAAAAAAGTTTTCCGTTTTTCTGTTTTATATCAAATTAAATTTTCCACTAAATTTCATCCAAACCATATTCATTTCGATACGTAAGGGAATGTGTAGCGCACACAATTACACAAACAACGAACAGAACCATCAAAAGCGGCCCAAAACAATAATAACGAGGCAACAACAAATTATGTTTGAAATATTTCACGCAGAGGAGAAATTAAAATAAAATAAAAATCTTTTAGTTTTGCGTTTTTATATAATTTAATCATGAAAACTATCAGACAGGGATTATAAAATGCCCAAATGACAAAAGCTTAGTACAAATTCTAGGCATACATATATAGATAAGTCACAGATAGATAAGAATTTCATTTAAATATTTACATATCGTGATAATTTTTGCGTAATTATATTTAAAAAAATCAAAAACATGCCGTTCGAGTGATTTATGGCCTTGCTTTTCGTTATGAACAACCTTTCTTGGCAATTGTACCGCAAATTTATGTATGCTCGAGAGAAACTTATTCGAAAATAATGGTGCAAAATTTTACAGCATTCGCGTTACTTGTTTTGGCAAAGTTAATCAGAAATTGTGCTACAATCAAGCGGGATGACTGTTTTTCCTTTCTGGAGAATAAATACAAGAAGAATTATTAGTCGGTTTGAATTATTTTAATGACCCAGGTGCTGAGGTAATATACGGGAGAAATCAGTTGAAGATCATAAATCGATCAAAAGATGCAAAGGTAACAAAAATAAAACCCTTTGTTCTGGGGAATATAAGAGTGGAGCAAGGCACTTCGGATTATGATATGCAACGTCTTAGAAGTACGATTAAAAAAATACAGTGAATGTTTCTCCGATAATCTATCAAATATCGTGTACCCCAATAGAAGAAATGTCTATCAGTATTAAAGAAGATAAAATTATTCGACGAGTACCGTATCGTGTACCGTACGGTATGCTACCGGAAGGACTACCGGATGCTGAATGCAATTATTCATCGCAAACAATTTCATACACCATTGATTGAAGAAGAATTGCATCGTCTATACGGGAAATCTGTATTTATCTTACTAAATATGAAGTCAAGTTATCATCAAATAAAAATAAATGAACAATCCAAACATTTTACGGCATTCATCTGTCCGGTTGATCATTTTCAATATCGACGTTGCCCCTTTGGTCTGGCAAATAGCGGTTTCATATTCATGCGTATAATAGATAAAGTGCTTCGCCCTATCAAATAAAATGGTCTTATTTGGTACTTAGACGACATATTTATTGCCGGAACATCTGTAAATGAAACACTAAAAATATTTGAACAAGTACTTGAAGCGTTCAAAGATGCACGACTTACACACTACTCTACTCTAAAGCTACTCCAATCCGCCATCTTGAAATCCGTCTAAATTGACGGAGTAGCAAACTACTCTAACTAATGTCGTTTTCGATTGATTTTTTACCCCTCTTTGAAAGTGCAACTTCAATTTCTTCGTCAATCGAACATAAACACCGAATTGTGTTCTGTCATCTGTCAAACCATATTAAAACGACAAGTCAAATCGAAAATGACAGCACAATGACAGTACTGTTTAGTGCATTTGTAAAAAGAGGGGTAAAACTGCCAAAAAAACTGGAGTATTCGAAATTGCACTGGTGTAGGTGTCAGTGCAATTTTTTTTGGTCAATCGAATATTTCCAAGGTAAAAAAATTACACGTTTTGCATTGAGTGCAATTCAATTTGGTCAAACGAAATCCACATTATAGATTTACATCGACATTGCATTGCATTGCAAAGTTGACGTATAATTGTCAAAATAGTAATTTGACAATTAATACGTATATTCACACACCCATACAAAAAAGCAAAGCCATTTAAAAATATTTTTTTGTAGGTTCCACTTAAAATGTCAAAAAACTGTCTTTTTGACAGCTCTTTCTACTCGTTTTCTACTCTTTCGCTACGACATTACACTGGTCATTTTAACGGGGTAAAGCCAGGAGAAATTAAAGTAGCTGCTGTTGCAAAGTTCCCGACTCCCACTAGCATTCGTAATATCCAACCATTTCTAGGATTATGCAGTTATTTCAGGCGATTTATATCAAAATTCTCGATAATGGCACAACCGCTGTCAAAATTAACAAAAAAAGATTTTATATTTCAATGGGGACCTGATCAAGAAATTGCATTTCAAAATTTAAAAAAAAGCACTGACATCGGAACCTGTGTTATTATTATTTGATCCCAACGCTACACATGAAGTATTTTGTGACGCCTCATTCATCGGTCTATCCGGGTGCTTGATTCAATTAGATGAAAATCGGTTGCCACATGCCGTAGCGTACTTTAGTTGTACCACTACACCTATAGAAGCAATAAGACTTAGTTTCGAATTAGAAACTCTTGCTGTAGTGGAAACACTCAAACGTTTTTAAATATTATTTATTGAACCGTCATTTCATTTTGTACACTGATTGTAAATCACTAGCCAATACTAAAATTGCCAGATGGTGGTTATCAATCCAACAATTTGATTTCGATATAAAATATAGACGAGGAAGTGATATGAGTCATATAGATAGTCTTAGCCGTAATGTATGTAAAAAAAATACAAACAACACGAATGGATAGCTGCATTACAGATAAAAGATAATAAGCTGAAAGAATTAAAGAAGTGCTGGAAGGGAAAAAGGTAGAACATAAAATAGAAAGACAAATAAAAACAGATTATCAATTAAAAGATGGCCGGATCTAAGATAAGATATAAGATGGCCGGTACCATCCATCGCGAGAATATTACAATATGCACATGATAAATTGGGTCATCCTGCACTAAATAGAACTAAACAACACATTCACAACGATTTTTGGTTTCCTAAGATGACAAATGTCGTGAAGAAATATATCGAGCAATGTATTCCGTGTATGTATGTTAAAAGAGGGAAGGATCAGACGTCATGATATGCCGTGCCCAACAATACCATATCAAATAGTTCACGCAGACTTTTATGGCCTGCTTATTAAGAGCAAGAAACCGGTGCGAGCAGCTAATACAAAAGCCATTACAGCTACTATGGATGATGTATCACAAAATCTTGGTATGCCAAAGGTATTGGTAATGGATCGTGGAGCTGCTTTTGTAGGAAAAACATTTAAAGAATATTGTGAATTGAATTCAATCAAACATTCACTAGTTGCAGCAAAAACACCAAGAGCAAATGGACAGATAGAGAGATGTTTCCGTTTGGTAGGAGAAGCTCTCAAAACATTGTATAGCGGTGAAAATGAACGAAATTGGGATGCCCATATAAGTTCGATACAGTGGGCTATTATTTCTTCATAATAGAACAACCGGCGAGACACCTCAACGAGTTTTATTTGGATTCAATCCACGTCAAGTTTTAGGGAATAAATTATTAGCTGCATTAATGGATTCACCAGAAGATAATATTGACAATGAACCTGTGGATTAAATACGGAAAATTTTTATTGAACGTACCAAGAATAAAAGTGAACCAGTGATGGGTCGCACGTTACACCGATTAAGTATAAGGAAGGTGAATTAGTTCTTGTACGGTATGACCCACCACCAACGGGTTCACGAAAATTAATGTAAAGATTTAGAGGTCCGTATATAATAAAGTATTAAATGCTGATCGTTATGAGCGGACCGATGTTCCAGGAATGCAAATTACACAAAAACCATTCCGTTCCGTATACGCCGCGGATAATATGAAACGTTGGGGACTATCAGATGATGAAATATTCAAAATCAATGAGGATTATAATGATGACAATAAGCGTATTTTGTTGACCAACATTTAATTCGAATTATTTTGGGTACCAAGAAAATAGCCAATTTGATTTAATTGACAAAAGCCAACCTTTCGAAATAAAATATAAATTTAATATGTATTATGACTCTGGTGGCAAGTATCATAACTAAGAATTAGAATTATGTTTAAATAAACCCAAATCCAGAAATATTATCCAGTAGCCTGTGAGCAAAGTCCCTGCTACTGCTGGCATCGTGCAAATATCATGTCGAATGGTCCAGTTGTACAAGATCTTTACAACTGAATCTCGTTCACTAGGTGAAACACATTAACAAAAGGACAGATATAAAATTAAAAAATAAAACTTTATTAATTCTTTGTTGAATATTAATTAATTCATGTAATATCTAATATGCTACCGGTGGTTAGACCATTTTAATTGTGTTTCGATTAACACGAGAAGTATATTAGTATTTACGAACAGTAATTCAACGAAACCGACTAATAGACGTAATTCTATTTATTTTAATTATATGTTTTTAATACGAGTATGTTCCGAAGATTGTAAGAGAATTCAATCCAGTTTCGAACTGATGAGCTTATGATTATGAAAAACTCGTATTAAAATCATATAATTAAAATAAATAGAATTACGTCTATTAGTCGGTTTCGTTGAATTACTGTTCGTAAATACTAATATATTTCTCGTGTTAATCGAAACACAATTAAAATGGTCTAACCACCGGTAGCATATTAGATATTACATGAATTAATTAATATTCAATAAAAAATTAATAAAGTAAAAATTAGCGTACACAGAAATAGAGCTGTGTGAATATTGTGAAGAAGAAAAAAATTGTAAGAGAGTTCATCTGTATTAGTTATGATCCGCTAATACTTAAATGCACAGCACATTCTGTATATATAGAATGTAAATTGTGGTATAATCAGTCCAGTCGCCGCGGCCTGATGAGAAGATTGATTTTTTCATAATCATAAGCTCATCAGTTCGAAACTGGATTGAATTCTCTTACAATCTTCGGAACATACTCGTATTAAAATCATATAAAAAATAAAAAGTCAGTCGATAGTTAGACTTTGATCAGACGTATGTGTACATCACACCAGAAATCCCATATTAGAAAACCCAAGATTTCTATAAATAATTCGAACCATTGGGATTGTGCAATTTTGTGCCTGTAATTTGAAAATTTGTGCATAGCGTACTTTAGGAATTAGGATGGGATTTCTCACATGATTATCACACTGGGTATTGATTTTGGTCGCAAAATGAGGATTGAGGATTGAGAATTTTGTATATGTACACGGCGTATAATATACATTTTGCTATTGTGTGCCGTCAAATATTTTTATTGTATTAGTGTGTTTTCTCATGATGATAAGTATCAAAAATAAGCTAAGCGGGTGAAATCGGTTCAACTTTTGGTTGCTTCCGCTCGCCTTGAGTTATTTTCCCCTATCTTTTAACATGAGGAATTCATGTTTTTCTATCTATTGTTGTTGTAAACGCGACATTCATTTTACTTCGTTAACAAAAATCCAAAACAATATACGCAATCAAAAAAATTGCTCGTGATCTTCAATATAAAAACCAAAAAGCAGCATAAATAAATGGTTTTTAATCTATACCAGTGCCAGTGTATTAAAGGCCGTTTTAGTAATATTGCTACCTATGTATGTGTTATAGGATCACAAACAAAAATATTTACATACAAAACGTAAAAAGTTCTATGGAAAAAAAATTTTTTTTTTGATACTTTTTCGTTTCGCATTTAATAACTTTTTAAATAAGGCCAAAAATGAATTTTCATTCCATTGACAATAAACTAGGGTATTGAATTATAATATTGGGCAAAAAAAAAATAATTATTGTTGAATATTTTGCATATTTTCATTCAACGCCGTTTCACTGTTTTCTAAAATTTTTGTCTATAAAACTGCGAGAGAAACTAAAATCAAAACAAAAAAAATTAACAAAACAAAATGTATGAAAATAAAATGATTTTGTTTATTTTCTTTAGTATTGCGTTGCAACTCATGATAATCGGTTGTTACTGTACGATGTTATGTTCAAGGGTGGGGAAATTGTAGATCAGTATATACAGAGAAAATATAAAATGCGAGATTTTTATTTTAGTTGTTAGTACTTTCCTGATTGTGCGATTACATTTACGACATGAGAAATGCGTAATTTGCTTTTGCTGATTGTGCGATTAAGAAATGCGTAATCCGTTTTTTGCTTTTTTTATAAACAAATTTTTTTTGTAAACCATCGATTATTAGAAATTAGGTTATTGAATTATAATATTTCATTTTTACTGTAATATTTTGCGCCTAAATAATTAAAAATGTACAAAACTCAAATTTGAAACAAAAAAAAAGTTTGTAAAAATTACATACTATATCTAAAAAATGCATTACTATGAATTTTTACATTTTTAGAACATATAGTTTTATCAATTTATAACAGGGTTTCGAACCGAACCCGAACCCGAACCTCGAACCCGCTCCGGTTTAAAGATGTTTAGTAATTTTTTCGAACCTGAACCTGAACCCGAACCCAACATTTCGCGGGTTCGATTCAATCGGGTTCCGGGTTGACAAAAAAAAATCGCATATTATATACAGTGGAAGTCGGATAACACAAAATCGAGGGGAACAACAAAATATTTCGTGTTTTCAGAACTTCGTGCTAAGCGAAATTAATATGAAGAAATAGTGGAACTGGGATCAAAAGAATGTTCTTGTTATCCGATATTTCGTGTTATCCGTTTTCGTGTTGACTGAATTCCACTGTATAATATTTATCATAATCCAACAATTTAGACAGTTGGACTACCTTTGAACTAAAAGTATAGCAGGAGTTTACTGTTTATGAATCATTTTCACGGGTCCCCAAGGAGAAAATACTATGGAATAGTGAGAAAACCATAAAATTGAAATTCCACTTTTATACGAAGCTGAAAAAGTTTTGTCAGCGATTCCTGCAACGAAAGTCAGTGTGGAATGGGCATTTTCGGCTTTAAAGTTTATTTTAGCACCACAAAGGGTACACCTTCAAGAAGAGTCATTAAGATATATCCTATTCGTCAAACTAAACGAAATGTTTTCAATGAAA
Organism: Tipula vernalis; assembly: GCA_958295665.1. Lineage (NCBI taxonomy): Eukaryota > Metazoa > Arthropoda > Insecta > Diptera > Tipulidae > Tipula > Tipula vernalis. Next base: position 286,926,781 of record OY282560.1, read on the forward strand.
TAAATAAATATCGTCATCTCAGTATTTAAGTGATACAAACGCATTTTTGTAATTTTGGAGTGAGAACTGCCGTTTTACGTAAAAATGTAGACTGTATCGTCAAATCAGTTTTCAACGAAGGTAGTTATTATACCACTTCGTCAGTCCAGTGTTTGAGTGACACAGATGAGTTTTAGTCAATTTGCAGTTAGGACCGTCACATTAGATAATGGCAAACCTAACTTCAAAATGATCAGAATGCGTTTGTGGCGCTTGAATACTGAGGTGACGATATATAGATTTTTTTAAATATCTGTGGTTTTATTTTTTTGTTAACCCGAACCCGAACCCGAACCTGAACCCGAACCCAATTATTTTCTTGCTTTGAACCTGAACCCGAACCCGAACCCAAAATTTTGCGGGTTCGAAACCCTGATTTATAATTTTTCAGTCGTAAAAAATGACACTAATAATTACTAATAATATTTTAATTACGTTATCTAATTGCTAGTAATCGATCGTATAAATGAAAGTTGTACATATATGTATAAGAAAAGCAAATTACGCATTTCTCATGTCGTAAATCTAATCGCACAATCAGGAAAGTACTAACAACTAAAATAAAAATCTCGCTTTTTATATTTTCTCTGTATATACTGATCTACAATTTCCCCACCCTTGAACATAACATCGTACAGGAACAACCTATCATTATGAGTTGCAAAGCAATACTAAAGAAAATAAACAAAATCATTTTATTTTCATACATTTTGTTTTGTTAATTTTTTTTGTTTTGATTTTAGTCTCTTTCGCAGTTTTATAGATAAAAATATTAGAAAACAGTGAAACGGCGTTGAATGAAAATATGCAAAATATTCAACAATAATTATTTTTTTTTTGCCCAATATTATAATTCAATACCCTAGTTTATTGTCAATGGAATGAAAATTCATTTTTGGCCTTATTTAAAACGTTATTAAATGCAAAACCAAAAAGTATCAAAAAAAATTTTTTTTTTTCTTAGGACTTTTTACGGTTTGTATGTAAATATTTTTGTTTGTGATCCTATAACACATACATAGGACACGCCATTTTTTTTGTGCTCACACGGCCTTTAATACATAGGCAATGTCTATACATTCTTCGTCGGCCACATTCATAATATTTTTAACTTTTTTTTTTTTTTTTTGAGTTATGTGAGAATAAACATTTGAAAAATAATAAAAACAATTCAGTGTTATCTCATGCGTACGAAAGGAATGTTGTACATATTTTTATTTCCAGTAATTTTCTGTAAAATTTAAAACTAATAAAATGGTAAATTGACTTATGATTTAAAGATAAACAAAAATTAGCTAAAAATGGAAAATAAGTCAGAAAAATATTTATAAACTATAATTTTATTAATAATTTTAAATGATGAAATGACACACGACGTACATCCGTCCTCTCCTGCGTTTGAATTAACACTAAGCCAAAATAACTAATTTACTGCTTATATTTTCCACAGTATATTTTATATCCCTCTTTTTCGTATCATTTTATCTCTCTTATTTGCATCATGTTAAAAAAAACAAAAAAAACCGCCCATCAATTTTTTAGTTTTTTGTTTAACATCGAATAAGAGGGATAATGTGAAAAATATATGTAAATTAGTGATTTTGGGATGGCCAAGCAGGGTGTACGTCGTATGTCTTTTCATCACTTAAAATTATTAAAATTATAGTTTATAAATATTTTTTTGACTTAATTTCCATTTTTAGCTAATTTTGATTTATCTTTAAAGCATTATTCAATTTACCATTTTATTAGTTTTAAATTTTACAGAAAATTACAGGAAATAAAAATATGTACAACATTTCTTTCGTACGCATGAGATAACACTGAATTGTTTTTATTATTTTTCAAATGTTTATTCTCTGTTTTTCTCTATTCTTTGGACACCAATACAATTTACCAATACTATTGCCTTCCGGTAATTTTCAACTCAATCCTCAAATTGCGACCAAAATCGCTATCCAGAAATCCCATATATTCCGTTTATATAATAAAACATATTTTTCGGAGTATGATGATTGTGCAAAATTGTGCGTTACTAAACTGACCTTGAAAATAGTTTATATTGACCAGAATCGGCCATAGAACATCCACAATTGATCAAAATCGTGATTTTTCGAAGAGGTTATATGGGCGATTTCCAGAAATCCCACATATAATTAACATTCGAATTAAAACAAAGTGTGGTTATTAAGCTGGCCAAGTTTCACGTTTGTGCATGTTATACTTTAGCCAGAATCGGCCATAAAACATACACAATTGACCTCAAAACAGACAAATCTCAAAAAATCTCAAGTAATAGTTATATGGATAAACAGGATTCCTGTATATTATTGTGATCATTTAGGTTTCCCCAGGAAGCACCACGTGGAGACGATCAAATTTACTTCCCTTTGATTTACAGTTTCCTGTAATTTTTTTTTACTTTCTTTAATTTTTATTTTTTTTTATTGTGGATGTTCTATGGCCGATTCTTGCTAAAGCATAATATGCACAAACGTGAAACTTACCCAGAATACTAACCGCATTTTGTTTTAATTTGAATGTTAATAAAAGGTGGAATTTCTGGAATCGCCCATATAACCTCTTCGAAAAATCACGATTTTGATCAATTGTGGATGTTCTATGGCCGATTCTGGCTAAAGTATAATATGCACAAACGTGAAACTTGACTAGAATACTAATAACACTTTGTCTTAATTCGAATCTTAATATAAGGTGGGGTTTCTGGAAATCGCTCATATAACCTCTTCGAAAAACCACGATTTTGATCAATTGTGGATATTCTATGGCCGATTCTGGCCAATATAAACCATTTTCAAGGTCTGTCTAGTAACGCACAATTTTGCACAATCATCATACTCAGAAAAATATGTTTTATTATATAAACGGAATATATGGGATTTCTGGTGTGATAATCATGTGAGAAATCCCATCCTAATTCCTAAAGCACGCTATGCACAAATTTTCTAATTTCAGGCACAAAATTGCACAATCCCAATGGTCCGAATTATATATAGAAATCTTGGGTTTTCTAAAATGGGATTTCTGGTGTGATGTACACCGTATAGCTCGGTGTTTTCGTGAAAAAGAGCTTACAACTGGATCAGATAATTATCGGCAATAATTTATAATTGTATATTAAACGAAAATAGTGTCTTCGATCGTTATACAACGATTTATATTCAACATTTCTTTATTTAGTTTCTTTTCTGTCAAAAAATATATATACATATGTAGAGATGATTTGATTTAAAGTTTATTTAAAATTTTAATACAAAATAATAAATAATTCAATCATAAAAATAATTTAAAAAAAATTATTAATTCGTATACAAACATTGTTAAAATAACATTTAAAAAAAAAAATAATTTGTACTCAATTCAATTAACTAAAAACAGAAAATTTGGTAGTTCACCGAGCTCTATAAATTGCTTTTAAAGGTGAATTTAGGCGCAAAATGGATAACGAATACGAATAATCAATTTTAATAAAGCTTAGATATTCGTTTCGAGAATGTGGTTTGTCATACACAGTGCTCGTTGGAAAAAATTTGTGCTAGTCTAGGAGCCGAGAATATAGAAAAATAATTTTCACATTCCGCCTGCAAGACGGTAAAAAATACAAAAACAAAACCTGATTTTCCGCGGAATTCAGAAAAGTTTAAGCAATTAACTTAATATTTTTAGTTGGTAAATCTAATGAAAAAATTTGAGCTTATCACAAAAATATAAATTTTGACAATTTTCATTCATTAAATTGTGTAAAATGAAAATCATTCCATACCCCTAAACGATACTTTACGGTACCATCCAAGACACATTTTGCGTTCCATAATTTCCAAATTGAACAACAAAAATAACTGATTTAAACTATTTCCGACATAAAATGTTTTACAAACTAATACAAATGTTATGTCTGATTACACGTTCGGGTTCCGTTGCGATACTGTAAAAAAAATGCAAGATCGAAACCTATTCTCTTATCTTTTCGTCGGTGAAAACCTATATATTGAAGAAATTTGTGCTTATCACAAAAATAGAAATTTCGAATATTTGCATTGATAAACCAAGGAAATATGAAAATTTATCAACACATTTTAAATCATCCAATACATTTTGCTTGTTCAATAAATTACGATTAACGGCAGAAGAAAATCTTTCGAATTTAAGCTGACACTTCTTATACTGTTAGAACCGGATTTATTTCATCAGTACAAACATATACATATTTCACTAATTTTGGGTCTGTTCACAGTGTAGTTTTAAAGTCCTATGCAGCAGCCAAAGCTTTTTACACCATCACACATTGAAACGTTCCACAATAGCGTTTCGTATTGACATGAAAAATGTTTCAGCCCAAGAATTAGCCGATATACCATAATCTTATTTGAGGTACAATCCTTTTGAAATCTCTCCCTTGTAGTATTCGAACCCAGTATCTTCCGATCCAAATATAGCCGTTGAAAATTTGAAAAATATTCGTAATTTCTATTTTTATGATAAGCACAAATTTCTTCAATGCATTCTAATGGAAAAGAAAAAGTTAATTCGTTATCCTTTCCTTATCCTTTCGAACGTATAATCAGACATAACATTGGTATTAGTTTGTAAAACATTTTATGTCGGAAATAGTTTAAATCAATTATTTTTGTTGTGCAATTTGGAAATTATTGAACACAAAATGTGTCTTGGATGGTTCCGAATAGTATCATTTAGGGGTATGGATTGATTATCATTTGCCACAATTTAATGAATGAAAATTGTCAAAATTTATATTTTTGTGATAAGCACAAATTTCTTCATTGTATTTACCAACTAAAACTATTAAATTAATTGGTTAATTTTTCCTGATTTCCGCTGAAAATCAGGTTTTGTTTTTTGATTTTTTCAATGAGCACTAATTAGCACAAATTCGGTTCTAACGGTATGAGAAACTTCAAGCTTAAATTCGAAAGTATCCCTGCCCCAGTTACCCTCATGTTTCGAGAGGGTTCGTGAAGCATAAAATATCTCAGGTGCATAATTATAAATATACGTATATAAATAATAATTTTTATTGTGAAAAATGAATGAATACAATTAGTAGGATTAAAGATTTGTTTTTCTGCATTTTAGAGTTTTTTAACAATTATTCTGTCGGTCGAATAATAATGAATAAACCAACCTCGGATGCTGCGTTGTTTACGTCATGTTCCAAACAGCTTTTGTATAGTAGAGGGCCTACTACAGGTCTAATAAGACATTTCGAGGGTGTACACAAAAAACAATTGAATAATGCTGATAATAATTTAGGATAGGATAGCGAGCGCAACAGTAAACGTCTAAAAAAGTCCTGCAAGCAAACGTCGATGCTAAATTTTGTGACAACTAACACATCATTAGAAGCTTTAGTTACAGAGTTGGCTTATTGCAATGGAATTTCACTATTAACTATTACAAATAGTAGAGTAATTCGCAATTGCTTAACATAGTTAGGATTTTTTCTACCCACATCTTCGAACACTGTAATGAAATTAGTTCATTCATTCCACGATAAACAAACAAAAAATTTAAAAGGATGAATATTTCGCTGGATGAGTGGACTAGTATAAAAAATCAAAAATTTATGATCCTTGTGCTGTATAACAGAAGCGAATGCAAGAATCTGGGATTAATCAGATTCATAGACCTGCAGAAAAAATGTGCAAATAGTTGATTGTCTTCTACATGAATTTTGGATTCTCTTCCAAAGACGTGTTACAACAGATGCAGCTTCCGTAATGGAAAAATATGGTCGTATTTCAGGGCTTGTTCATAAATTATGCTACAAACTAGGGTTTTCAAACCGGTTTGAACGGGTTTTAAAACATCGGATTTTTTAATAAAGTTCAAGAACCGAAAACCCGGTTTTTCTGGAGAAATAACCGGGTAATATTTGATTGTTATTATGAGTGGTGCCCCAAATCCGAAAATTCTCTGATGAAACTGATTTTAAATTTTGTTACAAAAATTGAAAATGAACTAAAGGAAAAAATAAAATAAAAACAATTCCATAAAACATCAACAACTTTTGATGAGTGGACACGCTGCGAGAAGGGCCAGAACACACCTGAATTTTTATAAATTGGACTTGAAATTTATAAATTTGGGCTTAATCCGCATACACGAAAGTTGTGATTTATATAAAACGGGAGAACTAATTGATCAACAACTTGGCAAAATTGGAATGGTTTTGAAAAATCATATTGTATTCACAACGTATGACGGACGGAACTTCAGTAAATGTTAAATTTGGCAATGAATCGGAAGCTGAAATTATTCTATAACTCTTGACGTTACAGACATTTTATATAAAACAATCATCCCGATTAGTGGATTCAACAATAGAAACTAATGAAATCGATGAATCTGATTTTGATATTCTATATGATGATGAATTTGGAAATGAAGAATATTATGAAGTTGAATATTCTGACGTTTCATTTACACATATTGTACAATTCCTTGACGCAAGTCAGCTAAAGTTTATTCAATTTATTGAAAAATAGGGCGTTGGAACGTAGAAATATTAATTTAATATCTTTGGCGAAGTATTTAAAAGATTCAAAAACAAAATCACGCACTAAATTGGGAGTTTCTCAGCCATATTCGTCAAAAACAAAAAATACTTAATTTTGGCAAGCGATTGTTGGAAATATTGTTTCAAATAGAATCAGAAAGTTTGCTGGATAGTAAGGCTAGTGAGAATGATTTGACTTAATTTGGCTTTTCAAAAATAGTCTGTACAAAACACAAGAAGTCGTTATTGTTAACACTTTTAGAAAAGATTTAATTTTTTCGAAGCAACTGGGAAAAGAACAAACAACTTCTAATTGCTTTTCAATGCTTTACTTACAGTTAAACCAACTACAACCGACTCAGAAGTAGTGGGGCCTTCCCGGGAATTCCCGGCGGTAAAATTCCAGGAAATTGGTAATTTTTTATAATCTTGACTCCCGGAAATTTATTATTATTAGCAAAAACCCTTTTACATATATGTTTATTTGTTAATGAATATCTTAGAAATTCCCTAGTAATACTTGTCAAAATGGACTTCTAATAAATAATTGCTCCAAATTTTTTAAACCTTACAAAAATCAGTTAAAGCTTTGAGAAAAAGGAGCGCTGTACTATTTATTTCAGAGAGAATTATTCAATTTCTGTTAGATTTACTTTATGGAATATTTGGTCTTGGGCAATTTTAAACCTTGCAAACAGCTGCAAGGAGATCGTCGAATTTTCGAAACAGCTATGACCGCTTTGTAGTTTTTCGACAGAAATCGGTAGTAGAACGTTTCAAATTTGAATAAAGGTAAGGATTGTGTAAGACGAAAGTGGTTTGGAAGAACAAATCATATGGGTTTCAGATAAAAGCGTGGTCTTCCTCAGCATTGGTTGAATTCGTACTTGATTTGATTAGTAGCGTTTCCGAAGTGTTTTTTTTAAGGTTTTGTTTGTTTATCGGAGGTTTTCATGTAGTCTGGGGTAGTTTGGGCTTTAGTATTAATTTTTTAATTAGTCTTTATTGAGGTCACTTTTACACTGAAAAAGGATTTCTAGAAATTGCTTTGTATGTCCTGTACAATGGGCATTGGGGTTGGAATGGGCTTATTAAACAACATTTGACTATTTCTTTAAAGGTAAGTTATGTGAAACTTTTTGAAAAACAAATAGAGCATGAACATTTTCGATAAACAAAATAATTTTGCATGGGATCAATTTTGGCTACAGACTGGATCGAGTACAGGTTCAATCAGTGTTGTTGAAGATTGTGCTTGGGCTTTCAATTCATATGATTTTTTCATCCAAATGTTTTTTGTGTCAAATATCGAATTTTTGTCCAAATTTATAAACATTTTACGTGAGGTTTGGTGTGAAAAGTCGGTTATAGTAAATTTTTGTGATTGATTTACTTTTTGATTTGTGTTTGAAGAAAGCAATTTTTGACGGATTCTCTTTGCTTTTTTGGAAGATGAACCCGAGTAGGGTTCGAAAGCTGAGGCTTTGGTTGGAGCAATTTAAGGATGAATAACCTTGAACCAATAAAAAATGTTTCATTAATAAATATTTCAATTACAGAATTTCAATAAATTTTAATAATATTATAAATTGTCTCGGCAAAGGCAATCACTACTAGCCAAAGACTTATTTACAGAAAGTAAAACTTGATCAATTAACTTCAAAGGAGATAGAAATATATAGTTACTGTAATATTATCAAACGATTCAGTTAACTTCAACTGAACTCGAAAGTGTTTTGCCTGTTTTTGGCAATCGTCACGAAAAAATAGTGTTGCCATCTGACCATTCGATGTCGACATTTTGTGTTTCTTAAAAGGCATACTGTAAAAGCCAATACAATTATATTTATAAATTTTTACCTAAATAGACCGGGAAAATCGGGAAATCCTGGGATTGTGTAAAACTTGATCCCGATTCCCGAGATTATAAAAACATCCGGAAACAGGGCCCACTACTCAAAAGGAACTTTTTCTGTATCAGGAAATTTTTGCAATTAAATTAGAGGACGTCGTATTAATTTTTGTAATAAAAAACTGAACTTGTATATCTGAATTGGAATTGAAAATAATAACTATGAAAAAAACTTTATTTAATGGCCTTTTTTAGCGAACTAACACTATAAGTTGAAGACTGAAAAAATCTGTAAAACCGGTTTTAAAAAGAACACGGTTTTTTGCAAACCCTACTACAAACATGCATTGTATTTAGCAGTAATAAAAATATTATTCCAAAAAAATTTTAGCGACGGTGTTGATTTGGCATCTGATTGTTTGAGCGAGAACGATGATTCTGATCTGACGATAAGTGATCGGATTATTTTGATTCAGATTCAGAGCTAGACAGACATTCGGAGACTGAAACAATAAGCAATATTTCACAAATCCCAGAATAAATCGACACAATTCAAAAAGTTAAACAAATTATAAAAGTGTTAAGAAGCTCACCAATTGAGAACAATGTGCTTTAGAAATACGTACAAGAAGCAGAAAAAAAGGAACTCAATTTAGTTTTAGACTGCCTCTACTAGGTGGAATAGTACGGAAGCTATGATTCAGAAATTTTTGAGAATTAAACCATCAATAGTGAAAGCTTTACATGACCTAAATGTAAGTCATCTCTGGAAGGAAGAGTACTTTGAAAAGTTAAAGGATTTGGTGAATGGTCTGACCCCAATCAGAAAAGCAGCCAGAGCAGCTTTATAGAGGAAAATGGAACAAACTTGAGTATTAACTTACCAATTGCTATAAAATTAGAATTTGAGAAGAGCATAAACTAGAATGTGGTATCGCTAACTAAATTTTTACAAAATCCAAATAGCATGAATGAAGAAGGTAACTTTTTCGAAATATCTTCTAAGTCGGAAATTATAAAACTTGCAAAGCCACTTCTAATTCTGCTTAAATCCAAACCTAATAATTATGATCCGGAGGGAAACCCTACTACGCTCACAGCGCTCATGATACAATAAATCACATTTCTGAAGCAAAACAAAAATCCAAACAAAAATATGAACCTAACAACACTAACAACACTTATCAAGACTACAGATTCCTCCTGAGAGAATTTAATCTCTATGAGACGACTGGCCAAATGAGCAATAATCTGGCCAAACTAGGAGTACACCACGCCCTAGGAGATATTAAACCAACCTCAACCGCAAACGAAAGGAATTTCTGAATAACCTCTGATACGGGTTCGAAAAAGAGGAATCGCCTCATTGGCAATAATAAGCTTCTTGAAAGCTGATTTCCTTAAATTAAAATAAGGAATAAAATATTTTACTTTGTAGTTATATTTTTGTACTGTATATTTCAAATAAATTAATAAACGTGATGTAATTATATAAGTACCTAACCTGAGATTCATTGTGTACACTTTTTTCTCTATTACTATGAATTGTATTACTTAGAGAAATTGCAAACATTAAAGGGGATAAAGAGATGGGAAGGGGCCGGGATCCTCAAGGTTTACAAAAAACTAATTAATAAAAAATGTTTCCAAATATTAAAAGAAAAAATTAAAAAAAAAAAAATTCTCAAAATTCTCTGTTCGTAAAAGAAAGTCGTCTGTTGGCCATACCTTCATTTTTTAATTAAGAGTAAATACTATATTTATAAAAAAAAGTATCAACATTATTATAATTTCCAAATTTTAGTGTGAGACTCAAATACTGCCTCAGCTGTTGCCCAGGCATAAGAGGTGCGTCATCATCCGTTGGCAAAGCAATGTCGGCGGTTACAATATTGCACAGAACGCGGAAGTAGAACACACCGGCCGCCGATACAGAATAATTTTGGGAATATCTGGAGGTTCTTATTTAACATATGAGGCCTTGATTTGCAAATCTTGTTATATGCAAGACAACTGAAATTTCAGAAAAATGCAAAAAACTTATATATGGTATATATTTGTCACATATTTGAGTTTTATTGAACAAGTGTTTACTACGATAAGGTTTTAATCCTTGATATGCCACACAAGAAACGGAATATCGCTGAATATTATTTATTATCTAATTTGGATAAAACGAGTTTTGCAGAATAACTTTGGATATACAAAGTTTTGCAAGTTACCCCTTTGGATATGGAGAGTTTTGCAGAATGAAAAATAAAAGAAATATTGTATTTCATACGATATTTAGCTATTTTTATTGTAAAAGTTACCTAATACAAAAAATAATAAGTAATTAAAATTTTCTTAATTCAAATAATTAATGAACAATATAAAAAAATAATTCCTCAGGCTGAATTATGCAGTCGATTTTTTTAATGATTGTTTCTATGCTCCCAAATATTCGGTCGGGCGGTCAGAAGGAATGACCGTCAATTGCACATGTTATACTGATTTTATTTACTTCTTTTGCCTGGTCAGTTTGAAGCCTTACTATAAGAACACAACATTACCAATACAGTAATATTTTTGTTTTAGCCCGGGCAACCATCACAAAACGGTTTAATTTCCTTTATCCCAGTCAGATCAGTATTGTTAAGGTGATAATAAATGAATAACGCCATTTCGTTGGTATCTTTACTTCTTTGGTTTTCCAGCTATGAGTATATAAAAACAGTTTCTTGATTCTGAACCGTTGTGGAATTTCCATGACAAATTATAAAATTATAATTGTAGAACTGTCGGCTGTAATAAGCTGCTTGATCTGCAACTTTGGGCAATACCAGATTTTTTTTGGCAGTCGTAGAAGAGCTTTTAGCTTTTAGAAGAGAATGAAAAGTTTAGCTTTCAATTTCGCGTCGAAGTCTGATGCATTCTGAACATGCGTCAGTGGCAGGACTTTTAAAACTTAAATTAAAATTATAATTAAAAATGTTCCGAAAGTAGTTGTACCGAACTTTTAAATTTTCAACTACTGTATCATTATAAGAATACCATATTTTTATTACAGAACTTCCACATTCTAAATGGTACCGTTGGCTAGAATTTCGAGTGTAATGCGCCTCTACGGAGTGTAAGCGATTAATGAATTCCTTTACGGCTTGTAGCTTATTACTGTATTTTTCTCATCTCCTGTCCTCTCCCCCCTATTCTTTCACGAGCATTGCCAACTTGTTTATTAACATTTTGAACATGGAACCGAGATATGTTCAAAATTTTTAAGAAGGGATTAGAGCATACTTCGTTTTTACCTTTATTGCTTGGTATAAAATATTTGATGGAAATAACGCGGTTCCTTTTTGAACTGCTCCTGGCTCTTTTTGGAGGTTCACTAGATGTGTATCGTAAAATGAAGTTGTCTTGATCTGTCTTGGTTGATGATGAATAGAACGCCTCGTGGAAGCGGCGTATTTCTTGCATTGAAACCCTATGACACTGCAAAGTTTTTCCGTTAGTCTTGTGAACGCAGTCAGGTTTCTGAGGAAGTTTTTAGCCTTGTGCCTGTAAAATCAAGCCAACACATATATGAAATAAATATTAATTAATTTCATCTTATTTATTAATCAAAAATGAAGAAAAATTATTATTAACCATAGTCAATTAATAAACCTTACCGAGCAACTTTTTCAATTTCACGTTTCCATCCAGCTCTGTTCAGTTTTTTTTTCTTGTTTTTCTCACTGATAATGATTCTTCCACAATAGAATTATCCATTAAATAATTATAGGTAATTAATAAATTTGTAATAAAACTTACTACTATTAGATTACGAATTAGGTACTAAAAAATTTAAAGACACAAAAACATAAAAACTGTTACCTTCTATAACGGTTGTACTAAATAAGAGAGTTTTGCAAATAATTTTAGTTTCCAACCTCAATTAAACCAAGGATAAAGTGAGTTCTCTAATTATTCCACCGGAATCTAATACATTTGTAAATCGTCTTTTAGAAGTAACTGAAATCTTGCTTTTTATTAAAAATGGATATAACAAGTTTTGCAAATCACGGCCTCATATGAATTCAAAATGACACGAAAGAGTACACACTCCTATTTATCAGAGTCAACGGCATTCGAACATCACTACAAAGCCATTTAAAGTCATTCAAGGGAACAACAAATATTTTACGGTGCAGGTAAACAACAAAACATCCCAAATATCCAACGATATAGACTTAAACCTGCATTTTTACCAAATGACAAAGATGATAAGTACCCAAAAATTATTATACATCTTATTTTTCTTGAGGCCCTACTTCATTTATACGCCTGATTTTCTTGCTTTTTGCCTCCTAATTCTCTTATAGCCCAATTTCTCTTATATACCCTTTATCCGAAAATGTAGCATGCAAATGAGAGCCCATGATGATATGTTGCAATTTCCAATGAAATGAATTCGGCAACAAAGATAAATCCGGCAGTATTAATTTACCCTAGCAGAGTGGACACATATGGTGTCTACTCGAGTCAATCCCTGAGGTTCTTGTTATTTACCGTAGGATAAGATATTGTTTCCAGTATATAAATTATTTCTTGAATTGCAATATTAGGCAAATTTACAATCGCAAACTTCACATGATTGACGAAAAACGATATTCAACAGTTAATATCTGATTTCATGGTGCCACCTCTGAATGAAAAATAATATTGCAGTTTTTTGAAATTCGTTATCGTTACGTATAATTAACGAGCTATATAATAATAACATCTCAACCATCTAACAACCAAATAAATAAAAATTAGATTTTAAATTCATGTTTAGTTGATACTAAATTTGACCACTATACCTGTTGAGTACCGGCTTCTAGGCACACACGGAGTTATTGTACTCTTAGACCTTGGGCCCTCCATTTGTTTCGCAATTTATGTTTATGTTTATGTTTTTTATCAATGCAGCCTAATTTGTGGTTGTACAATATCGTACCGCAGAATTCCAAATCGGCAATAATTAAGGTAGGAAGTGTAATACGGCAGATAAATATCCAGTAGATTTGGCGAATTAAAGAAAATACGATTTTCACCTCTCGGTTTAACAAATTTTTATTTATATATTTAATTATATAAGATCGATGTTGTCGCTTCCACGGACGCTTGTACGGACGTGTTCTCCAAATATAAATAAAACAGAATCGTTTATATAACGTTACAATTGTAATCAAAAACTGATTTATTATTTTTAATTTTAATTTCCAATATTTAATTGTTGCGATGTTTACTTATCAATGCAGCCTAATTTGCCATGTTTTTTATCAATGCAGCCTAATTTGTGGTTGTACAATATCGTACCGCAGAATTCCAAATCGGCAATAATTAAGGTAGGAAGTGTAATACGGCAGATAAATATCCAGTAGATTTGGCGAATTAAAGAAAATACGATTTTCACCTCTCGGTTTAACAAATTTTTATTTATATATTTAATTATATAAGATCGATGTTGTCGCTTCCACGGACGCTTGTACGGACGTGTTCTCCAAATATAAATAAAACAGAATCGTTTATATAACGTTACAATTGTAATCAAAAACTGATTTATTATTTTTAATTTTAATTTCCAATATTTAATTGTTGCGATGTTTACAGCTCTCTTGTCGAATAAAAAGTGACCGAGCTAAGAATATTTTTTATTTTATTAAACTAAAGTGCGCCAAATACTTAAAAAAACCGAATTCACCATTATTTCGAAATGCTGAATGAGTTTAAGGTATTTAATTTAAGCAAGTCATCGAGGTTCAACCGTAGATGGCAGTGCGATCAGAACGAAGAACTGCAATAATATTGTCGATAGTCTAGATTGACTTCTTATCGACTGTATAAAAAAAACAATAAACAGCTGTCATATTCTAATGACAATAATGGTAAGTTTTTGGTCGCTTTAATTTAACTTTTACAATATTTCAATTATTTTAATTTGTAATTAATTCAATTTCAGAAAATGGAAATCAATTAAAGAAGGAAAATAGAAGTAAAATAGTATAAGAAAAATATAAGTATAAGCTAAGTATAAATTATCAAATAATTCAATGTTTACATTTTTATATTTTTGTTTTCAGCTCCTGGTGATCCTGAACATCCCGCACCCATTGACTCTACCGAGTCAGAAGGTAACAAACAAATTTTTGAGATTGGCCGAACAATTTCACCAAGTTTGGTTTTAACTCGCAAAACTCGTACTAATCCATCTGGACCTGGAATTATCTTAATAATGCGACCCATCAGCCATCTGGCAGGTGGAACATCCTTTTCAATGACAACTACTAGATCATCTATGGCTGGATTTGCTGTTGGTGTTGTCCATTTCTGGCGTTGTTGTAACGACAGTAAATATTCTTTATTCCACCTCTGCCAGAAATGTTGGACCATTTGCTGTATATGTTGCCACCTTGACAGCCGGTTTTCCTTAATATGTAGCAGATTTTGATCCGGTAACAACGTAATAGGCTGCCCGATTAGAAAATGTCCAGGAGTTAGAGGATCCATATCGTCCGGTGTCATTTCGCATAGTGGTCGTGAATTAAGGATGGCCTCTATTTCAATCAGCAACGTTGCCATCTCCTCATAAGTAAGACGTGACTCTCCTATCACCCGTTTTAAATAAAATTTTGTTGATTTTATGGCTGCCTCCCATAAACCTCCAAAATTGGGAGCAGCCGGTGGTATAAAATGCCATTCTATACTGTGAGTTGTGCAATACTTCATTATAGCTGTGTCTTTTGATACCATTGCTAGACTGGATTGTAGTTCTCTTTCCGCGCCGATAAAATTGGAACCATTGTCACTATATATTACGCCGCATATTCCTCGTCGACCATGGAATCGTCGCAGAGCTGCTAGAAACGCCTCAGTGGTCATATCACACACCAATTCTAGGTGTACAGCCTTTGTAACCATGCATACGAAGAGCGCCAAATAAGCCTTTATGGTTTTCGCACCTCGAAGTCTCGAAGACTTGATGTATAGTGGCCCTGCGTAATCTACTCCCGTGGTAAAGAATGGCCTTTGGTAAATTACTCGAGCTTGTGGCAATTGTCCCATGAGTTGCTGTTGTTGTTGTGCCTTCAAGCGAACACACTTGACACATCTCCGAATCACTGCGCGCACTTCATCCTTGCCCCGTAAAATGTGGTACTTTTGTTTTAATGTGGTCATCAAAACCTTTGGACCAGCATGTAATTGCTTGATGTGTTCGTCTCTGACTATTAATGTTGTTAAATGATGCCTAGCTGGAAGAATAATAGGGTGCTTCATTGCGTAAGGAACATCTGCGTTACTTAATCTGCCACCAACTCGTAATAAACCAACTTTGTCTATAAAAGGAAAAAGACTCGTTAATTTAGAACTTTTACAAATATGTTTATTTTTAGTGAGGGCATTGATCTCCGAAGCAAAACTGCAAAGCTGAACTCGTCGCATCACCAAATTAAATGCATCTTGGTTAGCCTCATTGTATTGTGGTGAGAATTCTAGACTCTCTGCTATTCTGGATTCACCTTTCTTCCGAAATAATAATAACATTCGAACAATAACAGCTATCACCTTCGAAAATTTTGAACATCTTGCGATGAGACTCCAAAGCCAGTCGTCACTGTCTTCATTATTGACTAATACCACCGTATTTAGCTTCTGTTCCTTTCGAACTTCTTCAGGTATTTCTGTCGTAATTTTATCTTGGTTTGGCCATTCTACCTCTGCTTTCATTAACCAATGCGGGCCATTCCACCATAAGCTGTGCTCCACCAACTCCTCCGGAAACAGGCCTCTCGACGAGCAATCAGCTGGATTCTCCATTGATGGTACGTGGCTCCATTGACTCCGGTTTGTGTGTTGAAGAATGTAAGAGACTCTGTTAGACACAAATGTTTGCCACTTCCTTGGACATGATGAGATCCAGTTGAGCACAATAGTTGAGTCGGTCCACAATCGAAAATTAATAACTTTCAAACCCTTGAATATATCTAACACCGAGTTCATTAATTTGGTCAGCAATACTGCGGCGCAAAGCTCCAGGCGTGGTATGGTAATTGTTTTAATTGGTGCAACCTTTGTTTTTGCAGCAACAATATTCATGCGGGAACCAGCTTTTCCTTTCACTCTACTGTAGATTACTGCTGCATAAGCCAATTCGGAAGCATCAGCAAATCCATGCAACTCTAATTCCTCTGCTTCAGTGTACAACCATCTATGTATTCTGATGTCTTCAAGTTTTATCAGGTTTTTTCTAATAGCCATGTAGTCATCATAAATTGCCTCAGGCAAGCGTTCATCCCAATCAACACCTAATAACCATAGTTTCTGGAAAAGAATTTTTATTTTTATGATAGTTGGTGACAACCAACCAATCGGATCAAAAATTTTTGATGCCTCGGATAACATATATCGCTTCGTTAATTCATTTTCTTCCAACTTCACCTTGAACTGAAAACTGTCGCTTTTTGGGGAATACCTCACTCCCAGTATCGATATGGCTTGAGAGTCACCTTCAAAATCCAAAATTGAGGTATCTTGGTCTGCTTCGGGAATAATTTGCATAAGCTGCTCACAATTTGATGACCACTTTCGAAGATGGAAACCTCCCTTTCCCATCATAATGATTAAATCTCGAATAATCATTTCAGCATCCTCACGAGTGTTAGTTCCTGACATAAGATCATCAACATAGAAATCACGACGTAGTATTTCTGAAGCCTTCGGGTATTCCGATTGATAATCAATTGCAAGCTGGTTTAGCGTTTGCGTAGCTAAGAATGGGGCGGATGACGTACCATAGGTAACGGTTAAAAGCTTATAGAATTGCAGTTCTTCATATGGTTTATTTCTCCAAACAATTTTTTGATATTCTGCGTCTTTAGCGTTGACCCATATTTGCCGAAACATTTTTTCAATATCGGCCGTAAATACATATTTATGAATGCGGAATCTAAGTATTAAGTCTACTAAGCTAGATTGAACCGTTGGCCCTACTGCCAATTCATTATTCAGCGATTTACCTTGTACTGTCTTGGCTGATCCATCGAATACAACGCGCAGTTTCGTCGTGGTACTACTCTCCTTAATCACTCCATGATGCGGTAAAAAATATTGTTCGGCACCAGCATCTCGTGATATCTTCATGTGTCCTAGTTTAAGGTACTCGTCTAGAAACTCTACATAATTTTGTTTGAATGCAGTATCACGCGCGAACCTCTTTTCTAAATTATGCAGTCTCTTAACTGCCATTCCCTTGGAATTTCCCAGTCTTGGCAAACCCGATTTGAAAGGCAAACTCACAATGTACCTTCCGTCTTTATCTCGTTGCACAGTGGTTTGAAAATGTTCAACACAAAATCTTTCTTCTTCAGTGTAAGGAACGACAACATTGATCTCCTCGATCTCCCAAAATTTTCGAAGAGCTAAATCTACGTCTAAGTGGAGATTAACTGGAACCATTTCCTTGCCAACTTCCATTTGAATTGGCGTTCCTGCTATCACCCATCCTAGCCTTGTATTATGAGCAACAAGTTTTGTCCTCGGAATATATTCTTTGCCATTACAAATAATTTCAAAAAATAAATCACTACCGAGTAGTATATCTATTTTACCTTTCTTATTAAAGAGCGGATCTGCTAGCTCTAATTTCTCCAAACCTTTCAGATCGGTCATTTCGTGAATCGAGGGTTGGTACGATGAAATGTTAGGTACTATAAGCACTCTCGCTGTTGTCATGTAACTTGCCTTGTCCAATCGGGATTTTATACAAATCGTTGCTGCGCCTTTCGATACTCCCGAAGAGACATCATTCAGGCCCTTTATCCAAATTCGCCCATTCTCCCTTTTTAAACCAAGTCGTTGGAAACATTCCTCTGTTACAAATGAGGTTTGCGAGCCGGAATCAAGCAGCGCGCGACATAGTTGCCATTCGCCGTTAAATTTCTCTACCTTTATCTGAGCAGTTGGAAGGATTGCTGTACTTACCGAATTGGCGTGACCACAAGTAGTTGTTTTGGGTGAATCTTCTGAGGATTCCAAATGTAAGATATCGTGGTGCTTTTTTTGACACACATTGCACTTTCGCCTTGACTTGCACTGATACACCATGTGCGTATTATTTAAACAATTATAACATCTGGCATGTTTTCTAATATATTCTCTGCGCTGCTGAACTGTTAGCTCTAGAAATTGAGCACACTCAAACAATTTATGTTCCTTTCCGCAAAATGCACAGGTTACTGCTTCTACAGTGTGCATTGCCTGAACATTTTGTTTAGCAGATGTACGGCTTCCGCGTCCTTCCAATTTGATGCCTTGTAATGAATCCATACGTTTATTTAAAACCGACAAAAGGTTATCAATAGTGGGATAATCAACGTCTGATGTCTCCAATTTCCACATTTGCCTAGTTTCTGCGTCCATCTTTTGGGTAGCAATATATATAAGCCAGGGATCCCGACTCTCCGCTTGTGGCCCAAGTGCCTTGAGTCCACGTACGACTTCATCGCATGTATCATGCAAACGTGCAATAGATTTGGACGTAGCGTTTGTTACTATCGGTTGGTCAAAGTACGTTTGGATAAATGAATCGACGATGTATCGTTTCCTGTCGTATCTCTTGCAAAGCTTATGGTATGCTTCGATATAATTCGCGTCATTAACTGGAAAATGTCGAACCAACGCAAGTGCTTCGCCTCTTAAAAGTCCCTTGAGGTATTGAAACTTTTGGGCAGGAGAAAGATTTACATTCTCGTGCACTGTCGACCCAAATAAATCAAAAAATGATTGCCATTCCTTAAAGTTCCCATCGAATGGGGGAATGGTAATACGCGGCAATCGAAAATCACTAGACGGTGTATGCGATATATTCAACGTTTGATCCAAATTTACTGCCGGTAGATCCGTTGCCTTCATCTTGCGTATAGCGCCTTGTAACGTAGAAACGATGGAATAATACTGAGCGTCTACGGTTTCGATGTCAGTTTGAACGACATCAGATAATGCGAGCATTTGGTATTCAACATCCACAAAATCTTTGTAAAACTGTTGTATTTTTTCCAATCTAACCGATAATTCTTCAATATTCGTGTCATTCTTAATATTACGAACAAAATTTTCTATTCGCGTAATCTGACCTTTAATATATGATCGCTTTCCTTTTAGCACATCCATTATCGACTACTGATGTAAAATTATAAAACTTGGACTCACTACGTTATATCACAAGTTACAACACGTGGGAAGAAGAAAAAATGTTCAAAGTACCGAAATACGAGTATAAATTTGATTCAAGTCTATAATAAACGATTTTAAACTATGTATACTGTCTGATAAAACACTTAACACTCCTTAATATAATTCACTGAATACACTTCGATGCACTTATGAAATTTTCACACAAAAAAATCGAACGTTCAAGATATAGTTTTTATTGAATACTTATTAGTTTAATATAAATGATTAACAAAAAAATTAAGTTTCAAATAAAGTTTATTCAATAAAGGTTTTATGTGTTTTATTTATTTATAGTAAATATAGTAAAATAAATTTATACTCAATGCGTTTATTCTTCGGTTTCCCGCTCGATGTGGCTTCCTTAATTCTGTTTTCCAAAACTGCTACTGAACACGATCCGGCTCGAAGGACCAAAAAATGTACGGACGTGTTCTCCAAATATAAATAAAACAGAATCGTTTATATAACGTTACAATTGTAATCAAAAACTGATTTATTATTTTTAATTTTAATTTCCAATATTTAATTGTTGCGATGTTTACAGCTCTCTTGTCGAATAAAAAGTGACCGAGCTAAGAATATTTTTTATTTTATTAAACTAAAGTGCGCCAAATACTTAAAAAAACCGAATTCACCATTATTTCGAAATGCTGAATGAGTTTAAGGTATTTAATTTAAGCAAGTCATCGAGGTTCAACCGTAGATGGCAGTGCGATCAGAACGAAGAACTGCAATAATATTGTCGATAGTCTAGATTGACTTCTTATCGACTGTATAAAAAAAACAATAAACAGCTGTCATATTCTAATGACAATAATGGTAAGTTTTTGGTCGCTTTAATTTAACTTTTACAATATTTCAATTATTTTAATTTATAATTAATTCAATTTCAGAAAATGGAAATCAATTAAAGAAGGAAAATAGAAGTAAAATAGTATAAGAAAAATATAAGTATAAGCTAAGTATAAATTATCAAATAATTCAATGTTTACATTTTTATATTTTTGTTTTCAGCTCCTGGTGATCCTGAACACGTAGGTTCGCCAGGTAGGACTAACGAAGAAAAGTTTATTGTTGGGTGGATTCAAGATCCCACCAGTTAAGGGGGCCGGGTGTTTTGCATCCGCTGCAATCTTTTGTGATCGGCCCAACAACAACAACAAAAAAATCTTTTAACTTTAATTGATTCCAAAATGTTGTGAATTTTTCAAGAGCATCAATCCAAAAAAATAATGCTCTGTTTACTTTTTGTTTTTTTGGTTTTAGTCTATGCAATCTGTTCTGAATCACATGACTGATTTTAAATAAATCAATGTAGTAAACGTTTTTTTTCGTAAACTTTTAGTAATTCGGAAAATAGAAACATTCTCGTGAATTTTGAAAACTCTGAATTTGAAATTTGTCGGAAAAAAATTTCTCGGTTTCTTTAATCTGCAGCCAAAAGCACTGTACAGCCAAAAACGGAAACTATCGACTTTCTACAAGTAGCATGTCACTGAAAAGTTAGCAGCGGTTCAGTCGTTAGTGGACAAAATCATCAGTTTAAGGTGGGGCCCGAAGGTTCTACAGGGTAACCCACTAGTTACTTTATAATTTGTAAACATTTTAAAATTATTCGCGGAATCAGATAGCAATTAACTCGGGCTATTTCTTTTAGAAGTGGGCCATATTCATACTACTATGAGAAACAACATATTGTATTTTAAATATAATTGGCCAGCAAAATGTTAAGTTATCCATTTATCAATTTTGCACTACCGCTTTTTTTAGATGATTCTAATTTATATAATTATAATACAAGCATCATTGGGGTTCAGAGAACCCCAAATGAAATTCAATTATATTAACATCAGAAGGAAAACCTATATTATCTTATGAATCTCAACCCAGGCAAGGCTAGAGTGAGAGGGATGTCTTACATCGCCGCTGGTGATGTCGATTTGTAAATAAGTATCAATTGCCAAGTTTCTTATTCGATTTTCTTGAAACAAAGCTTGATATAAATCAGCTTACAATACATCCCTGCAAAAAAATTATTAACGTAGCATAAAAATGAATGCAATTGTTTTGGTTGTCTAGGAAATTTTTTTTGAAAGCCTTCTAGATTATTATCAATTACTGTGTTAGTATTTTTATTAGGAGTATATTTTATTGACCCATGACATTTTTGAAATACCGATATTATTGATTGTAACTCATCCTGTAATCGCGTTTCCCACTTTTTTAAACGAAAAATAGCATGACTAAAAGCTTCATTGTCTTACACCACTAACAATAGGCATAATTTTCATAAAATTAGGGGCCCTGGAATTTCAAAAACTCAGATAAGAATCCGTCTATATTTATGCGAGCATACATAAATAAAATATAAAATTCGATATCTGACAAAAATCGGATATCACGCAAACTTCCATTACCAATTATAATGCCTAAGGCCAAATTGTAATAACAACATAAAAACCCAACAAAAACATATTTTTACAACCCCGTTTATTCGCCTAATACATATAAATAGAAATCGTGTCAATTATAGGGTTAGTCAATGTATTTCCATAATTAAATTTTTACATTTACAATAACTATCGCATTTTTTTTTGAGAAATGTTTTGGTGCTTTCGTAAATGGATTTATAGCATTTTAGGTATATGTGGGTGGTTTTTGTTTTGGTGATTTTATATGTACATATAAAGAATACCATCAGTCTTAGTTAATATTAAATAACCAGTGATTATAATCAAATTGGAAAGCGAATAATCGATGTATTAATTGTAGTGCAAATGTAGGTCACTATTATCATGCAACGCATGGCATAATTTTTTGCATTTTTAAACAACATATATAACGTACATAAGAGTACATACATTTACATGAAGAGCAAAGATGTTGAGTGAAATACAAAATTAAAACATACGAAGACGCTACTTCATTTAATAACATTGGAAATTCTCACATGAGTGATTTTATTCGTCTTTTTTATTCCAAGATCGTGCGGCGGTTGACTTGTCACAAAAAGCTTTGTGAAAACAAGCGACAAAAAAATTGAAAACTTTTAAGATTCTCTGTTTGTCTGTATGTACGAATATATTGTATACATTATGTATATGTGCAAGATAAACATGTACATAATAAATTTTATAGTAAGAGCAAACATAAGTTTTTGCTATCAACTCTTATGTTGTGGAAATTACGATTAGAAGAGTTTTATTGTTGGAAATTTTGTATGTTATCTGTGTTGGGTTAAATGGTGTAAATGGAATATATGCAAAAGTTTTATTTCTATCTATATGTTTTTGATTTGAGATACAGCAGTACAGAAAACTTATATAAAAAGGCTACCGATTGGGGTTGGGCGCTCCTCCTCCTGCTGGGGGACGAAAAATCGGGTAAAATAATATTTTCAAATTTCTCCTTATGAAACATTAAATCACTTGAAAAAGACAGATCTAGCTAATTCATCTTATGGTGGCATATCTATTTGGTATATCCGTTTTTAACGGGCTACAGTAGCTACCGCAGTCTGGAACATGTATACGATGGAAAATGAATTTGACGAAGTTTACATCAAATCGACGGTGGACCGAACGAAAAACAACAAACCTTAAATTTTGAACAAAGCTTTTATTAACTTGCGGGGTTACCAAGAAGCGCGTTAGTTCTGGTATCCCAGTGAGATTTGTCTCTCGATGCCTCAATGAAAATTGCTTATCCTGATGAACAATTACGACCTGGACGATTTATTAATTGTTGCGAAAACCCTTAATTTTTACTCTCTTTTAACATGAGTAAGTTAAAACAGAGTAATTTAAAAATAGGACCTAAGATTAGCAAATCTAAGTATAAAAAGACATAATACACCGGTTTTGTAAGAAAAAGAATGGATTGTTCCAAAAACAGTTAATAAAATTTGAAGGTTTATGGGCTAATTAGGACTTCCCAAATTCAAGAAGCGTTCGAAAATCTGGAAATATCCTTTTGATAAATTCTGATTTCTTGAAGCAATTCTACGTAATATATCCAATGTTACACAACGACAACTGGAATTGGAAGTGTGTTGTTTCAGAAGCCTGACAATGATTAAGAACATGCAACAGCGTTTATGTGCATAAACTAAAGCAAGCAGTGGTCTGTCATACTTTTTTTTAATATTCCGGGATGCGATGAAATTTAGAGAATGATTTTGAAGTAACATTTTCAATTTGGAAAAATCGGAATTTGAAGTTTGCTCAATTTTTTCGGAAATCGATAGCCTCTCTTACCCGCCGGCAGTTTTCCGACCTTCGATTACAACATTGAATACAACTTTTTTGCAATGTGTAGACTTATGTCTACAAGCAAAATATATTATTCTGATAGTGGAAACTCCACAAAACTTAAAAATAACTTTAATCGATCTATTTTAGAGTTATGAATTGAATCCTTCAAAAAAATTCCAATACGAGGCCAAACCAACGAAATCAGTTTGAAATAACGCTAGACCACGCCTCATGCGACAGACGTAAAAGGAAGGACACAAGAAAAATTTAAAGAGCAAGGAGCTAGTTAGCCAGATATGTAATAACTCCTGGGAACTCGTCCAAAAAGTGGAATGAGAACAAACGCTAAAGAAAACCCCATGAATAAAGTCTTGTTAGCGTTAGTACTGGAAGATGAAGCAGCCAGAGACAGTTTAGCCACTGATTCCATTAAATTGCAAATCAAGATTGGAAGTTGTTGCTGAAATAGAGGGCTCACAATTGAAAAACCAAAGAGGGCCGGCTAAATGCTTCCACAACGACATTGTCGAGATTTTTTAAATGTCAAAAACTTGGACACTATATTAGAGATTGTAAAGAATTTTCAGCCGTTCAAACGAGGTAGGTCCAGCGGAAATAACGTTCTAGTTCACCTAAGAAAGATTTGCAAAAGCGTAATAGTTAGCAGAGTGTTGGTGAAAACCGTGCACGTTTACTTAATTGGATGCCACCACCTTCAGATCAATTATACATCCTGACGGATTTTTCATACTAATAAGATCTCATATAATTGCGTAGAAAATGGGTTTAAAATTTTATCTTTAGATGTTAATACATACTTTGAAAAAAGAATATCCAAAATATAAAATAAAATTGTTACGGAGTTTTAAAAGCGAATTCACGATTGAGTTTAAACCTTTGCAGTTCTATACAACAACCCTATAACTGGCGCACTCTTTTTAGATAGAAGTTCAATTTTAACATTATTAATATGTAATTGGTTTTAGCGTTAGTTTAAAAATTTGTTAATTTTATATTGCGAGTTGAAACACGACCATTCTCATAGAGAATACTGTAATGAATCAAAAGTGCAATCTACAAGTTTTTATGAAAAAATAACTAATGCAAGATCAACGAACGTATTAAATTACCCGTTTCAAGAGACCAGAACAGTTTCGATTTTTCGATTGTCTATAAGAGCAGGGTAAAATATATTTTTGCAATTTATCCTAATAAAGTTTCCACAATTCATAGCAAACCTCAAAGAATCGCTTGGTTGTATTATCAGAAACCGAAATCCACACAACATAGCAGACGGCACTAAGAAGATGCCCCGGGAACCAGCAAATAAACACACACGAAACGCATTAAAACTCGATCAATTTAACTCCTTAACGACACAGGTGCCAATATAAAAAACAACACAAATTAACCCAGTAACAATCAAAACCATCAGACAACCGTCAGACCGTTCTAAAATTAGAAGATTGATAAAAAAATAAGAACTACTCGTAAATCTCGTACCAAAACTTAATCTCCTACCACCCTACAAAATTTCTACCAAGTACCCAACTAGAAGAACTCTTAGAGAAATATAAAATAATTATTCGACACAAAGTCATCATTACCCTATACGGGAGACATAACACATCCAAGAGAATTGTTTAAGGAGAAACCTGTATATAAAAAACAGTAAAGATACCCCAATGTCCTTATCCCAGAGATCGAAAGATAAATAGAAGAATTATTGGCCTACGACATTTTTCAACAAAGCAAGCGCCCTTGGCGGTCAAATAGCCCAATTACCCTTTGGTTGGTCCTTTTTTTAATTAACCACAAGAAAAATGTTAACTTGCGAATTTGCTGTAGAATAATATCGTCCACATATATAAAAAGTAAAATAGATTAAACCGAAGGTGCTTTATAGGTGTATTCAATCAGGCAATACGATTATTTTTCGCAGTCTAGAGTTTATAGAAGGATTATTAAAAGTTGGCTGCTATTTGGCGTGACTAACGATACGACTAAAGGAATAGGGCCCATCTCAATGAATATTTTAGTCTCTATGTCAGTGGGTTAGCTACTGTGGGGCTAAGTGGCGAACTCATTGGTGAACCAAATACAATGGTTTGAAGCATCTTGCGTTGAAACTAAATTCAGTATGATCGAGGACTGGGCAAAAATTTAAATTCAAATTGAAATAATTTTTTAGTTAATCAATTATAAAATTTAGCATCTGACGAAGCTGTTATATAATTTGGTGGCAGACGAATATCTTTCTTATTTTAATTATGAAATCTTCTGAATTTTTTAGGGAATCGCCGACGCATTGTCTACATTGCCGACATTGTCTACGCTGTCGGCGTCAATTTTTAATTAGTTTACATACAATGTCTACACGAGTAGACAATTGATTAATTACTTCATGAGTTGTAGACTAACCGGCACAACACTGTGTGCCATTTGCTAAGACTAATGAAACGAACACTAAACAGCTATATAGAAAATATATGACTGTTATATGGACGATGTCATTGTCTATAACAAGTCCAGGAACACACACCTACGGCCCTTAAATGCAATCTTTAAAATACTAAAGAAAGTAAACATGAGGATTCAGCTTATCAATTGCAAGTTTCAGGAAAAATTAATAAAGTTCCTCGGACATATCGTCAATACTAAAGAGATCCAACCAGATCCAGATAAAATTGACACAATCATAACAGTAACCGTACCAAAAACCCCGAAACAATTCAAACAATTTCTAGTTTTAATAGGTTTCTAGCGCAAAATCATAAAAAATTTCGCGGGCAAAACAAAACCAATACCAACCTAATTAAAGAAAGGAGCAAATATAAACCCCAAAGATGGTGACTATTTAAAGTGTTTCGAAAAATGCATGGCTCGTCTAGCAACAAACTCTATCTTCGAATATACATACTTTAATAAAACGTTTAGGTTAATAACGGATGTCTCATGACGACACACTCAAGCCAATTCCAAACGAAGCAGAAATAAAGTATAACGCCACTAATAAAAACTATTGCCAATCGTAAGGGTAAGCATTTTAGACCATTCATGGAACAAAATTTAAATTCGCTCGAATGGTTGACGTCTTTAAATAACCCCTCATCCAAGCTAGTACGATGCCGACTATAAAGCTATCGGAATTTGATTTCAAAATATATTATAAAAAAACGACTATAGGTAAAGGGTCCGATTAACAGAAACAACTAATACGTATAAAAAGTATTCTCCCAAGAACGATTTTCCAAAATAAACCTTTCTTTAATTCGGAAACATTTAAACAATTTACTGACATATTCAACTTCATATACGACAAAGCCACACCCAAATCAAGTACAAGAAATGCAATCATAGATTGATTGCACTCCACATTAACCAAACAGTAAATTTTGACGAGAACAGAAAAATAAAAACGGGCGACCTCATGACGGAAATTTTAATAGCATATGTATAACAACTCTATTCATTCAACTACAAACTTCACACCAACGGAACTCTATAGACCCCACGTAATACTTCAAAAATTCCCAGAAAATTTACCACCAGAAAACTTTGCCAAAACTCTACAATCAGAATCAGACACAAGCAAAAGAAAAACAAACAAGCAAAAATAGATAAAAATAAGGAACCTCCACCTCAATTTCAAACCAGCGACATAATTTACAAAAAATTACTTACAAGAAGTAAGGCAGCATTGAAATACATTCATGAGACACACGATAACCCAAAATGTAGCCTGTTCCACAGCAAACGAGCACCGAAAATCATGAAAACATGAACCCTCCATAGCATTCACAGTCAGACGGAATAGTGGAAAGTTTTAAATAAGAACACTGGAAAAGCATACACGAAATGCAATGAACTATTTGGTAGGGACCTCCAACTGCCAAGGGAAATTAAGAAAACCAACTGCAAGTTACAGAAAAGTTAGGAAGGACTATACAAAATCAAGATACAGAATTAACGACACGGTACCACTCTGGAGGTGTAGATTGTATTGTTTAGAACGTACTTATAGGACATAATTTAATTTAGCCAGTGCAAGAGAGATAATAAGTGATCAAGTGAAATAAGTTTTAAGTGAAGTAACTGTGAAAAGTTTAGGGAAATTTGTATGAAAGGAAAGTTGGTAGCCCGGCGTAAGTCCAAACGAAATATAAGTAGTTTGAACTTAGCTAATGGGAATGAAATGAAAGTAATATCAAATGAGAATTTGTACTATAAATATGAATGGGATGAATTTCAATGAGTGGATAAATCAAGCGAACCTTTGTAATTGGAAGGGGTGTTTGTCGAAATGTCGTTTGACTGAAGATAAAGTTTGCGAGTTGTGTGGTAGTGTGGATGATATTGAACAACTGATATTGGTATTCTCTAAGTATAATCAGTAAATGTCCAAATTAAAAATTCTCTGGAATGATAGAAATTTCATTAGATTGTACCTTGTTAGGAAATTTATTAGGAGTATTCGATTTTATCAATTTATGTGATTTTGAAGTACGGTTAGAGATTGGAGCTTTATAACCAGTGAGAAAGATAGTTTCTAAAACTCAATCAAGTTGAGTAAGATAATGTCAGTTCGAATTCATTGCTTAAAAAACAAATTGGTCGGATCAAGTGAAGGAGTATTCTCGGATTTAAATTTCAAATGTTCACCGGTCTATACTCCCAAAGACGTCGAAACTGCATTAAAATGTTCATTCAACAATATTTCTCAAGTTATCTGATACGACCCGAAAACATTTCTTTCAACAAGAAACGCTCCAATAAACTTGAACGAAGAAATCAACGTTTACCTACATACTTTCCATCGTTTACGATACGGGGATATTACATGTATAATCGCAGAAGCTGAACATCTATTGTTTATTGTAATTCTAAATTTCTACCATTAACCGGTGATTTTCATCATCAATTAAACTTAGTCAGTCTTCTGTCACTTTGTTGAAGTTTGTAGTCACCCTTAAATAGCTGCTTGATCTTATAATACCTCCTCCTCGTAGTTCAGGTGTCAGCAGAAGGCTTAAATTTATTATTTGTGATGGTGTGTAAACATTTGTGGTGCGAAATGTCTACCGGCAATTTAAGCGACCTTTGAGGCTCTGTTGGTGACTTAATGTTTTTAGCTAGACAAAAACTATTGACATTAAGGCTCGTTTCTCAGAGCACTTGGCATTGAATTTGGGATTGATTTGAAGGTTAAGTTAGAGGTCAATTTGCGGGTTGATTTGATGTTGAGTTGGAGTTGAGTTGGGGTTGGATAGGATACAGTGAGTTATTGACCAATATTTTATATATGCTGATTTGAGGATTGTGGTTGAGTTGATGGTTGAGTTGATGGTTAAGTTGGGTTCCGTTTGCGAGTTGAATTAGGGTTGAGTTGCGGTTTAGTTGGGGTTGGATTAGGGTTTAGTGAACAATCTATATACAGGGAATCCTCACTATAAACGGAAATCGGAGGGACCAAAAAAGCTGTCCGTTATAGTCAGGTGACCGTTAAACAGAGGATTTGTGATTTTGTTTTTTTTAATTTTATTGGGATTCTATATCTTATCCGATTTTAATGAAATCCAGCATTTCCAATGGAAATGAGATTCTCAAATGATTTTTAGACGAAGTTTTGGAATAAGGTCAAGTGGGATGGAACTTGGCTATTCCTTAATTGATTATGATGAAATTTGACATGTAGGTTCGAAATGGGATTCTTAAATTATTTTTGGATAAAGTTCTGGAATATGGCCAATGAGGCCGGAACTTAGCTATTTCTTAACCGATTATGATGAAATTTGACATGTGCGTTGAAACTGGGATTCTAAAATGATTTTTGGATAATGGTCTGGAATATGGCAAAGAAAGATAGAATTTGGCTATTCCTTAACCGATTATGATTAAATTTGACATGTGCGTTGGAAATGGGAATATAAAATGGCGGATATTGGCTATTTGTTAACGGATTTGACTGAAATTGGACATCTGCCATGGAAATGGGATTCTGGAATACGGCTAAGTAAGATGGAACATACATACAATTTGCTAAAGGGTCAATTTGAAATGTTAAAGTTTCATTTTGAAGTGTAAATGGAACAAATTGAAGTGTAAAAGATTCAACTTGAAGTGAACTCGTAAAACCTGTATAATCGTAGAAATATCTGTCCGTGTCCCGAAAAACTTCAGTTGCATGGGACTTAAAAGTTTGTCTGTTGAAGGGAGGATTCGGCAAAATTGAGTGTCCGTTCAAATGAGGTTTTACCGTATTTAAAAGTCAGTGTTTATCTACTCGTATATGTACAGTATATGTGTGTGAAATATGTTTGTTTATACAGTATATGTGTGTTTATTTAAACAAATAAAAGATTTGAAACAAACTGTACACAAATATTGTTTAAGACTTAGGAAAGATCACTGTCAATATCCCAAACATTCATCTCCTTCTGGAGAGATGATAATCTGGCCCAAAGTTACTACAGAGGGATTTCTAAAACTTCAAAAAAATAAATTGATTTTTGATGACGGTATGATGTTATGATGGTATAATGGTATGATGATGATGGTACGATGGTATGAGTTGAGCAGAGGTTAAGATTTGGTTGGAGCTGAGTTGAGTTAAAGTTGAGTTAGGACTTAGTTAGCCTGAATTGCGGTTAAATGAGTGGTTTGGTTGGGAAATTATGTAAGAGTTGATTTGGAGCTAGGTTAGTCATTTCGTGATTGATTTAGTAGTTGAATTAATAAGACCAAAGTTTCACCACCTCATGGGGTTTCATCCCTTAATATTTTTTTTAATTCTAGTAACGTTTTGCATCATTATTGAACGAGTTTTTACTTGTGTAATATACGTGGCACTGATGATGCCTGATTTAATCGAAAGTCTAAACTAAACACGATCCCAATCAATAATCAGGACTATACGGAAGAACTGAAAATCATAAAACACACAGCAATAAAAAACGGTTATATACATTATATACATTTGGAAGAAACCACATAATATGATGACCACGTTAAACATTCAGAATGAACAAACAGAGAAATACATCACTATAGAGTACAATAATAACATCAACAAGAATATAACGAAGCTTTTTAAAAAACACGGATACACGCTGGCATTTACAATAAACAACAAATTAGGGAATCGACTCAAACAACGTAACATAAATACACCAATAGTCACCGGAATCTATAAGAATACATGTAATGACTGTCCCAAATTATACATCGGACAAACTGGTAGTAGTTTTCAAGTTAGGTTTACAGAACATATAAAACAAATCAGAAAAACCAAAAATCGAATCGAAATATGTACAACACTTCACTACAGAAAAATATAATTACACTGACATCAACACACAAACTCACAGGTATTACACAGAATACGAAAAGGATTACTAATGAATAGATTAGAAGAACTGGAAATATACAAGGAACGATATAATCCATTTTTACTAACCGAAAAAATTGGCCGCAACCAAATTTACGACCTCATTGTAAATCCGTAATTAATATCATTTTGCACATACACACCGACACACACCAAATGGTCAACAAATTCTATTCTGCTTTTTATCATAAACACACACAAGATGGTATATACAAAAATAAAAGGGCGCTACCACCCCTTTAAGAAGAAAACAAAATAAGGGGGAAAGAAGTTTCAGAAGGCTCGTAGGCACAAAAAATTGGGTATATAAGCAGTTTTTAGCATAATTTTAGTTAGTGTTTGTTAGAAATTTGATAAAGGAGTGTAACATCACGTTAAAGAAAGTGACAAAACCAAAATATTGTGTTTTATTCTACAAAATCTTTTTAATCGAAAGCTATGTACTTTCTTGAAATTTATTAAAGAACAGATAATTATAGTATCGAACTAAACCGGGTATTTTATTACACAATTATTTTCTCAAAACCTAGTTCGCTTATTCAATACAAAATGTAGGAGCTTGAACTGAGAATCGTAAAAACACAAAATATTTGTTAATCCTACGAAATATTTGACATCAGATTTTCAATATTTCAAATTTAATATTTATCTTAGTTTAGGAAACATTTCCATCGCCACCGTTCTTTTTGACCTGATTTTCGAAAGATTTTGTTTTAAATAACCAACCATAAATAATTGTTAAAACTCCTTGTGTAAAACTATAGTTCGTCTACAACAAAAGTATGTTTCCTTAAGCTTTCCACTCATTAAGTTTAACGGAAAAAAAAGTTCAGGAAGAAATTTAATATTCCTTCCTTCACAGTGATGTGCGTTTTTTTTTTATAAATTCCCAACAGCTTTTTTGTTTGTTGATAGTTTGCTGTTGTATAAATTTCTACGTGATGAAGTGGAAATTTTAATTGTAATTATAGAAATACATGTAAGAATAAATATTCGTATATATAAAGTAAATATATTCAGAACTGAAAAATATGCACATTCATTTTTCATTCAACAAAATTTCCCTCTTATATTCATATTTGTTTGCTAAGTGGATTATAATTTAACAGCAGAAATGCGAAGAACCTCGTATAACAAATAACAGCAAAAAAATTATCTATAGTGGTAGGGTATAGTATAACGTGTAGTAGGATGAATAATTACTTGGCGTACTGGAATGACTTTTCCAAATAACTTAAGTATATTAAACAAATTTGCTGATTTATTTTCGATTTTTGACGAATTAGGGGTGGGTATACAAAAAAAAATTAATAATATTCTGTAAAACATAAAACATAAATTATCGCATACGGTGTTATTTTTCAATACATATACATTATGTACATGATTTATTGTAATTAATTCAATTAAAAGGTTGTTTGTTCTGTCCTATGTATTTATATTTACTGCCCACATTCTTTACATTATGTACACACCTCATTACAAATAATAAATTTATTAGAAACAATAATAATAAACAAAAATAGGGGCTGAACTGCGTGGAAATAAAAGCAATATTGAACATATTGACGATATGCCAAGTATTTATTTCAATTGGAAAACTGATTTATTAAAGCTTTTATTGCAAATTTATTATTTAAGCGATTCAAGCGTGGTATTAATAGCGATCAAATTAAATTTATTTGAGAATGCGCATGGAATAAGATTTAGTGCTATACCCGTATGGAGAACAATTTTGTTCATATTGATTTTCAGACTTCGATGTTATTAAGCACATGTTTGTTTAGAGAGTTTAAATTTATGTGGCTGGTAAAATATCCTGAAAATTTATATTCATTTAACTTCCAAAACATCGTCTGTTATGTTAACAATTACGGGTATCAGTCATTTCGGCTTACTACATCACTGATTTTTTTTTAACGGCAACGATGTCTTGAAACATACGCAGCGAGCACACATCCCTACCAAAGGGAAATGGGAAATAAAGGAAAGGCAAGGAGTTATTAGAAGGACATTTCTGAAATTCTCACCCTTTGCGTTTTTTTTTCCACTTATTACCCATTACGTTGTACTGCTATGAGATATTTGTTCGTTATAGTGCGTCCATGGAAATCTCAAACTTCATAAAATCTCGAAGATTCAGGAGTAGTCCCGAGTGCCTTAAAAATGTTGAATTATATCTAATAAAATAAGGCAATAATAAATTCAAAATATTTCGAATAAATTTGAAGTCTGGAGTAATCTGATAAATTTTCTGGATTATGCGCTGAGTAACTCAAAGATACGGCACATCTCATCAGCCCAAAGTTCTCTAAACACCCAAAATAATAGCAGAATTTAAAAAAACCTTGAATAATATCATATAAATATATGCTCAGCGTCGAAAATGTTCAATAATCGCCAAATAATCTTTAACAATCATGTTGCGAATAGCCTTCAATATTCACGAACTATTTGGAAAATATCGAATAATCTCATTACAGCATGCAGCTCAAAAACAGTTGTAAAAATCTAAGAAAAATTTCGTAAAATGTATCTTATGCGTAATATCATAATTGAAAACTACTCAACACTAATAATTTCGAAAAATGTCGAATAATCTGGAAACCAAGCAACTAAAATATCAACAACGTCAAGTAAATCTCGAAAAATTCTTAAGTCGCGAATAATTTGAAATGTAAATTGATGCACATTAATGCCCGACTGGAAAGGTTTTTAAACACCACTAAAACTTATAAGCCGCAATGTCGAGTCCACATTAACATGACTAATCTATTGTTGACCGCAGTGCAAACACTGATCCAAGGTGAAGAAAATTTTGACGAGACCCTAGATAAAATCAAAAGCTTCCAACATGAAGACCCTGAAGATTTAACAACCTCTGAGGATGAGGAACCCGCAAAAACCTCAACTCCTGAAGTTGTATCTTCCAAAGTATCGTCACAATCGTCATCCTTAAATCAACCAGAAGACGGGGCAATAGTTGTTTCAAGAATGTTGTCCTCAACCAACATTTTCAAAGACCCTAGTTCCTCAAAAGAAACCACTTCAACCAAGACCACTAACCATATTACCAAGTGGAAATTGAGTTTCGATGGAAATTCCGACGATGTAACAATCGATTTTTCGAGAGGAAATTTATTTATTTTTCGAGTGGAACATCACGCAGACACTTTCAATCTTTCAAAAAATGAATTAGTCGACCAAATAGGAGCTCTATTAACCGGGGCTGCCTCCAATTGGTATTGGTGTCACATAGAGCGCAATCCCAATATCTGCTGGATTCGTTTAAAGCGTGATATTCCAGGACCGAAGAATGGAACATGACATTCGGAGACATTTAGAATCGCGCGAACAAAAGCCTAGTGAGAGCTTTAGAGCTTTTTACAACGACATTATCGCTTTGTCTTTGCAATTCCGTGACCCTTTATCAGATTCTGAGTTACTACATATATAGTTAGGCGGAACATGCGAACAGGTTTCCAAGTAATATTAGCTGATCAAGAAATAAGTTCAATCTCGGCCCTTGTGCGACGGTGTCCAGCTTTAGAGAATACATGGAAACGCACAGGCTATGAACCCGAGATATTATGCACCAGAAGGACTATAAACGAACTTTTGATTGATAACAATGTTGATGAAACCTCCATACACGTGGACGAATTAAACACCCGACCACGAGTCCTAGCATCACCATCGCGTATTAATAGTGCGTACGATGGTAACAATATGACAATTTGTTGGAATTGCCAGGATATTGGGCATTCATTTTTAGATTGTTCCAAACCACCCAAAATATTCTGTTTTGGATGTGGCCGTCCTGGTATTTTAAAACCAAAGTGTTTTAGATGTTCGCGAAACGGGAACGTGAGGTTTCGAACTACTGGGAATCCGGCATCTCAATCTCTCGTTCTTCCCAGACCTCCACAAATGAGTGCATCAGAAAAAGGAGAAACCGAGGTAATAACTCAGCGGTCTCCGCCACCCCCATAACTCCTTCTAGGAAAATCAACAATTCACCAATTATAAACTCCGACCAGATGCTCGCGACCCATCTTGATTGTCCGATTACCTTTTCACCAGTTTATGTAAACCAAGGTTCGCAAACATCCAAAAAGCCGCATTATAGAGTTCGCCAATATTGGTACATTAAACGTTCACTTCGTAAACTGGTATCAGAAACAATTTTCGATAATATTGCTGATAACCGACCCTATGCGAACGTAGTCCTTAATGGAATAGATTATCGTGGCCTACTAGATAGTGGGCTTCGATCACAGCATTAGGATTGGGCAGCGAAAAATATTTGGAAAGTTCCTACTATAAGGTTTTCTATTTGCCTACTAAAGTTAGGATGGCTTCAGGACACTCTGAAAGAGTGTTTGATTATATTTATGCTAACATAAAATTTAACGGACAGGAAAGGGTACTTAAAGTACATATAATTCCAAATTTATAGCAGCCCTTGTACTTGGGGATTGATTTTTGGCGTGAATTTAAAATAAGAATAATGCCTTCTTTGCCAATATCCGAATTAACTAAATCCATTGACCAACCGCCATGTTTAGATGACTTACGCCATCCCTTAAACCTCCAGCAACGAACAATTTTAGAAGACGTTATCAAGGCGTTCCCTTCTTTCGAAGAGGATGGTCTAGGGCGTACACATCTCCTGACGCACTTTATTGATGCAACAGTTGCAATTTTGCTACCACCGAGTAAACATTTAAATAATTTACTTATTACTTGTGTGAAAAGTTGAATCAGCAGTTTAAATCATTTTTTTTTATTTTTTTTTTTAAATTTTGTGATGTGAAAAATAAGTGAAATCGTGATGTTCTCATCTCCGCCTCAAGTAAAAAAGGCTGGGCAAAATCAGCAGACAGCGATGTCCGCAAGCGATTTGCCACCGAACGTCACGACCTCAGATATTTTTAATAAAAATACAAAAGTGCAGCATAGTCCAAAGCGACAACAAACTTCAAATGTTCAAAAAATTACCTTACCAGGCAATTTAAATCAAAGTGAAATTATTAATTTAAATAACATTGGTGTGTTGAACCATAACGAAAATAAAAGTGCATCGTCGCCAAATATTGACAATAAAAAAAACAATGAGAGTGCATCGACATCAGATGACAATAAAATAAACAGTGATGTAGGTCAGTGTTTAGTGCAAACGGGAATAGACCGGTATATTACTGTCACATCAAAACGAAGAAGAAGCCCTAGATCAGCGGCCAGTGCAAGCGCGAATAAATTCACTAAGCTAGCTAGCGTTGAATTAACGCATGGTAATAGGTATTCTTGCTTGGTTGTTGACGAGCCGCCGCCCGAAAAAACTTCAAAAGCTGAGAAGCCACCACCAATCTATTTGAGGGAAGAATCAAATAGAGAACTTACTAAAACGATCGAGTTTATCACTGAAGGTGCATTTTATATTTCCGGGATCAAAAGAGGAAATATAAAAGAAACAAAAATTCAACCGCTCAATACTGATGCTTACAGAGCGTTAATTAAACATTTTGACCAAGTTGGTAAACATTACTACACGTATCAATTAAAGAGCCAAAAAGGATTGGTTGTTATGTTAAAAGGAATAGAGAGTTACGTGGATGCAAACGAAATTCAAGCTGCTCTCACTGAAAAAGGTTTCCAGTGCAAAACTATTACCAATATTTTTAATCGGGAGAAGGTTCCTCAGCCATTGTTTCGTCTGGAATTAGAACCAGAAAATAAAAAGGTTAAAGGCAACCATGCAATATTTGACCTAAAATATCTATTGCACAGAAGGGTTACCATTGAGGAACCCAGGAAAAGAAATGGGCCGGTACAATGCGTTAAGTGCCAAGAATATGGCCACACTAGAGCCTATTGCACTTTGAACGATGTTTGTGTTATATGTGGTGAACTCCATAATTCAAAGGTTTGCAATAAAGCAAAAAATGAAGCATCAGTGAGAAAATGCAGCAACTGCGATGGAAGTCACACAGCTAATTATAGAGGGTGTCCAATTTATCTGGAATTGAAAAGGAGAATAAATCCAAAGCAGCGAGCAGAGCAGCGAATCCTTAATCTTCATTCTTCAGTTAGAAAAGAAGCACGGCCAGAAATTGTAAACAGAAACGCTCGAAATGAAAATCAGTGCGCAACTGAAAACGGCAGCGTGCACCAAGGGGTTTCATACGCAAGTGTTCTCAAAGGTACCGCTCCTAAGGTGCAAGCAAGTGAAGAGGGAAACATCACAACAGCTTTAAACAAATTAACTAATATGATGCAAAGCTTCATGGCGATGATGGAGAGAACCATGGATCTAATGATGCAGAATATGAGCACGCTGATGCAGATAGTCGTAAAAAGCCAAAAATGACCATCATCAAAATAGCCATATGGAATGCAAACGGCCTAACACAACATAAATCGGAGGTACATGCATTCCTCACTGAACACAATATTGACATAATGTTAATATCAGAAACACGCTTCACCAAAAATAGCTATTTCAAAATTAATGGGTACTCTATTTATGACACCAAGCACCCAGATGGTAAAGCACATGGAGGCACTGCTGTATTGATTAAGCGAAGATTAAAACACTACGAACTTACAAAATATGAGAAAGAACATATACAATCAACGAGCATTTGTCTGCAGGAGTGGTCTGGAAACTGCGTCATATCAGCAGTGTACTGCCCTCCAAAACATGCTATAAAAAAACTCCAGTTCTTGGATTATTTCAGCCAGCTGGGTAATAAATTTCTTGCGGGCGGTGATTACAACGCTAAACATACTCATTGGGGTTCCAGATTAACTTCGCCGAAAGGTAAACAACTTTATGATGCCATAGAGGAACAGTTCCTGGATTATTTATCTGCCGGTAACCCAACTTACTGGCCCACGGATAAAAAGAAAACTCCTGATCTAATTGACTTTTGTGTAACTAAGGGCATTCCACGTACATATGCTAAGGCCACTGATTGCTATGATCTGTCTTCTGATCACTCACCGGTAATAGTAACATTGAGTACTGATGTCCTAAGGAACGAAATACCGAACCGTCTTACAAACAAAAAAACTAATTGGGATCAATATAGGAGGTTAGTCGAACAAAAGTGTCTACTTAATATTCCTCTGATCACACCAGCTGATATTGATGCGGCGGCAGAAAATCTAAAAGATGTCATGACATTATCTGCTAAAAGGGCTACACCCGGCATAAGTAGTTCGGAAAAAGTTAATAAACTGTCACATAATATACAGGAACTAATCCAGGAAAAGCGAAAGATTCGCCGTCAATGGCAGCAAACAAAATCACCGTTATTGAAGTGGAAATTAAATCGAGCTATTAAGGCCCTAAGATTTGCTTTGAGCGAAGAAGAAAACCAGCGCGTAAAGAACTACTTAAGTGATCTCTCGGCAACCGAGAGGACAGATTATTCCTTGTGGAAGGCAACAAAAAATTTAAAAAGGCCAACAAATTCGAATCCACCGATTAGACTACCAACTGGAAATTGGGCGAGAAGTGATGAAGAAAAAGCCAATGCTTTTGCTGCTCATCTAGCAACAGTATTCGTCCCACACGAAGAAGATAATTATTTTGTGCTACCCCAGCCAACGGATGATGGTTTATCCTACAAACCAATAAAGTATAACTGGAAGAAAGTTAAGAATACAATTACAACTTGCATAAGCCCGAAAAAGGCACCAGGACATGATCTTATTACTGGAAAAATGATAAGGGAATTGCCGGATAAATGCATAAAACTAATAACATTTGTATTCAACGCGGTCATGCGAACCAGTTATATTCCTCAAAAATGGAAGATATCTTTGATCACAATGATACATAAGCCAGGGAAAAAAGAAACGCAAATCTCATCATATCGTCCAATAAGCATGCTGCCCACAATCTCAAAGCTATTTGAAAAAATGTTACTAATGAAATTGAAACCAATATTAGAAGAACGGCGCGTTATTCCAGACCATCAATTTGGGTTCCGAAACCAACATGGTACTACAGAGCAAGTACACAGGATTGTAAATGCAATCAAAATCACCTTCGAGGAAAAGAAATATTGTGCTGCTGCCTTTTTGGATATCGCCCAAGCTTTTGATAAAGTTTGGCACGATGGACTAATTTACAAAATTAAGGAGCTTCTACCGAAAAAATTTCACTCAGTTCTGGGAAACTATCTTCTTCAAAGGCAATACATGGTCAAACAAAACAGTGCGACTACTTGCTTAAATGATATTAATGCAGGTGTCCCGCAAGGTAGCGTTCTAGGACCAATATTATACTTATTGTACACAGCTGATATACCTGTAACCAACAAAGTGATAATATCAACATTTGCCGATGACACGGCCATCCTGGTGTCTCACACTAATCCTGAAATTGCCTCAAAGGAATTACAGAATCATTTAAACAAGGTCGCGGACTGGCTAAAGGCATGGCGAATAAAAGTGAACGAAAACAAATCAACTCACGTCACATTCACGCTAAACAAACGCACCTGCCCACCAGTGAAATTAAACGATAAAAATATTCCTCAACAAACGAAGGTAAAATACTTAGGTTTGCATCTGGATAGAAGGTTAACGTGGAAAAATCATATTGAAACAAAGCGCAACCAAATAAAAATTACATTTTCCAAAATGTATTGGCTGATGGGAAGAAAATCTCAGTTGTCATTAGCCAATAAAGTTTTACTGTACAAATCAATAATCAAACCCATATGGACTTATGGTATTCAGTTATGGGGATCCACCAGCGCTTCAAACAGAGAACTCCTGCAACGAACCCAAGCGAAAATACTTCGCAGTATCACCAATGCTCCTTGGTACATTCGAAATAGTAATATACATCACGACCTTGGGATTAAAACCGTTAAAGAAACAATTAAAGAATTCAGTTCGAAATATTATTCAAAACTAGAAGCACATCCCAACGAATTGGCCAGGGAGATACTAAAACAGCCGCGATTTAGACGTCTGAGAAGAACAGATCCACTCGAACTAATGAACCTGTGAACCTGTAAATTTAATTCGATATATACATATAAGTGTAGTCTAAATTAATTAAATTGTGAGCCCTAACAATAAGTATTAACATTGGTTAAGACTTTAAATATGTAATAATTTTTAGCTTAAGATTTGATTACTTCTTGTTAGTTTCTTATGTTGAAAGATTCAAGAATAAAGCCATTGGCAACATTTAAAAAAAAAAAAAAAAAAAAACTTTATTGATGTAGGTGACTCTAAACCTATAAAACAGCGTCATTATGCCGTATCTCCTGCTGTCCAAAAGTCCTTATATGCTGAAATTGACCGTATGCTAGCTCTTGGTGTGATAGAGGAATCAAATAGTTCCTGGAGTTCCCCGGTGACATTAGTCTGAAAATATAATGGCAAAGTTCGAATGTGTCTAGACGCTCGTAGGCTGAATGAAGTGACGGTCAGGGATGCATATCCATTGCCGATAATCAAAGGCCTTTTGAGCCGTTTGGATCAAACCAAATTCATTTCGTGTATCGATTTAAAGGATGCGTTTTGGCAGATCCCTTTGGCTCAGAATTCCCGCGAT
Organism: Tipula vernalis; assembly: GCA_958295665.1. Classification (NCBI taxonomy): domain Eukaryota; kingdom Metazoa; phylum Arthropoda; class Insecta; order Diptera; family Tipulidae; genus Tipula; species Tipula vernalis. Next base: position 286,967,671 of record OY282560.1, read on the forward strand.
AAAACTGCATTTATCGTCCCTGGTCGTCCTTTATATCAGTTTACGGTGCTACCATTCGGACTTTGTAACTCTCCTCAAACGATGTGTAGGCTGATGCACCGGGTGATACCACATCAGCTTCATTAATTAGATCGGCAGGTTTGCCTGTAAACCTAGCAAAAAGTAAATTTTTGTTAAAAGAAATCCGCTATATAGGGTATATAGTTGGAGATGGTTGTCTAAAGATAAACCCTGAAAAGGTTGAGGCTATCCTTTCCTTCCCAGTGCCAAATACTGTCAAAAACGTGCGGCGGTTTTTAGGAATGTCAGGGTGGTATCGTCGATTTATTTCTGGATATGCCACACTGGCGGCTTCAATATCCGATCTACTCAAGAAAGGGCGAAAATTTAAGTGGAATGATCAATGTCAGGAATCTCAAGGAAAGCTCAAGGAAATGCTATCTACTGCGCCGGTTTTGACTCATCCAGATTTCTCACAGCCATTTTTTATTCAGTACGATGCCAGCAGTTCCGGCGTCGGCAGCGTGCTCTTCCAAATCGGTGAGGATGTTTAAAAAACTAACCGCCGCACAGCGGAACTACTCCATAACAGAATTGGAATGTTTAGCCGCTATATTGAGCGTAAAAAAGTTCAGAGCATACGTCGAGGAGTACTCGTTCACCATCATCACCGACCACGCAAGCCTCAAATGGCTAATGGGTCAAACGGAGTTATCTGGCAGGTTAGCCAAATGGTCGTTAAAACTTCAAGGTTTCAAATTCAAGATACAGCATCGAAAAGGTACGCAAAATGGTGCAGCCGATGCACTATCCCGAGCATATATGGATGGAATCGAGCTTAAATATGACGAGAGCATTTTTAAAGTAAACTTAGAGTCGCTCGTGCAGGATAACCCCTCTGCATACATTAATTTGCGCGTGGCAAAACAGAAGCTCTACATTAATCCTTCAAACTACCGTGGGGATTTCACAGACGTGCTCTTTTGGAAATTATATTTTCCAGAAGACTTGACACAAAACCTAATTAAAATGGGTCACGATCCGCCTTCATCAGCTCATCTTGGCGTGGACAAAACTCTTGAGCGGATCCAAAGATATTACTTTTGGCCTACTATGTCCAAAGACGTAAAGGATTATGTTACAAGTTGCGAAATTTGCAAACAGACCAAGGCACCCAACTATTCAACTCGACCGCCAATGGGAAATTAGATCATATCAGCGAGGCCAATGCAGTACATTTAGATTGATTTCTTGGGTCCGTACCAAGGTCAACTAATGGGAATTCATATTTATTGATTGCTCTGGATAGCTATTCGAAGTTTATTTTTCTCAAACCCATGAAACAAGCACTGTCTACAGCAGCATGTAACTTCTTGGAAAAAGAGATATTTTCCATATTTTCAGTGCCAGAAACTCTAACATCAGACAATGCAAGTCAATTCAATGCGGTGTGTTTTCAGAACTTTCATGTTTGTTCCAAAATATTCTCCGCAAGGTAATGCCGCGGAGAGAGTAAACCGTTCTCTTCTCGCGGCAATACGTTCATATATTAAGGATAATCACAAAAAATGGGATCAGCATTTACATGAAATCTCTTCTGCCTTGCGAAATGCAGTACACAGCTCCACGAATATTCGCCACATTATCTTATGTTTGGTCAACATTACATGGCACACGGGGATGACTATAGGTTATTACCGCTACAAGCTTTATAATCCTCTTATGTAACTTTCTCAACCGGCTTTGCGTCCAGACTTTTTGAATAAGTAAGCAAGACATTTTCTGCAATTATTTAATCTGGCCAGACAAGAAAATTTGTTAATCTATAAGCAAGGCTGGATTTTACGCAGTGCCATTATCAAAGTCTTTATCTACCTAGAGGTTTAGTTTCAGAAATCCTACTGTGACAATGAAATAATTACAAATATTGTCTTGCAGTCAGATTTTTTTATTCATCAGGCCTATAGTTATAGTTTTAAATCTAAAACAAAATTTGAACAATATATCATAACAAGAAGAAAATATTTAAATTGGTCGATGTTATAATTTTATGCTCAGGAGGATTACTCAGCCTTGAATAATATGAAAGTTTAGGGCAGAAAAAGTGTTTAGAAGAATTTTTGGGAATACTGATTTAAAAGTATTTTGCATAACCAAAACCAGAGCCTTCTAGAGCATAGAGCCAAAATCATACGTCATCATTTTTTTAACGATTACTAAGCAAAAGCGTCTTAAAGGAGGTCATGAACACCAACATTGGGCGATAGAAGATTGGAACGATGTTTTATGGACGGATGAGTTCAAATTTAAAGTGTTCGTTACCCAAACACGAATATTCGTGAGAAAAGAGTGTATTGCTGCTACCGTAAATCTTGGAGGTGTTTTAATGACGATTTGGGGCTATTTTGCTGGTATGAATTTAAACTAACTGGAATTTAAAAATTTGAAGTTAGCAGACCCGATGTTCTATTTGCCTGGTGAAATCGAAATTTTAATTGGGTGCGATCAGTATCTGTCATTAATTCTTCCAGGTCACATTGAGAGTAAGAAAACCAAACTGATAGCACAAGAAACCATTCTTGGTTGGATAATTTCGGGGTCATTGAGTGAGAGAGAACGGGAAAAAATCGTGACATTATGCACCACCATAAATATTGACAAAACGCTTACTAAATTTTGGGAAATGGAAGACATCAAAAAACCGATTAGCCAAACACCTAAAGAAGTTCAATGTGAAAATAATTTTCTAAACAACTACCAAAGAAATTCTGATGGTCGATATATCGTAGCTCTACCGTTTGACCAGGAAGCTGTACCACTAGAAGAATCGAAAACACATGCCATCAGAAGACTTAAATCAGTTGAACATCGACTAACAAGAAATTCAGAGCTAAAATCAGAATACATTAAATTTATGAAGGAATACGAAGGTTTTGGACACAAGGAGCTTATACCTGATACCGAAATAGCCATTGCACCAAATCAGTCCTATTTACCGCACCACTCAGTCAATAAGGAAACAAGTACCACGACCAAGTTACGAGTCGTTTTTGATGCTTCGGCGAAAACCAAATCAGGCAGATCATTTAACGAAAATTTACTAGATGGGCCGTCAATTCAGCAAACCCTACAACAAATTCTTTTACGTTTTCGTTTCCATAGATTTGTTATGACAGCAGATCTGGAAAAAATGTTTAGGCAAATATTGATCACTCGCCCACATACCGAGTTCCAACGAATTTTATGGCGGGAGGAACCAACAGAACCAATTCGAGAATATCGCTTGCTGTCACATATGGAACTGCATCAGCACCATTCCTGTCAACTCGTGTTCTAAAACAGATTGCTGAAGACAACAAGCAATCATATCCATTAGCAGCATCAATCATTGCTAGAGATTTTTATGTCGACGACCTAATGACCCGGGCAGACACCTTAGAACAACTCCACATTAAAAAAGGAAATTTCTACAATAATGAAGACATCAGGATTTAACCTTAATAAGTGGCTATCCAATTGTCCACTAAACGATGAAGTTTCAACCAGTAACAACAAACTAATTGAAAACGACAAAGAAGCACAATACTCCAAGGTGCTAGGTATGTATTGGAATACAAAAAATGCTTACCAAACGAGGCATGCTGTCAGAAGCATCTAAGCTTTTTGAATCACAAGGTTGGCTAGCCCCTATTACGATTTACGTGAAGATCATTTTTCAAAGGACATGGGCAAAATGTTTAGATTGGGATGACCCACTACCAAGGGATATTTCAGAAGATTGGTGCAAATTCCGGAAAGAGCTAACATTAATTGAGTTCGTCACTATACCAAGATGGCTCAAATTTTCATCTCACCCAATAACGTTGCATGGATTTTTGGATGCGTCCCAGAATGCCTATGCAGCTGTCGTCTATGCTACATGTCCCAATGAGAATGGTGGAATAGAGGCGACAATTGTACGTGCCAAAACCAAGGTGGCACCAGCACAGAAGCAGATTAAAATTCCTAAACTGGAACTCTGCGCCGCAGTACTTCTCGCTAATTTAACGGATAGTGCACAAGATCTCTTAATAAACCGAGAAACCAATATTTACATGTGGAGTGATTCAACGATAGTTTTGTCATGGCTGGAAACAGTACCTCGCTCATTCGACGTATTCGTAGGAAACCGAATATCCCAAATTATCACCAAATATCCCAGGAAATATTGGCAACATATAACGACGAAACATAATCCAGCGGATTGTGCCTCTAAGGGCATTTTACCTTCAGAATTATTGAACCACAACCTTTGGTGGACAGGACCACAATGGATCAAGTATCCTGCAACCGAATGGCCAGTAAAACCTGTAGTCATTTGTAACCTAACATCATTTTCGTCCCCGATCCAGCTAATTGTGTCAAAATATTCAAATTTTAATAAAATTATTCATGTGTTAGCATATTGTAAACGGTTTATTAAAAATTGTAAGTTGAAACCAGAAGAGAGACCTAAAACATTTCTTAATTGTAGTGAATTGAACGAATCAAAATTACTTATAATAAAATTTGTGCAAGGAAATCACTTTCAATCCGAAATAAAAACATTAAAACATAATGTACAATTGCCAACCAAACATAAACTAATAAACCTTAATCCCTTCCTAGACAAAAATGGTTTACTTAGAGTAGGAGGGTGTATACAACGAGCAACCGTACCATTTGATGCGAAGCATCCGATATTATTACCAACCGAAGATGTCATCTCTGAAATTATTGTTCGTACAGCACAAGAACAATTACTTTGTGGAAACCATACACAGTTGTTTACAACACTTAAGCAAAATTATTGGATTTTGAACTGCAAATTAATAATTCGACGCGTTATCAAAAGGTGTTTGAAATGTTTCAGGCACACAGCGAAGAATATTCAACCGATAATGGCAAATTTACCAAGCAGCCGAGTCACTTTAGTCAGGCCGTTCTTATCGACAGGTATCAATTATGGTGGACCGATATACGTTCGACCATCAAAACGAAGGGGATTAAAACCGGAAAAGTCATACATTGCAGTTTTCATATGCCTTAGCACAAAAGCAATTCACCTTGAATTAGCTGGCGACCTAACAACCAATTCATTTATAGCGGCTTTTTAGCGTTTCATTTCACGTCGTGGTCTTTGTCGTGAAATAATAAGCGACAACGGCTCAAACTTTATTGGGGCCAAAAATGATCTCAATGAACTTTTTAAACTCATCAATGACGTTGCGATTTCTAACTTTCTGTCGCAGCAACAAATTACATGGAAGTTCAACCCGCCAACTGGCTCTCATTTTGGTGGGATATATGAAGCAGCCGTCAAATCAACAAAGTATCATCTAAAAAGAACATTGTCAGAAGCGCTACTTACATACGAAGAAATGACCACTATGTTGACGCAGATTGAGGCGATTCTTAATTCGCGACCACTTTGTATCAGCTCCGATGACAACATAAATCCGTTGACGCCGGCTCACTTTTTAATTGGCTATCCATATACTTATTTATCAGAACCAGATATTAGCCACATTAAATTAAACCACCTTACCAGATGGCAATACCTACAACGACTACGGCAAGAATTCTGGAAAAAATTGCATTCAAATTATTTGACATCTTTACAAAAAAGAACAAAATGGCAAAGTAACTCCCCAGCAATCAAAATAGATGATAGCGTCATAATACAAGAAGATAACACACCTGCAAATAAATGGAATCTGGGATGAGTCGTTGCAGTTCACCCAGGAGAAGACCACGTAGTACGAGTAGTTACTGTGAAGCAGCAACTGGACGATTGAAGCGGCCTGTTGTCAAATTATCAGTGGTACCGATTGACGAATAATGCAAGCATTTTCTGTGAGGTGGGAGGATGTCTATTTTCCTCTTGGACAATATTTTTATATTATTATTACTAAAGACCGTCATGAATTATATATTATTATTATTACTAAAGAACTTATTTTCATTTATAAACAGTTCAATTTCGCCTTAAGCACCTTTATATTTTATAATTATTTATATTCAGAATTCAAACCATTTTATAGTAAGATCATTTTTATATTGGTATTACGTAAACATTGAAATATTTTGTTATTTATTATAATTAGATGTCGCGTCAAAATTGTTATGACTCGGCAAAATTTTTACTTGACAACAACAATTTGTAAATTATATTGGAAAAAAATAATAAAAAGACATTCGAGATTTGTCAGTCTTACGAGAAGTATCTGATTTTACCATTTCATCAGTTAAAAAAAAAAAAAAAATAATTTTATTCCTTAATTTCATCGTAAAGTTTCCGCGCATTTATTTGGAATTCTTTTTCACCATCATCGACACTTTCTTTATCCACATTCAGGCGTATAATTTGTATTATCACTACATATAAATAGGGATGTTAAGTTTATCCTATATTTATCCTAAAAACACAAAAACAAAAACAACAATTTGTTTCCTAGTACGTGTGAAAATGTAACATCTAGGCGTTGTTCAGAAACATACAGTCGTGTTTTCCATGAGAACTGCACTAGAACTCGATAAATTTTAAATTCCATTTATTCTAAGTAAACAGAAAAATAAATTAAATTCATAAAGTGATAATGTGTAGTGCATTTCACATAAATACACATTTTAAGTTGTTACAGCAATAAATAATGACAATTATATCATATTTTTTAGTTACACTGGATAAAACCATGAATTTATCGAGTGTAGTTGCGTGTAATGACGTCAGCAAGAAATAAGGAAATATTGATGAAATAACTGAAGGGGGAAATTTTTAAACTTAAAATATGTAATTATATCAAATACACTACACATTCGCGCTTTATGAATTTACTTTTTTTCGTTTTACATAGAATAAAAGGAATTTAAAGTTTATCGAGTTCTAGTGCAGTTCTCATGGAAAACACGGCTGATATAACTATATAAAAGTTTAATTGCAAATAATATATTTTATATATTGTTTTTAGTTTTACTAAATATATTAAATACAGTAGAAGACATTCGATTTTATACGATTTGATTTTTAACAAGAATAAACATATTAATCGATTATCACAAAACTATGTTCTTTTTTACTATTCAATTATGAAACGTTATTATTTTAAGAACATTCCCGTATCAGTGCTGTCGAAGTGAGTACGATCGGAGTATTTGTACTACTTTCGCCTACTGGTTACTCCTGTACTCTGCTATTTCATTCTGTACTCCCCTGTTTTAATAACTGCTATACTAATAATAGTCATTCTCAGGCAAAAATTCATAAAATGTTTTTTTCAGAATCTGAAGAGTTGTTAGTAAAACTTATAAAAAGATAATTTAGAGTTTTTCACAACTTACAAAAACATCAAGGCACTTTGTATGCTGCTTTGGCTAAATATTTAGATTAGGACTTCCAAGGAATACAAAAATTACGCTGCAAAACAAATTATGAGGCCATTTATCCTTACCACATAAAAACGATGTAAGGAAATCTGGATTTACAATACTCTCAAAACTTTCCATAAGCTTAAACTAGGACCCTCTTTTATAGGAATATAAAAATAACACTGTAAGATAATTTCTGCAGTCATTTAACCTTTTCAGACTAGAAAGTTGTGTGGAAGTCTGAATTTATGCAGTTTGATATGGGAAATTTCATTCGTCCAATAAGTTTTACGTCTCCCTTGCATCTTTCGTGTCTACCAAAGTTAAATGCTGACAGCAGAAATTATCTTACAGTTTTATTTTGATACTCTCCTTCTCGCCTAGGTTGCATATAGGTAGGAATAGGGTTACCATACCTCCTGTAAAATGCAGGAGGAACTAGAAAAATAATAATTTCAACAAAATTTAATTTGAACTCCAACCCAAATGACTGGTCCAATGTTTACTTTTTATATGTAGGAACAAATATGTCTGTTCCATTCGGTACTGGAGACGAGGAAAATTATCATAATACTACTAGCACGAATAGTGTTCCAAAATAGCTCTTGCCGTTGGGACTTGTTTTATTTTAAAAACTCTGATTCCAGCCCTGCCTTATGGCAGAAAATTTTTTCAGCCCATGAAATAATAAGTTTAATAATACGAAGTTTTTATAGAATTTACAAAATATTGTATATAATAAATATCACTAAAATCCATCAACAAATGTGCTTGTTCCATCCGTTTGATACTGGAGACTGAGAAGATAGTCTGATAAAAATTTCAAGAGTGGTGTTCCGCTATATTTCTTCAAGGAATTTTCAGAGTGTGAATAATTCTGTTTTATATTAGGAACTGCAGATAGAACGACTTTATAACTCAGGCATAAAACTTTACTAAAATCTATTGGTAAACGTGCTCCATTTGGTGCTGGAACCTGGAAATTTAGTAAAGGCCTGGAGTAGCTATAAAAGTAAAAAAATAAATTTTTCTTTGCCAAATCTAGTTTCCTTCAATTTTTTCTAATAACCGAAGTGACATTATGGTGTCTTGCAACTTGACCTTGTTTAATATATTTAAGAATTTCCATTGAAATTTATTATCTGACTTAGCCAATATACATTTGATGATCAACGAATTAATTATAGCACGACCAAAACCAAACCAAGAATCAAGTTAGCAAGTTTGAAACTTTTTTAAAAGAGATTTCACCACGTACAAGTTTTGCGTTTGTGATCAGTCGTCGTCACCAAACCAATTTTATTAACAATTTTTTAAATTAAATACCCAACATACATATTTCGTGACTTCGAGAATATTTCTGGTTACCCCCTAGGTACCTACTAAGGAATCTGACAATGACATTTCTGACATGTCCGAATTTGCATATCTGTGAAAATTATGCTTTTGAAAATGAAAAGGTTTCGAAGCTAAAGTTGCTTTAAGACAAATTTTCCATTAACCACTTACGGTTTCGCTGATCGGTACCCTTCCTTACGAGAAAAACTTAAAAATCTCAAAACGATAATCTAAAAATATCTGTTCTAAACCAATAAATAAATCACTTTTTTTTTAATATTCAAAATTGGCTCAAAAAATAAAAACAATTTTAGTGTAATTTGCTGGATCTTGATTTTTTTAACACAAAATACCAACAATTGTTAAGGTCTAATCGTATGTCGACTTTTTTTTATTAGGCTGACTCTGTTAAAACCCAGATCAACCCTCCAACAAAGTGGAGCAAGCCCCCTAACCTTAATCGATCTCTAAAACTCTAACTCTCCAATTCCACAACATAATATTTATGTTTATCCGATTTCTTACGCAACATTTTAGTTCATACAAAATTATTACACAGACACACTGACTTAGTGAATTATAAATTATTTTCTTAAAATTTTGCCCGTGTCCATTTTTTTTTTAATTAGACGGCAAATTAAGCAGGCTGAGACTTTATCCATTTGTGAATGTGATAGAGGAAATATTTAAATATTTTTATAAAAAATTCTTAAATTGTTTTTCTCAAAATACGATTTTCTGTGAATGCATAAGTAACACGTCATTCCTTGCATATTTCACTTTCAACCTTAAAATTGTCGGCATCTTCAAAAGGGTTCTTGATTTTTTTATTTAAAAGGTTTGACTTCGAACTTCCTTCAAAAACATTCTTCTAAAAATCTTAACCTTCTTCGTTCGACTATACCGAGGCTGCCTTTTCTCTATATTGCTTAATGTTAACCGTTATAAAATATATAGCGATAATTAAATAAAGTTATTCAATTAAATTTGGCGATTGAATTTACGGTTTTTAGGATCAAAATAATTGACAGTCTTGGCTCGCCACTAAAGGGCCAATTCCTTGCGGATTGGAGTTAAAATAAAGTGGGCGCAGCTAAAGCGAACCAGTAGTGGTGCAGGCTCCCGGAATTAGAAACATCATATTAGAGCCCCACATCATATTAGAGCCTAATTTCTTCATAACCGGTTAAGAATAGTCAAGTTCCATCCTAATCGCACAGAGTTGCGTTAAAATTAAGTATAAAGCATACGCAAGTTTCTTTGAAAATAAAACGTAAGTAAAGTGGAAACTTTGAGAAAAAACAAAAACTTTATTTTGATTAAAACATGAGACTTCGAACAACTGTATTTTTTTTTTAAGGCGATTTTTTTTCGATTTCGCCCAGGTCTCAAGTCTATGTATCTATACTACGGTATCATCTGGCAACGACATTTCTTTAAATTGCAGCAAAATTTCTTCTAATTCCCAAAAATTAGCTTTGTGGAAATGATGAACATGTTCGCATATTTGACATGTCCGTCTTGGTATACATCTGTCAAAATTACGCTTTTGAAAATGACAAGGGTTCGAAGCTAAAATTGCTTTAAAATAAATTTTCCATTAACCACATACGGTTTCGCTGACCGGTAGTCTTCCCTACTAGAAAAACCTAAAAATCTCAAAAAGATAATCTAAAAATATCTGTGATTTCGTTGAGGGTTGTGATCGCGTTAAAAACTATTTAGCTCGAGCAGCATACATGGCTTTAATAGTAAAATAGATAAATAGTTCTAAACCAATAAATAAATCACTTTTCTTTTAATATTCAAATTTGGCTCAAAAACTAAAAACAATTTTAGTGTAATTTGCTGGATCGTGATTTTTTTTTAACATACACTGCGCCAATTAAAAAAGGGAACAGAAATTTTCTTCGAAAAAATACCCTGATTTGAACGCTTGTATCTTGGTGAAATAACACCTTTCAAAAAAAAATTTTTGTTTCTAGTTGAAGGAAATTTTGTTTTCTTATGACGTTTTTGAGTAAAACAAAAAGTGTCTAAAAAACATAAAAATTTGCTGCTGTTTGAAACTGTAAACGAACTTGCTCGATATTTCATTCAAAAATCCAAATCGGCCATTTTATAGAGAATTTAGAAACCTTGCAAAATGGTACTAGGAAAATTTCTGTGCGGCAAATTTCTTGTCGAGTTATTGAAGTTTTACAGAAAACGTATCAAAAAGCGTATACAAGTTAACAAGGACATTTTTTTATCTTGTAAACTAAACACACTACGATAAAATTTTGAGCCACATTTTGTTATCAGGCGTAATTTTGGTGTCCAAAATCAAGGAGAAAATATGTTTTTACAGTGAAAAATATGATTTATTTCATAAGGTATATTGCAAACAAAATCCTTTTAAACTTTATTCAAACGTAATAAAACTAAAATCTACGAACAAACTGGGATTTTCAATAACGCGTGTTACCTCCTCTAGCTCGTATTACTTCCTAAATACGCCGTGACATATTTAAAACATTGCGTATTTGTTGCATGGTGATTTGTTGCCATTCTTCTTGTAAAGGGTCTCAAAGTTCCTGCAAATTTGTTGGTTGCCTTGTCAGTTTTTTTACACGCCGCTGTAACATATCCCAGACGTGTTCTATGGGGTTTAAATCTGGACTTCGAAGAGGATCGCTTGTTAAATTAATGAGGAGCTGCTGCAGAAATTAGCGTGTGTTTAGAGCTGCGTGCGGCTGGGCATTATCATGCATAAAAAAAATCCGCGCCCAATTTCCCGATAAGTTTCACCGGCTTCAACTAAAGCCACAATTTTTGTAGCGCGAACGAGTAATTGTTCTTTTCGATACATCTCGCTTGACTCTTCAAATAACTATGCGATGAATTAAATTATTGTTTTCCATAAAATAACGTAAAATTTAAAGTGGCTCAAAATTTTATCGTAGAGTGTTTAGTTTACAAGACAAAAAAATGTCCTTGTTCTAAATTCTATATAAAATGGCCGATTTGGATTTTTGAATGAAATATCGAGCAAGTTCGTTTACAGTTTCAAACAGCAGCAAATTTTTATTTTTTTAGACACCTTTTGTTTTACTCAAAAACGTCATAAAAAAACAAAATAAAATAAAACAGTTTCCAATATCGAAAAGAAAACAAAATTTCCTTCAACTAGAAACAAAAATTTTTTTTTGAAAGGTGTTATTTCACCAAGATACAAGCGTTCAAATCTGGGTATTTTTTCGAAGAAATTTCTGTTCCGTTTTTTAATTGACGCAGTGTATAACACCAACAATTGTTTATGTCTAACTAAGGTCTAACTATTGTATTTCGTATGCACTTTACTCACTTCTGACTTGAAATACTCCCCTGAAAATTTAAAACGTACTCCGTTTAAAGTTTTCAGAGCGGCAGCACTGTCCCGTATTACCTAAATTTCGTAAAAAATAACCGTAAATCAACAAAACAAAAAAAAACAATAAAATGACAGAGTAGAAAGGAACATTCGTTTTTATACGGTGTGTGAAACTTGTTTTAGTAATTAAAAAGGAGTGTTGATAAATAGGTTTAAAATAAATTATTTTTCAATCTTATTTGTTTAAATTACATTGATTTTACATTGGTTTTAAAATACATTAAAAAAATTTGCATTTTATTAATTTTTAAAATGGGAAAAAATATTTCGATTAATATTCGAAGTTTAGTGATCTATCACCGGAAGAAAAACTAATCTTTGCAAAAAATTGCAGATTTACTAAATCTACGCAAATGTACAGTGCAAAAAATTTGCGAAAGATATTATAAAGAAAACAGAATTGAAAGTTTAAGTACCAACAAAGGAGCTAGGAAAGTATCACCAAGTGATTGTGGAAAATTTATTTTGAGGGAAGTGGGAAGGAACCCGAGGTTGAGTGCAGTTCAATTACAAAAAGAATTAGTCGCATTTAGTGGAACAGTAGTACATCCGGTCACTATTCGTCGCTTTTTAAAAAAAACTATATGTTTAATCGTATAGCAAGAAATAAACCATTAATAAGTGAAATCAATCGTAAGAAACGTTTACAATTTGCTAGACGACATAAAGATAAAGGTGTTAATTTTTGGAAAACCGTTGTTTTTCTAGACGAATCGAAGTTTAATTTGTTTCAAAATGATAAAAAACAAGTAAGAATATACAGAAAACCGAATGCGGGATATTTAGTTAAAAATTTAAATCCTACAGTGAAACATGGTGGTGCAAATGTTATGGTTTGGGGTGCGATGGGATACAATGGGACCGGTAACATCGAATTTATTGATAAAATAATGGAACAATACGTCTATCTGGATATTTTAAAACGAAATTTAAAGGAATCAGCCAGAAAATTGGGTGTTGAGGATATATTTCAATATTATCAAGACAACGACCCAAAGCATAAAGCTTGGAATACACGCATGTGGCTTTTATATAATTGCCCCAAAGTAATTGAAACACCGCCACAGAGCCCAGATCTCAATCCTATTGAGCATTTGTGGCAACATTTGAATTCGGCAATACGGCGAAATTATCAAATTAAAACGCGCTTACAATTGAAAAATGCAATCATCGAGGAATGGTCTAAAATAGAAGGGGATTATACCAAAACACTTATTGAATCGATGCCAAATCGTCTTAAGGAAGTCATCAATCATAATGGATACCCAACAAGATATTAGTGATGATGTTGTTCATCTTACTTCTTCATTGAATAGAAAATTATAATCATCGTATAAAAACGAATGTTCCTGAAATTTTTTAGCTGCTGCTCAGTTGAGTTCGATTTTAAGTTTCAAATGTTTTCATTTTTATTTGTTTTGTTAAATTTTGAATTAAAAATGTTAAATATACAAATGTGTCTTAAATTTCATTTTCGAATTCTTTCCCTTCTTTTTAGAATTCGTATATGCTTCGTAAATAATTTATCGTATAAAAGCGAATGTCTTCTACTGTATATTAAAAGTTTAAGATAAATTAAAATAGAACGACACGTAGCGATTTAAACACGTAATTTGACGTAAAACTAAACGCATTTATAGGCATTGCTCATCGGATTCCTTTATTTGGTGACAAGATGTGGGCCTAATTGAACTACTGACCAAATTTCAGAGTTTTGGCTTGGATTTCTGATACCCAAATAGAGATCAATATATAGGGACCACACAATGTACCTCAAGTTGGCGAACTCTTTAACGTAATACTAAACGCATTTATAGGTATTGCTCATCAGATTCCTTTATTGGTTGATTAGATGTAGAGATGATGAGTTTTATTTAGGAGAAATTTAGGATACACTTCACATGCATATATAAATACAGAAATTTGTTATGTTTTTGCCATGTTCTTCACAGACATCTTTTAAAATCTACTAAAAGAAAAGAACTGACTTCAAAAGCGATAATGTTCGGTTCATCAATCTGATGGTTGTCTTATTTCTATAAACTCTGCCTAGCCTTATGAACATATGTAGGTGATTCTTCCCCAATTTGGCCAACCTCTGGACTCATCAAATCTTAGTCTTTGTGAAAAAAAATCCTCGATTACAAAAAATACCAGCAAATTTATTTCCTTTATAAACTCTAATTCTGCTGAACTAAATTTTAACTTGCTAACCAAACCAGCAAACTATGTAGAACTTAACGATTCAGTTTTTATGAATATAAAACGACGAGTACCACCTAATCTTATTAAATATCAATACAGCCGAGTTCAATATAATTTTATTAACTGGTCCAAAATCTAAAAATAATTTAAATTCATTTTTTTTACCGCATCAGTAGTAATCACGTCAAAGGCAAACAAAAATTATGTTAATTTAAGCTATCGAGAGTACCGAAAGAAAAAAAAATATGAAAACAATCTTTTAACAATCATGCAAATTTTCTGCTCGATAAAATGAAACGGAGGAAAACGAAAGCTAAAAAAACAAACAGTTTAGAACAAAAAAAAAAAAAAATGAATTTTCTTTATCTTCTTAAAGGTTTCATTTACTGGAAAATTATTATTTTATTTAAATAAAAAACTTAGGAATTTATACAAAAAATGGTTTTCTTATGAAAATGAGTAAAAAAAACCGTAATATCATCGTGCTTAAATAAACGTAAAGAAAATGAGGTAAATTTCTCTGAAAAGCGCACAGTAGGAAAACTGCATACAGGCATTAGCCCACAAGTATAAAACAAAATCAATAATTTTATGTAAAATTTAATATTGAATTTTAATCTACCGTAAACTCTTTTCGTGCATAAACGACTTGTATTCATTTGATCCGCATTGATAAGAGCTTAAGTATTTAAAAATGGAAAAATGGAATCGAATAAAATAAAAAAAAAAAAAAAAAAAGTTCAAATCCTGAAATATTACGTTTTTCGATCCAGAAAACTTAAATTAAATATGGATCTGTGTACATACTATATAATATATAATACTTGTCTAATATTGAAAAGATAATCAGGTATGTATAGCTAAATATATTTACATGACGAGCACAATACTTTGTTGTATGCATGTACATATGTATATCTATTATTCTACAAGAACGGAAGCACAAAAGAGATGTTCAACGGAAAACAAAATGACAAGCAATGTTTCTACTCGTACAATGATTTAGTTGCACAAAAAAGAATCTTTATCATCGAGAATGTAAATAGAGAACAACAAAATAAAAGTGGATTGTTATAATTTTCTAAGTAATGTGGATGTACCATAATAAACAACTTAGTACCTATACCTAATTATTTTCTGTTTTATTCTCTTCTATGAGCTTTTTTTCTATGTTACATAAACTTTTAATTTTGCCTTGTAATGTTGTAGCTACTCGTACATTGTTTTTTATCGTTTAAGTTTAATGATGAAACCACATTTCCATTTTCCAATCAATTAAACTTTATGTATATATAAATGGGATGGATTCGAAAAGATTTCGTATTATTTTGAGATTAAAGTTGTTTTAAATATTCTCTAAGACGGTGTTCGAAACCTATGACAATTTTTTTTTAATACTAATTTTTGACATTTTGGCAAATTCGAAATAAATTCATTGCTTGTGTGCGTAACTACAAATTTCTGGCCCCCCGCAAAATTTTTCTTGGGCCTCTAAAAATTGTTCTTGTACCTATGAACAAGTAAAGCTTTTGTTAAAATCTTATTTCTTCTTATTGAGCCTCGCATTTCGAGAGTAAGAAACGGTAAGTGATTCAGTTCAATGGCCTTAAATAAAACGAAATTGCTTGCAATCAACTCAATGTTAAGACGATATCTAAATAGCTATATCGACAAAGCATCACAAATTTCGAGTATATTTTGAAAAACATCACGAATTTCGAAATAATCTTAAAAATGTCGGATTCTCAAAGTAGTAGTAGCCTTTCAAAGTTCTCAAATATCGAATTATCCGTTAGTATGTAAAATCTCCGTCATCAAAATCTAAATATACTGGACATGCTTGAATAATTTCGAATAAGCTAGAAATTTGTGTAAGTCAGCAAGTTCCCACAACTTAAAGCTAAGCGCAGAACATTGCCAAACAAAATTCGAATATATTTGAAAATCTTCAAAAATCCCAAAATGAATGTCGAAAAACTTAAGAAATCTAGAACAAGGAGCGGAACAATCTCGATTAACCCAGAAAAATTCGAATGATCTCTGTATAATGAATAATGAATTTCGGTTGATCTCGAACAATTTCAATAATACCGAAAAATCTGGATATTAATGAATAATTTCGGAAAGTTTGTAAAAATCTAGCAAACCCATGAAAATTTCGAAAAATTGCGAAAATTCCTGTAAATACCGAATAGTTTGTCAAGTAATTTAATGTTACTAATACTATACTAAGCAAAATGCTACTAAACAAGTTAAGACTAAGCCGAACAAAATGATATGCAATAATAATGAACCCTCAAATAGTATCGAATAGGCTCTAAGATTCTCGAGTAACATCGAACTATCAAATACACCCGATAATGTCGAATACCCTGTATGTTTCGAAACACCGAACCACCAATTAAGTCTCTTACATCAGGCATCTCGAATACGAAACGGGAGGATTTGAATTTTCCTTATATTAAAAAAAAAAATAAAAATAAACCGGGTTTACCGGGTTTACTGGTAAATTAAGTTTTTATTTACTGTTTACCGGTAATAAAAAAGATTCGGTAAATGAGAAACTAACTAACTTTTGCAAATCAGATTCAACCTTTTCTAAACAAAACTTGATTTGTAAAAGGTTGAGTTTGAATTACAAAAGAGATAAATTTGGAGTGAAAACACTAAAAACGTTAACTTTTGATGTCGAAAGCTTTGAGTTCAAACGAGTTTAGCAAATTTTCTTCTAATCTAAATATCTGTTAGAACCATAAGCCATTTTTATTTCTATGGAGTCAGATTATGTGTAATTATTCTAACATTCACTGTCAGCGACCGAAAAGAAATTGTTGGGCCTGTCTTAAGAAAATATTTAATAGCAACAGGAACGATTTTTTCTTTTTAAAAAAACTAGACCACCGCCTTTTCTAAAAAATTCCATAAAAATGTTCCGTTCTGCAAATTAGAAGAAATGGTCAATTCTAAGCTTAATCTTGGAAGCTCAGATCCTAACTTTGAACTTATATTCGAACGTTTGATTGCGGCTGCGGGTGCTGCGGGTATTTAGTTACGCCACTGCTTGTGATTGATGTGGTCGACCTAGCGTTTTAGTTCAAAGAAATTAAATTTCGTCATTCGATGTTACGAAGAAGCATTTTCTCGACTGGTATGCTGATTTCAATTCTCTTGCTGTGATTTTTTAATTGTTGATTTAAACGACTTAGTTATGCTTTAATCAGAATTAATGTTAGTGTAAGGGTCGTGAATTACAAGCATAATATCCAGAAATCGGAAAGTGCGTGATGATGTGAAAGTGAATAGTTCAATTTTGGAACACATTTAGTAAAAAATACCGTTTGAAAACGCCATTTTTTAAAAAGCGGAATTAAGGGTAAACTATATTTTGAATTGAGTCTCGGCTCAGAAAACTTTACTATTTGACAGCAAATACCTTATTATGGTTCGAGTATTGGGTTAAACACCACTTATTTTGGTTTGTATATTTACTAAATTAAATTTGGAAATCTTAGTATGCGTAAGTATGAGTAATAAACTATATTTTGACGTTCGCTTGTAAATATTGATTTATAATCAAATGCCTGCTTTAACAATTTATAAATGTATTGTGGATAAAATATACTTTCTTTATTCAAAATGAAAGTGCATGTTTATGAGGCAAACGAATTGAATTCTTCGTTTAATACGACCGCTACCAGAAATGTTTATGTTTATCATAACGGCATCGTAAGTGGGATTATCACTAAGAATCAATTTCAAATAACACATATATAATCATAATGCAATGCGATATAAGAGAGAAATTATTGAAAATGGACAATAAATATGAAATTTAGATGTAAGTCTACAATAAAATATTCAAACGGAATGTATATCACCGGTACAATTGAATATCCGAACATATAGTATTTCCATCGATTAAAAAAGCCACACCAAAATCAACATTATCACCCCTGATATGATACTGATGTTGCATATGGTATGGATTATTGATAAGTAACAATGACAATGGTGCATGCAGTTAATGCCAATTATGAACACAAGATATTCCGTGTTGAAATATTCTGGTAAATTGATATTTCCTTTCTACTTTTAATATTAAATCTCTATTAAACAGACGAAAATTTAAATTCTGGAAAATGAAGATTTAATTTCATAATCCAAAATTTTGTGTTGAAGTATTTTGGAAAAGGGAGAATTGACTGCACTTTCTAGATACATATTAAGGAAAAGTAGGAAATATTTGGAAAATGTAGGAATTTACAGCAATTTTGTGGTTATTTTATTTTCCGAGAAAGGAAATAACCAAGTCACTTCCCGATTTTATACATTCTAGAGTTTTACCTAAAAATCATTTTAGTAACTGTTAAATTTCACGATTATCGGTTAACAAATAGTCAAGATAACCATGACCATCATCATCATCATGATAACCACCATAATCATCTCTATCTCCATGATAATCACTACCACAACAATAATCATCACCATCATCATCTCAATCCCCATTTTCATCACCTTGACCATGATTACCATCAATACAATCACCATTATAATCACAATAATCATCACCAAGTCCATCATCATCTTGTAGTGATGTATCACTCATTTTTTCGAACACTGTATAAATTGATAAAGATGTACTAGTTTATTTTTATCTCCCTATATTCTCTATTTTTTTGGAAAACACTAATTTCACGAAATGATAATTGTGCGTGTATAAGGTAGACGATCTAAAAGAGAACCTAAAATTATAATAAAAAAAACATTAATAAGCTTTTTTTGGGATCAGCTTTGGACGACGACGGATTGTCATAATGGTAAATAAAATCCAGTTACATATAAAAAATTCCTACCTATTATAAAATAAATTTATATTCCTATATCCTGTAAACTATAATTACAAGTTTTTTAATAAATTCTAATAAAAATATGATTCTTGTAATTCATGAATAATAAATAATAAATTATAAATTTTTCATTAATTAAAATAAATTGAATTTTAAATTATAATAAATAAAATAACTAAAAAACTTGTTCGAAGAGTTTAATTTAAAGTCAATGTGCCTTTTTTGACCAGCCCATAATTTCGCAACAATCACACTCGCCATCTTCATCAACATGACCACAAGCACAACCATCAATAATCACCATTATTTCCATCGTAATTTGTTACATTCTAGAACTACTTCTTAAAATCATTTGAGAATCCAACTTCCTTCACACACGACAAATCTCATCATAATCGGTTAAAAAATAGCCAAGTTACAGGCAAAATTTCCATATTCATAAACTTCATCCAAAAATCATTTAACAATCCCATTTCCATCATACCTGTCGAATTTCATCAAAATCGTACATATTCAAAATTACCAAATTCCATTAATTTCATCTGAAAATCATTCCATCGACGTTTCCATCAACATCCCAGTTCCATCGTACCTGTCAAATTTCATCATAATCAGTTAATAAATAGCCAAATAATAGCCAATAATAGCCAGTTAATAAATAGCCAAAGAATCCCATTTCCAACCCATTATCTGTCGAATTTCATCATAATCGGTTAAAAAACTAGCCAAGTAACAACAATGCAATATTATAACATTGTTGGTCGTCATTTGCATTAAAGCTCTTAAATATAAAAGTTCCTATAATTTTTAAATTTTTTGATAAAATTGTTTCAATATCGGAAGATTAACTTTCCGAAGAAGATGCAAATTTGACATTCTGCTGAAGTAAAATAATTGTTTCGTTTAAAGCCATTAACAGCGCAATAAGCGTTTGAGTGTGTCAAATTGGCCCTTTTGAACGCTCTAGTGTGATACATGCAATCGTTTCGAAACTGTTTGTGATGGTGCGAAACATTCTGTAACGTAAATGTCGCAGAGATTAAATGATGCACGGTGCAATTACTCTGGTACCGAGCTAGAGTATTTTACGGCTGTGTTGCGGAAAGAAATTTGACTCACTTTCGTTGAAATGTTTAAAAATTTAGAATATTTAGAATCAATTTCTAAAATTTATTCTTTATCTAATTCCTTTCCTAATTTTATGATATCTGACGGCAAAATTCTTACTAACTAATGTAAATAAAAATGTGTCAACTTTTCCTAAGTTTCTTATATTCTTGTACAGGTTCATAACGCTCCAAATAGTTAACAGAATCCAAAGATACTTTTATTGATCCAAAATGGCCCAAAAAAATGTCACTGATTGAAAGATATATAAAGAAATTAAACCAGTATGTTATTCCAGCAGGATTGGCATGGATGGGCAGATGTTGGTTGTGCGGCCTATCCTTTTGATCGTTTTGGGTCACTATTCAATATTTATTTTTCTAGAACTTGAGTACAATTTACTAGAGTACAATTTGCTTCTAAAATCTTCCAAAATTTCTTGTCTAGGTTCAAAATTACGCATTCACCAGTTCCGCTTTACTGTCCTCAGGCGAATATTTCAGAACGCGTGAATCGCTCTATTTTTTCGGTGTTGAGAGCTTATGTTGACTGTAATCCCACTTGGCCAGCACATGATTTCAAATGGTTAATAATGTGATCTGTTAAAATCGCTAAATTTGTAAGGTAAGGGAATTATTTCGGCTGGGTCAAAAGCAAACGTGTTAAGGATGTGACAGCGTTTCGTTCTGAAGCACTTGAAAGACGCCTACAACGAATCTTGTCATACGTATAACCTCAGGAGTAAAAACCAAATTTCGAAATTGGCCAGACTGTATTTGCTAGAAACGGCCAAGCATTGAGCAGGAACTCCCGGACTCCGGGGCACACACCGTACACCCGTTTTACATACAACAAAACCGAAGTTCAAACATTTCTTTGCCTTGAAAGGTAATTTTTATTTATTAGCCGGTGAGGGTAGGTTCTAATACTGCATGTTCCAAAGCGGTTCACGAAAGTTGTACTAGTCCCAGCAAATGTTCTTGACGTTATTGATGTAGGCAGTGTTACTCGCTCCCTCTCCTCTACTCGATCCGGCTTTATAAGAAAATTTCCTTATAACGATCAAATTTAATTTTATAATTTAGTTTTTTGTAAATGCACAGCATTCCAACCACCGTCAACAAACCGCTCGGTTTATTTTACTATATCAATTAAGTTTATTAATGTTATGAAAATACATAATACAAAACAAAATAAAATACGGAAACAAAATTCAAAAATATAATACAAATATAGAAATTAGCCCCAAGTCTTCCCTTTAACCCTTAAACCCATTGTAATCCCCACAAAACGATCACCACACCTCACTCCAATAGCAGAAGAAGAGAACTGCAAGCGACTCCATTCTTTCTACCAATTGTCACATCATTCTATAACTAGCATCTAAAAAAATAAATCTTCATCCAAATATTACTCTACATCATGGACATCCAAATATTTTGCCCCCATTGACCATAAAAGCAAATGTACTAACCCAACTTTTAAACATGACATCTACATCAACATTTTAGTAAGAATTTAATTTATCTGTTTGTAATATAATAATTGATTTACAGACACACAAATTAAATTCTTAATAAATATTCGTCTGGGCATAATACACACACAAATGAGGTTTCTCCATGGGTTTTTGATATTTGATGTAGTGAATATAATTCACTATGTCAGTACGTTCTGGCCAGATACTTAATATAAGTGGCGATAGTTGTATTTTTTGTAGTTTGGTCGTAGCTACCTGATAAGTAGCACAACTTTTCAGTACGAAACCAAACTGCCAACATAAATAACTCATACATTGGTATAACTCTTGGCCCTTAGGCTAAAATTAAGGGGAGGGGGGAGTGATATTTCTACTTTTTTCAGTAGATATGTTAGGGGCATTGGCCTCTCTATAAAAAAGGCCGAAAAAATCAATTGATCAACATTATAGGTATTTCAATTTACCATTAACTCGCTATCCTCTCAATAGATGTCACCTATCATCATTTGTGTATACAACTTTGCATCACAATTTATTCACCACTAAAGTTTGGACAATTTGACATTCCCATCAAAACTTTGAATCTGTCACAAGCTAAAAGTTAATTAAATAAAAGCGCTCTAATTATAATTTAACGAAATTCACACCAGTTGCCTTATCAATAAAATAAAATGGAAGTGCACGCCATTCCCCCAGATGGGAAATGCCTTTTTAATGCAGAAATACACCAATTGGGAACAATAGCTAAGGTTACCAAATATTGAAATTGAAACATTTCCAGATATCTTTCCAATGTTTAGATGGACGGCTTCTGAGGCGGCGCCGAATGCCTATCGGCTATGTGCTGATTAAAACGTAACAAAATAATCGATTAACATACTGCTACCTACAGACCAACAACCTTGATTACGGATGGCGGTAACTATATAAACGAAATTAATCTATTATACAATGGAACCAACAACGTTCATCGCGTTCTTCATACATTAAATAACCCTTACACAATTGCTGATGCCATACAAGTCCCTATCCCAAAGATGAAAAAACCAAAAACTTTTGCAGACTACCGAAGAATCACCCTGTGCAATGTAGGCTATAAAATCTACATCAAACTAATACTAGATCGCCTAGATCAGCATTTATGTCTCCTTGTAAGCCGCTTTCATAACCAACCGATCTACAGATGATCATATGTATACACAATTCGCTGTCTCCTTAATGAGTAATGGCGAGCTGGCAACTGAGTATTCATTAGTGGACCTAAGCACAGTATCCAACTGTTTACAGCAATATATACCCACAATATATACGCTAGTTGGCCAACCGAATAATGAAAGCCTGCTTTTGGGAAATCACAGCCTTCAAATGATTCAATATAACCACTGAGAAGATCAAGAAAAACCAGGGAGTTAAGCCAGTTGCCTTATATCTCCCCGACTCTTCAATTTCATCCTAAATGAGGTACTACTTACCGTAGTCGACCGTTTCCCCGAACTCAAACTAGAGCAGCGCGACAGTCTTCAACTAGCCCTTATTCTTGCCTATGCTGATGACCTTACCTTGATCACCCGAAATAACACTACATTGGAACCTATATTGATCGAACTGATAACCGACCTAAAATTCACCGGATTCGACGTAAACCCCCACAAATGAGCAACCATCTACTACCTGATTTTGGCCGATACCACATTTTCTGACATCAATATGGCGCGATACCTAGGTACTTATTTAACAACTCGTCTAAGTATACCATTCACTACTCAGACTCGATGCCATCAAGTAAACAACACGGTTCGACTTATACAGAACTTCATAAAACGTAATCACGTTCCAGCAAAAACCGCCCTCACCATGTACAACACCGTAATTGTATCCATGCTTACCTATGGCCCGAAAACAGCTGCTCTAACCTCAGCAAATCGCCAACGATTAAGAAAATATGAATCACTCTGCCTTAGAAAACTTCTCAAATTTGGCACCAAAAGGCCCCCATCCAAAAAAGTCAAGGCCATTCTGAAGTGTAAAACAATAACCAAAAAAAATCAAGGCATACCGAATCAATTATTGGGGACATATTTATCGTCGAGGCCCAATCCACCTACTTAAAACGGCGTCTACATTTTAGCGGGCCCGAAAGAAATAGGCCATCCCTGCCTCACCTGGAATGATTCACTTCAGTAAGATTAAAAATACTACGTTAGCCCGTTACCCCATCTCAATGGGAATCCATTCTACCTCACCGCATATTGAATTGCGAAACGCAGCCGCTGAAATTGACTCAAAATCCGAATCCGACTCCAGTGAGTCAATCGAATATGAGGACGAAAAAGAACATACAGTCTTATCTAAAATCTCGTTTTTTACTCATCCACAATTTCCATCATCCAACCCGGGGACTAAGCCTGATTTACTCGGGGAAACCTCGTAACAAAAACGCATTGAAGCCTACCGCCTGAGTAATGGTGGAAAAGGCTTATTAGCACAATCCACAGTAACATCCCCACTCCCTTAAGACACAATTACTTTACCAAAACCAATAAAATCCAGTTGTTCCTATCATACACGAAACCTATATTCTAATAAGAAATATATACTTACAATGTAACATAGCTTATTTACGCCATTTACACACATTTTAAATCCCTCCTGCGCCAAAAATTGACAAAAATCGCAAAAATTCATAAAATTCAATGTTAAGTTTTTCCTCATCCATTTTATCCATATGAATAGTTTATATGTAAAAAATTTGGAAGCAATTTTAATTCACGAATGATCGGCCAATCATACCCACCAACTTCACAAATATACTCAAGATTATATTATTTTAAATTTTTTTGCCATACATCTTTCAGTTGCGAATAATGATGAGGACCTTAACCGTCAAAAAGATGTTCACCCTTTGCAATTCCTCTAATACATAACCAATACAATGGTAAAACTGTGTTTGTTAGAAACTATGCAAAAAAATTTGGTAAATTTTCTCATACTTGTACCTATATTCCTTAAATGTTCGAAACCTAATAAATTAGGAAATACTGCATAAGAGTAAATAAATGAAGACGGCAAATCAAATGCAAATTTATATTGACGTTGGAATTTATGCTATTCCATTGGTGAAAAGTTCCAACAGTCAACATGGGAAGCCATATCCTTGGAAGTACATATATCCATCCGAAGAAGTATTTTTAGATGGTGTGTTTTATAGGAATAAACAGCCGTTACGCTGATGAACTCCTCGAACTTTTCTTTGAAGAACGACGGAATTACCTCAGGGGTTTTAAGATAATTACAGGCAGTATTCTGACAAAATACGGTCTTTTATATATGACGACTCAGCGAGGGCATTGTGGCGAATTGAAATCAATTTGATTAGTGCTGAGACTTAGATCTGAATGGAGAAAATTTGAATATCTGATGGAAACGGGATTCTGAGTTAAAATGATTTTTAGATAAAGTTCTGGAGGATGACTAATTAACTCGATAAAACTCGATTTGTATGATGGAAATAGGATGATGAAATGACATTTAGAATAAATGCTGAAATATTAGAAAGCCAGGATTTACGACGGGAATCGATTTCTACACTGAGTTTTAGAAGAATTTTCGAAATATGGGCAATTAGGGAAGAACTTAGCCGCCTTTTCTTAACCGATGGGAATGAGATTCTACAATGAGTTGTACATAAAGTTTTGGAATAAGGCTAATTATGAAGGAGTTCGGTTGTTTCTTTACCGACTTTTGTTGTGTTTATCGAATTTCATCACAATCGGTTTAGAAATAACCCAGTTTCTTCCTAATTGGCCATATGCCAGAACTTTTTCTAAATATTATTTTAGAATCTCATTTCCATCGTACAAATAGAATTGTATCATAATTCCTTCCTAATTCGCCTGAATTTGGCTTGGAAATGCTTTGTACTGTAAGAGTTATTCAAATTTTGTACATTGGGATCCAAGGGACAGTCGGAAATAAGAGACGGGCTAATTCCCAATAAACCGAGCCTCTTAAACCGAGTTTTTCTGTAATATATTATTCCTATGCGGTTATTGACTTACAGAATATAAAACAAATAAATTGAAAACCGGATTCAGAGATTTCCAGGTCAAACTTTTGATACAAAAAATGGATTCCAGAATTCTGTTTGAGAATCCTTAAATATACTTTGCGGCTTTAACCTAAAAGAGTTCCTCCCTAGTATGGGTCATTTATTTGTATTTAGTAGTAAGTTGGTTTTGTGGTAATGAGAAAATATATTTTGATATGGATTAAAGATAAAAAAAAACAAAAAAACAAAAATGATGACAGGAAGTTTTGAATGGAAGAAGAGAGACCTTAGCTTTGCTTAGCTGCGACATTGCTACCAGATGGAAGAACTGCTCGTTCCGCTATGAAATTGCCATTGAACATGCAATTCATTGAAACTCCCACGTGCAAAAATTCCAAAACATGCGGCATGGGAAAAGTATCGTTTGGGATGAATGCACAATGGCACACAAAAAATCACTCGAGGCTCTTGATCGATCATTGTAAGATTTGCCTGGAAAATTAAACCATTTGGGAACGCATTCGTATTGTTTGCAGGAGATTTGAGGCAAGCATTACCTGTAATTTCTCGATCGGCACCAGTGGACGAAATAAATGATTGCCTGAAATATTCTACTTTGTGGCGACACGTAAAGGCGATGAAATTAACTACAAATATGTGTGTCCAGCTGCAAAACGACGGATCAGCTTAAATATTCACACATCAGTTGCTTGAAATTGGGAACGGAAAGGTGCCGGTTGATCTGATCTCAGGGCAAATTTCATTGGCTAATAATTTCTGCAATTTAGTGACGTCAAAAGAAGAATAGGCTGAAAAAGTATTTCCCAATATTCAAACCAATTATAAGAATCACGATTGGCTGAATGGACGAGCTACTCTTGCCGCCAAGAACAACGACGTCTACGAACTAAACAATGTTATTCAGTCTAAAATTCAAAGCGAGGCAGTAGAAGCAACAATTTTTACAGGACCATTCAAAGGTGAAGATGTCCTCATTCCTCGCATTCCTATGATTCCAACGGATATGCCATTTCAATTCAAGAGATTGCAATTCCCAATTCGATTGTCGTTTGCAATCACCATCAACAAAGCTCAGAGCCAATCTTTAGAATTGTGCGGTTTAAATTTAGACGCGGATTGCTTCTCACATGGACAATTATACGTTGCCTGTTCTAGAGTCGGTAAACCAGACAAGAAAAAATATTGTATACCCACAAGTATTGTGAAATTAAACATATTAGAAACGTATGCTTTCTCTTTTCTTTCTTTTCCATTTAACCAGAATATAGACTGAGCCACACCAACGTGTGGCTGGGTACAGCTAGTTAACAAATAAAATTGAGTATTTAAATTTCAAACATTAGAGTAATTCTCTACTCATCACCCACCGTCAAAAAAATAATTATATTATATTTAGCATCAAATTAAATAAAGTGTGTCCATTGGAGCGAGATTAGTTCTATTAATTCGTTGTCATGGTTCTATTATTTATTGGGATTTCTTCGATGTTATCAATAAGGGCACGACACCTACAACCTTCCGCTCTTCGGTTTGCGCGGATTTCGAATTCAGCTATTAACTGAAAAACAGTGGTTCATAAAAAGCACATTTAGTACTAAACCCCATTAAGCGCACCCTGTCGATAAGAGGATGTTTTGTTACCCATCGTACAATACGTACAATACCCATAGTTACCAAATACCCATCGTACTACTGGGAATCCGAGCAACTGTGAAAGAAGATCTGAAGTGCTCACCAGCTGAAATAGTTTATGGGTAAACCATCAAGCTACCAGGTGAGTTCTTCGCCGAAAATCCTCTTACACCACTTCCAACTAGCGACACAGTCATCGAACGACTATGTGAGACTATGCAAAACCTTATTCCGAATTCGACACGGCAAGCCAAACAAGATGATATTTTTGTTCCTAATGCATTTGCCAACTGTGAGTTTGTTTTCGTAAGAACAAATAAGTTTCGCACAGGCTTATCTACTCCCTATGAAGGCCCGTTTAAAATTATTCGACGCCTTCGGAAACAGTTCACCGTATCAATTAATGGAAAAAATCAAACCATTTCAATTGACCGGCTCAAACCGGCTTACAGCATACCATGTTCCACTGATGCAAAATCAGTTTATCGTCAGCCTAACACTGAACTTCCTAACGGAGGGCAACTCACTTGCGGCGGAGTCCTGTAGCGGCACGCATTTCAATTATATAAAACAAATGTTTGTTATATAAAATTTGCTCACCAACACATACCCACAGGGTCTGCGCATAAGATATTTCTTTGCGTAAAATATTTCAACTTGCCACCAAGCGAAATAATATGGACACAAAATATAATTGAACACTGAATTATATTTTGTGGTATTTACTCCATCTCGTTTTCAATATTCTTCTTCGAATATATTTCGAATTTGTCATTTTTATCTCTGTGACTCCATTTCGTTATTCATAGAACAACGAAGACTGGCATGCGATCCTTCTCGTATGCCAACACACAAAAAAAAAAAAAAAATTTAAACAAAATAAATTTTTCTACATGAACCCAGCTGCACGTTGGGGTACCAACATACAAGAGAAGAAAACAATCAAAAAACGAGACAATTATTTTCTATCATTGATACGGTCGAATTTACTCTGACGATACAGATTTCTAATATATGACGTATAAATAACGTTTCATTAAAATTAGCATATGGTGATTTAAGTAAATGTAAAATTGAATTTTCTCATTTATACTTATAAATAAATTGTCATTTTGTGATTAAAGTGAGTGAGTTCATATTTAAACAATCTCTCGTGTTGGCGTCATTAGACGCAGAAAGTACAATAAACTCAATATAATTTTTTTTTTTTTTTTTTTTTTTTTGATTTTATAGTTCAGTCACGCAAGTCTTCCTCACATTTAATTTATCTAGACCAAATATTTATTGATAGCGCGTTTATTGTACAAAAGCGAAGGGAAAGTCGACCACAAAAAATTAAATTAATTACGCATTGTGTAGAGCGAGCGTGTACGTTATCAAAACAAACTTTTATAAAATTGTATACAGCTAGTTCAAAAGTTGAAAAACTGTATATTGATATCTACCATCTAAAAACTCAATTTTATAATTACTATCGTGTATTGCATGTTCAAAGTGAATAAAGTTAGATTTTAAAAACACTAACTATTTTATATAATTATATAACATTTATATAAATAAACAAACTAAAATAACAAACACTTTGTAGGTATTTAAATCACACCAACTATTTACAGAACATAAAAATAATCTTTTCATGTCTTATATAATTTTAATAGCATCCTCTTTGGTGACATGAAATAGCTGAGATTACAAAAAAAACGCAACAACAATAAAAAATTAAATTCCATTATTGACTTAAAAACTTGCTATCACAACACTACGATGAGGATGGTATTGTTTGAGAAGCACAAGCAAATTACCTTTTGAAACATTTATCAAGCTTTAACTTTTCGTTTTTCATATTCAACAAAACTTTTCTTGTTTACATGTTAGAAAGCCCGTTTACGAATTTTTCCCGTTTTTCTTTTCTTCGATTTTTTAACATTTTGTACTTCTGTTTAAAAGAAAATATAAATTTTAATTTTCATGTTAATAATACAATATAACGTTTTATATGAAAAAAATAATTCCCGTTAAACACCGGGTTAAAACGAAGAAAAGAGGTGAAAATAAAAGAAAATTCGAATTTTTCACTCATGCTGCTTATACATAACAAGGCAACAAAAATGTTAAATTAACGATATCCTTTTTGTACATAAAATGTAACAAAAAAAAAAAAAGTCTTACAAAAATTCAGGGATAATTTATAATAAAAAAGTTGTACTCGACAAAATTCGATTTAAAATAACACAAAACTTTCAAAGTTTAATAAATATTTTCAATACATTGAATTTTTTTTGTAACTTTTTACTGTGCAAATTTGGCATTTTTAATTTTATTCAATTTCTAGTGAAGCAAAAACTTTTCGTTTTATGACAACTTCTATATGTTTGGAATGTTTTTAATTTTTATATTGGAAAGGAGAGTTTACTCTTGTCTCTCAAAATTGCATTTTTATGTTTGGTTTCAACATGTCTTTTATCTTAAGGAGATTATCGGTCTGAATATGTGTTTATTGTTTAAAATGGAATTTATGCAAATCGACTATTTAAGGCGGATTTACTTAATGGATATTGTATGTAAATTTCTTTGGAATTTGTTTAATTTTTTATAAAACTCGAATAAATACGAATGGAAAATATAAAAAACCTCACTAATTATGTAATTTTGGATTTTTATTTAACGAAATTGGTTTTCTCTTTTAATTTTGCAATTAAAAAATGGAGGTGTGTCCAACACACGACTTTCTTTTACGAACAGAGAATTTTGAGAAATTTTAATTTTTTTTTATAATTTTTTAAATTTTTTTTTTTAATTTTTAATTTTTTAAATTTTTTTTTTTAATTTTTTTTTTTTTTAATTTTATTTGTTTTTAATTTTTGGAAACATTTTGTCTCTGATAGTTTTTTGTAAACCGTATACTTTTTAAGATATTTGCAAAATAAATTTTCTGGACCAAGGGAGTGGCCACTTCCGGTTAGCCGATTTGGAGTAAAATTCACTGGGACCTCCCAATTTATCAAAAAAGCTTAAATCTGAAGTTTCAGTTCGATTGGTTAAACCATCTGGGCTGTAGAGAGGACACAGACAGACTGACAGACTGACAGACTGACAGACAGACACCATTTCGAAACCCACTTTTTCGGACTCAGGGGACCTCAAAACAGATAAATCACTAAAAATATCAAGGTCCAAAATTTTCATGATTACTATACTTTATTTTACTAGAGTAAAAGAAAGTAAAATGAATCGTTTTTAAAATTTTCCTCTTTTAATGTATTCAAATAAAATGTTATTGAGAAATATTGTGAGGTCTTTCCAAATTCCTAATTGCACACTTCTCCAATATGTTACGAGGACTATTTATTTATTTATTTATTTAAATTCAAAAAATACAATTGGAGAGTAATAACTCTCATTATTAAAAAATTGTATACATTTCCAAAAAAAATATCATAATTAAAAAAAAAAATAATAATAAGTAAAGTTAACTATTATAAAATTAACGAAAAATAAAACTAATTATAAAAAAAAATCAAATAAAATTAATAATAATAATAAATTTCAATTTACTGAATTACTGAAGGAAATGCCGTTTGAAATTAGATACCGTTGAATTTCTTATAGCAGGATCAATTACATTAAAAATGTGAATGCCGCTAACAAACAAACTGTCATGATAAAGTTTACACGAATTTTTCGGTATAATAAGCGCTCTCTTACGCAATGATTGGCCAAACTGGAACTGGTTAAACAAATATAATGGCTCAGTGTTTTTTAAAATTCTATAAATAAAATAACAAATTCTATAATTATAGTAATCAGTGATTTCAATATTCAATAAACTTGTCTTAAGATGAGATATATGATCATTCTTACTTAAACCAAAAACATATCTAATACAAGCATTAAATAAAAGATCAACCATATATTTACAAGATTGAGATAATTCAAAGAAAGCCTCACACCCATATAGAAAATGCGGAAGAAGGTATGCAAAAAACATAGTTTTCCTAAAAATTATGCTAGTAAAAGAGGAGGTTCTCCATAAAATTCTAAGCATTCCGAATATTTTAACCCCAATAGTTGAAATATGATCAACCCATGATAGAGTTTGATTCATAACCAAGCCTAGATTCTTAACCGTTTTGGAGAACGGAATAATTACATTATTTAAATAAATTGGCGGAAAACTGCTAGTGTCAATCACAGTATTATAAATAACAATCGCTTGCGATTTAGACGAGTTTAAAGACAAACAATTATCAGATGCCCACGAAGAAATGGCTGATAAATCCTTATTTATATTATCTATTGCAACATCCACACTATTAATTGTCCCTTTTAAATAGATCTGTAAGTCATCAGCATAAAGGTGGTACGATGCATAATTAATGACTGACGAAAGACTATTAATATATAATAAAAAAAGAAGAGGTCCCAACAAGGAACCCTGTGGAACACCTGAACTCAATGGTAAAACCTTTGAAAACTGTCCAGCAACAAAAACTGTCTGTTTGCGATCAGATAAATAGGACATTATTAAACTGATCGCGCTCGATGAAAACTTGAATTCATTACCTAATTTATAAAACAATTTCATATAATTCACAGAGTCAAACGCTTTGCTAAAATCCAATAATACAAGAACAGTGAAAAATTTGGAATCACAGTTCCTACGAATGTCATTACAAATACAAGTCAAAGCACTAGAAGTGCTATGGTTAGGTCTAAAACCGGATTGAAAAGGACACAACATTTGTTTATCATTTAAATATCTCATAATTTGATTTTTCAAAATTACCTCAAAACACTTAGAAATACAAGGTAATATACTTATAGGTCTAAAATCACTTAACGATTTTGGATCTGAAACCTTCGCAACCGGCAACACTTTAGAGATTTTCCAATTTATCGGGAAAACAGATGTTGTTAAAATACAATTAAAAATATCGACAATAAACGGACAAATGTAAGGTAAAATTATCTTAATAAACTTTAATTGAACACCATCAAGGCCAACAGAATTAGACCTAATACTCATAAATGCTTTCAAGACTTCTTCAATGTCAACATTATAAAAGGAAAAACTGTCATGCGCATCATTAAACCAATTGAAACTATCGAGAGGAGGACTAGTTGTAGAGTTGCACGTCAGTGTTACATAGTCATTAAATTCATCAGGGTTAGGTACAAAACTATTAATTTTAGCTTTGGTGATACCAAGATCTTTGCAACATCCCCAAAAACCTGAGGGAGAATTTTTACACCTCATAAATTTATCACTATAGAATTTAAATTTCGCTTTTCTAATTAAACTAGTTGTTATGTTACGGATCTTAATATAAATTGCACGCAATTCACTGGTACCTTTAAGTTTCAGATTTCGTAAAGCAATATTCCGCTCCAAAATGGCCGATTCGATTTCATTATTAAACCACAGAGGCTTACTTTTCCTGGAAATTTTAACAGTCGATGTAGGGACAGCATTCTCAAATGAATATGTAACCAAGGAATTGAATAGATCAATTTTTAAATTAACGTCTGTTATTGAATACAAATTATCCCATGGTAACTTATTAACACACTCTAACAATTTATCAAAATTCAATAAATTAAAATTTCTGAAAGAAATTAATTTAGGTTCCAATTCAATTACCATATCATTGACATTATAAGAAAAAGCCAGTAAATCATGATCTGAAATATGACCCAAACCCAATTGTAGCAAATTTAAAATTTTCAAATTATCACTAGAAGCTACAACATCCAGAAGAGAACTGCTATGCGAAGTAAAACAAGTGGGTTGATCATTTAAAATTTTAAAACCAAATAAATCCAAAATATTTTTGAATTTATTGACACCCCCCTTACAACCATTAAGATCAAAATTGATATCACCACAGATTACTACATTATCATACATCGAACTAAATTTCATTAAAACATCAAAAAAATCATTCAAATTATAACACTTAGGTGGCTTATAAAAAGCAATAAGCAAAAATAAAGAGGATTTGAATCCAACTTCAAGTACCATAAACTCAAAATTTAATCCCTTTGACACACTCTTATCTAAAATTTTAATTTTCAAACCATGCCGAAAATATACGCATATTCCTTCACCCAGCTTACCCAATCTATCGTTACGCAGAGAATTAAATCCATTAATAGCAACAGCTCTATCAGAAAACCTTTCATCAAGCCAACTCTCAACTATACAAACAATATGCACATTAGCGTCATTTAACATAAATCTAATTTCATCCAACTTGTTAAACATACTTCGCGAATTGAAATAAACCAAATTAAAATTTGAATTATCAATAAAATTCACTTTCAAAGCATCATTCTGATTACAGCTGCGCACATTCACATTATTTAAAACTTTATCCGACATAATAGTGTTTATGACAATAGTATCCAAAAACAAACTGCAATTTCCCACAAACAGCAAAATTGTAAACTAAAAATAAAAAATAAAATAAAAATGTAATATAAAAATAATTAGACATAATTTTAAAGAAAATTAAAATAATAATAAATAATAAATTAATAACAATAGAATAATAATGACACAACTCAAGCTCCATTTTCATCATTGTATATGTACATCATTATGGTTGTAAAACAGATTAAAAATTCCCGTTGATTTTCCAGACATTCCACTAATAATTAAATACTTTACTTGCCATCCAGCAAATTTAAGTTAGTGTTTGTTGTTGAGCTATTGCTAACAGGAATTACAGGTGGTACAAGCTGATCCAAATTTATTTTATTATTAATAAATACAGGCACATCATTTTTTTTTTGCTATCACAAATACTTTCCCAAACTTTGTATAGCTTTTGAAGATTTTTCCGTCTTTTTGCATCTTTTTCGAAATATGCAATAGTTCAGCATTAGCTTTAGTCAAACCATCATTAAAGTAGATACGAGATTCAGACAAGAATCCAATATGTTTTAATGTAAGACTACCCATTTCTTTATAAGCACGAAATAACTGGAACTTTTTGCTACTCATATAAAATTGGACAACAATTGATAAAGTTAATGGTGGTTTAACAGTTGAATTTTTGGATTTCAGAAAGAATACGTTGTCAATACCAACACTTATATCACAATTTAATACTTCACAAATCTTAAAAAATATTTCAGTAGCAGACAACTTGGAATTTGAAGGTATTCCAGATATAACAAGGTCACTTGCACGTTTTTTAATTTCCATGACCATTAACTGGTATCCAAAACTGTTAATCTTATCATTGAACACAGCAGATTCACATTTTAAATTATCAACTTGGCCACTTAATTCATCCAATTTAACTTTAAGTTTATTATTAATGACATGATTAAAACTTTCCACTTTAAGTTCAAGATTTGAAATGCGTTCTGTTAGATTTTGAATGTTTAATGCTAACTTATCAAGTTTATCAGATAGCGACATAACTATAGCGTTTATTAAATACAGGCACACAACAAAATTCAAAGTGCATAACAAAAACAAAAAAAATAATTAAAAATGTTTAACAAAGTTGAAACATATCAGAACACAGATACAAATAACACCACTTTCTATTTTCCAACCAGTAATAAATATTCACAACCAAAAAACAATTTACATGTTACTCTTTCAACATACCAATTGATAATCAACACACATAAACATGACTAAAACATAAAACGAAACCAACTTCTTTCAATTATTATTTCAAAAATTATTTTTCCCATAGCAAATTAGTTCAAGTAATATCCTCTCTAAATTAAATTGAAGTTCCAAAATTGCTCACATCTATTTTTTATAATCTGAGAAAACATATCTTACACTTTGTCCCTCACGTCAACTTTTTTGACTTATTTTCGACTTTTCATTTTAAGACTACCTGAATAGTGTATCACCGAAGTTACCGAAAAGTTTCATGGCGAGGCTACTTTTAACTTCTGATCACTTTTAGACTGAGTTTTTGCATTATGCAGTATAATGCAAAATTTTAATTTGCACGACCAGTGTTTATTTTGCTAATGATAATGAGTAATGGATCCAGTTTTTCGAAGTATAATTTTATAAGCAAATATTGCGAAAATAACGCTACGGTTCACGGAACATTTTCAACCAACAAAAATACTGCGAATTATCAAAATGTCAACAAAAATGCCGGTCAGAAAAATTTTAGTCAAAAAAAAATTTCGGTAATGACGGCAAACGTTCGTGTACGCGATGCGGTCAAATACACAATCATTCGTGTCCAGCAATTAACGTAATATGTTCGTATTGTTAGAAAAAAGGTCACTTTGCCAAATATTGGTATAGAAATTTAAAAAATAGTTAATACGGTACAAATGGAAAGTTCGATTTCAAATCATGATGGAGAAGAAAATGATTATTTTGTTAGTGTACTTAAGACAAATAGTATTAAGAATAATATATGGTTAGTGGATAGGCTCAAATTGACACTGAAGCCCAGGTCAATATAATATCCATACAGAATTTTTGTAAATTAAAATTGAGTCAGTCGTTAATTAATTATGCAAATAATACAAACAATTTTTCATTTACTGGTGAGCAGATTAGGTTTTAGGTCTGTCTCTATCAACAAGCATTGCATTGAATTTAATCGCAAAAACGTAATGGTTCAATATAAAAAATTATTTTCGTGACTAAGCACATTACCAATTGTAGCGTGCCAAAATTAATACAACTAATTAAATATTGAAATAAATAAAATTAAAAAAAAAAAAAAAAAATTTTTTTCACCAAAAAGATTAAAAATTCTGAAAATAAATACAAAGAAAAAGAAATAAAGAAATAAAAAAAAATGAAAAATTAAGATATTATATTA
Source organism: Tipula vernalis (assembly GCA_958295665.1). NCBI lineage: Eukaryota > Metazoa > Arthropoda > Insecta > Diptera > Tipulidae > Tipula > Tipula vernalis. The sequence goes on from OY282560.1 coordinate 287,003,972, forward strand.
ATTTAAAAATAAAACTTAAAGAATGATTATTATTTTACAATTTTTAGAAAAGATTACATCCGCAGTAACGTCGCATTTATTACACCCGCTTGCGTCATTTCCTCTATGGCGCTTTCCCAACACATTCAAATGTTTTCAGCTAAGCAAAAAAAAAAAACAACCATCAGTAATCAGAGGAGTAACAAAATATTTAAGAAGAACTACGATCAATTAAATTGGAAAGCCTGTTTTGCCGTATTCTAACTTCAAATATCGATTTTATTTAAACAAAACCAAAATATTTATGTTGGGCGCCAGATATCTTAATGTAGCATGCCTTCCCGGCAAAGCTCAGTCCGCAATCCACTCCATCGTTAGTCCGCGGAATTGAAGGAAACAGATATATCAAAAAAACGTTACACAATCAACCTACTCTCTGTGTATTGGGGTCAAATTGACCCCAGTCGATTTTAAAATTAAAAAAAATCTGTTACTTATTATTTAAATGGCCATGTCCTATAAGATAGCTTCATCTAATATTTTATACAAGCAATACAATGAAAAGCGGGCCCAAATTACTTGTAAATTTGGTAACTACCATAGTCTGAAATAAATCAAGCGCATTTCTATGGACTGGGGTCAAAAAGACCCCAAATCTATGAATGTATTGTATATGTCTGTGATGTGTTGTGCAATTTTTCGGCTATTTATTAAGTGAGACTGAGAGAGAAACTGCTTTATTATTCACTTTTTGTATGTGTATTGTATATAAAAACGCTAAAAATTCTGAGTTTTCGAAAAAAATTTCAAGAATAGGTCAAAAACCTTAAATTATGATCAATGATCGGATAATTTGGTGCCACAATCAAAGTTAAATTATCGCGGTGCGATAACTTCGGTTTGGTTCCAGTTAAGCTCTAATTAAATTATGGGTATTATTCACTGAATCAATAACAAATGGTATGTATCAGAAAGACTTTGGTTCAAAAACGTTATAAAATTTATTTATTATTAAATTGGTCTTGTTCACAAAATGGTTGGTAAAAGAGTGATGATAAGCAAAAAATTGAACCGCGCACGAAAGGCAAGTATAATGCACTAATTTATACTATAAAAATGTTTACGTGTTTGAGCACAATATGTACTATAATTGTATACTTAAATTTGTAATTACTGTGCGCATCTAAATGTATTCATAAATACCGAAAGTTCAACAATCACTGAACTTGTTCGACTGTCATCAGACATAAACAAATTGTCAAAACGGTAAGTAATAACAATAATAATTAAATTAAGATTACTAATTTAACCTAATTTTAGGCTATAATAACGTACAACAAAGGTTCCAATTCGTGTTTAAGGTAAAGTGAATATACAGATAAATTAATTGACAAATTGTCCTTTGAGTTTAAAACTAATAAGTTTCTTATTCATTTTCAGATTGAAAATTATTCTACTGATCAACGTCAACTGCTAGATCCGATTAAACCATTTGATGTACATTATTAACACGTAAGTAAATATTGAATTTGTCTTTTAATTAAACTATATAATATTCTTGTTTTGTATTATTTCAGGTAACTTCAGCTTTGGTCATTAACAATCAAAAATTGTCGAAAACCGTCAAAAACTGTTGGAAAGTGTCAAAAGCTGTGCGTGTGACATTGGAAAAAAGGGGAAATACAATATTCTTATTGTTTTGTGAGTACATTATTGAAATATACCGGTAAATTTAGAAACTGTTCTAACTAACTGTTGAAACAGTTCTGAACGTAAATGAGGCTAAAATTGTACTTTTTTCAGTTTTTTTTCGCTGTCAAAAAGTCCTGCCAAAAACGTCGAAAACAAAGGTTTTGAAAGACTCAAGAATTCGTGTCAAAACGTGCCATAAACTTTGCCAGAAATACTAGTTGTCGACACTACCCATCTCTGATATACATTTATGTACATACCTATTCCTGATATTTTCCTTCATTTTACTTTTGTATTATTTTACCGTTACCGATATTTTGAACGATCGTTGAACGATATTTCTGGTTGAGTTTTTGTTTGTAATTCAAGGTGCTTAATAGTAAAAATAGCCTGTCCTGGATGTAGATATTGTTTTTATGGTGCGGAATAGACAGAGCAGCCAATAGCCTCTTGGACTTCTCGATAGTTTCTACACCTGAGGTATCAGATGAAGCGGAAATAGGAAACGAAATATTGATGTGGAGTTTTCCGATGGCGATGAGCATGAACACGCTGAGTCGATAAACATTGGTGGTTACGATAAGCATGAGCATGTTGAACCGATCAATTTTGATGACGATTAACATTTTCAACTTGTCGCTGAATGAGAAAATGTTGAAACATGCCACTGTGGATAAAGAAACAGACACTGGTATGTGATACTATGCTCAAAATAAAAAAAAAACTACCCGAAAGTGGAGCTTAAAACCTCCGATTGTAACCAGAACACGCAACTTTATTTGAAAGACCGCAGCAATTGTTAAGACTTTTGCGGTTTGATAATTACTATCAAACGAGACAGGAGGACCTTATAAACCATCATGAAATTTAACCACTGATAAACAATTGGCTCTAAGTCGAGGGAGATGTTCTTTCCGGCAGTATATAGGTACCATCGAAGCCAGGGAAGTTTAGAATTAAAATATTCTGGCTATGCGACGCAAAGAATTCTTAGCCGTTGAACGCAGAATTATATGTTGGTAGGTAATCAAGTGAGCATAGGTCGGTTGATTGGGCCTTAAGCAATGAAAGAATAATCACCATGGACAATTTTTCCACTAGTAGTACTTTAGCCGATTAACGATTTTCCCAAAGAGGTTAGTAGTAAGGCGGAATTAAAAACAGGAGAACTAAAACCTTCAAAATTTTGTTTTGATAACAACCTAACACGTGTGAGTTTTATTGCTAAGTCAAATAAAAACATTTTCCTTTTATAAATTTTACACAATAATAACCGTAGACCGAGAGAAGAGTAGACCGTGAATCTATAACTAATATAATTTTCGATTATAACATATGTAATTCGATAAATTAGTGAGAACCTGGGGTTCTATTATGAAATTTTCGACATCGTAAATTTTCGATGTTGTCGACCAACTCGACAAGGTCGAAAATAGCTATTATGAATTATTCGACAATATCGAAAAAACATTTAAAAAAAAATAAATAAATATTAATATATTAATTAGGCGGAAAATAAAAAAAATAAAAAAAATTAAAATATACGTTACGAACTATTAACTGAAATTTTTTTATCTCACGATTTATTATTGAACACGCGTATGCATTCGTCACCTCAAGAGCAGTCGCGTATTGTTCGACTTTATCGAAAACAAAGTTTCATAATAGGAAAATTTTCGATATGATCGCAAAAAAAGCGCGTCGAAAATTTCATAATAGCCCCCCCCCCCCCGGTACATGTAAAAGGGAAACTCAACGATGACCGATGGGGTTATTTTTTAACCTTACTGACATCGCTGATGTTGCAGCCTTTACGTTATGTATAAAAGCGCCAACCCCCTTTGTATGAAACTCGGAAAGCATCCGATAAAAAATCTTTTCTAAAAGAATTGGCTATGCAACTGGTGCAGGCTAACGTGTTGGAGCGGCTCTCTGACCCTTGAAAGTTTAAAAAAATAAGTACAGCAATCGACTTAATAAGAAGTAAAGCATTACCAATAAGGCGGGAATCAATAGGCGAAGAAGTGACGGCTAAGACAGTTAGCAAACCACATAGATGTTACTTGAGGCCTCAATCATCTGATATGAAAACCAGAACAAGCTGTCATTTTTGTAATGAGCAATTTTATCCAAACCACAAAAAAATTCATATGGATGGAATGCATAAAAAAACGGGAAATGGTTTCGGATGAAGAGGAAGTGGTATTAGATTACGCAACTGATTAAAACATAAATTTGACTAATTAAAATGTGATTTTCAGTGAATTCAACTTTTAATTTTTTTTTTATTTGTTATGAATCTTGAATGTAATTATATTTTTAGAAAATAAAGAATTTTTATTTACTTTCCCTATGAAATACATAAAGATATCCATGGGGTCAGATTGACCGCTTTACACAGAAAACGTGATAGTAAGCTATACACAGAGTGAAGGTTAAAGCTAAAAAAGAATTTTATCAAACTATTATAGCGGTAATTGAGGCTCCGAGAAAGATATGCCTTTCAGCCTGTATAGTAAACTAAAAAAAGAATTGAGTAGTATGCGTCGAAATAATATAATAGTACCAGTAACTGAACCTACTCAATAGTGTAATCCCTTATAATAAGTTACGTTTCTGCCTAGATCCGCGAAATTAAAACAAAGCTGTATTGAGATCTCATTACCAAATACCGAATATTGAGTATTCTCAACTTTAGATGCAAACTCAGGGTTCTGGATCGTTTCTTTAGAAGCATAGCATAAAAGATGTGTACTTTCAATACACCGTTTGGGCGGTATAGATTTCTAATATTACCGATGAAATCTTTCATCGAATTATGTGCGAAATTTTCCAAGAGATACCATACCTGGTGTCATAGTTTATATTGGCGATCTTTTAGTGTATGGAAAGACGTTAGAAAAAAGATTTCAAAGATTTTTAGGACTTGTGAATTATTTAGGTGTCTATATAAAAAATTTATCAGAAAAGACTACAATTTTGCGTCAATTATTAAAAAACGAAAATGATTTGGTGTGGAACACAAAAGTGAGTTTAAAAGTAGCATAGCTGAAGTGACAACTTTATCTTATTACAGAATTCAAAAACATGATACAAATGATAATCTCAGATACGTTATCACGTGCTCCGTTAACAGAAGCGAACGCAAATGAATTAGACGATGACATAAAATAAAGTAAAAATACCTACATCACAGGATGTATGACCAATTGACCAAACTCAAAAAACGAAGTACCGGAAAGCATCAAAGCATATTACAATATTCGAATTAGTTGTAAAAGGTAAAAATATTGTTATTCCAAGAAATCTACGAAAAGATATGTATATAGGCAAAATAGATGAAGGGAATTTGAATATTGGCCGATCTTATTAGTGGATATAAAAAATTTGATTCAACAGTGTGAAACATGTATGTATGAAGTATTCGGGTAAAAACACTAAACAACCTTTATTACCACATGAAATTCTAGAGTTGTCGTTTTCTAAAGTCAGTGTAAATTTTTCACGTTCAAAAGTAAATTTTTTCTAATACTGATTGACTACATATTATTCGAAATTTGTTTAAATATCAGAATTATCATCAGGTTATATCGCTTCACAAGTCATTACTAAATTAAAATCAATATTTGCTAGGTTTGGTATTCCACAAATTTTAATGTCAGATAATGGTCCGCCGTTTACGTCTAAAGGATTTGCAGATTTCTTTATTGAATGAGAGATTCAACATATAACCTCCAGTCACCATCACGCGAAAAGCAACGGTTTAGTAAAAACTGGTGTTAAAACAGTTAAAAATATACTATTTAAATGTGACGAAGTACTAATTTAGCGTTACTTCATTTGAGAAACACTCCAAAGAAAGATTTTTTCGCACCTTGCGAATTACTGATGTCAAGACTTCTAAAAACGAAGTTGCTTATGTAGTCATGTCGGAAAGCTTAAACCGAAATTATTTGACTCAAAAATATTTGAAGAACGCTTAAAAATTGTAGGTAGACATGAGGTAAAGTATGTCGAGACTCCATCCGCACACGATTGAACGATTGAAAATTGAAAAGTACCCGAAGAAGAAGTAATCTTTAATGTTAGAACGATTAATACAAAAAAAGCCTTCACAAGTTTTCTGTAGTATTCGACTACCAAAAATACTACTACTGCCAAAAGTAGCCGAACAGGCGGCATATTACAGTCGCCAGCTCTACATGTTTAACTTTGAAGTCGTAGTGGGATCTCCAAAATCACCCTTGACCACGGAGAATGTTTTTTTATATTCCTGGACAGAAAATCAGGACTCTATCATATTGCGTCGGTAGTTCATCATCGCCTTCAGCATCTAAATTTGATCAACAATAAGCGAGTAGGCTTAGTCGCAGATGGTTGTGGAGGCCGAAATAAAAACACCATAATGGTAGGCATGTGCTCTTATTGGTTCCTGAAAAAAGCCTCAGCCAGTGTAATTTCACTGGAAATTATTTTTCTAGTCGCTTGTTAATAGCAAAATTTACACTTTTATTTTAGCAATTTTTAAATATTATTAATGTTCCAGGTAAGAAACGGGCAAACGATTATAAAATCAGAGTAATATCTAGAAATATGTATATAAATATCGTGCTACTGTTATTTGCCTGGGAAGTGATGGCTGTCCTGTCCGAGACTTGGGTATCCGTCCTACAGTACAAGCCACACGAAAAACATTTAGTGCGAATTAAAGCTGCTTATAATGCAGACCTTGGCTCTGATAAATCAATCACATACAGAGAATAGATATTAGAACATAACCCCATATTCGGAGTTAAAAACGAAGAAATCACCGATACTATAAAAGCAATAAAAACCACAAAAAAGAAAAGTTCGGTTTTACTTAACCGGTTTATTGAAGAAAATCTTACCGGGCTACATTTATGGGGAGTTTTTTAAACGAGCAAAATTTTCAACAAGATCAACAAAATTAAGGTGACAAAGAAATAAATTTAATCAAATCATACAAGAGACAGTTTAATAATATGACGAGAAAATTTTTCTAATATCGATCTTCTGTTCCACGTCAAATTCTCTTTAAGTTTAAGAAATAAACTTTGTCCACCAACTATTGGTACTGCTATACCATTTTTCAAAATTATCTCAGATCTTGAAAGTGTAATTTTTGGTTTGAATGATAATGATATCGTCAAAATATGATGATGACTAGAGCGAATAAAGGGAATATTAAGTCACTTATTAAGTGACACATCCATATACTTACAAATAACAAAAGACAATATTAACACTGATCCAAACAAAAATAAATACACCGTTAAAGTTAGCCGAAAGTTGCCAGCCGAAAGTAAAAAGTCGATAATACAGATTGATGTAGTCAAGCCGAAACTTTCCAGCCGAAAGTAAAAACTGGTAAAGCAGATTGTGTTATTCCAGCGTAAAATGAAAATGGAGTGGTTTGTGATTTTGGAATCACTGGAGTATAAATTCGTGAGTTTCTTCTTTGTCTCTATATCTATCTTGCCAAATTATTCCCATTCTTTTACTATACAATTTATTTACCATGATAAAGTAAGCCGAAACTCTCAAGCCGAAAGTAAAAAGTCGATAATGCAGATTATGTTATTAACTTTCCAGCCGGAAATAAAAATTTTAGTAGTTACCGTTCAAAAGTAAATAGGATACATGGATTTTAATAGACAATTTTGTAAATACTCTTACGAGAAAATCTTTGTTTAACCTATAGTCGTGGAAAATATCGAAAATCAGATGAATCCACAAAATTAGAATAAAATCACCCTCTAGAGTGAATATCTGAAGTTCAATCGTTTTAATATGATTTATCTATCAATAGTTATCGCAGGAAAAAATCCTGTTCAAGTTTCCCGTGGGAAATGAATGTGTAAAATCAGCCTCTTAAGTGTTAAGTCTGGAGATGTATTTTATTGATGTGTCTTATCAATAGCTATCGTAGGGTAAAAAATTAGTTCAAAATCTCGGAAAATTCGATTTTCCAAAAATTATTAGAAAATTTTTATAAAATCAACATTTCATTGATGTGACTTATCAATAACTTACGCAGGAAAAAATTTAGTTCAAGTTTCCCGTGGGAAATCTAGGAAAATTCGATTTTCCAAAAATCATTATAAAATTAGTGTCAAGTACGTCTCCAGATATAACACTCTAGAGGCTGATTTTATACAAATTTTGTAATAATTTTTGGCAAATCCAATTTTCCGAGATTTCCCACGGAAAACTTGAACTGAATATTTTTCCTGCGATAACTATCGAAAAGTCACATCGATAAAATACATCTCCAGACATAACACTCCAGAGGCAGGTTTTATAGAAATTTTCAAATTATTATTGGAAAGTCGAATTTTCAGAGATTTCCCACGGTAAACTTGAACTGAATATTTTTCCTGCGATAACTATCGAAAAGTCACATCGATAAAATACATCTCCAGACATAACACTCCAAAGGCAGGTTTTATAGAAATTTTCAAATTATTATTGGAAAGTCGAATTTTCAGAGATTTCCCACGGTAAACTTGAACTGAATATTTTTCCTGCGATATCTATTCACAAGTCACATCAATGCAATTCATCTACAAAATAACACTCTAGAGGTTGGTTTTAAACAAATTTTCAAATTATTATTGGAAAGTCGAATTTTCAGAGATTTCCCACGGGAAACTTGAACTGAATTTTTTAATTACGATATCTATTAGTTGCTTTCCAATCGACCAACTGCAAGCACCAACTAGCAAACCGCTAGTAGAAAGGTTTTTGTCTTCGCTCAATGAACTACTCGTAACTGCTCTTGTTATTTTTCACGAGCAATTAGAAGCAGTTACGCATAATTTCGCCGCTAGACGGTTGAGTGTAGAACCGCTTGATAAACCGGGTTTTTATGTCAAAAATATTTATTTTTGTTGTGTCAAAAATAAACATTTTTCTATCGCATTTGTCAATACGTTAAAACGTCGTTGTTAAAAAAAAATTAATTGAAAGTAAATATTTAATATTACTGGATATTTCAGAATTTAAACTCTTGTGTACGTTTCTATTGTACATTTTACGTTAACTAGTGTGTGTAATATTCCTGCCTGTTTCCATAAATATGAATTAAAGCCCTAGTTTCGGCGAATGTTCAATTTTTTTTTGGTCTTCTCATTGTCTTTCATTTTTATTTTTAATTGTTCGCCGCACCAAAGTTTTGACAGCAATTGCAAAACATATGCAATTTATGGGGTATTTTTACTCACATCATCCATTTTAATCATTCAAATCGATCATAGCAAGGATTAAAACCTTTCTACTAGCGGTTTGCTAGCGGGTGCTTGCGGTTGGTCAATTGGAAAGCAACTAACGACAAGTCACACAATGCTATCCATCGCCAGACATAACACTTTAGAGGCTGGAATTTTTTTCAAATTTTAAGAGATTCCCCACGGGAAACTTGAACTGAATTTTTAACTACGATATCTAATGGAGGCGAAATTTGCATTTATCTGCAAAAAACTCCGTATATTTGGTAGGGGTGTCGAACTTTACGTAATACTAAACAGGGTTATAGGTCGTTCTCATCGGTTTCCCTAATGGGGTAGTAAGATGTATATATCAGCCAACTAATCAGCGATTTGTAGAATTTTATCATGGATTTTGCATATTGAAATTTGCATTTTTTTGCAAAAACTCCATAAAATTTGGTAGGGGTGTCGAACTTTACGTAATACTAAACAGGGTTATAGGTCGTTCTCATCGGTTTACCTAATGGGGTAGTAAGATGTATATATCAGCCCACTAATCAGCGATTTGTAGAATTTTATCATGGATTTTGCGTATTGACATTTGCATTTATCTGCAAAAAACTCCGTATATTTGGTAGGGGTGTCGAACTTGACGTAATACTAAACAGGGTTATAGGTCGTTCTCATCGGTTTCCCTAATAGGATAGTAATATGTATATATCAGCCAACTAATCAGCGATTTGTAGAATTTTATCATGGATTTTGCGTATTGAAATTTGCATTTATCTGCAAAAAACTCCGTATATTTGGTAGGGGTGTCGAACTTTACGTAATACTAAACAGGGTTATAGGTCGTTCTCATCGGTTTCCCTAATGGGGTAGTAAGATGTATATATCAGCCAACTAATCAACGATTTGTAGAATTTTATCATGGATTTTGCCTATCGAAATTTGCATTTTTCTGCAAAAAACTCCGTATATTTGGTAGGGGTGTCGAACTTTACGTAATACTAAACAGGGTTATAGGTCGTTTTCATCGGTTTCCCTAATGGGGTAGTAAGATGTATATATCAGCCAACTAATCAGCGATTTGTAGAATTTTATCATGGATTTTGCATATTGAAATTTGCATTTTTTTGCAAAAACTCCATAAAATTTGGTAGGGTTGTCGAACTTTACGTAATACTAAACAGGGTTATAGGTCGTTCTCATCGGTTTCCCTAATGGGGTAGTAAGATGTATATATCAGCCCACTAATCAGCGATTTGTAGAATTTTATCATGGATTTTGCGTATTGACATTTGCATTTATCTGCAAAAAACTCCGTATATTTGGTAGGGGTGTCGAACTTGACGTAATACTAAACAAGGTTATAGGTCGTTCTCATCGGTTTCCCTAATAGGGTAGTAAGATGTATATATCAGCCAACTTATCAGCGATTTGTAGAATTTTATCATGGATTTTACATATTGAAATGTGAATTTATTTGCAGAAACTCCATAAATTTGGTAGGGGTGTCGAACTTGACGTAATACTAAACAGGGTTATAGGTCGTTCTCATCGGTTTCCCTAATGAGGTAGTAAGATGTATATATCAGCCAACTAATCAGCGATTTTTAGAATTTTATCATGGATTTTGCATATTGAAATTTGCATTTTTTTGCAAAAACTCCATATATTTGGTAGGGTTGTCGAACTTGACGTAATACTAAACAAGGTTATAGGTCGTTCTCATCGGTTTCCCTAATAGGGTAGTAAGATGTATATGTCAGCAAACATATCAGCTATTTGTAGAATTTTATCATGGATTTTACATATTGAAGTTTGAATTTATTTGCAAAAACTCCATAAATTTGGTAGGGGTGTCGAACTTGACGTAATACTAAACAGGGTTATAGGTCGTTCTCATCGGTTTCCCTAATGGGGTAGTAAGATGTATATATCAGCCAACTAATCAGCGATTTGTAGAATTTTATCATGGATTTTGCGTATTGAAATTTGCATTTATCTGCAAAAAAACTCCATACATTTGGTAGGGGTGTCGAACTTTACGTAATACTAAACAAGGTTATAGGTCGTTCTCATCGGTTTCCCTAATAGGGTAGTAAGATGTATATATCAGCCAACTTATCAGCGATTTGTAGAATTTTATCATGGATTTTACATATTGAAATGTGAATTTATTTGCAGAAACTCCATAAATTTGGTAGGGGTGTCGAACTTGACGTAATACTAAACAGGGTTATAGGTCGTTCTCATCGGTTTCCCTAATGAGGTAGTAAGATGTATATATCAGCCAACTAATCAGCGATTTTTAGAATTTTATCATGGATTTTGCATATTGAAATTTGCATTTTTTTGCAAAAACTCCATATATTTGGTAGGGTTGTCGAACTTGACGTAATACTAAACAAGGTTATAGGTCGTTCTCATCGGTTTCCCTAATAGGGTAGTAAGATGTATATGTCAGCAAACATATCAGCTATTTGTAGAATTTTATCATGGATTTTACATATTGAAATTTGAATTTATTTGCAAAAACTCCATAAATTTGGTAGGGGTGTCGAACTTTACGTAATACTAAACAGGGTTATAGGTCGTTCTCATCGGTTTCCCTAATGGGGTAGTAAGATGTATATATCAGCCAACTAATCAGCGATTTGTAGAATTTTATCATGGATTTTGCGTATTGAAATTTGCATTTATCTGCAAAAAAACTCCATACATTTGGTAGGGGTGTCGAACTTTACGTAATACTAAACAGGGTTATAGGTCGTTCTCATCGGTTTCCCTAATAGGGTAGTAAGATGTATATATCAGCCAACTTATCAGCGATTTGTAGAATTTTATCATGGATTTTACATATTGAAATGTGAATTTATTTGCAGAAACTCCATAAATTTGGTAGGGGTGTCGAACTTGACGTAATACTAAACAGGGTTATAGGTCGTTATCATCGGTTTCCCTAATGAGGTAGTAAGATGTATATATCAGCCAACTAATCAGCGATTTGTAGAATTTTATCATGGATTTTACATATTGAAATTTGCATTTAATTGCAAAAACTCCATAAATTTGGTAGGGGTGTCGAACTTGACGTAATAATAAACAGGGTTATAGGTCGTTCTCATCGGTTTCCCTAATGGGGTAGCAAGATGTATATATCAGCCAACTAATCAGTGATTTGTAGAATTTTATCATGGATTTTGCATATTGAAATTTGCATTTTTTTGCAAAAACTCAGCCACGCTGATGATAAAGAAAAGACAACCTTTAGTACCCAAGCCGGTCGTTACCATTTTTTGCGAATTCCATTTGGTCTGAAGGAAGGCTCCAAATGGGATTAAATGGTTTAATATGTTTTGTATATCTTGATGATTATTCCAAGATTTCCGAACCTTCAAGTCGATTGTTACCGAAAAATGTAGAATTTGAATGGAATGCTCATTGAGTCGTTACTTCATCTTCTATACTTCAACGTCATAATTTCAATGACATCTTCATTCTAACTAAAGACGCGAATGATTACGCAATCGGTGCGGTTCTATCACAAGATGTCGAAGGAAAAGATCTTCCAATCTCATTTGCGAGTAGATTGCTAAACGATGCGGAACGAAACCACCATACCGTGGAAAAGGATCTAATTTGGGCTACTCAACGACTGATCATCGTCCTTTAATCTGGCTGAAAACAAACCCGAAAGCTTCATCTCGGTTTAATCCGATGGCGACTTAGAATATAAACCAAAGAATTTTAATCATGCACTTAGTCGTTTAAAAAATTGTGAAAGGCTCAACATATCTGAATTCGCTAAAATAATTGCAGCTGTAACCAGAGCACAGTCGAAACGAAATGCTTAAGATGACACTGGTGATATATCTGAGGATACTATAACACAAACTTCCAATAGTTCCATTTTTGGTAGTTCGTTACCGTTTGTAGAATGAGCTGGTTAAGCTCATTCTACAAACTATATCCCGAAATACAATGCACCAAACCGGAGAAGACATAGATGATGTTATAAAGGAATTCCATATTAATCCTCTTAGTAGACATCAGGGATATTCAAGAACAATCAAGCGACTTAAACAATATTACGAGTTTCCTAGTATGAATCGTGTCAAGTCATTCATTAAAAAATGTTCTTTATACCAAAAAAAATAGTATCTCGTCTAACACTAGAACTACCAACCCGTCAAAATGACGAATTGTACATTTAATGAATTCAATTTTTTTAAATATTATGTTAATATTTTTTTGGAAGTTTATGATAAATTTTAACATAATTACTTTGGTGTCATATTAAAATTCACCACAGATTCCCACAAAAATATTAACATAATAATTAAAAAAATTTTATTCAATAAATGTATAACCGGTCATTTTGACCGGTCGGTAGTTCTAGTGCTAAATAAATGTGCCATCCAGATTAATGTTGATGTTAAGAGGAACAAACATATTAACGAAGTAATTAGTAATTAAATTTTGAAAGCTGTTGCTTATTTTGTCGGTCCGGCTCTTGCTCATATTTTCAATTTTTCCTTGGAGCATGGAGTGGTTAGATGATCGTAGTGATAAGGGAAACTAAAAACCACTTGCAATCTAACCAGTTGTTCTCAAAGTTCTCGAAAAATAAAGTTACCACTAAGTAAAACACTAAGAGTTCATCAGAATGAATCACCTATGTTGGAATTTTTGGATGTTATTCATACCGGTTTCAAGGATGTTAATATTTGTGCAGGTTAATTTATTGGCGCTTCTAAGGGCTTCGATTGGGTTAATCATACACTTTTGTTAGCTATTCTGTTTGACATTGGTTTTAGCGTTATGTCAAACAAGTGGTTTGCTTCCTACCTAGATAATAAAAAAGTGAGGGTCAGAATTTATAATATTTTTAGTAATTTTAGAGTTGTCAATGTTGGAGTACCACAAGGATCAGTGTTAGGTCCTGTGCTATTTCTAGTGTATACTAATCCTATTTTTAAACTTAAATTAAATGGTAACAGTACTGAGTTTGCTGATTATTTAGCCTTAGCTTATATTGATAAATGTCCCACGTATGTGATTTCTATGGTTAATTTTGACCTTAAGGTTTTACATGAATCGTTTGATAAGCATTACCTAATACTAAGTGAAATACCAAGTTTATGTGGTTTAGAATTTGTGGAAACACGGTTGCTTTAAATTACCCCATTAGTTATATATTATAGTGGGTTGGTGCAATCCAGGCCATATTTGAGGGTGTATAATTTATTAGAACTTTATGAAGCGGCCTAATTATACATTAATATCGCCTAAATGTTTGCAATTCACCAATACATTCGCATTTTTTTGTATTTTGAAAGTTTTAGTATAAACTTCACTTCTCTATATAGACGTGTGAAGTTTTTCCTAAAATAATACTAAACGCCATTTTTTTTTATTTCTGACAAATTTAGGATAAACTTCACATGCATAAATTTCACCGGAAAATTACCTCATTTTCCGATAAAACTTTCACTTTTTAGTTGAAAAAATTTGTGCATTATTTTATTCAAAATACGTAAAAATGTGCAAATTTTGTAGAAATTTTGATATTAGGATTGTATCTTAACAATTTTTCGACAGTGCAAGTAATTTTTCCGGGACAACTTTGCAATTTTTCCAGGAAAATTCTGAAATTTTTTTAGTTTTAAATTGTAAATAAAATTTGAAACAGGAAGAATAAGTGGGGGTTTGGGGGCGGCAGCCCTTATCCTCTTAAGTGTACAAAGGATTAAAATTAAATTAAAAAAATTGTTATATTTACAAAAGTGGCTTTTTTTAACATTTGTGGTACTATCAGAAGAAGCGATAAGGACGAAAAAACTCTTTGATCTGTGTCTGCAAGGTTGACGAAGCAATTAAATTTAATAAGAATTCTCGTGGAAAATGAGATACATTTTCTCCTAAAATTTGGGTTGTACCTTCTAAAATTTATAGATTCACAATCCTAACGTCAACAAATTTACATCTTACATTATTTTGAAAAAAAAAAAAAAAAAATGGAAATTTTCCCGGGAAATTTGGCTTCCCCCTCCTAAAAACTATAGGTGTACAATCCTACATTCAAAAATTTTCAAAATATATAATCCTTACCTGATTTTCCCGATGTATACCTAAAGTAAAATAACGCCCTAATGGAAAGTTACATCAATGCTATCCATCTCCAGATATAACACTCTAAAGACTGAAAACTTTCCAAATTTTCCGAGATTTCCCACGGGAAACTTGAAATGATTTTTTTCCTTTTTATATTTTTTCTTTTATTTATGTACAGGTTCGGTTTTATTCCATTTCGGTTTTATTGTAAATGCAAGGAAATTAAGTACAGTACCTTGGAGATAACCGGTTTATATTTTTTATTTGCGGTCATATGGTTTTTATGAGAAAATAGAAACATTTTTTTGTATAAAAAATTGATCGATCCACATACAAATATATTTAACTATGTATGTTTACGAAAGGCGTTTGTTGGCTTCAACATGCGAAATGAAAAAGAAGAATCAAAAATTATGATTCGAATTAAAATTCCAATATTTTATGTAAACTCGTTAAACTAAGAAAAAAAAAAAAAAAAAAATTCATTTTCGAATTTTGGTTGATTTAAATCAGAATCACAAAACATTTCAAGCGCAATAACATTCACAAATATTCACAAAACATTTCAAGTGCAATAATATTTTATCTGTTAGCCAATTTAATGCCTGATTGTTTTGTGATATGTGGTACACATGACCAAATTTATATGCATCAAATAAAATTCGAATTTTCACAAAAATTTTATCGTAACATGTTTTTGAGTTTTATTTTATTTCTTTATCGATTGGACTATAATCCAACATATAAAGTTTTTATGTTTACAGGATACTTAAAAAACATAATTTTAATACTCAGATGATTATAGAGATTATATTAAAAATATGAAAGAAGACTATTTATAATCATCTTAAAATCATAAATTGTCATAAACATCTCTATTAATTGACTCATAACAAATGGAGCATAAAATTGACCACATTGGTGTGAGGTTCACATATATAAAGTTTTAATCATATCACGTTTTTATGATCAATTTTAAGTGACATATCAAGTTAAAGTTAATTCTTGCCTATATTCAATAGTATTTAAGAAGTTTATTTACGATATATCGTAATATTATTGGGGTGCCGGAATGGATTGGAAGTATTATACCAAAAATGATATATCGGCTTATTTACAGCGTGATTTATAAATGATGTCAGCATTTTATTATGTACATAAAATAGATTATTGAGAAAAATGTTATTTGTGATAATGAGCAAAAATTTTACTAGATGATTGGTATTTAATTTGTCCAAGTTTTTGTAATGAGAGGTTCTTGATACATGTAATAGCAAAGGTCACTTTAAACTATAGGATTTGCTTCCTTAACAAATCGTGTCAAAACAAAATTACTGAAATTTTTTTTTTTTAATTTTCGAATCTTAAGGATTGGTTTTGGTTTCACATTACAGATAGTTTATTTAACGAATAGGGGAAATTGTTAAAAGTTCTACAATTCCGTTTCGATTTGACGAGGACTGTTTTTCTGATGAAATGATTAAAAAATTATTTATTTCTCACAATCCTCATGAACTACAGAACTCTTAACAATTTCTCTTCTTTGTAAAATAATTATATATCTGGCTAATTCCGGAATAATCCACAGTTTCAAATATAATCCGCATGTATGCGTTAAATACAATAAAATTGAAATTGTTAAAAGTTTTAAAAGGGAATTGTAAAATTCGCTAATACTACAAGTGCATGGCTGATTCCTACATAAATACGTTGTATATATTATCTTATCATAAAAAAAAAAAAAAAAATATTATGTAAAATTAATAGGAGCTTAAAAACCTAAATTGTGTTAAAGCTCAAATAAATATTTAAAAAAAAAAAAAAAAAAAACAAAACTAGACTAATAAAATATAAAAAATATCTTTTCTGAGACCGCCTAGCCAAAAATTACAATGTTTTTCCAAGTTTGCCATTTCAACGTGTTACATCGACCAAAAATTATACTTAGTAAAATATAATGGCAACTAAAAATACCGCATAGTATAGGATTAAGCTAAACAATTGTTATAATAAAAATAATAAAAAATTCTACTCCAAAGCACCAATAACGGCCGCACCAACAAAACAAAAACTTTTGTACAAATTAATACTCCAAGCACAAATAAAGAAAGAAAACCAAACAAAAAAACTAAAACATAAGTTTCTTCTTCATTTTTAGGGATTGTACACGAACTGATTCTTCTCCATCAAAACACATTATCTTCTTATACTATTGTTGACCATGTTGATGGTAATATAGTTGTTGGCTCTTTTGTAGTTTTTACTGTTTTCTGCTTTTCATCTGATTTTTTTTCTTTTATGGTCAAAGAATTACTTTCAACGAACTTGTGGTATAATACAAATTTATGATTGTTGTGGTTTTCCATCAACATCAACAAAACAAAAAAATTTCGCTATAATTTTTCATATTTTTTCTAATGTACATATCTCAGCAATTGTATGTCTGTTATATACAAACGGACTACTAATTTATCATGAGTAAACTTTTTTTGTACAACATACAAGTAATAATGCAGGGCTTTTGAAAAAGTGCGGCGGCAGCCTCAACACCAAATAAAAATATAAAAAATAATGAAAATTTCTATTATCGGGATTTAATCCTTAAAATTGATGTTTTCTCGTATCGCGCTTAACAGCTTTATTTGTATTTTTTGGTGGTGCGTGTGCCCTATTCTTTATGCAATAAGATTTATTGTCGCTCTCGAACAGTTTGTGAATGTGTACAAATATGTCATATGATTTTTTTTTTTTTTTTCAAATCGAAATGAAAAGCTCCACACAACAAACGAACAAAATATAAAAAATGGAAAAACGTCGGATTCTATTGTGTTTGTTATTGTTGCTGCTGGTATCTATTATCTTCGAATTTCTTTTATGCGGTATAACGCAAACGAAATGAAAATGTAAGAAAATTGGGAAAATGATAACAAAAATGTATTTGTACATACATACATATATGTACATATATATGCTTATGTATATCTATTCGGAAGGCAAAATGTTAGATGATTTGAAAATTAATTGAACTTGATCACACACAGCTTAATTAAGCAAATTGAAAGGAATTGATGTGTTTGTGTGTGTGTTTGTAATTGATACAAATCTGTAATATATTTTTTTATTAATACGGATATTATGTTATTAGAGCTTAAGTCGGATGTGTGAACAATTTTAATATTTGGATTTGTAGTGAAGTGTAGTAACATGGTAATAATCCGCTAAAATATTATGTATATTGTGTATCCATAACACTTTCGAGTAATATATAGGTTATGCCACACCATCATAATGTAAACCACATTTTTAATTTTGAAAATGTTGAAAAATTGATTTTATTTGTCCTTTTCAAATATAATATTTATCTCTATTATACATATGTACTTGTACATTTGATATTTACACTAATTACATTTCCATTTAAAATTGTGAAAATTTCATTTTGAATTATGTATATCAATATAATGTTTAGCTGTAGGTATTTATTTGGTTAAATAACCGATGAAAAATTCCAAAATAATTATCTATGAATTTTATTATATCATGGCTTTATTTTCTAATCGAAAATTGTTTACGTAAAGTATAATGATTTTGGAAAATTTGTTAATTTATGGTAATATGATGGTGTTTGAGGTTTACCATAATATAGTGACGAACCAAATAATGTCATATTCCATTGCAAGTTGTCTGGATGACGTAAGCAAGGTGACAGACTCTTGTAATGAACTCTTAGTAATGAACCCAGCACGGATCCTTCGAGCATTCTAACTTCAATAACTTTAACACTATAAAGAACTTAATTCTTAAGCCGCTATTCCATTCTGAAAAAATGTGTATCAAATTTTCTGAACTGTGGATGCTCTATGAACGGAATACTAGAGATGTTTAACTGGATCTATTTGTTAAATGTCGACCATAAAAATTAGCGAAACCGATTTTAATTGTGAACAGCAACACTAACATTAATTGTGAGTCTGTAATTTGGTGGATTGAGAGCAGAAGATTTTTATTGTTATGACCAATTGTGATATTGGGAAGGAGTCTCCAAATTTAATAAAACCCGTGACATCTTTTAAGGGCATTGAGGAAAATATAAAAAAATAAATTTCGGGTACCCCTATACCGAAGGGAGTATCCAGTTTAAGTAAAATTTCTTAAACCATTTATTTGCTTACTGTATGCACATTTAAACAAAAAGCTTCGTTTTTTTCATTTTCTTATCCAATTTCGGTACACATATAATCATAGCAAAATATCAGTAACCAATATTACTACCAAAACCAACAAAAATGTTTATACAAGCCGTATTGTACTTAAGTCGCACTCATACTATTAAATCCTAATCCTACTTACTGTTTCTGTTAAGTATTAGTGAAAGTTTTTAATATTTTTGATACAAGCAACAATTTAAAATCGAATCTCTCGGTCAAATATGTAAGTCTCTGTCTGTTGATTGTTAAAATTCGATATCAAGAGAGTTTGGTAGCGTTGGCTGCATGTGAGTGGGTGTGGGTGGCGAAAATCACCAACATATTTTTTTCGTATAGGACCGAGAATGCTACAGAACTTTCTAGAATATATTAACCAACTGAGTGGTGGAGATATATGAGCGAAAGAAAAGATGTGCAAAAGAGATGGAACTGAGTAAGTCACAATGTTTTAAATTTCGGAATGTTTCAAAATTTTCTAGAATGTTCTAAAATCTCTTACAGTTTTCTAGAAAATTCCCGATATTCCGAAATGTTTTAGAATTTTCCAGGATTTTGAAACTTCTAATTAGTTCAGAATTTTCTATAATATTCTGGAATGTTCCAAAATGTTTATAAATATATTCCAAAATTTTCTAGAAAGGTCCAACAAGGGTCTACTGGAATATGTTCCAGAATTTTTTTAAATGTTTCAGAATGTTCCACAATGTTTCACAATTTTATAGAATTTTCCGAAATTTTCAAAATTTCTTGGGATTTTCTAGAAAATTTCAGAATGGTCTTAAAGGCTCCAGAATTTTCAAGACAGTTTCAGAATTCTAGATAGTTTGGAAACCGGAAACCGAATTGGTTTCATCCTGATTTGGTTTTAAGAAAAAAATCGACCGAAGATTTCGAACTCCACACAATAATTGTGAAAACATGGTTGAGGGTCCGTGTGGCGCATTAAATAAAGAATCACCATGCAAGAAGGACAACAAATGCACTGACTTTAACTTTCTTCGAGCTGTGCCAAGACGACCCATTTACCAGGACTTTACTCCACCCGAAGTGCCAAGCTACTATACATGGGATATGTTGAGGAAAAATCCGGCCAACTCGTATTGACGAATGAGTTGTGCAACATCGTTGAAACACTCAAACTAATAAATAGCAAAACATACCCGAACATCGTCGAAAATTATACCTACTCAAAATGACTAGAAACGGAATCGTCAACAACATCAACAAGATCTTCCAAAACGTGATTCCTAGCGAAGAGAAAATTTACATTTCAATCTTTACTGTGACCGAATAAATCCAAATTTCCGTACCGAATTTTTGAATTTGTTGAATGTGCCAGGAATGCCGTTGTATTGTCTTAAACTGAAGGTTGGCTGACCGGTCGTTTTGCTGCGGAATCAAAACTCGCCAAAATTGCGCAAGGCACAAGACTCTTTATCAAACATCCTTAAGATAGCATTCATTATCGAGGAGAGTATAATGACCAGCAAAGAAAAAGGAAAAACGGTATTTATACCGCGAATACCTTTATTTTCGACAAAATTGCCCTTCAATTTTAAACGATTACAATTCCCACTAAAATTGACCTATAGTATGACCATCAGCAACACTTTGTTAACTGTTACAATACGTATGAGAAAAATAAATCCTTAATTTTTTTAAATATTTAGGTAGGCCTACCTTAATGGTTCAAATACATATTATACAAGATTATATTTATGAGTATTGTGTATACAATTTACGCAAATTACTCACTCGTTGAGGGGTCAGGAGTGGCCCACATACGATAATTTAGAAAACTATTTAACGAAACTTTAAAATTTTGCTTGTTGTTAGTTGTGACTTTGACGACGTCGAAACGGCGTAACACGAACAACGTAAAACAGTAACTAGCATCAATTTTCTATTTATAATTTTCCTCATTTTAGGGCCCCAACAGGTAAGGGCCATAGGCTCGTGCCTCATGTGCATTAGGGTGAAAAAAGCGTTGATCGAAATTGTTTCACCTTTACCAAAATTTGCAGTATTTTTCGCATGCTTGTTTTAAATCGGAATATTTTCTGATTCCAGTGGTATTTAGCTGTAATGTGACAATAGTGCATTAAAATAGTTTCTTAAATTAGGGTTCAGGATAAAAGCCGAGGTCAACAGATTAAGTCAGATTAGGTTTTCAACATTCCCTTCCGTTAGAGAAACAATTAATTACAATAACCTGTCAGATAAGAAGAGATGACGTCGACAAACTATGAGCCAGAACTGATATTCTTCACCATGTACTTTGTAGTAAAGGGCTATACGATAAATCGAAAATTGGAACTTGCACAATTCTGACATATTATATAGAATTCTGACATGTTAGGTATACCAAATTCTAAAAGATTTATCGAATTCTGCCAGTATTTAGAAAATTGTGAGATGATATATCAAATTATGACATAAGATGTAGAATTCTTACACGATATAAGAAATTCAACAAATCATACCGTTTGTATCGGATTCTGAGATGTTATATCGAACTATGACATGAAGTTTCGAATTCCTGCATGATTTATAGAATTCGGATATTTGGTTGAATTCTGAGACGACATAACGAATTTTGACATCATGTGTCGAATTTCGACATAATTCTGACAGATACATTGAATTCTGATATTTATATACCAGCGAATTCTGAGATGATATATCGAATTCATTGTCCGGTACATTGCATTACGAATTCTTACAGGACATATAGAATTCTGATATGCTATGTAGAATTCTAAAATGATATATTCGAATTCTGACATGACATATTGAATTCGGACATAAAATAAAGAATTCTGACATGATATATCAAATTCTGACAAATGTATCAAATTCGATGGTATGTATCAAATTCTAAGATGATATATTGAGCTCTGACATGAAATTTCAAATTCTGACAAGACTTATATAATTCGGAAGTGAAATAAATAATTCTGAGATGATTTATGATGATATTTCGAATTCTGACATATATCAACGATATACCAAATTCTGATGGATAAGTCGAATTCTGACAATATATAGTATAGTAGATAATAGCAAATTCTGAGATAACATATCAAATCTGACATGATATTTCGAAATATTACATAATATACTGGTATAGACTTCCGATATAATATGTCAAATTCTGTGATGGTATATCGAATTCTTACATGAATAAGATAATGTCGAACTCTGATATAATGAACTCTGACATAAAAATTATACAGAATTTTGATAGGATATATCAACTTCTGAGACGATTTCTGATAGTATTCCGAATTCTGACAGATATCATCGATATATCAAATTCTGACAAGATTTATTCAAATCTGATATGGTATATATAATAATAACGCAACCCATGTGTTATTTGTAATCATGAAACGGATAATTAACCAGAGGTAATAAATCCAACATCCATCATCAGCTTTTCAAAGTTGCCTTTATACCAAGCATTATACTTCAAACGTAGAGATTCATTCGGTTATATACGCCAGTTCTAAAGAAATCGCAGTTACGTTTGACTCTGACACAAATATAAAACTCTTCACTGAAATTACAGATGTAGAAGACCGGTCTCGAGGTTATCGAACCAGAAAATAAATTATCAAAATTAGTAATATTTAAAGCAGACTTGGAATGATTTCAATTAATCCTGTATCTTTTAAAAACATCATTGATATATGTAAATCAGTTTTTATTTTTTTAAGCAATTTAATCCGTTTCCGTAGATCTGCCTTTATTGAATGTTATCCTAATACGTTTGACACACTGTGATTTAATAAAACGGATTTAGTAAATTTTTTGAATTCAGTCCTAGTATGTCAACCTCCAGTTTTATATAATCGGGTTTTTTTTTTGCAAGGAGTACCTCGTTCAAGTTTAACTAAATCGGATTTATTAAACCGCTATTTAACTAAATTTCCGAAAGTACTTTCACCAATAAAAATTTTCCTTAGTTTTGGTAATGAAATCAATATCGACGAACTGCTGAAACGATTTTGGAAGTTAGAAGAAATTCCATCAAATCCAAACTATACTAAGGAGGAACTATACTGCATTGAAAACTTAAAAAAAATGTAATGCGTGAACCTAACGGTAGTTAACAAACTTAGTTGGAAATATTAATGCGCTTCCGAAAACCTAAGTATGTATTTTCGGTAGATGTGGAGAATATGTTTCGGCAGAATTAGGTGACCAGTTCAGATGCAGGTTACCAGAGGATTCTATGGAGATATTCACTTACAGATCCGTTACGTCATTACAGATTGCTGGCCGTAACATACGGTACTTCTAGCGAACCAACATAATTATAACTGCCCAAAATCAGCAAAATTAACCAAAAGTGATTTCTACGTAGACGACCTAATGTCCGGAGCAGACAGTATTGATGAAGCAGTAAGACTACAGAAAGAGATGCTACAAATTTTACAATCTATTTGGATTGGCGTACACCTGTTACAGTCGTCGTAAAATTTCTATTCCAACAACTATGGGTAGAAAAACTTGATTGGGATTTGGCTGAATTTAAAGCAAGAACTAACCGTGATTGAAGACCTAGAGATAGATCGATGGCTAAATACATCCAATTTATCGATTCTGGAAATTCACATTATGTATGCAAGGGTAGTTCTTCCAGAGGTTGATGTAAAGGTTACATTAATAGGAGCAAAATCGAAGCTATCACCCATAAAAACCATTACAATACCAAAGCTTAAATTATGTACCGCCGGACTATTAGATAAATTATTAGTTTGATTAGTTTAATTAGTTAGTTTGAATCCAACCCTCAAATATTTTATACACTGATTCAATAATTGTTTTAAATTGGTTATCTAAGCTGTCGAGATCAAGGCATATCTTTATAGCAAATAGAACCAGCCAGATACTCTCATACATAAGCAGAAACCAATGGTTTCGCGTGCCCTCGCAAGAAAATCCTGCTGACTGCGCATCTAGGGTATTATACCATCGAAATCAATCGTTGTGATCTGTGGTGGCGGGGTACCAGTGTGATGCAATGTATTTCAATACAATTTCCCAATCAAATAATTGTCATGGACATTGCTGAAAAAGTAACTGGAAGTGTGACAGTGAGTTATGCGAGTATTAATGAACGAAACCAGCTATTGACTCATTAACTCAGCAGAGTGTTAAAATATGGAACAATTCGAAGAATTATAACCCGAATAAAAAGATGGTACCGTAATTACAATAGGAACATTGTCGAAAATGAGGTTGGTGGTATTTCGGTTGACGATCTAACAAGGGCCGAACAATTTATTTTACGGTATGCCCGTATGAAATTAAATTACTAAACTCAGGGAAACAATTAACTAAAAGCAAAATTTTTAATTTTTACCCTTTTTTAGATAAAATTGAAACCTTGAGAGTGGGAGGACGACTAGAAAATGCTGTTTTATAAGTTACGATATGAAGCACCCTACAATTCTTCCAGGAAATCATGAGCTGACAAAAAAGTGTGTTTTAAAAGTTCATTTAGAACTACTTCATGCGAGTTCGGCACAAATGTTAGCGCACCTCAGGCAAAGATTTCAAATTATTAGAGGCAGAGATCTTGTCAGGAAGGTAATTCACGAACGTATGAGATGTTATCGATATAAATTGCTGCAACAGACTCAACTTATGGGTCAATTGACATATTCACTTTTGCATATCACTCGACTGTTTCTCGAGACTGGTATCGACTATGCTGGTACGTTCTCGCTAAAGGCACATCAGCAGCGTAATTTCAAAATTATTAAGGTTGATTAATTTTTACATAGTCATTTTTTTTTTTTTGCTTTGAAAAATTATAGAAACCTTACATGAGAAGAGGTCAAATTTTATCAATGGAAAAGGAGTAATTGTTCACTAAGATAACGCAAGACCGTATAGAGCATTGAATGCTTTAGAAAAATGGCAAAAGTGCATTTGGAAAATGTTCTCCGGATATTGTACCATCGGGGTTTTTTTTTAATCATTTTGCGAACTTAAAACATGTGTGATTATGGAATATGTATGAATTGGAAAAGTATAGATGAACGTTTTATATGATGTTAAAAATTGAACTGCTTGTTGATTTTTAATTAAAAAACCTCCCTAGCCAAACTGTTAATTGAATTTTTATCCCCTTTGATGTATCTTTCTTCTTCGCCAGGTTATCATTGAATAGAAACAATTCTAAAATATTTTATGGTAAACCATTTGATAAGCTTTATGGCAAACTTCGTAAATTTGTAATATATTGAAGCATCCAAGAGTTATAGTAGCTTTACTTGTTGTGTTAGGAATTAGCCGATTTGATCCATTTTGATTTATATAAAATATGATAGTATGATTTGACAATATTTAGTTGAATTATGATTTGACTTGATGATAGTATGATTTGACAATATTTAGTTGAATTAATTCGTTTTGACATTGATTTGAAAGTTTCAGAGCGAAGATTACATACGGAAGCATCAACTCAGGAAATAAGCCACTCGCGGATTGGGAAATAGCGTGCATTTGGTGGAAATCATATTGGCAAAGGAAGGCATTTTATATTTGTTGGAATGGAAAAAATGTGAGCAAAATTTGTTCATAGAGAGGGATCGGAACAGTCAAACAGCTGTTTTGACGGTTCCTGTCCCCCTTTGCTTGGACTACATGGGACCGTTGCCATCTGTGGTTTGAGGAGAATTGCCAGTATGAGGCGTCTTTCATAACAATGGCATCTTTTGCCCATACAGAGTTTTTTTTCCCTTGGGTCAATCGCGGAGAACGGCCAAAACATGAATATCGACGTCCATTTCTCAGTGTTGAAGTTATATGGAACGCTTTACTAGTGTTTTTTGCTAGGACTGATAATCTTGGAGTTATGTAATGTTGGGTTTTGGTCGGTACTGAAAATATAATCATTTTCTTTCCAAAATTATTGTTTATATTTCGAGCAATTTAAATTTTGTACGTATGTATTTTATTAATAATAAGCTAAACATAATCTTAAAAAACTTATTTCTACATTATTTTATACTTAATTAAAGTTTTGGTTAAACAAGGCAATATTTGTTGATTCTAAATATTATTTCATTTAATAATTTAAAGTTTATTTATTAACATTATTTGTTTAGGTAGGTCTAGTTAACAAATTAGTGATAGATATGAAAGAAAGGGCTATTTTTAATTGCCTGTTTACTGCAACTGAAGGGTTGGGGGTCGCTTCCTTTTCAAAATAGGTGCATTAGGTACTTGTTGTTACTTTGGGAACGTCTCGGGGTATTTTTTTGTTCTAAGTTAACTAAGTTTTGTTGTATGGGTTTTTGGCGGACCTTCAAGTGAGAAAAGCGTGAACGGGCGCTTTTGTGCACGGCTGGAGAAACTGGCAAAAGGTTTATGAAGCAACTATAAAATATATTCGCCTCTAAAGAGCTGCAAGAGGCGCCACCATCACCGGTTGTTGAAGGTGAACAGCACCAGTTCAGCGTTTATTTTTATGTGTAATAAAAGATTGTTTGGAACCGGAACCAATAACAAAATTATGCTGTTCATCTCCAACTCTAGTTTCAATATCGTCCAACAGATGTCAGCCACTTTGCATTAAAAGGCAAGTAAAATTTCTCTTTAAGAAACTTAAAAAATCAGCATCATTCACTGCACGAACCTCGTGGGAGGAGATGGACACCACCAGTAGATGGCATGTCAGTTACCTGTAGCATTATGTAAGCAGTTTTACATAACCTACAAATCCACCATTCAAGCGTGAAGTGTATGCTCATGTTTGAGTTTAAATTGAGAAACAGAGCTACAAAAATTGTAATATCAATTGTATCCATAAGAATTAATTCAAACTCTCAAAAAAAATGAAATAAAATAATATAAGTGTAGACCATCCCAAGCGATGGGAATTGCCTATTCAATAGCATAGTACACCAACTGCAACTGTGTGATTCAGAATCTCCGAGCCTCTCAGCCAGTGATTTCCGAGTTGAGATTGCAAATTTTATTTTCAATAATCTGGTTGATTACTCCGCCACCATACTGGACTCCTGCATTCAGATATATGATTCCAATGAAATTTGGAATCAGTCCGAATATCAATTAATATTAAGGTAAATAGGCACAATCTTTTCCTGAACCCGTATCACTAAATGATATGCTACACAATATAAAAGTAATCATTAGACAATTCACATAATTAGAGCACTCACTTAATGTTCGCACTACACCCATGAAATGCTGAACTACCGAGTACCTTTTCTCTTCCTCTCTCTAGTGACACGTACAGCGTACTCTATAAAGGTCCTGACGTGACACAAGTGAATTGAAGCAATCCTAAAACTAATCTCTGATTTTTTTAGATATCTAATCGACCTTAAAAAGAATGGGTTCTGGGGCGGCGCCGAATGCTTACCGCCGTGTGTTACTTGAGAAGCCTATAAATTAATATCTATTGCGTAGACACAAAAATCAAAGTAATTTTCACGCCCACCGCTGGAAACTATAACACAGAAATTAATTTGTTGCATACCGGGTCCCGTTACGATGGCTTACAAATTCATCAGGGTTCTTTCCCCTTTCTAAGAAACAAATATGAGCGCTGGCTGCTGTTCCTCGAAAAACTACACATGGCACCATGCCAATGATCCCAAAACAAGATGTAGAGGTATTGGCATTTTCATAAGGAATTCAGACAAGGCGAATCAGAAAATATCTTGGGGCCATAATTACGCTGCATGGCAAAATTAAAAAAAGGAGATCCTTTTTATATCGGTGTATGTTCCACCCCATAACTCCTAATGCAATCACCGTCGAGCCTCAAAAATATTCTCAACGTTATCGTCGATAATTGATCGTTGTCTCACGTCGCGCGATATTATCTTGCTTGGCGATTTCAACGCTTGTCTGGGTCGCACAGCTGTGCACTCTGAAAATGAAAATGGAGTTGCTCCATAGCTTCTTACTCGTTCAAACCATCTCTTCAACCACACACTAAAGGGGCGACGACGAAACCTGATGACCTGGATAGATGGTCGAGCCGACGCATATTTGGACCATATATTATACCCGTAAGAGAAACCGCTTGATTTACTTACAATCTGTTAAGGCCGCCCAATTTTCCCCGACTATAAACGATCACCGCAGAATCCGAATTGACCGTAACACTCGATTATGCAACTTTTAAGAGGGTCTAAATTGAAGTGGTACGCTTCACTTTGAACTGCCTATGTTTTATTAAAACTTTCAACAATTCTGGGGCGGATCAGGTCCGGAGTTGTCCAGCCAGGTAGTCCACCAAACTCTCAAGGACGAAAAAACTATGTTTTCACAAATTTTCAGCCGGTATAAATTCTTTCAATAAAACGTTCACCAGGAGACTTGGTCCATGACTAATAGGTCCATGAATAAAAACAATAATCACAAAATTTGCTTTTTTAGAGGAACTGCGGATTGTCGAAGAATGTACAATTGACGGAATTTCACGTTTGGATTGTTCTTAATAAATTGATATAACTTACATAGTTTGCTTTACCAAATTGTAAGTTAAAATATGTATGCCAAAATATGTGATTGTACAAAAATATTAAAGTACATGTGGTAACATAGAGATCTCATTCGCCTTTATTTGTTGTAAATCGAATGACCAATCTAACAAACTTTTGGTTTGGATTTCACCGAAAAAATATTTATTTACCTAAGAATCCTAAGATTAGTGATCAATTTTTTGAGCGTCGCACGATTTAAGTTTCGTCTCGAACTGAATGCGGCAGTTCTACTTAGTCGGTTACTCATATTTGTAAAGATGTGTTGAAACTTGATAACACTGAATCGTTTGCGTATAGTGATTCTACAACAGTTTTGTCATGGCTAGCTCACGAGCCTTACAGGTTAAAACCTTATGTGGCTAACCGAATTGAAGAAATTATTTCGCGAATTCCACCACAAAGATGGCGATACATAAAATCATAAGAAAATCCAGCCGATTATGTTTCACGTGGTGTTCAAGCAAAAAAATTGTTAGGTATAAATAATATGGTGACATGGTCCGGAGTGGCTTAAAAATAATTCAACTGAATGGTCAAACAGTCATGCTCCATCTAACCATTTAAATGTAGAAAAGGAGATCCGCAAACGAGTAAAGGTTTTACTTGCAAATACCAAAAATCAAGAATTTTTTAATGAAATGTGTGGTAAATTTTCGTTGTATAATAAATTAATCAAATTCGTTGTAGCTTGGGCTCGAATTATCAAATATCTAAAACAAAAGGATACATTTTCGCGTATATTTACTGCGTCAGAATTGATTGAAGCAGAAAAATTTTGTCTTAAGAGATGTCAGATGTCAGTCTTTTTTCAAGAAATCAATGATTTGAAGCAAGGTAAACCAGTTCACAATAAGAGTAAAATATTGTCACTCCATCCTCAAAGTCATAAATTTTCTAAACTACTGATGTTACATTATCATGAAAAATACTTACACGCTGGACCTACATTGTTAACATCCATCATCAGACGCAAATTTTGGATTGTTCGTTGTCGGGATGTGGCAAAACCGATTGTTAACCGATGTCTGATATGTTTTAAGTATAAACAAAAAACGGCGCAGCAACTGATGGGTAATGTCGCAAAACCTCGGGTTGAAGCACAAATTCGACCTTTCATTCACACTGGGCTAGATTATGTGGGCCCAGTAAATTTGAAAGCTGTGACAATAGATTTGGTTACCGATCTAACTTCAGAAGCTTTTATCGCAAGCCTGAAAAGGTTTATTTCACGCAGGAGAATTCCGCTTCACTTGCACAGTGACAATTCCACTACATTTGTTGGAGCTAATAAACAATTAGGGCAAATGTTTAACTTGCGGCAGTCATTTGACCCCATATTATCGTATTTATCCAGTGAGGGCATAACTTGGCATTTTTTACCTCCGTTATCTCCACATATTGGCGGGATGTGGGAAGCTAGCGTGCGATCAATAAAATTTCACATAAAAAGAGTTTTGAAAGATCAATTATTGAATTATGAACGATTAATTACATTTCTCTTGCAGATTGAGTCACTTCTCAACTCAAGACCGTTGTGTCGTTTAAGTCAGCAGCCAGAAGAATTTGAGGTGTTGACTCCGGCACACTTTTTAATCGGCGAAACATTTACGAGCATTCCAGAAGAATCCTTGGAAGTGATCCCAATGGATAGACTGTCTCGATTCCAGCAGGTAACTAAGATGAAGCAATCATTTTGGCGTTATTGGCACAAGGCATACTTAAACAGCTTACAACATCGTCCCAAATGGAAACGGCAAGAACAAAATTTGAAAGAGGGCGACGGAGGGGAGAATGTTGAACCAGCTGAAAGAAAAGGATTTTCTGAAAAACCTAAAACTTAATTTTATTCTATAACTTATCATATTTAAATATTTATTATGTCACTTAACTTCGTTCACACCGCTATCATTAGAAATGTACAAAATCAAAATCAAAATTTTAATGTAAGAAAGAAGTCAGTCGGAAAGTCAATGCGGTTCGGTAAAACAGCAAAAATTAAATAAATTATTTTCGGTTCGGTTAATATGTGTGTTAAAGGATTAATTTGTTAATTGTGTTTAAAAAATAAATGTTCTTTGTTAAATGTACCATTAAACCAAATCTGTAATTTTATTGAATTGAAAATACCAACAATCCATTAACACAAAAAGCAATCGGCAACCTTACAGTGCATAAAATAAATACGGCATTTAATCAAACCTCTATTCGTATAGGCAGACAAATAAAAATCGTTCATAATAACCGCTTAAAGTCCGCTCAAAGTCATTTATTGAATTGTTATATTAGGTATTTGCACACAAGTACTTGCAAGTAGTAAATTTGTCCCATTGGACTACTCTACGACAAGGAAATTATAATTAAATTATCCGTTTTTGGCCGTTTGCCCATCTGACAGCGTAATAATTATAGATTATCCCGAACAGTTACTAAAATAATAATTTTCTAAATATTTAATATCTAGCTACAAAAATATTCCGAAGGTTTACCTCGAGGCTAACAATTCGTTAACCCCTAAAAATCAAAATCACAATTTAACCAGTTCATATCTGTATCATCGAAAATTGGATTAAATTGGGATATTATGTTGTTGTTTCAGTAAATATATCTATGATAAATGCAACCCAAAATAATGATAACATCAAATTTCCTACTATGCGGCCAAACAAAAAATAATCAATTTTCCAAATACTATTTGTGTTGACCTCCACCATATAAAACTACACACACATATACATGTACGTATATGTATTAATAAAAAAAATATTGTTTACACAATCAAATTTTATTAGCCTAATCGAGTCGGATATAATTAAGGAAATAAAATTCGAGACAACATTTTTCCTTCATCGTAACCCATACACAATATATACGAGAGATTACATCAAATTCTTCAATTTAGTATAACAAGTTGTACGTCTGTTTGTATGTATATATGAGTAGTGAGTACATCGGTATGGGAATTTGAAAATAAAAACCACCCGATTATAATATATTCAATCGAATTGGATTAGTGTTTTTGTTATGTGTATATGCGAGCGAGCTGGAAAACTGGTTTTTCCTTGACAAATCATAAAATTATGATTTCGTTTTATATTTTTTTCATTTCATTTCATAAAATCCTTTAACAAAAATATATATGTATATAAAAAAATGTTACCAACATTTTCGTCTGTATACCAACAAAAGTTCAAAAACGACATGAAAACAACATCATGTTTTTCATAAATAATTTTCCCGTTTGTTTCATAAACATATAATCTACTTTGCTCTCATATCACATCGGAACAGAATATACAACTGTATATACGATAACATTTTATTTTCTTATACTTCCAAGTTTGGAAAAATCTCAGAGCTTTTTATTTTATTTTAAATTGAAAATAAGAAAAATCCGTAATAAAATTTATTGATTTTGCTTTAAAATGTATTCGTATACGGAAAATCGAAGATAAAAATTAAAGTAGAAATGTGACACACACACATATACAGACTTAGAGAAACAGAACAAACAAAATAAACAAAAAAAAACTTAAAATGAAATGGGCTTTTCATTTCCTCAAGCCATAAAAATCTTGACATTGAAAAGGAATGAAATGTATAATAAATGTCTAGGGTATCATGAACGGGATGCGGATATGTATGTACGGAGTATAAAGTTGGAATATACCATTCCATTCATTCACAATTAAATCAACATTAAGAATTTATGATATAATTTGGAAGTTATTTAAATGCAATCATTTTCCTTTGCCATTATGTGACATTGTGTGTATATAGGGGGGTGCAGAATTAGGCGTGGAACTTATCTAAAACGACAAACAAAAAAACAAAATTACCAAAATTTATACGAGTTTAGCATGTTGGCTTTATTCGTGTGTGTGTGTGTGTGTGTGTGTGTGTGTGTGTGTGTGTGTGTGTGTGTGTGAGCCACATCGTTGTACTTGTTATTTCTTATATTTATGATCCAATATGCTTTTCATTTAACGTTTATTTTGCCTTTTTTTTTTTATTTTTTAGAGAAATCAGGACATGAAATGTTAAAATAATGATCATTGTTTATAAACGAACAAAAATTTCTATGATACTCAAACTGAATATTAAAGTGGCTCTGAGTATTTCAGAATTTTTAAACATAATTTTACATAATATTCATTGCAATTGAATTGTACTTGATTTTACATAACCTAAAAGTAAATATTTTCAATGAAGTTACTGAGAACTGAAAATACGTTTTTGGTTCAGGCTTAACCTAAAAATTAATTGGATTAAAAATTGCATAATGCTTTTGGCCAGTATATGTGAAGCCAGCCCGAAACTCACCCCGAAAACACGTTGGCAACACTAAACTATCTTTACCACAACAGTTTTAACTCTCAGCACGAAAAAATGTCACTGTAGCGACAGAATTTACTATCACGAGCAACTATTGCGACATTTTTAACTGCTTCATTGAACAAAAAAATTGTATGTATTTGGCATTTTTAGATAAAGTCGTATAATTATGTCAACTCAAGCGACTCTTCTCACATACAGCCAGTTTTAATGAGATTTTGGCTTTACTCTGTGCGATTTATAAAAAAATTGTATCCGGAATTTTTGAGATATAGCCGTCAGAATATTTTAACACCAGCGATTCGCGAGCACTTCTCTTATAGGGTCAGCTTTATTGAGGTTTTGGTTATATCTTGTGCGATTTACAAAATAATCGCCTGAATATTATTACAAAATCGATTCTTCTCCACTTTTCGTATATGGCCAGATTTATTGAGTTTTCTTCTATATTCTGTGCTACTTACAAACAAAATGCAACTGAAATTTTTGAGATATAGTCGCCTGAATATTTTAATACGAGCGATTCACGAGCACTACTCGTATAACGTCAGATTTATTGAGGTTTCGACTATGTTCTATGCCACCTATAATAAAATATTTTCTGGAATTTTTGAGATATAGCCGTCTGAATATTTTAGCACCAGCGATTCACGAGCAGTTCTCGGACACGGCCAGATTTATTGAGGTTTTGGCTATATCCTGTGCGATTTACAAAGTAATTGTAGCCGGATTTTTGAGATATACCCGTCTGAATATTTAACAAAATCGATTCTTAAACACTTTTCGTATAGGGCCAGATTCATTGAAGATTCGTTTATATTTAGTGCGATTTATAAAAAAATTGTTTCCGGATTTTTTGAGATATAGCTAGTCGCCTGAATATATTATCAAAATCGCTTCTTCATCTTTTTCGCGTATGGCCAGATTTTTTGAGGTTTCGTCTTTATCCTGTGCTACTTACAAAATTTTTTATCTGCAATTTTTGAGATATAGTCGTCTGAATATTTTAACACCAGGGATTCACGAGCACTTCTCGTACACGACAACATTCACATAGTGGTTGTTTGACCAATGTCATATATACAACTGAATTTTATTTAATGAAAAATTGAAAAAGATTTCGGCTCATCGTTGACTGTGTTGTATCTTCTGGAGTCAGTTATTTGTTTGCGTAACGATTGATTTTTTTAAATTTGTTGATTTACTAAACAACTAAATATTTATCAAATAGGACGTTAATTTATTTGGGCAGCATAAAACACTAAATATGGTTGAATTTTTATAATGTGGAACAAATATTACCTTTCTTGCAACCAGCAGTGTAGTGTTGGGAGCCTTAAACGTAGTTCACCAGCGAATTCAATTAGGATTGCTTACATTCTATTATCAAATTCATCGGAATTTGCCTAATATGAACTGGGGCGTGCATCCGGGGATTAGCTCGTTCGGTACAAATTGTAATTAAATTACTAATAGTAACCGATTTTCTTTGCATTGATTGTTCACAGCAATGTCTTGTATTCAGTAAAGTTAAGCAACATTCGATTTCGAATACACCCAATTTATCGGATTGATTTCCGTCAACCGAAGGGTAAGATTTTTTCAATTTTACTATTTTCACATTTAGAACATCGTTGCAAAAAAAAACGAACACAATTGATATATTCGATACGCCGTCACTCCATAATCCATAAATATGTAAAAGCGAATCAAACCGTTTTGTTACATTCGTGAATTTGATTTAAAATCTGACTCCATTTGCAAAAGGATAAACTAAACAACTCAGGAATGGTGAATTTGATGTTAGATAAGCATTGTACAAAAGAATCATCAAGTGCACAGGAACGATTATAAAATGAATCTACCATTGACTACCATTTTTAAGGTAGTCAATAGTAGACTCCCATCCTTTAACATTCTTAAATAATATTGGCAGCTTTTGAGATTTGATTATTACAGTTTGTTTCTGAATTACCAGCTTGACAGATGTCTAGAACTTCATAGTCGCAAAGCTATCCATGGTTTGTTATGTTTTTCAAATTTAAATAGTTAAGGTTTTGATTGGAACTGTTCCTTTTCTTCCATACTCCGCCTACTTCTTTCGTCTCGGAGCAAAATGACTATTGACATCCGGTGTAATATTTTACTACGTTTTTCTTAACTTGCTTTCTTGTCTATCTGTCTGTCTGTTTGCGTCAAAATTTGAGGTCGAAATTTGAAGCACTTCTCATCTTTCGATTTCGCTTACTTGAAATTTTGTTCACTTGGTTGTTTCACCTAACAATCTCATATTTTCAAACATTCGAAACAAAAATCTAAGAAAATTTGTATGTGTTAGTGCAAAAACTGTTAGTGAAGTGTGTTAGTGAAAAATATTTCGCGTTGCAGGAGGTGCAATATACATTCATTTCCCCACATTTTCCCCAGATTTTGGCAATGAGAATATTCAACTTATCGGCCCGAAAGCTATACAATTTCCTGCTAAATATAATTATGGAACAATTGAGCGTAGACAATTACCAATAATTTTGTGTTAGGCATGTACAGTCCACAAAATGCAGGGATGTACCGTCGATAATGCAGTCGTTTACTTAAGAAGATCACTTTTTCAAGACGGCCAAGCTTACGTCGCATTAAGCAGATTGAGATCTTTAAATGGACTGCAAATTGAGGAATTGGACTGTAGCAAATTGTCAGGAAAGAAGCCATGTAACGAAAGGGTAATCGGAGAAATGGAAAGAATGCGACAATATCGACCTCCATAAGACCCTTAACTTCTTTTTATTAACTTTAAGTGTTCATTATTGATTCTCTGTTTGGAAATTAATGTTAAATGTTTATGATAAATTTACTTGAATAAAGAGATGAAATTTATTTTAAAACAAATTGTTTCAATTGATAACAAGATTCAAAATTCGTACAACTAAAAAGAGTAAAATAATATATATAAAAAAAACTTTTTAAAATACCACGTTTTTCTAATGCACTAAAAAGAAGAAAATAATTTTTTTCTGGACATATAGAATTATCTGGGCATTTATACTTAAAACTAGCACCAATTTTCAACAACTAAAAACGTGGGGCGCGTTTTTAAAAGTAAAAGTTCCGTAAATCAATTCTTTATAAAAAAATAAAAATAAGTTCTTGGTGTACTTAACGTGAAAATTTAGGGCTTTGACACTAGCATCTTATATTTGTCAACTCTCGTCAAAATCTCTCGTATACCCTGCATATCTCGTACAAGGTTGAATATCGAGACGACTGAAAAATATTTAGAAGCAAAGCTTAATAAAAAATTATAATTCCCTAATTTATTTTATCAAACACCCGAGTGGACACTGGATGAATTTGTCTAGTAAATGTCTAGTTGTAAGGAAGACTAATGACATGTAGACGTAAAGCGTGTCAATAGTCGTCCTTACAACTAGATATTTATTAGACAAATACGTCCAGTTTCCACTTGGGACACAAACACCTTAATCATAAATTAGGTATAGGAAGGTTCTAAGCTAACAAAATGTTCTAAAAATACCATAAGAAGTTATCCAAATCACATTTATCAATTTTCTTTTCTAAAATGCGCCCCACGTTTTTAGTTGTTGAAAATTAGTGCTAGTTTTAAGTATAAATGCCCAGATAATTCTATATGCCCAGAAAAAAATTATTTTCTTCTTTTTAGTGCATTAGAAAAACGTGGTATTTTAAAAAGTTTTTTTATATATATTTTTAATTAAATGTTAGCAACACAATTGTACCCGTGTTAATTTAGAATCATTTGTGGAGTTTGAGGTAACAATAAAGTTATGACAATAAATCAAATATTCCATCATAATCAGTTTATTTGGGCAAAACTAAAATCAGATACTACCGCATCAAAAACCGGCCCTAATATTATGTTCCTATTATGCACTTAATAAATCATTAGAGGGAATGGGTCATTATCGCACTATCATACTAAGTTAGCATTATTCAAAGCGTCACCAGCAATAACTTGGTTTGGGTTTAACAAATAACTTTTTTTGTTGTTTTATTGATTGTAAAATCTATTTCGCTTCCAAAAGAATTGTTTTTGGAAGGCTATTCCATAATTTTGAAAGGTCCTTCCTCCCCAAAATAGCGAAGATAGTTTGTGCCCGATTTAGATAAATGTTTCGTGCCTCGTTGAAATATAAAATGTTGACCTAAAAATCGGATTCCTGAAGGTATTGGGTAGTTCTCCAAAATTTCCCGGTATCCTTCTTTCCTTAAGATTCCGTCAATTTTCACAATATCTCCTACACTAAAGTAGTACCAGAAATATAGCCCCAAATCGTCACTAAATTACCTACATACTTTACGGTAGCAGCAATACACTCTTTTCTCACGAATTTTCGTGTTCGGGTACCGAACACTTCAAATTTGAACTCATCCGTCCATAAAACATTGTTCCAATCTTCTATCGCCCAATGTTGGTGTTCAAGACCTCCTTTAAGATGCTTTTGCTTATTTTGTTTGCATAGTAATCGTTAAAAAAATGATGACGCATGATTTTGGCTCTATACTCTAAAAGGCTCTGGTTTTGGTTATGCAAAATACTTTGAAATCATTATTCCCAAAAACTCTTTTAAACACTTTTCCTGCCCCAAACTTGCATATTATTCAAGGCAGAGTAACCCTCCTGAGCATAAAAATATAACAACGACCATTTTAAATATTTTCTTCTTGTTATGATATATTGTTCAAACTTTGTTTTAGGTTTAAAACTATAACTAAAGACCTGATGAATAAAAAAAGGATTTCTGAATCTAAGCCTCTAGGTAGATAAAGACTTTGATAATGGCACTGCGTAAAATCCAGCCTTGCTTACAGATTAACAAACTTTCTTGTCTGGCCAGATTAAATAATTGCAGAAAATTTCTTGCATACATATTCAAAAAGTCTGGACGCAAAGCCGGTTGAGAAAGTTACTTAAGAGGATTATAAAGCTTGAAGAAATGACGTAAGCAACCAGCCAGCTTAACATGACAAAGGATTTCGTAAGCTATTACACATAATCAATGCGACCCTTCGGTTAAAATATGTTCGGCATCAATAGAAAGTAGCAGAAGTAATGTTGGATAGCAAACCTGATAAACCACCTAACGATAAAAATCAAACAATCCAATTTCTTTGCTGCCGATTATGTCAAAACCCTTTGAAAAATTATTACTAAAGAGACTTAAACCAATAATTGAGAACCGACAACTAATTCCTCCACCTCAATTTGGATTCAGAGGAAAGCATTCTGCAATTAAACAGGTGCATAGAATCACAAATATAATTGATAGAACATTAGAACGTAAAAAAGTATGCTCAAGCATATTCCTGGACGTCGCGCAAGTATTCGATAAAGTTTGGCACAGGGGTCTGGAATACAACCTGTGTAAAGATCTGCCGAGGCAATTCTATGCCATTGTTGTGAATCACTCATCTCATACACCCTAAATTGTAAACTATGCTCACAAAATCAGTATACATATTCTGAATTGTAAACCATACTTAACTTATAATTTACATAACTCTAGGCGCTAAGAAAAACTCTACATAAAATAATTAAGTACTTAAACTTGAAAATACGATAATATATGGTAATAAGAGTAAATAAGAAATATAACAAAGATAACATATATTAATTTGAAAACAAAAGTAAATTGTAATACATAAAAATATGGGTCAGACATAAAATAGAGAATACAAAATTAAAATGTGTAAAATTACATAACAGTAAAATATAGGACAGAAAATTAATTAAAACTCATAAAAAATGTCTAGTAATAATAAAATATTAAAACAACCCAAAATCAAATTTAAGAAATGAATGACCCAAAATAATTAAATAATTATTTTATGGAAAATGCAACTTACACAAACCTAATTAACATTATTTTCTTTAGGGGTAATTGTCTCCATTGGTATTACAACAAAAATCGTATTGATCAATGTTATTGTTAGTGTAAAACATCACACACTTTTTTAGTATATAAGATCAGTAAATTTTAACCAAATAGTGATTGTATTTTTAAACTCCGTAAAAGAAGGAATTGTATTTCAAAAGCTCACATAAATAATAAAGAAAAGAATAATAACTTTTAACGTTTCCATAATATAAAAACAGGGAATAATCCAGCAAGGAGATCCAGTCAATTGTAAGTATTCCAGCTACTAACCATTACGCCCAGGTCTTGATTCAAAGCCGACAAAAGAACATATAAGTGCTACGCACAAGTTTCATTTGTTGGTTATTGTCCAAGGTATCCGATTAGCACTACTAATAACGTGCCTAAGTGGCATTTCTTAATTTATAACGAAAAGTTTGTATAATTCCGGTAATAGCCCCCACCAGTGGTAAGCTCGGAATTATCTAATCGATTTCCTTTCTTAACAAAACAATCAGCTAGTTTCAATAGAAAGTAGAGCGATATCAATTAAGTGAACTAGAATTAGATATAACGAAGTATAAATATATAATAATAATATATATTTATAAAACACCATACTAAGATCTTATTTATTCAGTAGATATCTTCGAATGAAATTTGGGAATAAATACTACGGGCTAAAGATAATCTCTGTTTACTATATCTAAGAGACATACCAACCTAAATTGAAGTAACATAGCCACCTTTGCAGATGGCACAGCAATTATGGCAATTGGAAATACTGTCGCTGATGCAATGAGCAAGCTCCAGGGGATGACCAATGCGGTTTGTAACTAGGGGTCCGCAAAAATTATCGATACTTTATAGTATAGATACTTTGATTGCTATACCAAGTACTTTTTGTAACGATACCCAACTGGTATCGATACTTTTTGATAAAAAATTGTACATGCTACTGCATATTTATGGGCTACACGAATTAAAAAAGGCTGAAATAAAAATTGTCATCAAGAAATATTCATTTAAGAAATAAAAAAATGAGTGAAACCGCCGGTTTGGTGAAATTGAAAACAACCACATTATGGCTGTTTCAACGATTCTCGATCCCCGCTTCAAAAATATTAATTTCAAAGATACCTTAGCTGGTGCCCGTGCTATTTCATCCATCAGAAAAATAATGGACGCCTCTTATATCATATCATCGTCGCCTGGATCAAATGATGAAGGAGATCGGCCAGAACAGCCCTCAACCTCATACGATTTTTGAAGCCATCACAAAAAATTAGCTCACGGCCGTCGTAAAAGGCGTTCTGACAAAGACGGAGAGAAAGATGGGCTGAGTTTATATTTGACGAATTCAGTTTGCCCACTAAAATCGGATCCTATAATTCAGTGAGAAGAAATTGAAAACGTTTTCCCTCACTTGTACCGCCTTGTCAAGAAGTACCTGATACCCGGTACCTCCGTACCATAAGAAAGATTGTGTAGCGGCTCACTCATGCATGCTCCGCCACAAAGTATCACTCACGTACCAATAATGCAACGTCTTCATGCCGCTCAACTTTGACATTACCATTTGGGAACACACGCATTCAACCAATGAACTACTGTCTCTTCCACATGAAGAGACAACAAAACAAAATAATATAAATATTTCTTTTCACATCACTGCTCTCGTTCTCTGCAGCGACAACACATCGCTCGTGGTGTTGGTCGCCCACCATATTTGGTGCTGTCGGAAAAAAGGTGACAAAATATGTATTAAAATAAATGTTTATAAAATAATTAAAATAAAATTTATTAAAATAAATAATTTATTAAATTAAGTTCATAATTTGTTATTATTTATTTGTGAACGGTAAAATTGGTTTCTTAAGCTGGAGCGATTTTAACACAAACCCGAAACAGACTTATGGGTGACAGGGTGGACAAACTTCTCTTTCTCAAAATTACTAATTATTATTTGTTTTGTGTTTCTTTTGTGTAGCAAACACATTATAACAAATACAAATTTACATAAATACTTTATTGGTCCCTCCCTATTAAAAAACTTATACTAGAAATCAGCTAAGTGTTTTTAAATTGTACTCGATATTTAAGAGTATCGATACTTTTATTACGATACTAGTAATGAGTAAAGTATCGATACTTTCATTTCGATACCACATCCCTATTTGTAACTGGATAAAGCTATAGAGATTGCGATCGGGAATTCTTATCTCGAGAATTCTGGAAATTTTGTAAACATTTGTAAGTCTCGTTTCTCGAAAAATTTAATTTCAGGAATTCATGTTTCTCGAGAAATAATGTATTTATCTCGGGAATTTTAAAACACAAATTGCAATAAAATATTTTTCTAGAAACTTTATACAGGATTTCCAGATATTGTGCTGAACGGGCGATAGATGACAATATTTTGGGGCGAAATCGAACGTTTAACACGTACTTTATAGTCAAAACTTATTAATTTGACATAACATATACAGCTGAAGGTGATGGCATAAATAATTTGATATGAATTTCTCTACTAAATAATAAACTGGTTCTCACTTTAATCCACATAATTTATAGAAACTAAAATTCTACTCCACCTTTCCTTTCAGTATTTGATAAAATAATTAAAAAGCCTACACGAATTTAGAAGTAACACTTCATTTGGATGGTTTCTTTTGTCTATGGATGGAATACATATTTATCAGCTGACTCCTTATTCGTGATTCAATTATACAAATAACATTACTGCAAAAGAATACGTATCAGCATCTAATTAGAAAATGGTTGTCACAACAAATCACTTCAGTATCAGAGTTATTTGAATAGTAGCCGCGTTTTAAAATGTATTAATTTAACGTTAATTAATACATTTTATGCGAGTGCACATTTGTTTAACAGTTTAATTCAAGAATAATTTGAGGAATAAGGTACTACCCTAAGCTAAATACCATGAAATTCAGAGATTGGCTTGCTATGACACCATATATAATGAAAAGAGGACGCCCGGCATTTCATAATTAGGCTTGGGCTGTGTGCATGGAATATCGACTGTCCATTTTACATTCTATATGGTGCTGTAGCGGCTCACTCATGCGTGCTCCGCCACAAAGTATCACTCACATACATTGGCGTCTGAGTTAACCTAACCAATAATGCAACGTCTCCACGCCGCTCAACGTTGACATTAACATTTGGGAACACACGCATTCAACTAATGAACTGCTGTCTCTTCCACATGAAGAGACGAGAAAACAAAATAAAATATTTCTTTTAACTTCAGCCTGCTCTCGATCTTCAATGCGGTAACATGTCGCCCACATCGTGCGGTAGTGGAAAATAAATATAATAAAATGGTGATTAATAAATTACAATACTTGTGAAAATAATTAAATAAAATTGGGCGTTTGTTTAAAATAAAAATAAATAAATTTTATTAAATTAAATTAAATTATAAATTAAATGATTTTGGATTAATAAATATTAAACATCTTGAAGCACTTTAACGCCTATGCTGGTCTGGCCTTTTTGCACATATTACCAAAATGATCTATCGTGGAAAAACATGATTCTACACTTTCCTAAATAAGAGATATTGGTTCCTTGCAATCTCCCTATTCTCTTGCAATTTCCAAAATAATAAATTCGGCAACAAAAATAAATCCTGTAGTATTAATTAATCCCAAAATTTAAATAATATAATTATGGCTCTTATTTCTAATCATTAAGCTTAAGATTTTTTTTTTTTGGGAAATCCAAATCAAAAATTTGTTTGATATTTATTCGATTTAGGGCAAATAAAGGCGAATGAGTCCTACATTTTTCCACATATAATTTAAACATGTTTGCTTATTTTATGATTTAAACATTTTTAATTTTTGACTTACTTCGCTTAAAATTGGATAAATCAAAGATACGAGTACGTAAGTCAAACAATATTTTTTTAGAAGCCAAACAAAGTTTAACTTTTGCCTGAACTAATTACGTTAGATCAATAAATAAAGAATATTAGATTGCTTCTCTAGTTTTCTTAACATTCTTTGATTGACCGAAGTTCTTCTAGAAAACCAAATTTTCTAATTGTTGCTTTTATTTATTTACAAAAAGGTCCATTAAAGAGTTTTTAATGGCTGAAAATTTGTGAAAAGATATTAAATAAAAAAATTTAAAAGTGAAACGCAATTAACGGTTATTTATTATGTGTTATGCAAGTTGCATTATTAAGTGTTATTAAAAGAAGCCGGCCCCGGTAACACTCAATAATGCAAATTGGCACTCGCCTTTAAATTTATTTTGTCGCTTAAATACGTCGTTATTAAAAATTCAAGGGCATACGGCAAATTTGAAGTGGCTATGTTTTAATGCAACTTTCAAATATCCTGGGGAGGCTCAGACGCAGAGTTGCGAAGCCAGGTTGTCGATTGGATTGTTAGGGACAAAAAACAACATTTCCACAATTTGGCAGCTCTCATCACGTACCTTTATGAGGTTATTTGTGTATTCGATTCGAGTCAAACGAATCTGATTCAATTCAAATATGAATCCAACACATCGAGGCCTAGAATACGTTCAAATCGAATTCACAAATAGCCCCCTGATTAGTCGAAACTTTGGAAAATTTATGGATGTAAAGGAACTCTTCGAAATTTAAATGGATCAAACAACGTACATTGAACTATAGAAACGTAAACAAATGCAATTCTACTCTATTTTAATAGAGAAAATCGTCTCAACCGTCGCCCGCCGCGGTGT
Organism: Tipula vernalis; assembly: GCA_958295665.1. NCBI lineage: Eukaryota > Metazoa > Arthropoda > Insecta > Diptera > Tipulidae > Tipula > Tipula vernalis. The sequence goes on from OY282560.1 coordinate 287,047,708, forward strand.
CCTTTAGAGGTAGGGACTGGTTTTGTGTCCAGTTTTTTAAGTGGATAGAGATGTGGAATCATTTTTGCACTACCTGCCCAGCACCTTATAATACGGAAGAGATAGTTTGTCGAAATTTACAGCCAAAAGAGATACATATTAAATCCTAAGCCTACCAATCATTAACGATACACGATATAGTAAAATGTATGGACCAAATACGGAAAATTTTACGATTACAATCAAACCTTATCAGTGGAATACCACGTACAGATTTAAAAAACCTGATGTGGCGGATTGGATTGTGTATAGTAAAGACTCGGTTGACAATACCAGAAAGGGTCATTTATACTGGTATTGCAACTCTAGAGCTATTTCACAAATCGTGATCACCTTAATATTAAACGCAGATTGTAATTTCGTACGCGTTCATATTTTTTATATTCACTTTTAAATTTTTTTATTTAATTTTTTTTGTTTATATAGATCGTATTTTCCGAATTTTCGCAACATGTTATTTCTTAAAAATTTTTAATATTATAGACTTTCCTACTGAAAAGCCCGTATTAGGTCTTTTTTTGCGTGTATTGTGTCATAAATATTTAGTAAAGATCCAAACACAATGATGTCTGTTTCCTTTCCGTTCCGATCACTTTTTATCTGGTTCGCCTCGGCAGTTTCACCAGCCGAAACAACCGAGCGAAACTCATCATTGTGTTTGAAAACTCTATAAGCTTTGATATTTCATTATGGAAAGAGACACAGTTCAAAGGTTGCACCCATCCTATGTTATGGGATATCACGGACAGATTTGGAAAATCGAACGTGTCCTCTTTACATTCTGTAAAGTTTCTTACAGAAATGTGAGGTTAAACAAATGTATACTCACGTAAACTTGGTAAAAGGTGCGTTAACAACTTCACGGCGCCCTTTAATAGCCCAAGCTGATTTGTAATCGGAGTTATTCCAACGGTTAAACGGGAGCTATTGTAATCTTGATTCTTGGGCCTTCTATTGGTTTTCCAATCTACCTATGTAGGCCCACCAGGCAGCAATAACAAACAAAAGTTTCTCCTCTACATGATTTTAAGTAAGGTGGCCCAAGTAGGTCTTGCAGATGCTGCTCTGTTTTGTCTTCGGCCTACATTTCAGCTCAAAATGAACGAAATGTTTTTGAATCAGGAAACTTCAATCAATGTAATAAAAGTATTTTTTTGATAAAATTTTAGTAATTTAAAAAAATAGAAAAATTCTCGAAAAATCCTTCGGGAAACAAATTTCTCCGTTTCTCGAGAAATAAAATTCTCGGGGAATCTCAATTTCTAGACAAAGCGTTGGCGAATCAAGCTTAAGGAGACAAAATCCGCGCATATTAACTTTACATATCAAAAGGCTTATCATCTACCTATAGAAATTAACTCGGGATCGGGACACGTGCCATATGGAAATACAGCTAAACACCTTGGCATGACCCTCGATGCCGAGCCCAAGTGGAGAGAGTATGTCAAAAATAAAAAAGGAAGAACTTAACATAAAGTTCAGAAAAAGGTATTGGCTCATAGGTAGAGGCACTGAGCTCACAATTCACAACAAGCTGCTGCTATATCGGCAAATTCTGAAGCCGGTATGGACCTACGGTATATAACTGTAGAGATGTACTAAAACAAGGGTCTTCATAGAATCGTCAATGCTCTTCGGTACACAAGAAATGGGAACCAAAAATGGACCTATAGATGATGCATGCCGCAAAATACGAAATAAAGTTCCAGGATCATGGAGACCCCTATATTCGCAATATGATAGATAACCCTGTCGTTGAAAGACGACTTCAAAGAACGAGGCCGCATCATCCACTTAAAACTCACAAAAATTTTATAGATCAAAATAATTTATAATGGTTTCTTAATTTCGATGCGTGTTAACTTGACCATGTAATGTAATCCTGGGCCGCAATTCTGATTAAGCAATGAAGCTGTTATACCAAAAGGAAGAGTTACATTCCTTTGTGTGATCATTTTCAAATGCAAGCTATTATAGTTTCCTTTACATATACATAGAACCTAATATACAGTTTGTCGAGAATTAAACTTAACAAGTCACCTTCAGAAACCAGAAAAAATTATATGTCAACATTTAAAAAAGTGCTCACCTACACACTCTAAAAATATCTTCAACGTAAACTATAATTCAATTTGTATAATATTCAAATTTTATTTAATTTTATTAATCAAAAATTAAAAAAAAAAATTTTTTGATATGTATCTGCGTGCCTGGAAAATATTTGTTTAGGCGAAGTTACTATTACACGAAACGTATAAGTTTTATTAACGGCAACTAATGCTATTTCAGCTTACCATGCTATTCCACCTACAACATCATTACATCAAGATATAATCTACTAAAAACTAAACCAAGAAAATCAATATGGAAATTTATTTGTTTAGTATATAGTAGCTACAAATCAACATGTTGGATGTATAGCTACCCACATTTTATTGAAAATTTACTGTACTTTGACAATAGTTTTAAACTATGGCATTTGTAGTTTTGTTTATGAAAATATTTTATTACATTTCTTAGGTAATATAAAAGTTAGCAACACTATAAATTGTTTTAAATTGAATAATTTCATTATTTATAAATAGTTCTTGTTGACATGAATAGTTATGTACATAAAAATGTAATTTTATAATATAAAAATATAAGACGATTAGCTTAAGAGGTTAACAAAACGTAATAAAGATATTAGTAACACAAAAGGAGTTTATAATTTTATTGTTTGTAAGCCATTAATTCATTTATACACAAAGAATTATGCCTTTATTGTTATTTCTAAATTTAATCGACTAATGCTTATATTTTACCACCAGTTCTTCAAGAAAAATGATACGAGGGAAATATATTACCGTGAAAAATTTTATAATTTCATTGTCAGTGTAATGATAAGGAAAAGGAGAAATCACACAGGTACGAGTAAAACGTATATTTATTCGTTTTATGTTGATTAATGGAAGCAATAAAAGTTTTCGAGAAAATGTACATATAATAACATCAGAGATTAAGTGACACCAAAATGACAAAGTTGGATTCATTGACTTTTTATGCGTACATATTTTAGAGGGGTACAAAATAAAAATAATTCGCAAGATGCTAGTAGAATGATTGATTAGAATTTGTAAGCCTTATCTGCTCCCAAATTTTAAATTATTTCTCTCTTTCTTGATTATACAAAGCCATAGTCTAAAAAACGAAGCTTTTATAAGGAGGAATTAGAAAAGAGGAAAAAACCAAACTTTTCATAGTAAAATACACAAAACATATGGAAATCACTTTTTTTACTAAGATAAATATTTAAATGAAAACGTTACAAATTCTTAATTGTGATTTCTGAAATACTTTCATAAATGTTTGAATTTCAACACATATGAATGTCGTTTAAGTAAATCGTTCTCATTTGCTTGTAATAATTGATTTATTCAATCCAAAATTTAATAAAAATTTCATAACAGGTCATTAAGTCAATATGCATTACATAGATGGCAGTAAAAATCGTACCAAAAAGTACCACCCAGGGGAAATTGCAATTACAAAAATTATAGGAAAAGCAAAACAAAGACACAAAATGTTAAGAACGTGTGATAATTTTGTGATTAACTAATTTTTTTTCGTATTTTTCTGTGAACACATTAGACATCTTACGTACACTAGTAAAACTAACGATAAATTTAGCAAGTATTATTTTAATTCGTCAGAGCCAAATTTGATGTAGTTTTAAAAATGAAAGTTAGAAAATATATTTTTGAAATAATTTAATTTTAATATTTCTGCAATTATTGTAATATTTATTTAATACCAATATAGCCTTCCTCTATATTGTTGTTAAAGATATGTAAAAAACAATTATATAAAAATTTTATAATAGTTTTGCTTTTTTCATTGAAAAACTTGAAGCTAAAAAACACCATTTCTACTCCTATGGAAATCAGTGAAAATTATACCACTAAAAAAGCTTCTAAATGAGTATAGCTCTATACTCTAGAAGGCTCTGGATAATATCGCCAAGAATATATTATTATCATTATTCCTATTTTTTTATCAAACTGTAAATAAAATAAGACGTGGTACAGGAAAATTGATTTAATCAAAGTGCTTCCAATTGGAACTAATAAAACTTCTTGTAAGAATGCAAAACTTAAAAGAAACTTAAAGCCAAGCAAAAATGGAAACATTACAGGTTGCCACTGTAATGGATTATTTGGATTACGAATGAGTAACCCAAATGAAGATTGCAATGAGCAATCCGGAGCAGCTGTATTGATAGGAATCAGAAGCAGCTGTTCCTATTTTTTTTATATTGTCCACCGATTAATATCCAAGGTCAAACATATCCAAGGTGATAAATTAAATTAACCTCGAATGGGCTGGAATACAAGGCCCGTCCACTAAGGAACATTTATCCATTCTTCAACATTTCAACTTAACGATGAAAAACGTCACCAAAATGTTAAATGTCATCAATTCTGTGAGTGCTGTAGATTGTGCTTTTTTTTAAATTCTACAATCAGTGGCGTAACTACAAATTTCGGGCCCCCTGCAAAAAAAAATATTTCTTCCTATTGTCTAGTCTCGCATTAATTAAAAGTATCTGATTTTGAGAGTAGATGACAAAAAACATCTTGCATCTCAATGCTCTGACGATTTCTAAATATATCGATAAAGCATCACACATTTCGAATATAATTTGAAAAATATCAAGAATTTCGAAATAATCTCAAAAATGTCGAATTTTCAAAGTACCTTGAATATTCTTGAAAGTTCTCAAATATCGAATTATCCGTAAGTTTTGTTAAAAAATTGTATAAGCATAAAATATGTATTTACAAAAAATTGTCAATTAGTTTTAAGTTTGATAATTAATTTAAACACGTTTGGGTTTTAACTTAACTTTAACGTTGAGCCTTTTTCAAACTTTTAAATTTTTGTTAAAATGTTTTATGTTTACAAACCATTTTACTCAGAAATATGATTTTACAAAGGGTGACGAAATTTTGGCTAAAATTTAGAATATTTGTTCTCAAAATTAATCATCAGTCACCAAAAGCTTTTAGTTTTAAGATGTTTTCAAACCAAACCAAACCGAACCTAGATTTGATAAATTTAGCATGTTTATGTTCAATGAGCTTTAAGCTTGATAATTAAATTATACCTTTTTTGTGTGAACTTAACATTTGTGAGCCTTTTCATAATTTCAGGTTTTTGTTAAAATATCTTAAGAGCAAAAATTATGTTTTGCAAAAATGTTAAGATCTATTCATTTTCAATGCTTTCAATTAGAAAATCTCTCTAAACCAAACCATGTTATTCAGAAATTCTATTTTATAAAGAGTAATGGAATTTAGGGACAATTTAGTACATTTGTTCTCAATATAAATTATCAAGAGCGTTTAGTCAAACCACACCATTTTACTAAGAAACTTGGTATTATAATATAAGCTTTCGTTTATCGAAGCTTTTTGAATCAAATCATTTTACTCCGAAATTTGGTACTAAAATGTGCGACGAAATTTTGGGATAAATTTAGTATGTTTCTTTCCAATGAGCTTTAATCTTAATAATTATTCATACTTTTTGGGGTTGAACTTAAAATGTTTGAGCTTTTTAATAATTTCAGGTTTTTAATCAAATATTTTATGAGCTGAAATTGTGTATTTTGAAAAAATTGTGAAGAGCTTTAGGTTTAAAATCTTTCACTTATTGAAGCTTTTTAAACAAATCATTTTACTTCGAAATTTGATACATCAAGAGATAACGGAATTTTGGTTAGGATCTAGAATATTTGTGCTCAATGTAAACTATTAAGAGCTATTAGTTTTAAGAGCTTTTCAAACCAAACCATTTGACTTTCAAATTTGATGTTATAAAGGAAGGTGGTATTTTGGGATTAATTTAGAGTATTTGTTTCCAATGAGCTTTAAGCTTGATAATTGATTTATACTTTCTCAGTAAGTTGTGTGTCTTTCCATAAATTATGTCTTTCGTTCAAATGTTTTATGAGCATAAATCATAGAATATTTGTTCTCAATGTAAATTTCCTCCAAAATGGGTTTCTATTTTCGAGCGTTACATGTGTAAGAAACCCAATTAATTTAGTCAGATTTAATTTTGTGGACATATTCGGGCGATCGTTCAAAAGATGAAAACACTAGATGGAACAGAACGTAACTCATTTGAATGGCCTCAAATAAAACAAAACATCTTGCAACTCTATGCTAAGACGAGTTTTAAATATGTATATCGAATATGTCTAATTTTCAAAGTACCTTGAATATTCTTGAAAGTTCTAAAAAGGAAACCCTATAAATGGTAATCACTGCGGCGTACAACGTAAATAACCTCGACATTCTTGAATAATTTCGATTAACCTACAGGTAATCGGAGAAATATCAAAATTATAGCATAATCTAACCAAGATCTTACAAACTTCGAATAAATTTAAAAATCTTTAAAAATCTCGAATAATCCTAGAAATGTCGAAAAACTGAAAAAATCTAGCATAAACGGTTCGGAAAATCCCTATATTATGTGAATATCCATTGATCTCGAACAATTCAGCTTTTTCGCTTTCTCCAAAGCTCTCAAAATATGGTTGTAACTAAACAATGTTATAATGTTTAAAAACAATGTTAAATTTTTGTAAATATGGAATAATTTGTCAAGTTACTTAATGTTACTAATACAACTAAGCAAGTTAAGGCTAAGCTCAACAAAACGATATGCAATAAGAATAGAACCCTCGGACCCTTATCGGTTATTTTTTTAAATATCGAGCAATCGTATTCTTCGAATAGGCTCTAAAATTCTTGTACATATAACATCGAACTATCAAATACACCCTACTACAAAATCAAACATACTCGAATAATTTCGAGTATATGTTTGATTTTGCGAATCTCATTTACGATGATTTTGAGAAATATTAAAAATTGATCAAAAGATGAAACGTGAGACAAGCGAATATGAAATCGGGAAGCAAGAATTTCCAAAACCAGTAGAATCCTACCAAACACACCCAAAAAAAAAAACACCATCACTAGTTGCCAAATTAAGTGGAAATTTACATTTTCCTTATATTTAAAATAGTTTTCCAAAATAAACCTGTAAATTTCATTTTTATTTACCGTTTACTGGTAATCAAAAGATCCGCTGAATGAGAAACTATAAGTCGCACGAACACTAATTGATTATAGAGACTTACTGATTTGGCTCAAGTGAAGGAAACAAGAATTTATTTTCAGTCGCGGTTATGTATTTTTTCTAGTTTTTTCTTGATTTTTATGAACATCACAATGACACATCGCAAGCTGCTAACACCAGCAGATTACTATAAACTCCCTTTTTCAAATCAAATTTAACCTTTGGCAAAATAAATTTTATCTGTTGGGAAATCAAATTCAACCTGTTCGAATCAAAACTTGATTTGTAGGCTCAATTTGATTTGTGAAAGTTTGAATTTTGATAAATGCAAAAGGGGTTAACTTGTAGTTACGCAAAAGGTATAATACAAATAAATCAACCCAGGAAACATAAAAGTCGTTGTCGTTTGATATCGAAATCTTCAATTTTAAACGAGCTTGGCTAATATTCTTTTAAATCTAAATATCGGTCGGAACCATACCTGGTTGAGCCTGTCTTAAGAAAATATTTAATAGCAACAGGAACAATTTCTTCTTTTTCTAATAATTAGACCACCGCCATTTCTTAAAAATTTTCAAGAATTGTACCGTTCTAAAGTGTAAATTTGCACATTTTAACCTTAATCTGGGCTATCTAATCTTAAATTTGAACTAATAAAGGAAATCTCGTGGGCATCAACAACCGTGGCCCCTCTGCGGCTGCGGGTGCTGCGGGTACCTAGTTACGCCACTGTCTACAATAAATTCACGAAGTTTTGAAAAGTTTTCTTCTACTACAAATTTCATAATTTCTATAATTCCTATAAATTTTCTAAATCCATAAAATTCTATAAATTTTATAACTTATATAAGTTATCTCTTCAGTTTCTATAAACTGTAAATTCAATAAACTCTAATAAATTAAAAAAATTATCGAATTTACAGAATTTATAAAATTACAAAATATAAGGAACTTATTGAATTTTAGACTTTATAGAGCTTGTAGAATTTACAAAATTTATTGGATCTACATAATTTATAGAATTTAAGCATGTATAGAATTATAAAGTTTATAGAATTTGTAGATATTATACAGGGTGTGCCAGAAGTGTAGGATCAAATAAAGTAGAGTGATATGGGGTTTTATCGAATTGTTGATGGTTTATTCCACTTTCAGAGTTTTTTGGTTTAATTGCTTGCGCACCCACCAAAAAATTCTTTAAAAAAAATGAAGAATTATTTTATTTATCTTTCCTTTTTAGTGAGACTTTGAGGAGTGTACCTTTATTATAATGTGTGTGTGTGTGTGTGGATGACCGTTTGAAAATAAATGGTAAGATGCATCCAGTAAAGCGGAATATCTGGATGTAAAATGATATTTAAAAATTTAAAATTATATATCACTCATAGACAGTCTCATCGAAGATTCCACCTTGAGACTATTGTGTATGGTCGCACGACAAAACCGGTGATCAAAATAAATGGCGTCGCTTTTTCATCAATAACTTGTTTCAATTTTTCCAAACAAATCTTATAGCCTAAATTATGCCACGGTTCACGGCGCATCGTATTTTAAAAAGCAACCAGTTGCACCTTTTTCATGTGCAACGTGTACAAGACATTTTACCCGTTGACCGTAACAAAAGGGTGCCAATTTGCGACGAAACATGCTAGCGATATTCAACATCCACAATTTGCATTATTGGGCCCGTATTTCCGTAAATGAAAATTTGATTGGACCATTTGAACTACCACGTCTGATCAACAGGGAAGTCTATCAGAGTTTCCTACAAAATACCATGGCGGGATTACTTGATGACGTGTCCCTATGACCACGTCGAAATAAGTGGCTGCAGCTCGATGAAAGAGCAAATCAGACTGAGCAGGAGATGCGTCAATGAATAACCGAAGCGTCAAATATAATTAAAATTAACCAATGGGCGTTCCGACGGATTCGAATACATTTTTTCCAGCGAAGCAAATTGAGGATACTTCGATCAAAAAATCATTATTTTAATCATTTGGTTTTATTTCTGACAAGCAGCTATTTAAGCACTCGAAATTTTGGTAAGTGCCTTTTTTAATAAACACGATTTACTTTAAAAAAAAAAAAAAATTGATAAAAAACATGTTTTGAATTACCCTATGCATGATACCATTTTAGAATCTGGATTAATGTAGCAAGTTTTGCTGATAGTTGGTCAACTTTCTTTAGTACATTATTTTGCCGTCAGTCTCATTTAAAAATCTACTAAAATTTTTGGAAAACAAAACGACTTCACAAAACCATTGTTTTCATTTGACAGAAGGTAATAGACTTTATACACATGATTTTATTGGAAAGGTAGTAATCAAAAGAATTCTTGGTTTTTTAAAATTATTTTTTTGATGGGTATCCGATTTCACTGCTGATTTGGTAAAAAATGAAATCCCCTATCACCCTACTTTATTTGATCCTACTCTTCTGGAATACCCTGTATAAATTTATGAGTTCTTTATGAATATTCTTTAAACCCTATAAATTCTATAAATCTTTTAAATTCAATAAATTCTACAAATTCTGTACAGTCTAAAAATTCAGCAAGTTTCTTAAATTGTATAAATTCAATGAATCATATAATTCTGTAAATCCGATAAATTTTATAATACGTCTTTAAACTCTATAAATTCGGTAAATTGTATAAAAAGAAAGAATTTATAATTCAATAAATTTCATGAATAATACACTTCTTTAAATTTTATAATTCTATGAGTTCCATAAATTCTGCAAACTCAACAATTCTATAAGTAATTCAAGTATGTTTAAAATTCAGTAAGTTTTTTAAATTCTACAAATTCCATAAATTCTGTAGTTCTTATAAATTCCGTAAATTCGATCAATTCTATAAATCATAAAAATCCAATAAAATCTATAAATTTTATAAATTCTAAGATATTTATAAACTCTAAAAATTCAATAAATTTTATTAATTTTATAAACTGCATCAAAATTAAATTCTATAACTTTAAATTTTATAGATTCTATGGGTTCTCTTATATTCTTAAAATTCAAATTTGACTTATTTTAAAAATTCCATAATTAATATAAATTCTTTGAATTCTAGAAATTCTAAAAATTCAATAAATTCAATAAATTTTAATATTTTGCATAAATTGTTTTTGTTTCTTTAAAAAAAAAAATATTTACAATGGTACAGTGCTTTGATTCATGAGTAGAGCTTGGATGTTTATGTTAAAATAAAAAAAACTATGTACATGCAAATTTGCACTTAACAAACTTGAAATATGCTCTCAAAATGATAAAATATGTAACAGAAACTATAAAAATGCAAAGGATATCGACGAAAATGTCGACAAATTTTATGAGATCTTACTGCAAGGCTTTGAACTCCATGTGCCTATTTCCAACAAATCACCAAGTATTCACCCCATGATTCGACAACCGGCATATAAATCTAAAAAATCGTAAATGTAAGGCCTGTTGCTAAAATGATAAAGTCAAGTTTTGACACAGACAAGCTGGCCTTTCTACAAGACAGCGAGGAATTAGATGTCTAGTATCCAAACAAAAAGTAGAAAAAATACAAAACAGTTTGGGAAATATTTTAGGTCTAGAAGTGAAATGTAGGGGTAACCTGCCAATATGACTTTCAACAATATCAGCACCTCAAACGCCAAAGAAATAGCAAACATTTTTGCTGCATTTTTTCATTCCATCTATCGACCAACCTCCAGTACTAATTACATCGATAAAATAAGCAATAGCAACATATCAATCACTGTTCCAGTAATATCTGATGAAGACATTCTATCAGCTTTGAGGGGTTTTGGAGACAGATGTGGGCCGGATGACGAGCCCTCATCTATCCGAAAAACATTTGTGAGTAATTTAGTAAATCCGTTGTGCAAACTGTTCAATCGTTCCTTAACCACTGCTGTGTTTCCCGAGAAATGGAAAATCTCTAAAATAACTCTAATCTGTAAATTAAACAAACGGGATGACGTTACATGTTACAGAGGAATATCAACTTCATCATCAATTCCTAAATTATTTGAACTACATAGTTGTATTCAACGCTTTTAAATCGACACTAATACGCCATATATCTATCAACCAGCATGTGTTTGATCCTGGTAGCTTTATACCTACTAAACTGGTTGAATTCACCAGCCAAGTAATAAGGGAGATAAAAACATCATCAAGTAGACGTAGCTTATACGGATTTCAGTAAAATATATTAATTGGTTCAAGTCATACTTAACCAACCGTCTACAATATGTAATAATTGGCAATAAAAAATCCAACGTTACCAAAGTGACACCGGGTGTTCCTCAAGGATCACATATTGAACCCTGGATTTTTATTGTATTCATTGATCGGATAACCAAGATCATAAAAAACTTCAATCTTCTCATATTTGCTGATGACGTAAAGATTTATCGTACGATTGAACAAAGTTGTGATGCTGACAAACTGCAAGATGATCTCAATAGACTTTATGAGTGGTGCGACCAAAACTCATTACACTTAAACATCAAGAAGTTCAAAATTATTTTTTTTCATCGAAAAAGGAATCCGATAATAATGGCATAAAACATCAATAACAATGTAGTTCAAAGAGGTCAAGAGATTACTGATCTAGGAGTATCTTTCGTCAAAAACATTAGCTTTAACAGGCACATCGATAACTGTATTGCTAAAGCAAACTCTATGTTTGCCAACGATGGACTGGGAAAATTTCGCTTATATAAGATCTCAAGTGGAATATGCTGTAATCGTCTGAAGTCTTTATTATGATGTGCACATGAAAAGAATTGAAAGCATTCAAAAAAAGTTTTTGGTATTCCTTTTGAGAAAAACTGGGTGTATGGCTATAACGTCCGTTTTTATCAAAATGTGACCCGCTTACCACCATATTCGACAAGGTATAAGGAATATAAAATTTGCACCCTTAAAAAACAGATGTCTTCTTCTGTATGCTGCTTTTATTGGAAATGTCTTACTTGGCCACATCGATTCAGCCTTTGTATTGAAAAACATAACCATAAATGTTCCAAGCAGGACATCGTGTAATCATCGATTTTTGGCGCTAGAACATCATTCCACCAATTATGGCGATAACAACCCAATCAATAGATTAGCAAAATCATTCAATAATGCAGAGGATCAATTCGATTTTATTCTATCAAAAAACAATTTTAAACAAAACTTGAAAACTTATTTTTTAAATTTATGAATAATTTATGACTTAATTTTCTAAATTTCCTTTTTTTATTAATTTTAAATTTTAATAATTGGTGATTATTTTTTTATAAAATCATAAATGTTAATGACCAAATAGATTTCTTTACTTAAACAAATAAATAAATTTTATAAGTTCTATTAGCTATTTAATAAATTACACATATTCTAAAACATTTACAGTTTCAAAAAAATTCTTAATTTTTAAAATCATATTCTGTGAATGCTATAAATTTAATACATTCTATAAATTCTTTAAATTCAATCAATTTTACAAATTTCTCAAATTTTGTAAATTTTGTAATTTCTTTAAATTATATAAACTTAATTTAATTTAATTTAATTTTTATTCAAAAATTTTGTAAATTCTTTAATTTCTGTAAATTTAAATTTAAAAAATTCTCTAAATTCGATTAATTCTATTACATAATTCTAATAACTATGAATTTTATAAATTCAATAAATGTAAACGTCACCACCAATTCTTGACTGAAATAAGATTCTTGACTGAAAGAATTTTGTCAAATCAAAATTATCAATTTACAAATGTAAAGTAATTGTAATTTGTATTTTAATTACAAATTGCAATTCAAAGCAATTGTAACTTTTATTTTAATTATTCCACTAGAAAGTAAATGTAATTTGTATTTTAATTACTGAGTTTGATGTAATTCGTAAAAGTATTTTAAACACTCAGTGTAATGTAATTTGTCCAGCCTTGACGGCAGCTGGGCTTAATGCCAGCTAAATCAACAGTGCGTAGAGTAATTTTTAAAGCTCCATTTTTAAAATTAAAAAAATTAAAAAAAAAAATAATAACCACCACTAAACCCTGTACGCAAGCACCAAAGATTGGAATTCGCCAAGCAGCACATGAATTGAGATGTGCATACGCAAACAATGAATATATGGCTATAATTATTATTATGCATACCGAAATTCCGCTATTAAATTGAATTTTGTTTCCAATAAAATGACTGGAAATTCATATAAGGATATGCTGCAATAAGTGTTTCAACAAATTCAGGAGCAATTTGGGCCTCCTCAGATGATTTTCAACAGGATAATGCACCCATACATAATGCCCGTGTTGTAATGTCGTATACGAATCCAACGAAGAGCTGATCGCAGAAATTGAAGCTGCCTGGACAGAGATATCGTTGGACTACTTAAAATCTTTATGTGATTCTCTCAGGGACAGGACCTTTGAATTAATTTTAAAGAACGGGGGTAGTACGCATTACTAAAAATATCTAGAAAGATTAAAGAATTTCTTAATAAAAAAAATATTAAAACTAAAACATAAATGACTGTGTTTTAATTATATTTCTAAGTTGGTAGTAAAATAACATAAGATTCAAACTGATCCCAAAAAAAAGGGGAGAGGGACTTCCCTCTTTTCTCAACAAAAACACCTTCCCGGCTCCGCGAGAAACTACAGTAAAACTTCCATCCAAAAGCAAAACTGCAAGTGCATCCAATCAAGGGAATAACAGGGATGAAATCAGCAAAATGTCCGAAAAATGCAAAAATTTTCGGAAACAAAAATACTTGGGATTTGTCAGCAATGTACTAATATTAATCGAATTTATCTAATATTTGTACTAGAAGAACATCGCAAAGAAGTTACAAATTGCGGCCCGCTTCGTTAGCTAAGTTGACATTGAAGTAAATTTGTCAATTTGAATTCGATTAAGTTGATGTCTCTTGTTTCAAGAATAAAAGTGTAGTCTATTTCGCTTTTTGATTACGCTTTTTCTAGTGCGATCCCTTTTTGTTGCTTGCTTTTCCTTTCCTTCACATCGATAAAGTATGTATGCAGTACAAATATTGCGTGATGAAGAATCGTGAATGTAAGTAGAAATAGAATGTTTTTTTATTCGATGAAGCTGAGATAGCAGCAAAACAAGCATAATTAAAAAACGAAATAGAGTACAATTTTATTCTTGCAACAAGAGATATAAAATCTATCGAATTCGATTCGAAAGTGATGTTACAGCATCCCACCTCAGCATAAGCAAGATTATCCCGCGTTAGACTCGACCAGCAGCAATCGATATTCCAGCAACCCTCACCTTTAGGCCACTTATAACATTTAACTAACATATGCATCACACATGTATACAGCAGACCTCCCGTTTAATCCGACTACAAATTATACACCAGCATTATGTGAATCTTATTAAAATGTCAATAAAGAAACGATACAACCTCACCCGCTTTCGGGGCCCGGTCCACAATTTGTTCAAATGATTGTTCAGTCAATGAGAAATCCATCAAAGATGTTTGTAGATAGCAAAAATGCAATTCAGCAGAAATAGTGCCATAAAAACTTGATTGGCGCTATAGACAGAACATATGTTCCATTTTCTGTTGCGAAAAAGGGTACACGTCTATGACTTTTTCGGATATTTTTGATGCTGAAATGAGATTTATAGCCAAGATAGCCAAGTTCAGTTCTGATATATGAATTTTTTTTAAATTCTCATTTTCATTAAATAGATCGAAATAAGTCATCATTTTTTTTAAACGGAGAATACATTTTAGGCTATCACGAAGTGATCTGGCACGATGCACAATCACTCACAAAATGTATAATTCAATACTCACTTGTATTCAATAAAAAATTAAAAACAACCGCTTAACTAGTCACGGCCAACCCCCACAGTAATCCGGCTCATTTTCTGAAGAAGAAATTCTCAGCTTAGTTAGCGAAAGTTAGCTTGGTTTATCCCTCTGTTTTTTAAATGGTTTAATAAATTTTGGTTGAGATCCGTTCTAAATTCCTCTAATTTATCAAATAAAACTTAAAAAAAAAATCGAATAATCGAATAGTCAAAATCGCTCGAATTATTCGAACAATTCGATATTCGAATTGAATACCCTATAGTTATAGGTAAGTCACTTGTAGACCAAGTAAATTATATATTTAGATTAACTATTATATATTGTTATGGTAATGAATCAAATGCAATAATTACACCTTTTTGAGACTCTGTTAACGTTACCCGAAAGTTTCCAACCGAAAGTAAAAGTCGATAATGCAGACAACGTTATGTATACATTCCAGCCGAAAATAAAAATAAAATAGTGTTTTTCAGCCGAAAGCTAACAAAATACATGAAATGGAACAAACATTTTTGTTAATAGTCGTGGGAAGCTTTGGTCCTTTGGTGGAAAATTCGAAAAAATATTTAAAATTGGATTAAAATCATCCTCTCACATCGAGTATACATCTGGAGATGGATTGTCTTTATGTGATTTGTGAAATCTGGGAAAATTTGATTTCCCAAAAATCAATAGAAGGTTAGTTTAGGCTATTAGGGTGGCTGTCCCAAAGGAGCGGCACGGACACAAAAATGGTCCATAGCCATACCACATAAAAATGTTTATTAACTCTGCTCATTGAACCATCCTAAGCTTATAACGGAGCTCCCAAAACTGACCAGCTGCTTTGTGCTAGAAGGGGACAGGTGCATAGTAAGTGTAGTCTAGTTTATTCCTCCTCTTCACCCTCATAGCTTCTACAGTAATCATTCGAGAAAGCACCTAGCCTCAGAAACTGTATCTAATCTTCCTCAAGAGTGTTTATGTAGGAGATGTGGGAAATTCGACTTTCCGAAAATCATTAGAAAATTTGTGTAATATCAGCTACTAGAGTTTTTGGAAATGGATTGCATTGATATGATTTATCAATATTTATTGCAGGGAAAACTTCAGTCACAGTTTGTCACAGAAAATTTGTATAAAACGAGCCTCTAGAGTATTTTGTCTGGAAATGGATTATATTGATGTGTCTTGCGAAGAGCTATTTAGCAGTAAAAAAATTCAGGTCAAATTTCCCGTAGGAAATTTGGGAAACTTCTATTTTCCAAAAATAATTAAAAAATTTGTATAAAATCAGCATTCTAGAGTGTTACATATGTCTGGAAGTGAATTGCTTTGTTGTTATTTAGCAATAGCTACTGCAGAAAATAAATTCAGTTGGCTTCCCTTGGGATATCTGGAAAATCCGACTTTCGAATCTAGAGTGTTATGACTTGAGATGAATTGCATTTATGTAACTTTTGAATAGCTATTGCAGGAAAATTTCAGTCAAGCTTCCCGCCGGAAATTTTGTAATGTTTTTTGAAAAAATCAAATTTTCCCAGATTTCCCACGGGAAACTTCAACTGAATTTTTTTCCAACGATAAATATGCCCAAATCACATCAAAGCAAGCGATCTCCAGATATAACACCCTAGCGGCTGGTTTTCTAAAATGTTGCTCAATGATTTTTGGAAAATCGAATTATCAAAGATTTCCCATGATAAACTTCAAAAAATCCACCTCTAAAAGTACACTTTAGAGGATGATTTTATTCTAATTTTAAATATTTTTTCGAATTTTCCATCAAAGGATCAAAGTTTTCCACGATTATTGACAAAAGTTTTTAATCCATTTCATGTATCCTGTTAACTTTCGACTGGTGTCGTAATAACGTAATCTGCATAATCGAATTTTTACTTTCGGCTAACTTTAACAGGTTTGCAGTAGAGGGCGAATATGCCATAATTAGTTGTACTAGTCCGCCTATTTATGGTACCGCCGTGTGCAAGCCGTGCAGAATTTTTAGGGCTGCTCTATCAGTACAAAATAAACCTAATTTGATGAACCATATATTAGGTTATCCAATATCCAAATATATATTGGGCAATATGTTATTGAGCAACTATCTTAAAAGTTTAAACAGAATGCGTCCGCTCCGCTTCATCCGCTTTTTATCCGCTCCACACATTCCGTTTCATAAAATGTAATGCATCCTTTCCGTTTGTCAAACAATTTCGTAATAATAAATACTCCATCAAGATTTATTTCCATTAGACCAGGTTTAAAGGCCAAAAACGGATGCTCTGCTCCGCTTTTTCCCCTCTGTTCGTTGTATTGACTTTTCCGTTCTTTCATACAAATTGACTGTTTGGGCCTTTAATTCTTTGATTATGGAAACATATCGAATGATGTTCATTAGATTTAACTCAACTGAAAATTATTCCTATAATCGATTTTAACATTGATAACAATAAAAAATGTGATTTTGTGGTTTAAAATAACAAAATTATATGTACCAGTATGTCAAGTGTGAGCACCTGTACACTTCATACGCCGATTTCTTATGTCAAAAAACCGAAAAGAACACCCTCGATAAAACATTTTTATTGTCGGGTCAGTTTCGTATCAAATTGAATTCTCTTCTCAAGTATAGGAAGAAAGCCTTCAATGTGTCCTAATGGCCTCACATCCAATTTAACCATTCCTAGTAATTTGCACATAAGTTGTACACCTCTATTGTTCCATTTTCAAACAAAAATTGAAATTGTTACACAAAAATCTAGTTTCAAAAATATTTCAAATGAAATGTCGGATCCTGATACAATGAAATTAGCCGAACCCGATCAGTTACTCAATGCAATAAAACATGATTTAACAAAACGGAGGTTGACATACCAATATCGCAGCAAATTTCATTATTCCACCCTTTGAAGAAAATAAAACTTATGTAAGCGGGGCCGATAAGTAAACTCGCGCAAAGCGTTCAGAGGTGTCGAGTAGGCACTGGTTGTAATCGTTTTGATTTATTTATATTTGATTGCAGGATTTATTGTCTATATTTCATTTGTCCTATTCAGAAAGAGTATTGTAAAAAATGATTTGGCCGAGTCGATTTTAAAATCTTGGTTGGGCCAATGAACTTAAAACAAATCATTTCAGAACAACAACAAAAGTAAATAAGCACAAAAATTAGAGGGATCGAATTAAGTCTGGGAAAATTTGTATGGCGGAGTCAATTCATCCTGAATATGAACCACGTCCGCGACATCAAAATTCTTTAAAATGAATAAATTATGCTCAAGAAAACAGTTTGATATATTGTTAACCGTTCTAATTTTAGTGGACGAATCGAAGATTCCACAACCAGTGAGCAATTTAGATACCGAGACGTTCCGAACGGGTGAGGAGACCGGTTGTCAAATTTGAGCTTACCGGGGAGCAATATAGAATCATGAGCGGATATTTTACAATATAAGCCCGCCTTCATCAACAGTATATAATGTACAATACAAATATAATTGCACACAATAACCGGTCATTCTTATTTTTGTCATTATACTGTTTTACTTCAAGTCAATTGAAGTTGGACCGGCATAGTTATTATATCTACTAAATCTAAAAATTAATTTTACCTCAATAATTAAATATTTGTTTCAATTTAAATAAACTTAGCACATTAGACACCTTCAACTTTTCAAAATTTATATAAGTCGAAAAAGGTCATATTTCGTTGGAATAGAACCGAAAGGCCGAATGTCGAAAGGCCGAATGTCGAAAGGCCGAAAGTGTCGAAAGGTCGAATGTGTCGAAAGGCCGTGTGTGTCGAAAGTCCGAATGTCGAAAGGCCGGAAGGGTCGAAATTTTTAAAATGGCGAAATGCTACAACCTCGGGACATACTTGAATCCAATGATCTACGCTGCTCAACCGAATAAAATAAGGAGTATACTATATAGAAACAACCCTTGGAAGAAAATAAAAGACATACAGCTTTTCTGGATGGTATGGTGTATTGTAAATTTCATGTCTCGTCTATCTAATTTTCACGAAGTATTATATGAGATTATGTTTGTTTGGTTATGTTAACCACCTAATGCTGCCCGCTCTATTGTAATGAGCCTAAACTCAAAATAGAGTGGACACGCTTATACAAATTTATAAGATTAAATAAATTAAAATTAAAGAAAGGTCAAATATTGAAAAGCCGAATTTGGAAAGACCAAATGTATCTAAAGGCCGAATAGGTCGGAAGGCCGAATGTCGAAAGTGCGATTGTGTCGAAAGGACGAATGTCGAAAGGCGGTTTGTGTCGAAATTGATTTTAATTTTTCGTCTTATTATGAAAAAAAAAAATTCAAAATTTTTACTTTTATGAAATTCGGTCTTTAGACACTTTCGGCCTTTCAACACTTTCGGCCTTTCGATTTAATCGGGCATTAGACATTCGGCCTTTCGATATACTCGGCCATACGACATTCGGCCTTTCGACATTCGGCCTTCCGACATTCGGCCTTCCGACATTTGGCCTTTCAACATCGAACGATTTCGTGCAACCACTAGATCGAAAAAAAATATTGAACATTAACATCTCTTGCTATTAGTAATAAACGATCTTACAGCTATGTCCGACGTCACTCGACAGCTACCCTAATGTTACTTATATAAAATGGTTCTAAATTATGTAAATTACATTCTACCTCCAGCCTCGTTGACCTACCACCGTAATGAGAAAAGAAAGGTACACAAAATGTAACCACATTTAATCCATAAACTTTTGAACGCTTTTCAATTTTTTTTTTTTGTGTTCTTAGATTGATTGATGTTAGAAAGGATTTTCATTTTATTAAAATTATTGTTGGTCTATTTCGTTGTTGTTGTTGTTGTTGTTGTTGTTCCGCACTCCATAAGCATTTTTAATAATTTTAAACCATTTTTATTTTTATGTTGTGACGAAGATTTATTATCATAACATTAAATGATTTAGATCGTTATTTATTTTTTTTCCTCTATATTTAGAGACACTAAATTACAAAATAATGTATAAAAAAAAAAAAAAAATTTGTCTGTCTGTGTACTTTCAGAATTTATGCGGTCCATCATGAATGAAAGAATTATGGTTTGTGTACTTGTATACGTGTGACAGAATGAACTCAAAAAAAAAGTAAAAAAATTCGGTTTTGTTTAAATTTATTTGATTTAATGGTTATTTGAAAATGATATTATTTGCTGAATAAAATTATCAGAATGATATAATTCCTATTTTTATTTATTTTTTGTCTCTCTGGGTGTCTATGAAAATTATTCGATTTTCTATAAATTTTCCAACAAAAATTAATGATAAATTAATTTTTAATTTTTTTTCGAAATGATTCACAAATTTGATTAATGTTTCTATACTTTGGATTATGAATTATTTATACATATCTATAGACATATACGAGTATGTAGGTGATGATATCTCATGTGGATATTTTCGAAATTCATGCTGTTTTGAGGTGCATGTCTATTGTACATTAGCTAGATTTATAATTTCAATAATTTTTTCCCCGATTCCAACTTATTAACTTTTTTATTCAAGAGTTGAACTCGTTTATCATATAGCCTCGCATCTATAGATCATCATCATCATGATGACTATTAATAATTTCACTGCGGTTGAATTTTATTTTATTTTTATTTACATTTCCCATATATGTACACATATATGGTTCAAAAGGATAAATATTTTGAGATTTATGAAACATAAATCATTTTTATGGAAAATAAAAATATTTTTTTTCCAATATACTTACACATATATTTGGTTATCAAGTTTTTGATTGAATACGTGAAACTTTATAGGCGGCAACTCCCACCACCCCAAAGCACGCACGCACATAATTAATTTATACTCAATTTCCTAAAAAAAAAAACACAATAATCCTATGCTATAACCATTTATCAAAATCACCACACCATTTTATCCTTCATCATTACCGCAACTTTTTATTTTCTGCCTAACCGAAAAACAAACCATTTCATCTCTTCAAAAAATAAGTGAAAGCTAATTAAATTGATTGCACTCATAAAAAAAAGCTTCCTCTCTTGTTCGTGTTCCCAGCACACAAATACAGACACACACACACACACACAGATTGAAGATTCTTCGTCTCGTGCGGACCAAGAAAATAAATAAATAAATTGAATTTTTTTATATTTTTTAATAATTTGATGATTTTGCATAAAAACGAAAGAAATAAGGCAGCATGATTTTTTTTTGTTAGGTATGTCAAAAAATCGTTGTTTTGTACGAAACATTATATTAGTAATCAGTATATAGACATGGACATTAGTAAATGTATATAATGCCGCGTGACTACATCACTCATTGCGATTTATCGAGGTAAATTTAGGCGGGGATTAACGACGAGTTGTTGACTGTTCATCTATTTACATGTATATTCACTCTCTATACACAATTTGATTGATTATTCAAAAGAGAGGCTACAAGGATTTTTATTTTTTATTATTTTGACTTAATCGTCCTGGGAAAATAATTTTTGACGAAGGATTTAAATATTAACATGAAAGCAAATTGTATTTTGTCACTCCCTACGAGTATATACATATTGTGGAGATTGAATGCGGAACGATAAGTCACCATGGGTTTGGTTTTTGGATAATAACGTTAAAAAAATATTTAATGTACCTAAAATATTTTGAATATTTAATAATTATAAAATGTGAACATCAGTTTTGGTAGTCCTCCAATGGGAATGGTCATACTTACTTATATAGACATGTCGCAATAATCGTTTGTAATCTTAACAATCTTGATAAGATGCATCATCAAACATATTTGCTGTTTAATTCGAAAATTACCACAATTCACAATCTTCTCAAGATGTAAATCTTAACTTTAACACAGAACTAAGCCTAAAAATTAGGCACGAAAAATTATTTTGTATATCTTTGGTAAAGCGACTCGAATTTTGGATTTAAACTTAGACTAAATAAAATTCATTTAGACTAACATAATCATGAAATTTAGAGCAGCTTTGAATACCTTTTGCACTCTAGTAAATAGACTTCAGATTTAACTTCAAATGTATGGCAAATTTAATGAAATTATTAGATTTCAATAAAATAACTTAAGTTCAAAAATTGTATTTTAGTTTCCAGACAAGCTGCCAATAGACATTTTGATCAAATTTACGGGTATCGACGAAGTGTCAGTATGTTATGAAAAAAAAACGGTCCCAGTTTGAGATCTTTTTAAGTACATATAGGATACAGTTTATAGCAGACTTTTGCATTACGAGTGGGATATTTGCGAAACGAGCGAAGAAATCGCAAATCTGTGATCACAAGATTCCTATTGATAATCTTAAGAAAATACTGGAGTTTCTGAGGTGTAGAAAGACAATTTCGAGCAAAGGTTGTTGTTCGACCAACTTTCACTGATAAAATCAGTGAAAGGTATCCAAATTAATTCATTGAATAAACCTGCGGGTGTCATATCCTACTACATATCTGAAAAATATGTGAATAAAATAATGATGTCAAGAACTATTTTCTTATCATCAAAATTAAATTTTAGAGGTCATTTTTTGT
This sequence comes from Tipula vernalis, assembly GCA_958295665.1. Taxonomy (NCBI): domain Eukaryota; kingdom Metazoa; phylum Arthropoda; class Insecta; order Diptera; family Tipulidae; genus Tipula; species Tipula vernalis. The sequence continues at coordinate 287,070,281 of OY282560.1, forward strand.
TCAAATTCAAATGAGTGACACGAAATTGTGCTCTTGGTTTTGGGTAATTACTCATCAACTATAAGCATTACCTTTAAATAAAATATGTGATTGCATAAGTTGGTCTTAGGCTTCATACCTCTGCGAACCTCTGATTTCGAGCGATTTTAATGCTTGAACCACTGTTGCGAGAGAGTCAATGCCCAAGTTGACACCAAAATTGCTCTGGTCAGATGAGTGTTTCTTGCTCTACAGTGCTCTCAACCATTGTAAATCGCTATTTTGCAGACTTAAATTTTAATTAAAATTTATGTGGAGATTAATTATTTTGATTTACAATAAGTTATCTGCCACAGATTCTCTACGGCCAAATTGATACCAGAATTGTTCCGATCAGATGAGCCATTCACTCTACAGTGCTCTCAATCATTGTAAACAGTGTTGGGCCGCGTAGTCTACGTGAAGTAATTAATAGATTGCCTACTCGTGTAGGCAACGTCTGTAGACAATTCTAAAAATGACGTCAACAAAGCAGACAATGTCGACAGTGAAGACAATGGGTCGACAATTTCTAGCAGCAAAATGAGTCAAAGTTTTATTTATTACGTATATGATTTTCATTACCATAAATATATAAGATATTTATATCAGCTATTTTTTAGCCTTTTTATAGCCTTTATATCAACCAAAATAAACGAGCGACCACAACATTTACCCATCATATTTAACCTAAGTAATTTAACATCCAAATTTCTCAATATATTTTTGTTTTACCACTATTCTACGAGAATATGATGGACTACAGAGCATGCTCGCTTATTGCAACACTCGATAAGTGCAGCTAACTCGAAAGTTTCATCGTAGGAAGTTTAACTGTTGGTTCGTTGGTAAATATACACATTGGGCGCATCCAGCGAATTGAGATCTCACAAAAAATTTGATTTTGAGCACATAAAACGTGTGACACTGTTAAACATTTTTTTACGAAATGAATTGGCGCTAGCAAAAACTATAAATAAGAAGAATTTTTCGATAAGATGTAGAAAATGCCACTATGAACATATCAAAAACAAGTTCACAATTATCGATAAATTCATCTGTTTGATTATCAATCAAGAAATTACAGAAACTTTCAAAAGTTGCTAAGAGGGAATTCTTAAGAAGGAAATATCAAAATTTTAAATGGTTAACTGACCCTGTTAAAGTTAGCCGAAAGTTTCCAGCCGAAAGTAAAAAGCCGATATTGCAGATTATGTTATTAAAATTCCAGCCGAAAATAAACAATTTGGTGGTTGACAGCCAAAAGTAAATAGGATACATAGATTTCATTACAAACTTTTGTAAATATTCTTACGTGGAAAACTTTGTTTAACCTAGTCGTGGAAAATGGAATAAAATCAGCCTCTAGAGTGTTATGTCTGGAAATGAATTGCATTGATGTAACTTGTAGCTATCGCAGGAAAGAAATTCAGTACAAGTTTCCCGTGGAAAATCTCGGAAAAATTAAAATTTTCTAATGATTTTTGGAAAATCGAATTTTTCGAGATTTTCAACGGGAAACTTGAACTGACTTTTTTTCCTGCGATAGCTATTGACATGTCACAAAAATGCCATTCATCTCCAGACATGACACTCTAGAGGCTGATTTTATTCCTATTTTGTAGATTCTTTTGATTTTCCGATATTTTCCACGACTAGGTCAAACAATGTTTTCCACGTAAGACTATTTACAAAAAATTTTATTTAAATTCATGTATCCTATTTATTTTCGGCTGATAACTAGCAAAAATTTTATTTTCGGCTGGAATGTTAATAACATAATCTGCATTATCGACTTTTTACTTTCGGTTGGTATTACTTAATCTGCATTACCATTTCTTTACTTTCGGCTGAACTAACACAATATGCATTATCGACTTTTCACATTCGGCTGCCAACTTCCGGCTAACTTTAACTGTATGTTTAACTGCCATTTTAAATGGTCAACATCTACCAAGATTTTTTCCAAAATTCTAAATTTTAAAATTTTCAAAATGGATCTGGTCAGCCCAAAGATTTTTTTCACTAACGACACATATCACTGTTGCAGAAAAAATATCCTTATTTAGGGCTATGGAATAAGAATTCAGAGAAATGTAGAAAGATTTTACTTCGAATGCTAGAAGTGTAGCAGATTTAGAGAGTGATTAGACGAGATAATACAGATTAGCAAAAATTGGAAAAATGTTGAAAAATTTTGAATTTAACGATAACTTACAAACTTAAACGATTTCTATGTGATAATCTCGATGTGTACGTAAAGAAATTTTGTAAGGTTAATGTTACGGTACTCATAATGGGATTGGTCTTATCAGACACCAATACGAACGGAGATAAGAAAAGTTGGTATATTGTTTGATTATTTGATATTGGGCTAAGATTAGGCAAAATAAATAAACCTATTGCTGAAAACTTAAGGAATTACAATGGGACGACTCCATGGCAAGGATATGTATGGTCTTTTTAAAGTGCATAAAGACGGTTAATGACGGTTAAATTGTTATGTGTGTCTTAATTTTTCGGCAATAAAAATTGCGGAAGATTTCAACGTTAAAATTAATCGTAGATCATACGGTATTTAATTTTAACGGAGCATGATTTAAGCAAGAGTTTCGTTAGCCCCACAGTATCTAATTTACTCACAGAATAAATTGAGACTATAGTTTTGAACGCATCTTCGCTTAAACCTATATTTTCATTTTTTAGAAACGTGGACGGTATTATGGCGACTATACCAAACTCTAAAGTTAATATTTTTATTAATTACACCGCAAATAAAATTTACATGCGAAATTATGTGATGGTTATACGAAAGAAAGATGGTTTAACCACTGTTTGATATCATAAAACAGCATGGTCAGGTCAGTGACTGATATAAAAACAATTCGGTATTTTTATTAGCTGAAAGAAATATTAAATTATCAGATGAATGTTTTCATTCGTGAAATTTTTAAATTAACAATTGTATTGATAAAAACAGTTTTCCAAAAAATGCAATATCCAGAACTGCTGGATAATATATAATTCAATTCCATATGTAAAAATCCTTTTCGAAAAAATCAAATGTGTGGTTCAAAATTATGATATCCAAATTGTTACACAAGTTTTTGTTTGTAAAAAGGTTGAAATATCCTTGTGAAAGAGTATATGCAGGGCAGACGAAATGTTTTTTTTTTAAACGGGTGTACCAACATGTTCACGATTCAATTTTTGACTTTTCAAAATTCGGCTAATTCTATTACAAATCAGTGATCTTTAGGGATTCTACAGTTTTAAGGCATAGAATATCTTGATAAACGTTTAATTTTAGAACATATTTATATAAAACAAAAAAACAGAATTTAGAACCAACATTTATCAAATTTTCAAGAAGTTTCTAAATTTTTATTACACTGCATTCTTCTAAATTAAATTAAGCCTCGTTCTCATTAGTCAAGGTTCTTGATTTCAAGTACTTGAATTCAACTAACTAGAATTCCCGACAAACAATGTCGGGTTTAACGAAAATTAAAATCTTTTAGATTTATTCTATTACGCACACTAAGGACTTTTTAATGTGAAAGTCTAACGATGATCGATATTTTGCAAGATACCGAATTATGGCCCCTAAATGCCGGCTATCTATTCGAGCACCGTTGTAATTGGATTTGCTTTAAAACAGATTTTAAATAAATTTGGCTTTTATCAACATTTTATTTTGATTAGTCTAACAATAAGTACACTGTATTCCGCGACACCATCTTGAAAATTTGAAACTCTAAGAAGAAACAAAAATTGAACATTTTTAAGATTAGTCAAATTAGTGGATTAATATCCTCGCATACTAACAGAACAGGATGCGACTACTAAAATTGTTGAAAATGGCAGGTTCGAAAAGAGAAAAAAATCAAAATTCAATTATCCAAGCAAAGATTAGAAGATGTATTTGAGGATATTGTAGAAGCTGAAAATAAATTGTTTTTGCAAAAGTTTAAGACCACTGAAATACAGTCTAGAAATATTTTAAGACTCTGATGATGTTTTAGATTTACAAAAAGAAAAATTGTTGGTAAAGCCTGGACTATTACAAAAACTATGTTTGAAACTATTTTATGGCATATCTTATAAGGAATGTTTGCTTAAATGTGAGCAGTTCAAAAAACTGGCAGATTATTTGTTGCAACGGGCGATTTAGTTAGGACCTCTACCTCTCTAATATACCGTACTATGCTTTAATAGTTTCAGTGAAGGGCAATGTTCTAGTGTCTATCTTGCTGATCCATTTCCGGTAACAGACTTGGTAAGATCGAAGCATAATGGAGACCTTTTGGATTATGGCTCAGATAATTTCGGATTCAAATTGAACATCAATATAAATGTTGGCCAGCTTTTAAAACAATAGTTACTAAAGCCAGTTTTGAAAAAATTTATTCAGTTTTAGATCCGTTTTACAAAATGGAGATAATAAACGTTGTTTAGTATCGGACAATCTAGTGAAATTCCATTTGTGTGTTTCGCATCTCATACATAATATTGCCAACGATTTCAATAAATCATTTTACCAAAATGACAACAATGTAACACTTTTAAAATAAATATGTGCGTCTTTAATCCTAACTCTCGCCGGTAGCACTGTAACATCGATGCTTCCGCGGTCGCACTGAATCGAAAACGTGCACGTACATTTTTCAATGTGTTAAACCGCTTTGAAAAATCTAAAAAAAATCATGAACACTCTTGAACCCTTTTACAATAGAAAAACGTGTCTGGGAGTAAATTTCAACAATGTTTAAGAAAAACCGGGGTTTGGCCGTTTCTGCCGAAAAAAGTATAATTATTTGAGCACTTGAAAATGCGTAATTTGAACGAGAGGAAAATCGAGGATTTTTATGAAAATACACCGAAGATCATTTTCACTGCAAAAGTGTCATTACGATAAATAAAAAACAAGTTTTTCACATTATAAATTAGAATAATGAACGGAGAGTGAAAATGCTCAAATATCAATCGGCGTTAGAAGTGTGGGTGATATATGTACACATTGAGTGGTGCGAGTGATAAACGACTTAATTTAAATTTTTTTATATGGTGTTCTTAGTGACTACTTCAAGGTTGATATTATATGATCGGCTTATCAGCAAAACAAGCAGGCTTTCTGAATTTTAGAAGGTTCTGGCAAAAAATCACCCAACTCTTGAATTTGAACTTAAAAATTTCACGCCGGTCGCACTGGGACGTTTGGTCGATCTTTTTATGCCGCTGTTGCTCAGGAACTAACTGAGGGAGAGCTGGTAAACCAAGCTTGCAGGACTATACCTGTACTAAGTTTTTCAAGAGAGGGGAGCCAAGTCCTGGCCCTGTTCCGTTTTTCGGGAATTCCCAAGTGAAATTTTGCTTTGGACGAAATCGTCCCAGCGCGGAAATTACGATACCGTCAAAAATATTTGGAAAAATTTTACGAACGTCTCAACATCTGAATAATAACAAATAATAATAATTAGAAGTTTCATTTTAGGAATATAAGCCAGGCAAATCTGAAATTATTAACAATGCGGCAACTAAACAAACGTTTATATATATATATATATATACAAAGTTCATATTACTTAGAATTTCAAATAATTTCAGACGACATTAATGAAGAAAATCCATCCAAAGAAGAAAACTCAGTGAAAAAATTCATAAAATTTGGTGGTTCAATCAAAGTCAAGGTTTTTGATGATTTTAGAGTAAAAAAAAAGCTCAACGTTTGTTTATAAACAAAAAAAGAAAGGTTTATAAATAAAATAAGTTGGTCTGGTCCCAAGGGCGCACTACTGTTTTATGTAGAAAGGGTGAAAAGTCGAAAATTATAAAACTGGGAAGGATTTATAAGTTTTCCACTCCAAATTCAACCTTTTACAAATCAGGTTCATCAATTCACAATTCAAATTCATCTTTATCCAAAACAAATTCATCGTTTTCCAAATTAAATTTATGAGTTATGAAAATATCACATTAAAATTAAAAACATCGGACTGAAGTCTTTGACTCTCTGATAATTGTAATTTAGAATTTTTGAGACTCTTTGTGACCAATATTTTTGAGATTATTTCGAAATTCAGTGATGAACCAGTAAAAACTTAATTGTTTGTACTGGTAAGCGGAAGAGAAACTAAACTGGCCTCTCACTCAAAATGTCTAACTCCTAATAAAAATTCTATATTTCAAAAATGTTTTAGAAATTCTCTAAATATCAGGATTCTTAAATTTAACGAGTTTCTAAGTTTATACTAACTTTAAAGATTTAGACCTTTAAACTCCCGTATTCTATTTTTACTCTCGCAAATCCGCAATAATTTTATTAAATTCTCATATTCCTGCAGTATAAATCTTCTAAATTTTCCTAAATTTCCTAATTTCTTTTCTTTCCAAACTACGTTACAAATTTCGATAATTTCTAAAATCAATAATTTCAAATTCCAAACAAATGATGAATTTGAATTTAACGATTTTATAAAATTTGTAGTCCTAAATTAATTTTTCCACTATTAAAATTATCAAACTCCAGAATTCTTAAATTTGATAAAATCTTTATTTAAGCTTCTATGGGTTTTCGTTTTCTATATATATTCCTGACACTTATAATGAATTTTAGAGTGAAGTTCAGCGTTAGTTTTAGAGAGGGTTGAGTGGTTTTTAGGGTAGGTTGAATTAAAGGGTATGTTTTAGGGTTAATTTTAGAGTGACTTGTAGGTTGAATTTAAAAGTAAATTTCAGAATTAATTTCTCGTAATTTTAGGAAGAATTTTAATTAGGATTGATTTTTGGGTGAATTTTAGGATGAAGTTAGAATGAATTTTTAGTTAGCAAGACTTTATATGGTAAATTTGGGAATGAATTTTAAGATGATTCTTCAGTGAATTTTACGATGAAATCTAAAGTGAAGTTTATAATAAATTATAGGGCTAATTTTAAGATTAATTTTATCCCCATATTATAGTAAAGATTTATTTATTTTATTATAACTTATTATTTTACACCTAGAGTTTAATTATAGTAAATTTATTAAATAATAGTATATTATTCAACAAGCATATAATGATAGCTGTTATTCACGAAGAGGCGAGTGTCGTAAATCATCTGAGTGAATAACAGCCATTATATGCGAGTAGAATACGATACCTTGTCCACGACCGACAAAAGATCAAATCCTTTAAATAAACCTAAAATAATTTCCTTCGGCATTTTGACGCCTCAGTTTAATAATAATGAAAATGGCAAGAGACTACTAGATACAATTTCCAAAAATTTTTATTTGGTAGTAGGGAATAATAGAAGAAGGGTCTACTAGATAAACTAGCAGTGAATAATGGATATCATTATGATTGAAGAAACAAACGTATAATGAGTATATTATACGCTACTGTCTTCCACCGTAAAAAACGCCTAGACGCTATATTCGGGAGTAACTGAAAATACGAACATTTTAAAAATGAAGGAAAAAAATCAAATAAAACGCCTAAGCGCTGTATTTGGAAATTCGAATACCCCTAATGCTGTGTGCCTCAGGAGACTTTTCAAATTAAACTTTTCAAATTTTGAAGCTTTCGCTGTTTCCTCATAGATTCTAGATGAAAAGTCAATTTACGAGGTTACTTTTCGACGAATTTTCAATTTGTATGGCGTACTGTTTAAAACATGTAGTATGCGTAGTATGTAAATGTAATTGAAAATCAAAAAATTTTCAGTTCCAGTGATTTAAAAAAAATCGCCCGTCATCGATTTTCATTATTCCAAATGCATTTCGCACAATACTTCGTGCTTTGCTACGCATAACGTTAAAGTTTCTTTCTACTGCGGTTAAGTTGCCTTTTCTTACGAACGGTGTGATAATAGCTACCGGGTCTAATGAACATTTGTATTCACTGTCATCTAATAAAAATAATCCATGAGGTGGGAATGTTTGTTTACGATATAATTGACTATTCCGTTGGACTCTTTGGTCATGTACAGAACCCGAGTATCCACAACAAATATTAATAAATTTACCAGAACTGTCGCATACTGCCAGTAAATTAATGATCTGCGGTACAACAATTTTTATGTGGTATCCATCGATAGCACTTAACGCTTTCGAAAATATTGAACTGGCTAATCGTCGATAAAATTGTTCGCCGATAAGACTATAAGTATTTAACTTGGCAATTTGACTAACTTTGGTGCGAGCTTTACAAACACCAAGAATTTTGTGAACAATTGTTCTCACAGAATATCTTGATATATTGAAAATTATACCAGTGACCCTACAGCCCGCTCCCCACTGGTCAGCCAATATAGAAACACAGAAACACGGAATTTTATTTAAAATTTGAAACCTTTAAAAGTTTGATGTTGAGCGAAGAGACCGCAAATTTTATTAAGCGAATTAGCAGACACTCAAGTGTTTGCGGATATAAGCATTATCATTGGCAAATATATGCTTGTAAATTTCAGTTTTGTTATAGTTTCTTGTTACCTACAAATAAAATAAAAATAATACTGTAACAAACCTTCACAAATTAAATATACATATAAAATGTTTAGTTTGGTATAAGGCACAGTTGAATACTTTTAACCTAGTGACATCTATTTAAATATTGCATGAATTACTGGGTCTCACAAAAGTTTAGTTTGAAAAGTCTTCTGAGGCACACAGCATAAGAAAATAAAGATAAAGTTTCAATGTAAATATCGTGTTTTTTTTGTAAAACAAGGAGGAATGTAAGGTAAGTTTGCGCCAAAATTTTATGTTTTATAGAAAGGTAGCCTTAAAGCAACTCAAAAAAACAAAAATTGGAGATGCGATACCTACCGCCCGAAAGCAAAGATTCTGTGAAGCTAACTGTGATTATTTTTTTCAGATCTGGCAACGAAGCTTTTTTTTTGTCCGATAGAGCATATGGTCTACTCGTCAATATTATTATTATTATTATTATTGGGGGGGCCTTGCGGGCGATCAGCCACTTCGCACTGCGACCTAAAAGATCTATTGTGCTGGCCCCAGCTTAATTATCCGTCCAGTCAATATTCAGGTTCTTAATTAACCTGACAATACTGCCTCCCGGTTCGTGATACATACTATCTGGGCTTATTGCTCTCCCTCCTAGATGTTTACTACAGCATGTAGTTCCGCTAGAAAGACGGTAGCATTGGAGCTCAAGGACCTCGAGAGGGTTGTCCCACTCCCGTATATTTCTACTCCTGCCCCGTATTCCATTTGATTTTAGTCTTACGAGTTGCTGGGAATTGCAAATCACCTGTAGGTCACCCAGCTTTACTACAGGAAGGCTAAATAAAACTAGAGGGTGCCTGGTATCCAGAGTCCGCATATTTTGAGTTGATTAACCTATCAGCCATTCATCTTTCGGCATATGCTGTTCCACCTTAGATTAGGGTTTTTTGTCAAGGTTTTCTCCTTTAGCGCAGTACTTTAGCCAGTGGTTGCCACGAGGAGGCAGTACGTACACTTGCGAATTGTGAACAGGTTACCCCTTACACAATTGTACCCATCAATCAGCTGCCTAATGACAAGACCAGAACAGCTCAAGTGATGCGCACCCTATTGGAAGGTTGCGGAGCTGGTAGATTAATCTACTCAACTTTGATCCCCCCCTCCAATAGAAGCCAAACCACCCTACTCGTCAATAAAACTATTAGATTTTTTAAACCCATAATATATAATTAATAAAAGCATTATAATTGTGATTTGTGTATTTGGGACACAAAATATAATGGATAACACATCGCACAAAATATAAACCAAAATAGCTAATTGTATCCCTTATCAACTTGTAGGTAAGGAAAGGGTCAATTCTCTAATTCATTCCATGAAAAATTAAATGAGTGTTCTGTGGGCCGATTCTTGATCCCTCGATTCCATTGACCGTAGAATTATTTTGAAACTTAAAAAATTTAGTGATTAAATAAATCGAATTTAGGATTTTGTCGAACGAACTTGCTTTGCCTGTAAGCCTGCGAACTGCAATAAGGCAGAGAAAGTTTGAATATGTTATTTGCTTCTTGTTGGTAATACTCTAAATTGTATGCAGTCGAAAAAATATATGGCTTAGAGGCCGGAATCGAGCTTATAGCGACTCAACTGGTATCTTTCGAATAGTATTTATAACGTTTTGTTCAATGTAGTAGGTGGTCAGCCCAACGAACCATTGAGTACTCAAAATCTTTTTTTTTTCATGGTTGTGATTAAAAGTTGGTCTGTGACTATAATTGAACTCAAGACCGGATGTTGTAAGCAAGAAAAATATTAAATTCTTGGATTTTAACAAGAACTAAATTTGAATTGGTTCGAAACTTTACGTTTGATTACACTATCAAGATAAACCTTTCATCACTTTCCGCGTTAAAAATTTAACAAATCGACTTTCAGAAATTTTACAGAAATTTGGAAATATTAACAAAATCTCAGAAATTCAAGTTTAAATATACTCCTCCATTCGATCGCAAATAAGATATACATACTCTAGAAAATATGAACATTCGATTGATTTTGACATGATTTTTTCAATTGAGCGTTTATTTTCTCGAGTCTTACTTTCGAGCTGCTGAACTTCTTATGACACAAATAAAATCAAGGTCAAGACAAACTAATACATGTAATATATGAATTTTTCCTCACAGTGTTACGACGAATTATTCAAATTTCGAAAACAATTGTAGTAACTTAAATAATTTAACTTGAATAAAACGCTCTGGGCGTTTTATTCGAATAAAACGCCCAGTAGGCGCACTATTCGTTTAAAGCGCCTAGGCGTTTTTTACGGTGGATGACAGTAGTCGTGGACAAAATAAATTATGTTGGTTTTATATCGTCTACGGTTGAATTTGATTTGGAAAAAGATGAATATGTTTTGAATAAAGATGAATTTGATTTGGATAAAGGCGGATTTGATTTGAAAAAAGATGATTTTTTTGGATAAAGGAGAACTTGATTTTACAAAAGATGATTGTGTTTTGTTAAAGGTTGAATTTGAAGTGCAAAACCTATATTGAGGAGCTGTTAAATAAAAAGTTGTAGAAACATTTTAAGATTTTTTTTTTCTTTCTTTCTCTTTTTTCTTTTAAATTATTTGTAATTCAGTATTATTAAGATTTTAAATTTGTATTTCAGATAGGTAATCAGATTCCGGTCCTGCCTTACATATTATTGAATTACTAAATTTTACTAATACTAGAGTAACGTTAAACGTTCGTGTCTAACTAACAGACTAATTATGTACCACATGTTTACCGCAAAGTTCTATTCCTGAACCTTTACAATTTTCGTATTTCATTAATGAAATTGTTGCTGACCTTAATAGCGAGTTATTGCTTTTCACGGACTGAAGTGCTGTGTATTAAGGATAAAATGTAGAGAGTTATACAAAACCTTTTCCTAAAAAATCCCAAATCATATTCTTCCAGTTTGTCCACATGTGTAAAGACCTTGGGATTATTATGGATGTTGATTTCTCATTCACATGTATTAATAATGTTTATAACTTACGTGGATTTTTAATGAGAACAAGGGTTAATTTTAAATCTCCTAAGACTTTTATAAGCGTCTACTATGATCTTGTTCATATCAACCTGGAAGATTTAATGAGTATTTTTAACTCGTTTTATTACATATTCTGTTAATATTGAAAGGCTACGGAAAAATTAAACACGCTTTGATTATTACCAAAACAAAACAGCAAAGGAAGAATCCGACCGGCGTTTTTTCGGTTTGATGAATTTCCGTTGTTCAAAATTGTTAATCAAATGATTGATATTCAGATCTCGCAGTCAAGGTAAAACAATATGGACAAACATTTGTGGTTTGTTATTATGTATTTGAATTAGGAAGCTGAATTATGTATTTGAATATTTATGTGTATAACGGTATAATTTCAATTAATAAGAAATACAAAATAAATATTTAATTAAAATAAATATTCACTCTTTCAAAGATTTCTTTTTGCCAGTAACGGAATGCGATACTTCAAAATTTTAACTAAATGGATCGATATCGTAAATGGCAAGGCAATTTGGGAATTATGTTTATAAAAAAGCAGGTGTTTTTTGCGTTACATAACAGTGCTCTGAACCAAAGTGATTGGAGCTCAATCAATAGCAGCTTGGGATCTACCATATTGAATGCTCTCTTGCTATAAATGAACACGGAAAGTACACATAATTTTTTATTTAGATTGCTGCGGACAATACTATATATGTCTGTTATTAATACTATATTTGTTTAAAAACGACGCCATCCCTGAAACAGCAATTGATTTGTTTCCCCCTTTCGCCGTTGAAATTGTCTAATATTGGAGATGTAAATAATATGAACAGTATATTTACTCATATTGGTATCCACCACTGGATTTATAAAAAAAACTTTCCATTAGAACAGAAATATTTATGGTTTGTCGAAAAGTTATAAGAATTTCTCAGGTCATAAATAATTCAGGAGGAAAATAATTAGCAGAACGTTAAAGTTTTGTCAATAGTTTGACTAGAACTACAGTGCATATTTATAAAATAGCTAAAATTATTTCACAACATTTTCGAATACAGTAAGCAAGACTAGAAACTTTTTATAAAAGTTTAATTTTGTTTCACATACTTTATTAAAATTAAGCCATAACGTGGTTCACTGTTTAACTGTAAAAATACTGGTTTTATACTCAAATTTTGGTGGACATATTTATAAGATAGTGTGATTTTTTTTAGGTAAAGTGAATTTAAGTGCCTACAATTTGATCAGATAGGCCTTCTAATATCCTAAAAAATACAAATAAAATTAAATCAATTAACAATTTCATTGGTTAGAATCATGCCACGTGGAAAATCTTTGTCAGCTGAAGAAAAGCAAAAAATCGCTGCATATTTCGATTCTGGATATTCTATGAACAATATCGCGACGAAAACCAATAGGCCATTTCCGAAATACGGAAGTACATCATTTTCGGTTAAAAATTATAACGCGCAGAGCTGATCTGGAAGGAAATCTTCCATAAGCTTCCGAATGAAACGAGAAATTTTAAACAAAGCAACGATTTGCAAAATGGCATCAATAAAAATAAAGAACATTTTAAATTTCTCCTTTACCGCAAGACACGTAACGAAGAGTTGTATCAAGTAACGCAAACGTAAAATGGACGAAAAGAGCTCAGAAACCTAAGTTAACTGAACAACATAAAAAAGCAAGATTAGCTTTTGCAAAAATAAATGGGCTTTGGTAATAAGTGGAAACATTTTGTTTTCTCTGATGAGAAAAAATTTGACTTTGATGGCCCAGATGGCTGCCAATATTATTGGCGCGATCTCAGAAACGAACCAGAAAAGTACATTTCACGTAATTTTGCTAGTGTCACAGGAATGATTTGGGGCTCGTTTAGTTTTAGTGGTTCACTTCCGATAGCTTTCATAAATACCAGAATGGCTTTCCAAAACGAATATAAAACCTTTGAAGATATCATTAATTGATCATGAAGAATCTGCTGAACCTTTGATCCACGTTTTACGGTTAATAAAACAATGGGTTGAATTTGAATAATGTGACATTAACATATTAGGATGGCCAGCATTTTCACCCCTATAGAAAAGCTATGGGGGTTCCAAACCTCATAGAAAATCTATGAGAGCTACTGGCACGTGACGTGTATACCATTGGTAGACAATTTTCTAACACGAATCAATTATCAGAGGCAAGTCGCGATTCGTGGCGTGGAATTAACATTAAAACTCTTCAATCATTAGCTAATTCAATATCATCACGCATTTTTTAAGTAATGAAGAACGATTTTAATATGTTCCGAAAATTGTAAGAGAATTCAATCCAGTTTCGAACTGACGAGCTTATGATTATGAAAAAATCAATCTTCTCATCAGGCCGCGGCGACTGGACTGATTATACAACAATTTACATTCTATATATACAGAATGTACTGTGCGTTATGTACTAGCGAATCATACTAATACAGATAAATTCTCTTACATTTTTTTTTCTTCGCGACATTCAGACAGCTCTATTTCTGTGTAAGCTAATTTTACTTTTTTAGTTTTTTTGTTCGTAAATACTAATATACTTCTACGTGTTAGTAAAAACACATTTAAAATGGTCTAATCACCGGTAGCATATTAGAAATTACATGAATTAATTAACCTTCAAAAAATTAAAAAAGTAAAATTAGCTTACACAGAATTAGAGCTGTGTGAATGTCGTGAAGAAGAAAAAATTGTAAGAACATTTATCTGTATTAGTATGATTCGCTAGTACATAACGCACAATACATTCTGTATATATAGAATGTAAATTTTGCTATAATCAGTCCAGTCGACGCGACCTGATGAAAATATTTATTTTTTCATAATCATAAGCTCATCAGTTCGAAACTGGATTGAATTCTCTTCCAATCTTCGGAACCTTTTAAAATCATATAAATTAACCTAATTCCAATAATTTAATTTTGAGAAAAGTGTACTCCTTTGGTGGTTTCAAAGTTCGATTGTTTTTCTTATTCTAAAATAAATTTTTGATTATAATAAGAGGTATATAACTATTAGACTACTAATTTCACTGTAAAAAATTAGACATAATTATCTATAATATAAAGCAAAAGATCTAAAAAAAATCTCTAAATTTGACCATTTTACAGGAGTTTGAATTTTTGGTCAATTGTACGAAAAATGCATGTCTTCCTTTAAATTTGATAGGGTGTTCATATTTATCACCGAAGAGACATGCGTATGGAGTGGGGCCAATAAATATTTTGTTTAAGAATTAAACATATAATTAAAAAAAAACTCGGGAAGCTCCATCGAATATAACTCTGTAGAATACTAATTTCCCCGTGCATTGTTATTTCCATTTGTTATCTCGGTGGTTTAATCGTAAATTGTTCGTTCTTATTTTTCTTTGCTGGTAGGAAATTGATTATTTCAAGAAATATTTCAATTTATTGAAAGAAAAGAAGATCTATTGGAAGAAACAGTTTTACCCAATATTAAAATTGCCCATGAACAATGGAAATTTTGAGTTATATGAGGGTGTAAAGTACTTCAATGTAAAAGTATTACTGCATAAAATAAATACAGACGTTTTCCTGGAAACTGATTTTTCATTTATGAATAAATGTGACCGCAAGGCTTAACGTAATAGCTTAGGTGAAATTTGATAATTTTACAATAGAGGTAGAAAAAGTTTTCTAACATTTTACGTCTTGCAACCAAAGCATTTGGTCTGCCTTTAGTAACCGCTTATGTCAAATTTGGTGAAACTAAAGCGAATACACCTTGGCAGGCCACTGCTGCATATTTTTGATTTTCATTAATGGAAAAAAATATAAAATAACTCAAATTATTAATTAAAATAATGAACAAGAGAAATGAAAAATGCTCATTTCAAAAATGCTGAGAATTTAGCTATTTATATTATTCCTCATTGATTTAAAAATCTGATCTAATAAAACGGTTCAGTATCCCATTTTGTCAAAGAAAGCAAACTGAACGACTATGACGTAGATTACCCACATATAGTTCAAGTTGTAGAAATTACTGTTACTCTCATTTTAGAGTATCTTACCTTTCCGATAAATATTTTAACATTAAGGCATGTTAAGTAGGACCTTTAACATCAGGTTTTTCTTAAAACGTTTGTATTTATTATGTATAAATTAAATTTTTGAATGATAATAATAATCACAATAATAAGCATTTAATTAATCAGTTCAAACAGTTAAATTTTTTAATTCTCTGATAACTTTGAAAATAATCTGGAACTTCCAGATTGGCCGAGCTTTCATTGGTTTGGTAAAGGTATACTCTGCAGAATGCATTTTACTTAGACCGCTCACATTTCTGTGTTAAACACGAAACAAACTCCATATTAATTTAATAAAAGGTTTCTTAAACTAAAGACGGGCCACATTCTGGAATGATAACGTATGCTTCCTTTATGAATTTGTAGCAAAAAAAAAATATTAAAACATCAACATTTTAGAAGTTATCATCAGCCCCACAATAAGTCTTCAACTTTTTTGCTCTACTACATAAAATATCCCTTTCTCATCACATCCCTGTTAAAATTTAGGCACCGTACTCCGCAAACCAAACGCTCAAGGTCGATCCGTACGATGTGTTTTAACATATGCTTTAACAGACGCAAATGTCTCAAAGAACACAAATGTATTTTAAAACATTTGTGAAGTTGAAAATCGCGTACACACGTTCAGTCAAAACATTTGTGTTCTACAACATTAAACATGGACGGCGGTAGCTTAGTCATGAGTCAAGCGATTTTAATTTATTTAGTTTTAACAATAAATGCCTTTAAAACACAAAAGAAAAAGAAAACTTTATGGCCAAAACCATGGTATATAAGAAGATGTGAAGGAAGGCATGTTGCTCATCTCCTATTTAAAAAGAGCTAAAGTATGAAGACCATCAGTGGAAGCATTTAGTAAATTGCACAGCAAATTGTAACATTTATTTAATAAAACGGCAAAACACTGTAATGAGGGAATGCGTTAATACAGAAACAAGGTAGGGTGGCTTGGGAAAAATATTGTTACTTAACTAATTAATACATTTTTTTCATAGATTGTTAATAACCTTGCAATACCTTGCAACTGGCGAAACTAATCGTAGCCTGAGCTATTCTTTTAGAATTTCACCGCAATTAATTTTTGAAATAATCCCTGGAACAATGCAAGCGATTTACAAAGTTTTAGCAAATGGTTATTTAAGGGTATGGATTATAAAAATTACAGCTCATTTTTCAATTTTAAATGAAAATAATGAAAAATTTTGTTTAGACACCAAATTCTAAAGAAGGATGGGAACAAGTAGCCAAAAATTCTGAAGAAAAGTGGAATTTTCCATTTTGCCTCGGACCTCTAGGTAATGTTTATATATCAAATGTTGTAGTCATACGTAAAGCAATATTTATTATTTTTTAGACGGCAAACATATTATGTTTAGAGCTCGAAAAAGCGATGGCTCAATGCAATGGGAGGGTACAAGATGCGGGAGTCTACAACCATTCAACTTTATGCGAAGCAATTGAGAATAATTTGTTGAACTTCCCCGATAATAAATGTTTACCAGAAACCGATGTTATGATACCTTATGTTACAGTGGCTGATAATGCGTATAAATTTACCAAAAAAATACTGAAACGGCATAGTAATCGACTGATCAAAGAAAAGAAAATTTTTAACTTCCGCTTAAATCAGGCACGCCGAGTAGTTGAAAATGACTTTAGTATTTTGGCAAACCGGTTTTAGGTGCTCAAAAAGGATATCCGAATAGACGTTTCCAAAGTTCAAGATATCGTGTTAGCGACTTGTGTGCTTCATAATTTAATAAAAGTGGAAGGTGGATTTAATAAAAACGCTGTCGATAACGAAAACACCAAAACATTAAATATAATAAAATATAACAAAAGGAATTTGAAGGAAAAATACTTTTGTCACTCATTTGAAACCTGCAAGTGGAGTTCGGTCAGCAACTTAAACAATGGATATCAGAAATAAGTATACCCAGTACTTCAACACAATAGGAATGGTTCCATGTAAATATTTCAACATGGATTTACATATTTTAAAATATTTCGTCAAATAAACAAAATTCCTAATATTTTAGAAGCGCTTTTATAATTTCGCTAAAGCTTTGCGTTCCATTATGAACATAACTTCCATTATTTGTTGTTGGGCTTCGAGAGTAACATCAAAATTCAGTTTGGCAATTTTTTCTAGTTTTGCCGGTAATTAGTTCACCAAATGTGTCATTTTCATTAGGAATAACATTATATTTATTTAATAAATTTTTATTTAAAGATTCCATCATTTTAGATGCTTGTTGCAGCAGCGGATCTGTTCCATTTACACGCCTTTTTTTATTTGGGCAGATTTGTGAATCCTCCTCGATCAGTTTATACAACAATGAAACATCTGCATTTTAAAAATTCATCGTGCAAAGGGGCTGTCTAAATTTGTATACCTCTTCACCGAGTTTTAGACTTCGCTAAAACAGAATAATATAAATACATATTAATAACTTAAAAGAGAAAATAGAGTCGTCTACTAATTCGCGGAATGTTGCTTTTACTTAGCCTTGATTTAATATGCTGTTCTAAAATTTTTAGCTGTTTAGACCAAAAAAACATAGGTGAATAAACATTTTCAGTTTCCACACCTCTCGTTATGCTATCTTTTATTTTCTTTGTCTCGTGATTATAATTCGATCGAAATGTTGGCAATTTTGACTATTTCTTTCGTAAATTTTAAACCCATTTCGTTTACTATTTTTGTATGCATCAATGCGGGCATGTTACAGAGGATACAAGCACGGCATTTGCTCCCAAATTTTGATTAATAAAATCGTTTCTTCTTTTGTAAAATTTGTCATTTTCAATTATATTAAATAATTTTAATATTTTATTTCGAATAATTATATGTATACCTACACACTTGAACACTTCACTACATTTGTTTAATTTTTTGAGGTTATATTGTATGTAAAATATAGCAAAATGGATAAAAGTCATTCTCGAAAATTACATACACTTGCTCGCAAAAGTAGGTTAAAAAACTATTTTATTTTTTATTTTCTCAGTTATTCAATCAGTTTTCAAAATAAAAAAACATGGATTATAACATTCCGTAATTATGTATGTGAAGTTGACCCAAAATGTAACCCGAAAAAATGCTATGGCAACACTAAACACAATATATATTTTCATGATATAAAAGTGTCGGCCCAAAAAAGTATTTATATACAATGATGCTATTTAAGGTCATCCCAAAAAAAAGTCTCATGACAGCTAACGCTATCGCGACAGTTAAGTATTGTACTTTCAGCCCAAAATTATGAGTGTCGGGTACTAAACATGCCATAATTTGATAGTAAACTTAAATTATTTAAGTAAATTATGCATTTACGCACACGCCTATTTTCGCAAATTGTAAACAAAGACAATAAATCGAATTGTAATTTAAATATTTATTTGGTCATTATAGATTTAGCAAACGTTACCATACACCGGAAATTGCCATACAATTAGTCTCGATTCGAAATAATTGGAGAACAACATCTCGATTCATCACTCAATCATATTAACTGGCAATGCAGAGCATAAGGTCAGTCAAAAGTTTTTAGGGAATCGGAGTTCTGGGGGTCCTTATGCCAAAATAAATATGTGAACAGTTGCAATTCAATTTGTTTTAGTTTCAAAATAATTCGAGTACTGCCCCTGAATTTGTCATTCAATTATATTAACTGGCAATCCAGAGCATCTATGGCAATCAAAGATTTTTGGGGAATCGGAGTTCTGGGCTGTCTATTATGCCAATATCTGTGAACAGTATACCATTCAACGGAACTTGCAATTCAATTTATTTAAGTTTAGAAATAATTCGAGTACTGCCCCTGAATTTGTCATTCAATTATATTAACTGGTAATCCAGAGCATCTATGGCAATCAAAGATTTTTTGAGGAATCGGAGTTCTTGGCTGTCTATTATGCCAATATCTGTGAACAGTATACCATTCAACGGAACTTGCATTTTTGTTTGTTTTAGTTTCGAAATAATTCGAGTACTGCCCCTGGATTTGTCATTCAATTATATTAACCGGTAATCCAGAGCATCTGTGTCAATCAAAGATTTTGAGCGAACCGGATTTCTGGGCTGTCTATTATGCCAATATATGTGAACAGTATACCATTCAACGGAACGTTGAACTGTCTCTTATGGCAATATACGTGAACTGTATACCATTCAAGAGAAACGACACTTCCGGTTTGCCAGTAGTCAGTTGGTTGACGGGTTTGTTGCCCCTTCGGGTCCTATATTTATTATTTAATAACTAATAATAATTAATTAATAATTATAAATTTGTAATTTATAATAATTAATAATTAATATTTAATATTTTGTTATTTATAATATTTTGTTATTTAATATTTATTATTTAAAAACGTTAGAGAGTGTCACCACAAATATTTTTATAAATGCACCAAATAATATGGCATACTCAGACTCAATCACAAGGAAGAAGGAAGGTACCATAGGTGTAACTCATCGATAGATATTTAATTTATTGTATAAAATATTAAGTGAAGCTTAACTTTGTGGGTATCACTTCGAATTTTAATGATTGTATTTTTCAAATCAGCATATAGTTCTCAATAGTCCTCTTTTTTGCAGTATGACGTATAATGTTTTCGATTTTCGATATAGTTAATAAGGGAATTTAATATGAACGTTTTTCCTTCCAATGATATTGTTTGTGGAATTTCTTTTAATGAAACTAATGGTTGTCTGTGACAATTTAAATATTCAGTATTTAAAACCACAAAACGTTACAAACTGGTTTGGTGTAATTTTTTTTGGAATAAACCGTTTGTTTGCAGCACGGCTTTGGAGGAAATGTGACAAGACAATTATTTAGATTTTGTATGCCGTTTTGTTCCAAATGATGCATTTCTACTTGGACGTATGGAAGCTTTCTAAAGTTTCGTTAAAGCAAACTGTACAGTCAAACTCTGCTATAAGGCTGGATTGAATCTTTAAAAAAAAATCTGACACCAGTGTTATATTGCACTCACAGTTAGCTTTTAGGCCTAAATCATACCTTGAATATTTTTTTATGTCAAATAAAGCATCGTGTCTCAATTGTTCTAGTTGCTTCATATTATGTTCCCCATTCATTGCGCATACCAATTTAAGAATCGACTGTATGTCGCTACTTTCAGTTTTCATTTTATCGAACCCAACTTGACAAAGACATTGGATTGAATGACATATTCAGGGGCAGTATTCGAATTATTTCGAAAATGAAATAAATTCAATTGCAAGTTCCGTTGAATGGTACCTATACTGTTCACAGATATTGGCATATTAGGCAGCCCAGAACTACGATTCCCCAAAAATTTTTGATTGCCATAGATGCTCTGGATTACCAGTTAATATAATTGAATGACAAATCCAGCGGCAGTACTCGAATTATTTCGAAACTAAAATAAATTTAATTGCAAGTTCCGTTGAATGGTATACTGTTCACAGATAATGGCATAATAGACAGCCCAGAACTCCGATTCCCCAGAAATCTTTGATTGCCATAGATGCTTTGGATTACCAGTTAATATAATTAAATGACAAATCCAGGGGCAGTACTCGAATTATTTCGAAACTAAAATAAATTTAATTGCAAGTTCCGTTGAATGGTATACTGTTCACATATATTGGCATATTAGAAAGCCTAGAACTCCGATTCCCCAAAAATTTTTGATTGCCATAGATGCTCTGGATTACCGTTAATATAATTGAATGACAAATTCAGGAGCAGTACTCGAATTATTTCGAAACTGAAACAAATTGAATAGGAAGTTACGTTCAATTCTAACCTTTTCATTATATTATCGTTTCTACTCAAATTATTTTAAATGTTGTTATATGTATTACGTATATATATATATATATATATATAAGTATGTTGATAAGGCTTTTTCATGAATAATATTACTTTTTAAATATAATAATAATTTGCAAATATCTTCTATCGTGATAGATTTTTTATTTCATATTAAGTAATTTAGTATTGCCACAGTTTAAATTCATAATTTTTTGGGATGGAATTTTGGGCTAACTTCACAGACGTCCGTAATTCAATAATATTTTATTCGAATATTAAAAAAATATTTTAAAAAAAATCATCTTGTTTCAATTAAGAAAACTTGTAGAAAAAGAGATCAACCAATTATACGCAGCAAAAAGAGGTTTAAAAAAAAATTAATAACCCCAAATTTCCACCTTTCCTTTCTGCCATCCGCGCAATTCGGGTTGGTAAGGATTGGGTATACTTCTGACACTCCGCAGCGCTAATTTGAGACAAGACTTCAGTGATGAAAGCTCGCAGATGAGTCAAATTTCTTGGAGCCTTCTCTGCTATACGGTATTTCAGCAAAGACCACAGGTTTTCAATAGTCGACAGGTCTAGACTCTGCGGTGGCCAAGTTAATACGTTCAAATTTGAACTCCTCAAATAGTTTGTGATTGCCTTATAAGTGATTAAAGCGTTTAAAATGGAAGGCAGAGTGGCACCAATTAGGCGCTAGGGCCGACCAAGAGCAACTACAAAACCGCAGGATAAGAAAATTCAGTCAATATCTAATGCCGACCCAAAAATATCTGCATCGAAAATCCAGGCTAAGTTACGAAGCGAGTCCCAACTAAATGTATCCGCCGATACAATACAACGCCGACTTCATGAAAATAATAAGGATGGTCGAGTTGCACGCAAAATACCATTTATTAGCAAAGTAAATTTGAAGAAAAGGATGCAGTTTTATACTGAACATGCATTAAAACCCATGAACTTATGTAAACACAAAAGCAAAAATACAATATGTGGATATAAAAAATAGTAACAAATGTTGACACATTTGTAAAAGTATGTGCAAAACCATCGTGCGGAAAACATTTGCAAGTAAGCAATATAGCAAACAAAATTAAACGAGAAAATTCAAAAACGAATAATTATGGTTTTTCGATTAGTCTCACTCTCGATTTCGCTTGTACCGTTCTCTGGTACGGACCCTCATCTGACTAAAGTGTTTGTTTATAAATTAATCGATAGTTTTTTGCAGGGTTGTGAAGTCTGAAAAAAAATGTTCGGCTCCGGCTCCAGCTCCGACTCCGGAAATTTATAGATTGATTAACAACTTCGGCTCCAGCTCCAGCTCCAACTCCGACCCCAGCTCCAGCTGCGACACCAAATATATATTCATTTTGGCAAGCTGGCAGTAACTGGCGTTAATTTGCAAAGGTCACCGCATGGACACCATATTAGGCTTTTCTGTACAATATCAATATAAAATTATTAATCGGGGAAAGCTGCTATACGATGCATTTAAGACTAGCCACAATTTTATTCCAAAGATATCTTTTCATAAAGTCAATAATCTGGCAATACATTTCAATTTCGTACGAAGTTAGTTCCCCTTTTTCTTAACAAATGGAACGAGTTTTGGTCATCTCTAAACGGTGGAACTTCTACAAGTACGCAGAGTTTCAGTCTTAGGGAGAGCAGATAGCGTGTCGGTGGTTACTGGAGAAAATCATCTGTTAAAAGAGGAGGCTCGGATCATCCGTATAGGAATATCTGTTGAGCTGTTACTCAAAGTACACAAAATCTGTAACGGTGACATGGATATTGTTTGAAAAAATGTAAGAGGGTTTTACTTAATGACAGTAGCTTTTCATTTTTTCATAACCATTTGCGCTTTTCAAACAAATCGGTGTTTTCCTCATCGATTTTGATTTATGAATGAAATAACTCGACAATTTTCTAAATTTTCAAAAAAAAATTTCAGATTTTGAATATTTTCCTAAAAGCTACTGTGACATTTTCAGTTACCTTGTTATTTAAAAGAAAACATAGAAATAAACTAAAGGTATTTGCGATTCTTCCAGTTGCATCTTAAACATACAATTATTTTGCCAACGAACCTAAAATATCATCGATTTCTAGCTGAAATTGCAATCTTCCATATTTGAGTTGAGTTCTACATCAAAAATCAACATTTTCGAGTATAGCGTTTTCCAGCACCCGAAGAGTAGCTGTAAGATCGCGTTGAAAGATTTTGAATAAACGTTGCCTATTTTGCAATGGAATTATTTATCTCTCCCGTAAGATACATTTAAGGCACTATTATTGGTTGGAAAAGGTTTATGTACAAATTTCAAGTAAGTATTTTAAGTATGCCCAACAGCAAATTTAACATTAAAGCATCATAGCTTGCTAAAGTTTCGTCAAAATCCATATTAATTCTTCGTGATATTTTTCCAATTTTTTGTTTGGTTTAATATCAATAATTTTTCGTGAAATAAGATGATAAAATATTTATTTCGATTTGCGTGCTTAATCAAAAATTGGAAAAATTAAAGATTTCTCAAAAATCTCGACCCAAATTTTTTAAATTTACCGCAATTTCGGGTAATACGACTTGGAATGCCAAATTGAACTGCGGTAATTCATATAAAAAAATTTGAGATACGCAGGAAAATAGGAATAAAGACTAACAAAAATCCGGAGCCAGAGTCGGTCAATTCCACATGGCATCCGACTCCGGCTCCTTTAAAAATACGAAAATAAACATAAACTCTGCCGCTCCGACTCTGGCTCTGGCTCCGATTGCACAGCCCTGGTTTTTTTTTTTTTTGTAATTAAATAATTTACTTGTTAGTGTGCTTTTTTTGTGGTGAGAATTGTAGCGTTTTAGTGAATTGACAGTATAATTTGTTTGTGATGACCAGCAAAAAAATGTGAAGTTAGGAAATTTTTATTTGATTTTATCGGGAAACATTTAGTTGAGCGATTTTCTTTCAATCTTTTTATTTAAATTTGTTTTTTTTTTTAAAGTGTTTTAAAACATGCGTTGATTTTTTATGAGAAGAAGGTTCAATTTTAAATTTCCTAAGACTTTTATAAGCCTTTACTACGGTCTTGTTCATATCAACCTGGAAGATTTAATGAGTATTTGGAATTATACACATTCTGTTAATATTGAAAGGCTACAGAAAAAGTGCACACGATTTGATTATTATTATTACCAAAGCAAAATAACGAAACGAAGAATTCGACCAGTGTTTGTTTCGGTCTGAACTGATGTCACTTCAAGAAGAATTATTATAGATGAATTTCCGTTGTTTAAAATTGTTTATAGAATGATTGGAATTCAGATCTCGCAGTTAAGGTAAAACCATATGGCCAAACAATTGTTGTTTGTTATTATGAATTTGAATTAAGAATCTGAATTATTTATTTGAATAATTATGTGCATAACGGTATAATTTGAATTAATAAGAAATATAAAATAAATATAAATATTCTTTCAATGATTTTTTTTGCCAGTAATGAAATGCCGTAGCGATACTTGAAAATTTTAACTAAATGGATCCGTATCGTAAACGGCAAGGCAATTTAAGAATTACGTTTGTAAAAAAACGGGTATTTTTTGCGTTAAATAGCACTGTTCTGAAATCTAAACCCAAGTGACTGGTGCTCAATCAGTAGCTCCCTTACTATCAATGAACACGGAAAGAACACATCTTTTACTTTCTTTTACTCTAGTAAAATAAAGTATAGTAATCATGAAAATTTTGGACCTTGATTCCGAAAAAGTGGGTTTCGAAATGGTGTCAGTCTGGGTCCTCTCTACAGCCCAAATGGTTTAACCAATCGAACTGAAACTTCAGATTTAAGGTTTTTTTGATAAATTGGGAGGTCCCAGCGAATTTTACTTCAAATCGGCTAAGCGGAAGTGGCTAGTCCTTTGGTCCAGAAAATTTATTTTGCAAATCTCTTAAAAATTATAAGGTTTACAAATACTACTTAATACAAAATGTTTCCAAAAATTAAAAAAAATTAAAAAATAAATTCTCAATTTCTCTGTTCGTAAAAGAAAGACATGTGTTGTCCACACCTCCATTTTTTATTTAACAATATTTGTTTAAAAGCGACTCCATCCGTGAAACATAAATTGACCTGTAATTGACTAAAATTAGAGTTGCCAATTATAATATGAACAATAACTATATTTACACATATTGGAGTTAAATTCTATAATATCAAAATCGTGTTGCGGTATCCACTACCGGATTTATAAAAAAAACTTTCCATTAGAACAGAAATAATTATGAAATGTTAGGTTTTGTCGGTACTTGACCAAATAATTATTTTTTACGAAGGGAGAAATTATCGAGAAATTTCTCGATAATTTCTCCCTTCGTAAGAAATAATTATGGTTTGTCGAAAAGTTATAAGAATTTCTCATGTCATAAACAATTCAGGAAAAATAATTAGCAGATTCATTAGAAATCGTTCCCGAATCATACAAATGGACAGAACGTTAAAGTTTTATCAATAGTTTGACTAGAACTGTTTCCTAAAATATCATTAATGAGAGACCACTAGTGGTGTTCGAACTGAGTCGAACCGAATACTTTTAACCTGATACTCAAAAGGTTCGAAGTATCAATTGAGTACTTTTCAAAGGATCAGGTAAAAAGTATCAACTCATACATTCGCTCGAACAAAATACAACCAAACAGTTGTTTTGGTATGGTTTATTTCTTCATATAATTTGTTATGCGAGAAAGAATGAATTGTATATCAACTTATGATATTTTGGGATGTTTGCTACTGAGAAATAGAGACAAATAGCTATGCATATATCTACATAATATGTCTACCTATATAAATGTATTCATCTCTCAATTTTAATTTATACGTATATGCATCTCATTCTTACAAATAATATTATCAATGCACCAAAACAGATCAAACATATACATATATGTTAACGTTTTCCTTTCACATTGAATTGATACTTGTACCGAATTGATACTTTTGATCGAATTGATACATTGTACCGAATTGATACTTTTCATCGAATTGATACTTTGTACCGAATTGATACTTTGAATCAATTGATCCTTTTGCGCTACATTTGCGTGAAACTTTAGATAATTTTTACGATATAATTTTTTTATAATCCAAATCCTATTTGCTTAATTTATTTATTGAACTTAAATACTTATTTTCGAAATAAAGATTTATTTACTAAAATAAAATGTATCTGAAAAATATCCACCGATAAACATTTTAATTGAAAATTAATTTCATTAAAAGATTTAAGCAAATAGGAATACAGAAGTTTGGTTAAATTTATAAAAAAATTCATCATTAAAATTATTTAAAAGTGTCAAGCAAATAACGCAAAAGAATGAATTTATTCAAAAGTATCAATTCGATCCCAAGTATCAATTCGGTTCTAAGTATCAATTCGTTCAAAAGTATCAATTCGGTACAAGTATCAATTCGGTTCAAAGTATCAATTCGTTCAAAAGTATCAATTCGGTACAAGTATCAACTCGGTTGGAAGTATCAATTCAGAATTTGGTTAAAAGAGTAAAAGTAAAACCATATTCAAACGATTGTCCTCTTTTGGTGCATTGCTGATATTGGTTTGTGAGAATGAGAAGTATGTAGGGATATAACAAACACACGCTGAATTTTTATTATTTAAAAATGATGTAGGTACATAATATTTTGAATATTATGCAAACAAAATAATTATGATGATACATATATCCATATTTATTCCTGCCTAATAATTAAATTATTAAGATTTCAAGAATAATTTATTGTTATAATTTTGATTTAATTTGCCACATTAAACAAAATTAGCATAATTTTACTCGAAAAAATTAGGTTGAGAAAAAATCGAAAAATGTATCAGGTTCGAAAGTATCAGGTTCTTGACTCAAAAGTATCAATTGATACTGATACCTAAAAGTATCGATTAAACCCATCACTAGAGACCACGTTTTTTACTGTCACCTATTAGAATAGGTGTCAGTTAGAAACGTGTCAACCTATTATTAATCATAATGTTTATGCTTATCGGAAATAATAGTATGCACTGAAAAAATATACTGTCTTAATTCTATGAAGCGCTGCCTGTGTTTTAAAGAATCGTTAATAAGACTAATTAATAGGCTTAGTTGTATTTTGATTTTAGGTCGTATAATAGCGTAAAAAGAACAAGTGGGAACGTGGCGTAACGGGTTCTTTCCCATTTCTTCTTTGGGGAGGGAGGGGGACCAAAGTTGAGCAACCTTCCAGTAGCTATCCGTAGATGTATGCATCTTGCAAATGCGTAACTTTTTTTTTTTTTGTAGTTCTTGTAATTAAAGTTAGAATAATGAAATGCCTTGGTGAATAAATTTTAAGTATTAATCTTTTTAGTAATAGTACAATACACTTGAACACTTATCAAATATATAAAACTTTAAGGTTTTTAAATTTATCGAACGCAACTCATCTTCAGATTTTCAAAAATTTTTGGAGACTGATAAGGGTAAAATAATTTGAAAATGCTACGTTTCGTCAAACCCCACAAAATTGGGAGGCGTAGAACGAAAATTATTGATCGAGCAAATATTGGAATTTCATTACACACAAAAGCTAAATATGAACTGCGAAGATTTTGATAGAATTGTCGGTACGAGTTCCCGAAACTTAATAAGATTGATTACTATTATGGTGAACCAAAACGAAATAAAACAGGTCTCTCAAAATCACTAGGTACTATAACATGTTGGTTATTTTTGTATTAGTAAAAATTTGCATTTTCTAATTTTATTTTTATAGAAGAACACAATAGGCAGCGTCCCATTGATTCAACAATCGTGGATTATGTAAAAAATGAAGACTTTGAGCAGGACAAAGAGTGGTTGCAGTGCATGAACGTACCATAGAATACCGTAGAAATACAATTTCAATACACACATATCTTTCGTCTCTTTATTTTTAGTTTCACGAAATTGGGTGGTACTAAATGCATTAAGTTTCTTACTGAAACCTTCGGTGCGAGTCATTCGAAAGGACAAGAAAGTTTGAAAAGTGTATATTCTAGACTCCATAAAATCTTTATTTTTGGAACTAAACAATGTGTAACCAACATACAAGAGGAAATTAAAAAACGAAGAAATATTTATAATGAATTTGGCAAATCGGAGGAAACAAAATTTGCTGTTTGTAACGATCAAAAATATTATTGTTTTAAACATGTGCCACTTCTGACACCAATTTGTTACGTACTGGGCTTCTGAGTTCGTCTGGATTTTGCAATTAAAACACTGCGTATTTTTATCTCTTCACACGTGGGTTTTCCCGATTGCGTATTTCAGTAGCATTTAAAATTCATTTCACATTGAATTAACAATATTCAACCGAATGCTACAAGGTTTGGTTATTGGAGCCACCCGATTTTAATCGGACCGTGGAGCGGAGTTGGAGCGATTAATGTAGGAGTGGAAATGACCGAGGAGCGTTTAAAAAATTAAATATATTTTCGCTCTCCAACAAAAAAAAAATATACCTTACTTCCTATATTTCCTTAACTAACTGTCTAGTTTAATTGTAAACACTGTAAATCGTTATAATTGCATATTACATAACCTAAAATTATAAAAATAATATTACACATAAATTCCTGTGGTTATGGCTTTTAAGTTAATTCTTTAATGTAGACGTCTAGTGATGGTGTTCTTCTTTTTATATGAAAGAGTAGTAAAAAAGTACGATATGTATGTATAGACAGAACCATCTTGATATGAATAGAGCCGGCATGTAAAAAATGAACTTAAAATAAAGGACATAGAAACACTAAAAAATAATTTATTTTCATAGAGTTTGTATGAAAAAACGCGATTTCGATTGACGAAAAAATATGAATTAAAAATTAAAGCTAGATAAATAATTTTTTCTGAAATCACTAATAAACAACTCAATGACTAACTCATTTAAAGCACAGATTCTCAGGCTTCCCCATTTTCCAGATATAATCAAAATAAAATAAGGGAATTAAATTAAAAAACGTTCTACAACAACAACAATATGTATTAAAAAGAGAATATTCTATTTAATGACGTCATCACTTATTCACAACTAAAATCAACGGTAAAAAAAAGACAATACGTTGAACAGCCAAAATTACAATAAATCAAAGAGAGTCAAAGAGAAAAAATAATATGCATTGAGCGAGAAGAAATCAAAAAAATCAAATCAACAATCAACCCAGATTGTTATGCATCACAAATAAACCACATAACCAACAAACATTAACTGTAATATAAATGCCTTATTTATTTCTCAAGAATTAGAAATATTATTTAAATTAAGTCACAGCTGAAAATAAATACAATATGATTTATATTTGGCATCGATTTTTATTCCCAAAAATTAATGACCCATTCAAAATAAGTTTTTTTTTAGAATATTTGAATTGTCATAACATTTGAGAGCGGTGTTTAAAATAAAATAGCTCTTACTTATTATTCCCAATCCTAGATGTCACTTAACACACAAATAAAAACAACAGGGATTCGAACTGAGTAAACGATTTCAAAGAAAACTTTTTACGTAAAATTAACATAATTTCTTTCATAGCAATGGTTTAATTTTAGTAAATTTATAAAAAAATTATATTAAATTAATTATTATTACAATTTAGTTATTACTATAGACAAAAACCACCAAAAATATGGTTAACCGAATCAAAAATCAGACCGATTTTAGAATCCGACCGGTTCGATCACCTATTTGATTTTTTTTATATGTTTTTAATTGTAGGCGACATCTATGGCTTAAACAAAAGTCGTTAATAAAGCATTGCCACATGATATGAATCTGTATTCGGGTAGATTTTTGTCATGTGGCAATGCTTTTAGAAGGAGACTAAAAAGAGATGGTTATAATTGTTTATAAATTTTATGTTATGACGTAATTTACAACAACAACATTCCATAAAAGTTTAGCAATAGTTTATATTCCAAGAGGATTTTCACTAAGAAATAAACATTTTCATGATTCGATTTTTCAATCAAGTAAAATTACATGTTTTATGAACATTTTCGTATAAAAATATTGTAAAAGCTCATAATTCTTATAGACTTAAAATGTAAATGAAAACAATCATTTTCCCATATAGTTTCATAGTAAAGAAAAAATTGTATGTACTTTATTTTAAGCTTAGTAAAAAATACAGTCAATGTGGAGGCTCTTATTTATAGAGTAGGCTCTGGTATAGATATAGGGCTTTACAAAAATTTGACGTTTATAGCTTATTGTAGTATTTAGCTAGGTAAGTATACAATTTATGAATTTACCAGATTTGGAATTATTTTATCTTTTAACTAATTTTAGTCGCGTTTGTAACAATGGGTCGCGTTACAAATCCCGTCGTGGAGCATTTCGTGGGCAATGATAGTAAATTTATCTGCCAAATTGAATCGAACAATTGAAGCGTCCTTGCTGATACAGAAAAAAAATTGTCTCAAGGGCAGGGCCAGAGATGAGCAGCCAAAAATCGAGGACGTTATAAGTTGCCTGAAGCCAATTAAAATACAGTTAAGTGAAAAAAACATTATTGATGCCTGTATCGAACTGGTTATTAAAAATTACACGCCATTTTCATTAATAGAGGATTCCGGATTCCGTAAAATTCTATAAATGTACGGGAAATTGTTATGCAAGATTTTGTAATGCAAGATTTTATAATGCATGATTTTGTAATGCAAGATTTTGTAATGGAAGTTTATGTACCCAACCCATTTTTTTTTATTGTAAAATGACCAATTTAAATAGTATTTGTTTTCACATGGATTCAAAGACCGAATAAAACCCAGGCTTCAAACCTTAATAGTTCACTTAAAATTCAGCGTGTAGCACAAAGTACAACCAAAATGATTTAGTTTAGATATAAACGAAAATTCTTTAGTTGTTAAATTTATATTTAATTAACCTGACTTGAAATTACAACAATTAATTGACAGTCTTTTGCTCGTTTTATAAATTGTAATTAATATAATTAACCGTTTTTAAATGGAAACCACACAAGATAATAATGTTTCATTAATATAAAGAAGAAGAGTGTTTCAATAAAATCTTAAATAATAACCAATCTTCAATGTGACAAAAAATCGTTTCCAGTAGAAATATGTTCCAACGAAATAATAACCACATTAACGCTAGGTTTTGGAATCATTTTGTGATGTTTAATTAACCTTTTAAGGAATTGAATTCGTTTTTTTTTCAGTGTCAATTTTAAGTAAATGATGGTCAGAAGTCGATAAATTCAATCCTAGATGGTGAGTCCATTAACGACCGAAACGAAAAGACGGCAACATAAATATGTATGAAGCTATCATAAATTTGTAGTTCATAACACCCAAAAGAATTAAGTATTGATTTTTGATTTTCTCTTTTGTAATTCTGTATCTAAAAGATTCCACTTAAAATTTTAAAACACTGACTAAATTTTACTGGCAATTACCTATTCCTCTAAAGGTACCTTAAAACCAAGAAAAACTTTAAAAATTAAGCTTTAATTATTTACCCAAAGATTCAATGATTTCAACAATTTTTGAATTCGATAAGTGTTTTTTCAAATAGAAAATAGTACAATTACTTCCAATTAAGCTTCGAAAACCATACGCACTGAAAACTATTTTAGTAGCGTTTGCTAATTTTGAACAAAATATACTTGCTGTTAATGAAAGCTGTTAGAAAAATTCTGTCTAATAAGTAAAAGTTTGTTAAAAAATCTTAATCGTATTTTTTTCAACAATAAATAGCCGAAAACAAGCATGAATGCCAAATATTCGCCAACACTAAATTATTTGGTGTCCATCCTACAAACTTTTATTTCAGTCACTATTGAAACAACAGTGAGCGTTGGTTGAAATGCGTGGTATTTTAATAAAATAGCCAAATAGATTATGCTAAGTATGTCAATATTGGGGATTTATCAAGGTCGTGTTCGATTCGTAATATCCTTTTTCTATTCAACTAAGCACCTGAGTTCTTATATAACAATATTTTAAATGTAATATATAATAAGGTAAACGCACACCAATTATATAACCAAAGTTCTCTTTCTCATGCTTCCTCACCAGTTATACCTGTACAAGGTGACAATTGATATAGTAATTTACATCTGTACATGACTATATATTGTAACTTCACAAAAAAGGTAAAACGGAAGCTTTTTAATCAAATCATATCCCTTTTGTTGTTTAAAATAAATTTTATTTTTATTGTATTTGCTCAAATTGAAATCCTCATTTAGATGTGTACAAAAATGTGTACAAATAAAACCGAACCCTTTTTGTCATTGGCAAAGAATTTTTATCTAAAGTATTATTATCCTTTTTTATCACTCAATTTATAAACGTATTATAGATATGGGATATTAGATGATATCGTACATGATTACATCCAATGATTGCACCCACGAAAATTCGATCCAAAACGCAAATAATTATTCACATCCCATGGAATAATTTATTATGACACCAAGCATTTCAATTATTGTTGAGAGAATTTTTGTTGGTTTAAATCAGAAAATAATTCGTTTAATGTCATTCACATGTGTATCACATATGGGGTTGGTACACAATAATATTTTTGTTATCCACTTTGTTGAAGTGAAATCGTAAATACGAAAAACAAAAAAGAAAAATTAATTATACCCACCGTAACCGCTTTCATACAAATCCTTCGTAATAACAAAAACAACAATAACAACAGAATTGGTTATAAAATAAAATTTATAACCTTATTAAAGCCAACGTGAAAACTGAAAACACAGAAAAATTGTTATACATAAATGTAAATTCATTTTACTAGGGGTTGCACCCAACTTTGGCTCAATATATAAAAACTGTACGTACAATTGTAGAATGGAAAAAAATTTAAAACTAACAAAAATTTATAAAGGTAAATCGTTCAATGCAACTGTTGGTATAATTTTACCGCCGACCATACACTATTTTCCAACCAGCATAATACATATACACACAGTTTAGTTTATGTAACAATTTTCTCTCCCAATTCTGTGTACAAAATATATATATGTATATAAAATAGGAAAATCTTATGTAATAAAAAAGATTGTATTCTGAAAGCCAAAAAATGTATAATTTCCATTTAGGTGCTGCGAGCTTTACCACCCTCGCTTTACCATCCGTATAACTCCATTTTATGTTTTTTTTTTTTTTTTTAAATAATTACAACGATATTAAAATCAATAAAAATTACTGATATCGATTGCATCGCGCAATAAAAAAAAATTGAAATACAAATCACATTATGTAATGAAATATATATAAAATAGTAATAAATATTTTTAATTAATTACACCAACAAAATTCGCTTCAAGTAAAACACTTTTGAACTTTCACAATATTTATATAACTGTATAACAACAACAACATCAACAAAAATCACTTTAAACTTTTTACTAAATCCTATATTTTACTAATTAGTTAACCACTATAATTTGTAATATGTAACAAAAAAAAAACAAATTTTAATTTTTAATTTTACTTTAATTAAATTAACAACAAAGTTTAATTTTTTACATAACAAATTTGCTTTTTCGAAAATTAAAAAAAAAATTTAAGAAAAAACCGAACAATTTAATTTAATTTTTGTATTTTTTATTTATTGAAAAAAACAACAAAAATTTTCCACGAAACACTTATCAAAGTGTTCACCGGTATACTGACCGTATTTTAAGTTTGGCAACGAAATATTAGAAAAAAATAATAATAAAAGCAAAAAGCACGCAACACACACAAGAAAAATAACACAATAATAGACAAAATGTTACATGATATCGTTCGAAGCAAGAGGAACAAAAATCCAAAAAATTTCCCCTCTAGTTTTGTGTTCTTTCGAACGAACAGAATATATAAACCAACTCACTCTAGTAAATGTTGTGTATGTACACAAACTAGGAGCTTTCTTGTGTGTTTTCTTTTTGCACACACAAAAAAAAAAAAAACGAAACACAACAACATAAAATTTGGGGCACATTTGAATGGAATTTTTCCGTTTTTCTCCTCCCACTACTTTAC
Organism: Tipula vernalis; assembly: GCA_958295665.1. Lineage (NCBI taxonomy): Eukaryota > Metazoa > Arthropoda > Insecta > Diptera > Tipulidae > Tipula > Tipula vernalis. The sequence goes on from OY282560.1 coordinate 287,104,771, forward strand.
TTCATAGTGTTTTTGGTTGCCAAATATTTTATTTAATTATTATCAATTTCTTGAATGAATATGTACCAAACAAATTTCTTGGCATGCGAAAAGCTCGATTAAACATAATTCTTGGAAAAAATGTAATACATATGTACATAAGACAAAAATTTGGACCTATATCCGTCACATACAAATATATTTGGATGTACACAAAAATTGTTTCATTTCTTGGAAAAAATATGCTCTGTTTTGGTTGTGGTGCGCATGACAAAAGCTTTTTGTATTTTGTTCTATAATGGCACAAAAAAAAAAATAAGCAAAACAAAAAACGGAACAATGAAAATATTTTAATAGAATATTATTTTCTTTATTAAACTGTCAATTTAAGGAGATGGATTCTAATGTTTTGGGTGAAAAGTTCATTTTTGTGTTGGTTTGAAAATCGTTTGAGAAACGTTTTTCATGACATATACGGTTTACCACAAATTCCACTAAACGATTCACAGAGAAATATATTTGGACATAATTTTTTATAAGCAACGAAAATTTAAATGTGTTAGTAGTAATACTTAATTATTTATTGAAATCAATTGATCCGGATCAGATTAAAGTTTACATTCAGATGAGTCTATACTACGTGTTTTACGTAGACTAAAAATGCTAGTATAAATTTGAGTAGACTCTTTGTGTGGTTTAAGTGTTTGCTTAATTGTTTGACGTTTATGTAGGAAACCCTGAAGTTATCCCAGAATTTCACCCCAGTCAAAAATGGAAAAAAATGTCAAGATTATGGCTACCCGGGAAATTTATTATGACAATATAGTAGAGGATTCAAGTGGCTGCCTCTGGGCCAATTCTAAATGCGGTTCGCTTGTTAGAATTTTCGCTACATTAATAAATGTGGTGCCTTCCTACAGCTAAAAATGAATAACAATAAAAATCCTTCTGCTCAGAATTATGGTAACCCTGCAAAGTCGGTTTAGCAGAGGGTTGGTGGTTAGGTGTGAAATTGCTCGGGGGATTCTTGTTGTCAGCTCCATAACTTGTGGCTTCCACAAGTGCTCGTGTTACCTCCACGTGGTGACCGCTGTGGTGCCGATAATCGACCAGACTGGGGGCCCAGTTTAAAAACTAGCTCAGTCGCTAACGGTGGATCCGGACACCTGGCGCCCTCCGGATTAAGTAGCCTTATTGCGGATCTCTGAACAGATGCACATTTTTTTCTCCGCTACTTGTGGGACCTAATGTGGTAGATTTTAAAAAACAACAACAACAAACAAAAGAGTCTGCAACAAAAGCACGGGGCATAAGCTCAAACAAGGCTGGTCCCCCCTCTCGGTTCACCAAACCTGGGCTAACAAAGCGAAACCAAAACACGAAGGTTCCCCAAGACCAACGTATAATACTACGAGAAAGGCTTGTAGGTAGGGCTCTAGTAAAAATAAATAATACAGTACGGAGAAAGACAAAGCCACGCTTGCGTGGGCAGAGAAAGTCACCGAAAAAAATTCGGAAGGCCTTCCAGCTGGCCCACAGCTAAAAAGAGTAAGCATGAGGAAAGTCCTAAGATCGCCAATAGGACGAAGCTTCACACCGGTATGAGGCCTTTTAGTGAGGTAATCAAGAATCAGCTGGTTCTAGTAGTCATTGACCACTTCCAAGAGGATGACAGTGTCACACCCGCCAATTGGAGGAAGGTGGAAGGGGCCTTAGCCACCACCCCGACAAACAATTTAAAACCGTAACAGGATTTATGGTTTGCTGGCCGTAAAAAGTCGGTTATAAAATTAAAGCAAAAAAGTGAAATATATACACGAAGACTATCCCGAATCTGAAAATCAAATAATAAACTTACACGAACCGACTATCAGAAAAAAAAAATGAATGACGACAGCAACCGATTGTAACGAAACCTATCCGATTTTAAAAATGCAGAAAAAGAAAATAATAAGCGCACACGAATATTAGCCCGAAATAATTTGTACTTATATTTTACGGTTTAATGACTGCAAAAAGTCTGCCGAAAGAATCAAATATGTGAACAAAATGTACGGTGATACATCAGTTTTTTGTCGATTACTCAGTTACAAATTGTAAAACACGATGTAAAAAAACTAAAAACAAAAAAATCCGAAGATAGACGAATTCAACGAAATGAAATGAACTCATAAACATAAATTTCATTAGGATCAGTTACACAATAAGTAAAAGTAGTTTCATCTGAGGACGGAAGTGGTGTTTTGTAGTGAAAAAAGTTTGTGTTGTGAAAAATTTGATTTTTATTTACATAAGTGCAACAATATCTTATAAAGGTAAGACTTAATGCATTTCTTGCTTTCGCAATTAGAAAACAATATTATTTTAGAAAATACTAAAAATAATTAAAATTATATTTATTCCAATAAAACACAACGAATAAAAAAATATATATGTATATGCTAACTGTTTGATGTATTTGATGTGCACATGTACGAGTATATTGAGGGGAATCACCGATTTCTGTTTATTCTTTATGTTTTTGACAGTCCTAACCAAAAGTTCTATGATGAAATGTAATATGGATGTCTGAAAGTGTGTGTGTCCGTTTGTCTGGTTGAACTAATTATTAAATAATGTCAATAATGAAATATTTAATTTTTTGTCGATTTTTTAAATTTACAATTATAATTTTTTTATTTTTTTAGATTTTTTTATTAATTTTTAGAAATATTAAGTATATTTAGTTAAGTACAGGGATATAGTTGTTTTATTGATTTTTCAATTTATGAATAATAATAATTAATTTGTTTCTAATTATTTATATGCAAATATTTTTTATTACTAGCATTATAATGCCTAAGTATAAAATGCTGCAACATCTATCAACACAATCCGTTAAAAGACGTCTTTGTGCTTTGAAACGAATTAATAATTCAAAGCCATGCAAAGACAATAATTCACATAATCGGATATCGATAGTTAATAGTACAGAATATGCTCACTCATCTCATAGCGAAATTATTCAGAAAAAACAGAGTGCAATTTAGTTGAAAGCGGGTTTTCCAATAAAACCATGAAGATTTTGAAAATGATCAAGCCACGTTATCGGATTTGGAAGAAGATGAAGATGTCACAAATAAGGTACCAACAATTTTAGAATTCTTACGAGCTTGGTCTGTGAAGTACAATATAAAAGCAAATGCTTTAAATGAGCTTTTAGACTTTTTAAAAAAATCAATGGGATTTTGCGTGCCAGTTGATAGCAGGACTCTTTTAAAAACTCCTTCAACTAGAGTTGTTTTAGATTGTCCCCCAGGCAAATATGTGCATATTGGATTTGCAAGTGCATTTGACACGCTTTTACGTACTGCTAATTCAACGGAAATTATTTTAGATATTAACATTGATGGAGTACCGATAACAAAAAGTAACCAAAGTTGCTTCTGGCCAATATTAGCAAAAGCTTGGAATTTTAAAACTAGTAAAATATTCGTAGTTGGTGTGTATCATGGCTATAATAAGCCAAATGATTTTAACCAATATCTGAGGCCAATGGTGAATGAACTCAAAACTCTTCTATCGGATGGGTATTTAAGTGACAACAGGAAAGTTAACGTAAAAATTAGATCTTTTATATGCGATGCTCCCGCGCGTTCCAGTATTCTGGGAACCAAATCGCACACAGGTTATTTTGCATGTCTTAAATGTGAAGTCGAAGGGGAATTTATAAAAAATAGAGTGTCGTTTCCGGTCGATAGTCTTGCACAAATGAGAAGTGATGAATCCTTTCGAATAAGAAGAAATATAGAACACCACAAGACTGATTCAATACTAGAGGAACTTCCGATTAATATGATAAAACAGTTTCCGCTTGAATATATGCATCTAGTTTGTTTAGGAACAATGAGGAAGTTGCTGCAAATGTGGGTTTCTGGCGATCCAAAAACTTTGTTAAACACCGCACGCGTCAATGCTATATCAAATAAAATGAGTAATATTTCGAAGACTCAACCATCTGATTTTCAAAGCAGAATAAGACCATTATCGGAGTTAGGGTATTTCAAAGCCACAGAGTTTAGGACTTTTTTATTATATGCGGGACCATTTGCACTAAAGGATATTTTGTCACCAGATAAATACAATAACTTCTTATTTTTACATGTCGGAGTTTTAATTTTATGCCATCCGGAACTCTATAAACATAAGGTGAACCTGGCGAATGAAATTTTCAAACATTTTATCCAAGGAGTGAGCCTGCTTTATGGAAAACACCATTTAACCTACAATATGCACTGTTTGTCGCACTTGTCGGAAGACGTTAAAGAATTTGGCCACTTGGACTGTTTTTCAGCTTTTCCTTTTGAAAGCTTTATGTATAAAATAAAATGCTTGCTAAGAAAACCGAATCAACCCCTTGAACAATTATGTAATAGAATTGCTGAACTAAACAATGTTGAATTCCATCAAAATGATAAATCAAATGAGATATACCCAATTTGTAAAAGTAGAAAAATAATAAACCGCAAAATAGTATATCACAAAATTATTTTAGAAGAAACTGAAATTGATAACAGTGAAAGAAATAGATGGCTTTTTACAAAATCGAATGAAATTGTCAGATTTGAATATGCAGAAAGATTTAATGGAACAACGTTTCTGTGCGGTAAATCAATTACGGAGCTACAGAATTTCTATGAGTTACCAGTTGCGTCCAGTAAATTTGATATATATAAAACTGTTACAACTACCGGAGAAGTGATGAAAAGATGGAGAGTGGATGATATAAAAATTAAATTATTCGCAATGAAAAATGAGCAAGGCAACTTTTACGTTTTCTTTCCAATATTACATTTTTTACAATAAAGTATAAGTATTATAAGGTTATTTGATTATTTTTTTAATTCTTTTCTTTTCTTTCATTTCTTTTAGCTAAATAATGTTTTCTGTCGTTGAAACTGTAAATGAAGAAGGGGTTAAAGAGGTTTCTGTCGTATGCTCAAAATGGATTGAGGGCGGTAAAGTTGCATGGCCGACAAATTACAGAAAGGCCATAAAAAAACAATCAAATCAAAGCGAGGATTGGACGAAGTTTGCTTGCAAAATTTTAAAAGGAAATATTCCGAATTTTAGCGAAGCCAAAGCTAAAGAATTATATTTTTCTAATTTTTCCAACTCGGAATGCGAAGAGTATGCAGCATTTAATCCAAAAAAAAAATTTTTCGCAAAAAATTTTAATAATCAGTTCGACGAACCACGAACAGTTGGTGAAAACGCCAATAAGGAAAATAATTCCACAAACATAGAAATTTTAGCAATTGAAGAACTTCCACCTCTACCCCCACCTTTAACACCATTCAACCATGCGATACCCATAAAGGAAAACACTCATATAGCAGAACTCATTACGCATAATAGACAAGACACATTTTCATTAACAGCAGACCATAACATCCAAAACGAGGGCACTCCAGTCTTTAGGGCACACTGTTTCATTGAAGACGTAAATGATGCACACACTAATAATGAAAATATACACAATTCATTTCCTGCTGCAACAGTGTATGACAATTTCCAAAATGAATGTCTCAATGAAAATTATATATCAGCTGGCAATACGAAAATCTCAAATATCAACGTTAAATTGGAAAAAACAATAAAAAAAATTAGAGACTTACAGGAAAAAATAAGAAAAAATAGAAGTTCAATAAAAGAAATTCAATCGGATACTAATACATTGATCGATAATCAAAAAAAAATTATGCAAAATCAGGCGAGCATTATGGAATGCCTACAACTCATCGTTAAATCGTTGCCGAAACAAACCCAAACACCAATAATCCAACACCAGAATTTTATTATACCACTTCTTCCAATAAATAATATAGAAAATTTAATAAAATTAAACGGCAAATTATCCGTGAAAAATTATATGGATCAAATGGTAATACGAAAAGTTTTGAATCTTTTACACATAATAATTAAAAATTTTATTTAATTTCAGACTGTTTATTTATATAAGTTCAAATCAAAAACTTTAAATAAAACAATTAAAAGCGTTTTTGAACATCTTTTTTCATATGATTTGATCACAAAATACACATGGTCGGGGCAAACATCATTCTCAAAAGGTAAACATGCATTATACTTACAATTTTATTACAATCTTTGACAAATTTTTTTAATTTTTCACCAGATATAAACAAATTAGTGTTTGCAGAACAGTTGAATATTTTGGAGTTACTGAGAAATACGTTTAACTATTTAAATGATGAGAATGCTGTAGCATTTGACGCAGTCAAGTGCAGTGTGCAAGAATTTTTAAAAAGAGCCAATTTCAGGCAAAAAAAAAATTAAAGCAAATAAGATAAAATTATGTAATATGTTTAATATAATAGGCATACCTACTGCCCGAACTGAAAGTTATTTTTCCTGAATTCAGAAATTCCGTATAGGTACATTATTATTTTAATTTTTGTTTTGTTCATATATGTTGAAACTTTTAGATCGGAATACACAGTAGGCCCGGCCCACTGAATTTTATAATTTTACCAACAAAAATTCAATATGTAAAATAAATAATATTTCCAAAAGATATAGAAGTATATTTTTCATTTATGTGATACTTCAATACTTTTGAAGGTGGTTGGATGAAGTGAAATCACAGTCTAATAAATAATTGTAATTTCGGTTAATCTGTTGTGCCAATATATACCAATTTTACACTAGTTAAATTGTCCACCATCAACCGTTGATCGGAGAACACAATATCAGGGTAAGATCCTACTTTTTATACCATTATATTGGCTCCGAATATGGAACCTCTGTCGTGAATATGGCAAAATAACCGATCGGTCTCCCTCCAGTCAACAAATATCGCACAAAGTCTGAATTGTTCCTAGCATTTAACAGACAAGAAACCGCTAAACAACCAATCGGTCTTCGTACAGTCAACAAACATTGCAAAGAGTCTGAATTGTGTCTAACATTTGAGAGACAAAAAACCGCTAAATAACCGATCGATCTTAATGCAGTCAAAAAGCACCGGCCGATGACTGATTTGTGCCTAATATTTAACTGACATCGGTCTTCATATAGTCAACAAACATCGAACAGATTCTGAATTGTGTCTAGCATTTGACAGACAAAAAACCGCTAAATAATCGATCGGTCTTCGTAGAGTCAAAAAACACCGGCCGAGGTCCGACTTGTATTTATCATTAGATTGACAAAAAACCGCTAAGTAACTGATCGGTCTTCGTTCAGTCAATAAGCACCGCCCAAGGTCTGACAAATCGTGGTTATTCTATTGTACTTGAGGAAACGATTGTCCGACCAAACACCACATGGTCCTTCAGTCACCATCGGTAATTTTACATTACTAAAATTGTAAATTGTTTTCCGGGCACATACCTGAAAGTTCTGTCGGAAAATCCAGGACCTGCTTCGACTTGTCGGGGTGGGAGCTGGCACAGAAGTCAAGTGAAACAGACTGCCTTTGCAAATCAGAGGTCCCTGCTGCTTTACAAGAAGGCGGTGGAGGAACTTAACGAGGCATGGCCCGGAGCCAGCCTTGTTGTTAATTTGATCGGAAGAATGAAGGTCATACTCCAGTTGTTGCAGGTTGGCAACCCGGATTTTCCAACGCACAACTGGAAAGTTTCCAAGCCCGAAGAGACAAAGGCTGACTATAGGTCAGCTGTTAGTATTTTAAACAGGGAGTCACTGACTGCACTAGAAAAAACCAACTGTTTAATTAACTAAGGTTTCATTGCAGTCACTTTCAGACACCGTCACTGTGCTAGCGGACAGTCAAGCAAAAACTCTCCCCACGGACACGAAAATGTCAACGTCCATGGAGTTTTTAAAAATGCTCTCAAAGGACTACTCATCAGGAGAAGACTCTGATGTTACTGTCGTGGAAAAGAGGCTTTAGAGATGACATTGACATTTCTGCAAGTCAACCTTCACAACTCTAAGGCTGCTTCAGCTGCTTTCATTTTAAAAATTGGGAAAGAAGGGACAGATCTCGTCTTAATCCAGGAACCTTGAGTCACTGAAGACAGGGTACTTGAGCTCAAGACTCCCTATTATTGATTAATGCACCCGAAATAAGAAGGTAGGATTCGGTCGAGTATTGTTATTACAAGTAATATAAGCATTAAAGTCGAAAAATGGAACCTTTGGCTAATATCAGCCTACTTAGCTTACGATGAAGTGGATATTCCACCAGTCATTCTAGGTTAGCTAATTTTGGAGTGTCAAAAGCGTAAGGTTGGAGTCATCTTGGGGAATGATGCAAATTCTCATTCCACGATCTGGGGGAGTACGGACACAAATGAATGAGGGGAGTTACTCCTTGATTACATTTTAAATACTAACCTTCGTATATGTAACATAGGCAATAAGCCGACTTTTATGACGATTAGTCTATTAAACTGGAAAGTGTCGGAGGACCACGCCTTTTCTATTCGTTGTTATGTACAATCTACAAAAATAGGATGAAAGGCGACTGGGATAGATTCAACAAACATGTCAAAAATGCAAAAGATCTTTAAAATAGCAAGGAAAACAAGAGCCGCTGTAGACTGGGACTCCTATAAGGAAGTTCTCAAAATTTACAAATATCAATTGGGAAGTGCCAAGAACAGATCTTGGAGACTATACTGTGACAAAATTCAGAAGTCCTTGGAGATGTCTAGGCTACGCAAAGTCAACTGTTCCTTCCATCCCGAGTTATTTTCAACAGCCGGATGGGATACGGATAACTAATAGTGCGGAATCGTTGAAACTTCTGCTGGAAACTCATTTTCCTGGCTATTCCGAATCTGTACCTAACTAGTGGCCTTTCAGGCCAAATTATTAGCAGAAAAAAGATCCTATGGGCGATAAGTAGTTTTAAACCATATAAGTCGCCTGGATGGTATTATCACAAACTACGGATCTAACAATTTCCTGGTTAGAGGTAATTTTCAAAGGCAGCCTAGAACTATGTCACATTCCTAGTAATTGGACGGAAGTTAAGGTTATATTTCTACCTACGGCGGGAAAACGCTCACATTGCAATCCCACAGAGCTTAGACCGATTAGCTTGTCTTCTTTCCTTTTTACAACACTGGAAAGACAAATACAAACCCATATTAGAGACACGACTGTGTCGGCAAGCTGTCTAAATCTCAACATGCTTATATCAAGGGGAGATCTGTAGAGACTGCTCTTCATTCTCTTATATATTTTATTAAAAAATCTTTCGAGTGTAGAGACTACACAATGGTAACCTTTTTGAACATTGATGGAGCCTTTAACAACGTGCTTCCAGGGGCTATAACTCGGGCACTTTCGAATCTAGGAGTGGATGAATCACTTAAGGACTGGATAAATCAAATACAAAGAGGCAGGATCATAAATGCCAGTCTGGGGGAATCCTCCATCAGAAGATTTGCAAGCAGAGGTACGCCGCAGGGTGGTGTACTGTCCCCACTACTTTGGAAGTTGGTCATAAATGCCCTGTTGCTGAGACTGGATGACAATGGCTTCAAGGTGGTTGCCTTTGCGGATAATGCTACTTCTGGTGTCCGTGGCAAATATCCCGGTATCCTTAGTAAATTAAATTGGAAACCTAATATTCTGGAAAGGGTAAAGTAAGCTACGGTAGCAAAAGTAATAGTCTGGTGGCCTGCTTGGGATAAAACTGTCAAACAATAGTTGTCGACGAAATTTCAAAAACAATCTCTCTATGGATCAGTGGTGTACTGAGGAGCACATCCACTCAGGCACTGGAGACTCTCCTATTTTTAACTCCTCTAGATATCTTTGGAACACAATTGGCAGCTTGTACTGCCACACGATTGAAATCCACTTTAATGTGGACCTGAAACAAAACTGGACACTCGTTTATACTGTGTAACCAAGAGATTCCCAAGACCACTGACTATACTGTCCCGTCACTATCTTTCGACACAAAGTTCCCGACTAGGATCCCATCCAGAGAGGACTGAATGATGAATGCAGTTGTAGTGATTCACTCATGCAATCAATTTATTACAATTCGTTTATCCCTACAATTATTCGAAATCCAACTCATTTCGACTATAAAATATAATTGTATTTGAACAGCCTCACCCAGCTTAGTAGTGACAACTATAGAGTAGATTTGGACTTACTCTGTGGTGGAAATTCATACTTAAATACATTCCACACATCACTATGTACTGAATATTTTGGACACTTCAGTACAACAATCAAAACAATTTCACCACCATCTTTTGTGGTTATTCACAACTAATAACAAATTATTTCTTTTAGCTGAATTTTACTTTTATTTCAGTGCGTTGTTTTTACGTCCAAATTCATCTTATATTTTTTGGTTCATCGTCTCGAACAACTTTACACATATACTCTCGTTACAACTTCTGACGCGACATACTCGCCCTTTTCAAAGAATATTTTTCTTAAAAATAATTATAAATATATTTATAAACTAATTATAAATTGAATAAAAATTAAATTGAATTAAAAATAAAAAGGAAATATCGCGCTTAGTGGTGGTGGACTTTATCCACATTTTGTGAGTTATATTAAATAAATTTGTGGCCGCATATTAAAAATTGTGCATTGTGTGGCCATAAACAAAATTTATTTTGTTCCGTTATTTTGTGCCCCCATCGCACTATATACCAAACCAATACAGTCTTGGAACCAGGAGTTAAAATCTTCTTCAATGATGGGTCGAAATGGGATGGAAAAGTCAGGGCTGGGGTGTTCTGCGAGGAACTTATGGTAAACCCCTCCTTTTGTCTTCCCGACTACTGTAGCATTTTTCAAACTGAAGTAACTGCGATAAAGGAAGTCATGGACTGGTTGAGGTATAATGTAATATCGACTTGTGATATTCGCATATATACGGACAGCCAGGAGCACCCTTCTTCAATAAACAGAATAGTTACCGCTTTATTCCCGCAGCAAACTGATGTGATCCCTGCCATCGGTGTAGAACCTGGCCCAGAGGAAGTTCCCTCGGTATCCAGAGAAGAGCTCGCCATTTGGGAATCAAAAAGCTCCTGGGCCTGACAATATTCCAAATATTGCATTAAAGGCTACCATGCCAGCTAGACCTGATGAGTTCAGAGAAGTCTACAACTCATGTCTGAGGGAGGGGTATTCCCGGAACACTGGAAGAAACAGCGTCTAGTATTGTTGCCAAAGGGAAAAAACCTTCCAGGAGAACCATCCTCCCACCGACCACTGTGCATGCTGGATACGGCTGGCAAAGTACTCGAGCGCATAATCTACAATCGATTGGAGAAAGCTGTGGAAAGGGCCGGAGATCTCGCCGAGCGGCAGTATGGTTTTCGAAAGACTCGATCGACAACCGATGCCATTCGACACGTCGTTGAAATCGCCAAGGAAGCTACAGACGGCAGAAGATGGAAGGGCAGCTCTAAAAAATACTGCGCCGTGGTCACCCTCGACGTCAAGAATGCATTCAACTCGGCTAAATGGAGCCATATTCTGAATGCTCTACATGTATTGCAAGTAACAGAGTACATAAGGAGGATCATTACAGACTATTTCCGCATTAGAGTGCTGATATATGATACAGATGACGGTGTCATGGAATACTTACTTTGGAATATTATGTACGATGGCGTTCTGAAGCTCAGCGTACCTGATGAGGCAGAAATTGTGGGTTACGCGGACGACGTTGCTGTTGTCGTGGTAACAAAGACTATAAAGGAAATAATGGAGATATGCAGGTTGTCCATTATAATTATCAAAAGGTGGTTGATATCATTCGGACTCCAACTAGCTGACCATAAAGCCGAAGCAGTCTTAATTCCTAGTAGGAAGGTAAGAGAAATTGTAAATATCGATGTTGGCGGGTCTGGGTGTCAAAATTGATGCGCGCTTAAACTTTAAGTAGCATCTAACGATAGTGAGCAGAAAAGCTGCCAAAGTAGATGCAGCCCTCTCCCGCATTATGCCCAACACTGGCGGGTCCAGACAGTGTCGTAGGATGCTGCTGGCAAATGTTGTAACCTCCATCATTCTCTATGGATCACCTGTTTGGAGTGATGCGATGGACTTTGGGACATATAGACAAAAGTTAGTATCGGTGTATCGCCTTGGTGCCTTAAGGGTAATATGTGGTTTCCGCACAGTATCCGATGACGCGACACTTGTTATTGCAGGGATGATCCCAATTGATCTACTTGCAAAGGAGAGGAAGAAATGGTACTTTCATCGTGAACAACCAGGAACAGAGCATCAGAACCCATTACGACTCTGACAGAATGGCAAAGACGGTGGGATAGATCGGAAAAGGGTCGATGGACTTATCGTCTCATACCATCCATGGACAAGTGGATAAATAGTCGGCATGGCGCACTTAACTACTACCTCACGCAGTTGTTAAGTGGGTATGGTTGTTTTGGGGCATACCTTTACAGATTTAAGCATACCGACACTCCAGAGTATCCGGCCTGCAAAGGATCACAAGAGGATGTGGAACACGTTTTTTTTTCAATGTTCGCGGTTTGAGACAACCCGGAGTGAACTGTCGGATATCCTTGGGCAGCGCCCAACACCTGAAAACATATCCGAACTAATACTTGCTTCTGAAGAAACATGAAATGCTGTAAGCCACACTTCGGCGGTGGTACTGAAGGAGCTGAGACGCCTAGAGCGTGCAAGAGCAGAACAACGAACAACAAATCGTGATTAGATAGCGGTGGCATTCTGAATCTATGGTTGAGTCGCTGTGGAGAATAGAGTCGAATGATATCGATCTGCGCGAATGAGTCACCTCCATGCGAAGTAATGTCTAACGATAGTTCCGCATGGAGGATGAATAAACGGGTGTGAGGTTTTCAGATTCTATAAATCCATCACTGTTGCTGAGATGTTTGCCGCCATCAAAGCTTCGTCTTGTTGAAGATTTTCCTCATTTTACACTTCCCGAAAAAAAAAAACCCCTCTTCAATGACCTGACGAACCTTAGCAAGATGGATGTCAGGAGTATCCATTGTTTCGTTAACAGCTTAAAATGGTTTCAATGAGTTGGAGGATAAACAGGAAAATCGTGGTATGGCTATGAACCATTTTGTATCTATGCCTGGTCCTGGTGGACCGCCACCTTAACCTAACCTAACCTACCCAAATGTAATAAATGTGAAGAGTGGGAAACAACAAAACATTTTACTAGATTCCACCTCCATTGGCAATTTTATTAACGGTGTAACTTCCTTTTGGTGATCTTCTTCAATTCCATTTCGAAAGATCTCATTAGTTTTCAGTTCATAATTAAAAATAGGATAACTCATGTGACGGCCACCTTCATACCTTCTACTGTGCATTTTATACAAACGCCGTTTTCTAAATTGGCACCAATAACACCTGTGATGATGCTTTATCTCTTTCTAAATTATACTTTATGCCATAATGGGGCAATATTGTTCGCTTCCCATATCAATAATATTAACTTTTATTGAAGTTTCTAACAGTGTCCGACTGCTGGTTGGAAGTTTCGCATGTCCATGATCTTTTAATATTTTTAATAAACTAGTGATTGCAGTATGGGTACATTTGTTATATAAAGGCCAATGCCTTAACTTTTGTTGAAACTTGATTTTATCCGAAATGCAATCCTTATCCGATCATACTGAAAACATCTTCTTCGCTAAAAATAAGGTCATAATTTAAGGATATTTCCGTATCTGTAACTGCCGCAACTGATAATGATGATGATGCCCCATTTAGAGGTGACAATTCATTTGTATAATGGGAGATCTGTGAGTCTTTATTTCTCGTTGGACCCGTAATTGTTTGTGATAAGATAGAAAAATTTGAAGTTGACGAGATTCCAAATTTAAATTTTCTTTTTTTTTTTAAACATTTCACTTTCCTAAAATAACTTGACGAATAACGATACGCTCTTTTTAAGTTTTATTTTTGTTCATTTTTACAACTTTTTCTATTGATACGTTTTTGCCTTGTCAATTAAGGTTTGTATCACTGGATTGTGAATAAAACAAAATCAATTTAATTTATCACCAACGAATTTATTTAGTTAACACAAGAATTATTACAACACAGTTTATTAATAAAAAATTCACAAAATCACTTTATATAAATTATTCTCAAGTTTTACTGTTCACTTATAATTTTTATTTCCACTACAACACTTTTTAAATCACTTTTTAATTCCTTTTTAATCACAACTACCGCGTTCCAAATTCGAATAATCCAATTCGACTTCGTTCGCCTTTTTATATACACAAACAAAACTTCTAGAAAGCTCATGACTTTTCCAGTTAGAATTGCGTAGAAACATTTAGAACAATTTTATAATTGAAAATTCCATTTTAGTACAGTTAAACATTGAGCTATTAATTTAACTTATTCTATTACACACTAGGTGTCACCGCTACACTATGTTTCTATAACTATTGTGACGGTGACACCTAGATTGTAATAGAACAAGTTAAATTAATAGCTGAGTGTTTTACTGTACTAAAATGGAATTTTCCATGATAAAATTGTTCTAAATGTTTCTACACTATTCTTACTGGAAAAGTCATGAACTTTCTAGAAGTTTGTCTTGTGTATATAAAAAGGCGAACGAGATCGAATTGGATGATTAGTATTTGGTAAGCGATAGTGTGAAGATTTAAAAGAAATTAAAAAGTGTTTTAGTGCAAAATAAAAAGTAAAAGTGATTAATAAAATTGTGTGAATAATTTATATAAAGTGATTTTGTGAATTATCATTAATAAATTGTGTTGTAATAATTTTTGTGTGAGATAAATAAAATCGTAGCTGATACATTGAATTAATTTTGTTTTATTCACAAGCCAGTGGTTCGAACGTTGATTGACAAGGCAAAAACGCAATATTAGTTTATTCATTTAAATAATTTTTTGTGTAAAATTATAATATTAATTCGGCTAATCATTAAGAGATGTCACTACAATCGTCGAATTAAATTTTCATAGATGTCACATTAATCAAAAAAGACCTTTATGAATTTGGCGGTTCAAAATTGTCAAGAAAATTTGTAAAATTCAATTCAATAAAAATTACCAAACAAAACAGAAGTGTGATAATTATCAATAAAATATAAAATTGTATACGTTATTTCGTATTAATTATCGTGTTTATTTTACCAGAGAATTTTTGGATAAGTGCAGATCAATATCAATATTCCAAAATAAGCAGCATCTTAAAAACCGACATTATTTTGGAAAGAGCATAACCAACTTATCCATAAGAACAATAAAATTTAAAGATTCGGTAAAAATCAAATTTCCGCTTGGGGATGAATTCTGCTAACATTAGTCGTGTTTTCCATGAGAACTGCACTAGAACTCGATAAATTTTTAATTCCTTTTATTCTATGTAAACAGAAAAAAAATGAAATTCATAAAGTGATAATGTGTAGTGCATTTCACATAAATACACATTTTAAGTTGTTACAGCAATAAATAATGACAATTATAGCTTATTTTTTAGTTACACTGGGTAAACCCATGAATTTATCGAGTGTAGTTGCGTGTAATGACGTCAGCAAGAAATAAGGAAATATTGATGAAATAACTGAAGGGGGAAATTTTTAAACTTAAAATATGTAATTATATCAAATACACTACACATTCGCGCTTTAAGAATTTATTTTTTTTCGTTTTACATGGAATAAAAGGAATTTAAAGTTTATCGAGTTCTAGTGCAGTTCTCATGGAAAACACGGCTATTGGAAGTCAATTGAGAAGAGAAAAATATTCGCTTGGTCCTTTTTTTAAATTGCATAATTATTATTTTTATTGATATACATTTTATCCAGGCGGCTGGCCGTTTAACACAAGAAAAGGTCACTCTAGGCCGTAATTATGTCGTAGAATTAACAAAATGTCAGAAAGTGGGGGAATTTTGATATTAAGATGCAAAAAGAGATTTTTCCAATTGAAATAGAACCACATTTCTCAGCAAAAAGTTTATGTAGATTATAACATTGAAACTGGCGCCTACCCTGCATGCTGGTGACATCTCAAAAATGAGCGATATGACCATAAGCAAACTTTTTTAAGACAAAAAATGTTACCTGCAGCTTGATGTATTCTTTATCTTTAGATTACACCAATATTTTTATTTGCGAAAATCGATTCCACTAAAGTGGAGAGAGAAGAAAAACTATAAAAAAAACTATATTTTATTTTTTCGGTGTTGAAAGGTTTCCATTCCCAAAACCACAGATAATCATAAAATACGGTAATTCCTTGTTACTACGAAAAGTTTCGGTGTTAAATGTATGTTTTCACAGTTCCTTGCTTC
Organism: Tipula vernalis; assembly: GCA_958295665.1. Taxonomy (NCBI): domain Eukaryota; kingdom Metazoa; phylum Arthropoda; class Insecta; order Diptera; family Tipulidae; genus Tipula; species Tipula vernalis. The sequence goes on from OY282560.1 coordinate 287,121,055, forward strand.
GAAATATTTTACCAGTTCGCATTATAAAAATTCATTTTCATTTTTATTAACATTCTGCACAAAAATCTAGTTCCATAAATATTATTATAACTGCAATAAAAATAGCAAAATAGCAAAAAAAAAATAGTTCAACAACTTTTTGCTGTTAACTCCCTATGAAATTGTTCCGTGTCTAAAATTTGAAACTATTTTTATTGAGTATGCCTCGAAAAAAATCCTTTATCACAAAAATTTCCAACTCAAAACTAAAAATTAATCTCGAAATATTTTTATTAAATTTTTTAAATTCGTCATAATAATTTATTTATGTATCTATATAGAACAAACCAAAATTGAATCAAATAAAAATTAATCTGGGAAAAAACTGCATCCACAAACTAAAATATATACAAACTGCATAACAAAAATTTGGCACAGTGCCACACTTGCAATTCTTTAATATTATTCCCTGATTTTAATTTTTTTTTATTTCGTCGACATTCGAAAAGCGAATGATGCACTTATATAGTAAAAATTTTCGACAACAAAAAGCTAGACGACGGTAGTTTTGTTTTTTTATTAAATTTCGTTTAGTTTTAAGAACGAGCGAACGATGATGGGAGCACAAAAAAACTACAACAACACAACTCATGAAAAACTAACAAAAAAAAGATCCATCTCCATTATATAATGACTTTTTAAAAAGCTCTGAAAGCTTTGCAATCATTTGTGTTGTGTTTATCATTATGATGATGTATGGGGACTTATAACTCATTCGTATAACGATTATTGTAGCGTATGAAATATTTGAAAATGTAATGGTTTGGTTTCCGACATTTAGTTAAAATAAATTTCAATTAAAAGTTTGTTTTTGTTCTTGTTAGACAAGATAACTCGTATAAATAATCGAACAAAAAATTGTATAGCCCTCCTTGTATCAAAAATATTAAAAGTTTGGCTTACTATTAAATAGAACGTTTTGTGTGTGTGTGTGTGTTTGTGTTGCTGTATATTTAAATTAATTTACTTAACTAATATTTATGTAAATACTTGAATCCTTTTCATCTGAAGGATTAACATCATTGTTGTTATTTTTTTTTTTTTTTGTATTTTGATATTTTTTGTACATTTTTATTTTCAAATTTTATATAATTTTTAATTCAAACAAAAAAATTATTTCCAAACAAAATATAGGTAAGTAAGTAAGCGATTAGTAGATACAATGTTTGTTGTTCTGTACACAGATAAAGCAGGTTTCATATTGTCATGTGATGATGGTCCGCTTGACGATATATACGTACAAAAAGTGGTCTCGAGGCGGTAAAACAAAAATATGATATCGTAAAATGGGTTTTATATAAAATTGGCATTATTCATAATAAGATTATGTGCCGGGGCTGCGATATTTCGTGGAAGTCTGTAATTTATGTGTACGATTTGGAATTAACAACAATGAAAAATTTGAATAAATATTTTTGTGGTTAACGCAGTTTAATTCATTATATACTTAAATCCTGTATTTACATAAATCCTGTATTTACATACATTAATATGCCGATAAATTTTGTTATTTGAAATAAGTTTATTGGATTACACTCTATTAAAAATTGGTAATGTGATATTGATTAGCGAAAGAATGGGGGTGCCACCAACGCTTGTTTGTCACTTATGAATAGGATCTGAATTTACAGTAAATAAAATTCATTATATGCATATCCAACAATATTTATTTTGAAACTTGTAGGCGCGTTTGGCATCGGTCAACTGTACCAGAGCCTACTATATAAATAAGAGCCTCCATTATCGACTGCACTTTTTACTAAGCTTAAAATAAGGAATGGTAAAGTGGGGTACATTCGTCACTTTTTTTCTAACCCATGTTTCATACCGTAGCTGATGATGCTATCTTTTAGGAAAACTTCTAATTTATTAATAGTTTCCCTCCTTGAAATTAAAGTCTTTATTTTTAAATTTTTTCCTGAAGGCTTCAATAAGGCGAATGTACCCTAGTGCTAGGGTACTTTCGTCATCCGCTGTGATAGATTAGCCACTTAGCTTTAAATAATCTGCAAAATTTATAAATGTTAAAGAAATTAGTTTTTCAAAAAGAATTTAACTATTTTTAATTAAGTCGTTCATAATGTTGTTTAATAAAAAGCAATTAATTATAAGCAATTAAGTATCAGTCTCATAGGTACATATAATGCCTTGTTTAACAAAAAGTAACATAACAAAACTTACAAAGATATCAAATTAAAATAAAATTATGCTGGATGTTCTGGAATTGACAACTACATTACCGTGTCATTTCGTAAAATATAAGATATGTCATCGTGTTCAGGCTCATAAAATTAACTGCTGAGGCATTGCTTTTTCAAAAATTTGATAACATAGGGTATTTTCTTTTATTCATTCTAAAGAAAGAACAGAAGGAATAGAATATTGATCACGTGACCTCGGAATATTCCGTAGGTAATTTAATAAAAGAACGGATTGGAATATATGGAATACATTTTCCATAGCATGAATTTTTTTTTACTTTTAAAATTAGGAAACAAATTAAATTTATTAAATAAATAATTTCATTATAATTAATTAAAGTTGCAAATAATTTGTACGTGAAAATACACAATGTAATATTAATTTTAATTCATATATCTTGAAAATATAACCTGGGATTTTTTTTATCGCCAAGCTCTATATAAAACTATGTATTTTCATTTAATGAAACTAAAGATATTTTCGAAAATTCTTATATTTTACGCCCTAACTAAACGATTAATTGCATGTACGATTTAATTCAATTTAATCATTTAAATTGTAAACATCTAACATAATTTCAAATCGTCAAATGAAATATTCTTTTTATTCCACCTTTCGATGTAGTACAAAAAGAATACATTCTGAATATTCCGAATAAATAAAAGAATGGAGTAAAAAAGGAATAGAAGGAACGGAATGAATAAAATAACGTTTTATGTCACTTTCGGAATGTCCGGAATATCCAGAATGAATAAAAGAAAACACCCATAGTGTGCCGGCAATTTTTGCCATTGCGCCTAAATGGTTAAGAGCGGCAATTTTTTTTTTTTTTTTTTTTTTAAAACAAACTTTTATTAAATTATATGTGTACTCGATAAGCACAGCGCAAAAAAATAAATTAATTGGCTAATAGATGCCGCAGGTTGCCTGAGCTGGTTGTGCGATGCCGACGAGTTGTTGCGTGCGACAATTTTTTTGTTTGTTTATTTGGGTGGGGTAGCGCGAATATAAAAGCGGACCGTGTGACGATTGCGTGATAAGTTTTTTTGAGTTTTTTGCTAATTATCACGCAAGTGCGGCTGTATATATTTATAAGTAAAAAAAAAAATAATAATAAAGAAATAAAAAACAAAAAATCGGGAAATTACTAGATGCTTTGTGAGTGGGAAATTTAAACACGTAATAAATTTCGAAACAAAACCGATACTAATCATATATAAAGGTTGGGAATTAAGTATGTTGTTATTTTATTTAATAAACTAATTAAGTGTTAAAAATAAAACAAAATCCGGTAATTGCGTACTTGATTATCTGATTTTGCAAATTCTAGTGAAAATTCAGTGAATTTCTAGTTGAAAATGAAGAAAAATGAATTTTCTAGTTAACTCATTTAAACGTAATGGGTCGAAATCACATAAAAATGCAATTTTATGGATCAAAGCGAGAGAAAATACAATAGGATTTGTTTCGTTCACTTTGTTTTATTTGTGTATTTCTCGTTCTATGTATTAGTTTCAGTTTATTTTAAATGGACGGTTTAGTATTAAACAATATCTCAACAAGTGTACATGTGTTTGACGTATGTATTTGGCGGGAGTTGCATTTTCTTGCTCTGAATTTAATTTTCTTCTGATCTCGAACAATTTTATATAAAAAAAGGTAAAAAAACAGTAATTTCAAATGTTATTCAATTAGTTTCTCTTAATACTTTTCTTATTTTTACGTAATATTTTTTTTAAATTCGTTGGGTTGAAATAAACCCAAATCGTTTCAACGGTTGTGGGTTGTTTTTAACCCAAAAAATATATTCTAACAAATTTAGAAATTTGTTTCCTTTTTGTGTAGAATGAATGAATCATCGGCAAATCGTAAAGCAGCTTTGAGAGCAAAAAAACATTTTACCCTAACGGAATTAGCGGAAATTATGAATGGTGATGATTCCGATGATGATTATTTTGATCTTTCGGAAGAAGGCAACGAAGAATCTTTAGAATCATAATCAGGAGAATACGGTATAGAGATAAATATTGAATTACCAGATCCTGATTTAAATGATGTAGAGGATATTGGGATTCAGATTCGTAAGCCCGCAGAACATTTACCCACCGATTCGGAAACACACGCAGCTGATATCGACCAAAGCTATGTCGTATTGGCTACAGGGGACGATATTGCAATTTGTGATAATGTTCAGTTCGAGTTTTTAGATGAAGCCAATACTCAAAATGTTTCTTATACAGAAAAAAGCAACATTCAATGGCGTCGCGGCACTAAACTGTTTGAGACCAACGAAATTCCGTTTTGTTCGAATGAATTTTCTAAAATCAATACTGAGTTAACACCATTACAAATTTTCGACAAATATTTCCCTTTGGAATTCTTCGAAAAGATTGAATTTTTCACAAACGTCTATGCAGAACAAAGCAATGTTCGAGGATATAAGCTAACTAATGCTGATGAAGTCAGAAAACTTTTTGGGATCCACATTTTTATGGGATGCTTAAAATTTCCAAGGAGCAGAATGTATTGGAACAGTAACATTGGAATGGATTCTGTTATTAATTGCATGACAAGTGATAGATTTCATCAATTGCGTAATAATTTACACTTTGTTAATAATTTAGATACTACCAACAACTGTACGGACACATTTTATAAGGTCAGACCGATAATTGACAGCGTAAGGAGTCGATGCTTGGAACACCCCTTGGAAGAAAATGTATCCATAGACGAACAGATGATTCCGTTCAGAGGAAAATTTCATGCCAAACAATACGTCAAAGGCAAACCATATCCATGGGTACTTACAAATGTTGTGCTTTGCGGTAAAAGTGGATTGCCTTATGATTTTTTTATTTATCAAGGCAAATCAACTGAAATTTCTGAGGCAGACTCAAAAAAATTTGGCTTCGGTGCTGCTGCTGTGTTTCATTTGTCCAAACGGATAAAATCTGCTGGGCACAAACTATATTTCGACAACTATTTCTCGACATATCAAGTTTTCGAAATTTTAAGGATGAGAAACATCAATGCTATTGGAACTATAGGCATCAACCGATTCAAAAATCCACCCCTTATAGATCTTACAGAAAAAGGGTCTAGCGATGAAGTGCACAGTCGTGATAAAAAAGTGGTGATTGTCAAATGGCAGGACAACAAACCGGTACAAGCGTCATCAAATTTTATTGGTATTGGAACTGAAGGGACTGTGAAACGCTGCGATAAATTGCAAAAAAAAATATATAACAATTAAACAACCAGAAATTATAAAGTTGTACAACACCAATATGGGAGGAGTGGATTTTTTGGACCAGTTGATAAGCTATTATCGAGTGTTTATTAAATCCAATAAAATGGACATTGCGCGTAGTTGCACATTTTATAGACTTTGCGGTTTGTGCTACCTGGATTGAGTATCGCAGCTATCAGCAGAAAGCTGGCATTGCAAAAAAAAATATTCCTCATTTATTAAATTTTCGGTTGCAACTTGCAAACAGTTTGATGGTTACCAGTACGAACACTATTCGAAAACGTGGACGTCCAGCATTAACGGAAATTGACGATTCTCCTTCAAATGCTAAAAAAACAACATGTTGAAGTAAGACCCTCAAGAGATTTGCAATATGACCAGGTAGGTCACTTCGCCGAACATAATCAAAAGCCACTACCACTTGTACAGTTTCGAGGAAACAAATTGAGAATGAGCTGTTGATTTCTGACTTGTATTTAAATGGAACGTGTAATTTTAATTCGGTTCATCGATAAATAATTGAGATTAAAACAAAAAGGTTGCACTGTATTTTTTAAACTTTTATAGCAATTAGTTGACTTTGATGTGAGTCGGGTGGCATCTGTGGTAAGATAAAAATATTTATTTTCCATTTGGAAAAGACTTGGAGTAATTCACAATGGCATATTGTCCAACTTTCCTCATAGATGCCTCTCCTATAGTAATTGTTTTTGGTAATTTGATTGGAGAGTGAGTGGGGGAAAAAACTTATGATCTATAAAAGCGCGGCAACGGTGTCAATCGAGAGAGTTGCAAAAAATTTTTTGGGAGATACAGTTTGATCGTCAAGAAGAGGTGCCATTTGGTTTGCTGTCTGGTCGTAGGTAAATTATTAAATAATATAAGAATAAAAAAAAAAAAAAAATAAAAAAAAAATATAAATAACGTTTAGTGAAAATTGGACTAACATTTTTGTGATTAGTTTACCTAAGAATAAAATGGTTATAATAATTATATTATATAGTTTATATACAGACTTATACATATATTAATATAAGTGAGTTTTACAAGCGGTGATAATATTTTTTTTATGCTTGTCAAAACGTAGTTGGTTGATTAAACCGTAAGATACGCTATTGTGATTGTGAAATTTAACAGTGAATAAGGGGAGTGTGAATAAGTATATGTACAGAATGGCTACAGTTTTTTTTTGTTCTCGATATAAGCCACACGTTTTATTATAATTTGCAATGTAGTACGTATTTATTTGATTTTGTGGAAGTTTAGTTGCACTATTAGTTGATTTAAATTTACATAAGGAATCAGCAATTTTTTTTTTGGTTTCCGAATCATAAACTTTAATTTTTTTCAAAGTCGGAAGGGTGCAACTAAATTTTCAGAATGGCGGCCGTATTTTAACACCAAATGGACAGCATGGTCACAATTCTATGAAGAGGGGATCTACCAATAATACCATCGGTAAGTTACCAAAACATTTAACTCCCAGATTTTTCTTTTATTTTCATTTCCGTTTAGTTTTTCCTTGAATTCACAATATTTACCCTTAGCAACTTGAACCTACGCCAGAGTGGACTGCTCCAAGTGTGAAGCCGGTGCAATTTCAAGCGTGTTGATGTCATGGCGCCCAACTTACCTCAAAGATAATTTTTTTTTTTTTGACATCGTGTTGCTGCAGGGTGGACTATTTTTATTATTATTATTTGCAACGTTTTTCTGTTCATCAAATTATTTATTTTTGGTTAATATTTTGATTTTCTAACTTTTTTTTTTTTTTCTCCTCTTTAAATTAGAATGCAAAATAACGGAATGTAGAGAGAAAAGGAAACCTTCAGAAATCAAGAGGCCATTCATAATTTTTATTATTAATAATTTGACTAAGATCAACCATTTTTTGTAATAGATTTTTCATCTTGTTTTAATTATTAAAATTATTCTATTTACGTTTTCTCTATTAATTTAAAAATAAAAACTTTAATTGTAAAATAAAAATTTGGAAAAAAAGAATATATGAGGTATGGGTTTTTATTTTATGCCAAAGTACACGCTACACACTCCGATGTAAATTGCCCAAATGTACGGCAAAGTCGCACTTCTTTTGCACAAAATGCAAAGTTCATTTGTGCCTAAATAAGGAGAGAAATTGTTTTATCAATTTCCATAAAAAATAGATTCTGAATTCTGTAAGCTTTCAGCAAATTTAAGTTCCTATACATTTTTGATTTTAAGTTATATTTTTATAAGTTAGCTATTTGTTATTATTTTATATTTTTATTTTAATATTAGTTGTTTATTGAATTGTGATAAATTGAAATAAATATGTGATAAATAAAACTAAACAATCTAAGAAAAATAATGTTTTAATACTACCGCGTTGCATTGCTAAGTATTAAAATTGTACAACATATGAGACGAATTGGGTTGAATTCAACTCATCACGATAGGCTTTTCAGTGGAAACACATTTGAATTTTTTATCGTTTATAAGTGATACTGTTTAGCTTGTTAACGTATTTTATCCTGAAAATATTTTTTTTGATGGGCCGAAAAAATTCACGACTGAATGAGTTAAATTTAAAAAGTGATTTAACCGGTTTCTAGTGAAATTGCAATCAAAACCAGATTTTGACTATTTTCGAGTTAACTTCCAGTAATATCTTTAATTGTACTGGAATTCTAGTGATTATCTAGCCAAAAAATTACTAGAAAAATACATGATGGTCAGTTTTACTATGTAAAACGGAATATCTAGTAAATTAAATTAAAATCACGTATTTTTTGGGAACCGTTCATAATGCCGCGTTTTAAAATGTCGCGTTTTAAAATACCGCGTTTCAAAATGCCGCGTGGTACAAAATGTCGCGTTTTAAAATGTCGCGTTCCAAAATGCCGCGAGGTACAAAATGTCGCGTGGTACAAAATGTCGCGTTTTAAAATGTCGCGTTTTAAAATGTCGCGTTTCAAAATGTCGCGTGGTTCAAAACACGCGTGGTACAAAATGACGCGTTTTAAAATGACGCGTTTTGAAAAATCCCTTATAAATCAATACAATATGATGTGAAATAATAAATAATTCAATAAAAATTATTTGAAACAAGCAAATTGTGTTTAAACATATAGTAAAATTTTCCTTCACTGAATGGAAATTATTTATAAATGTAATTTTATGTAATTATAAAGTGGGTCTAAGAAAAAGAACGCAAATGTTGAAATTTATTAGAATATTCCTTCACTAAAATGTTAAAATTAAGTCCTTATATATTTTCGACGATTTTTTATCGACATTTTAAAACGCGACATTTTGTAACACGCGACATTTTGTACGTCGCGGCATTGTGAAACGCGACATTTTAAAACGCGTCTTTTTGTATCACGCGAAATTTTGTACCTCGCGGCATTTTGAAACGCGACATTTTAAAACGCGACATTTTAAAACGCGACATTTTAAAACGCGGCATTTTGACCCGGACCCGTATTTTTTATTACCAGATTTCCTGTTGAATTTTTGCAACAATTTATTTTTTAATTTAGTCACCTGAAGTCTAGTAAAATTCTAGTTAAATTAAATTAAATACAAGATAATTTCTGTTGGCCTGTACAAGTAATTTCTATTAAATTAAACAGATTCTACTAGTCAATTTGAACTTCCATTAGAATTTTAGAATTTACTAAAATTCTAATAAATTTGACGTTCGCTCGCATATTAATTTCATTTTCGTCGTCATAGTCAGTATCAGTAATACGTTGAATTTCTTGCTGTGGTGTTGTGAAATGAAAAACAGGTGAAAACATAAAAAATTTAAGTATGTCTTTAAAGTGTGAGTGCTAATATAAAATAAGTATATTGACAGATAAGATACTCAAGCAAATGAGAATTTATATAAAACACATGGTTTTAATATAAATTTGGCCTCCGCGAAGGAGCTCATCCAAAATTTTCCCAAGCTAAAGGATTTTGACGGTGAATGTGTAAGTTTTGATAAATTACCTACATTAAATTATTTTCAGATTAAATTGCAGTTATGAGCATTTCAGATAAATTTTGAATTCGTTCTCTTGAAGAAACACGGGAATGTCACAAAGAACAATCACATTGGCTTTATTTTAAATGCTGGGTTGTTTCCAATAATTGAGGACAGAATAACTTTAACCTATAAATGATAGTATTGTATATATGAATATAATTATTCGCTCATTGCGTGCGAAAAAACGATAAGCCAAAATGGCTATTTTCGCTATTTTCAAGGAACCTCATGTAAAAAAGTTAGCTTAAAGTTAAATATCTTGTGCATGAGGATATGAAGAAACTGATCAAAGTTTCGCCGAATATATATATATATATATATATATATATATATATATATATATATATATATATATATATATATATATATATCGCACTATCCATACAAGAAGATTTTAAGTACTAGTTGGTGCATTTTTGAATAGTACCAATAATGTGGTACCCACAGAAAAAATTTGTTTTGTGGTAAGGTTCCTCCTGCTAATCTACAAGCTATAATAGAAGAACACTATCTTCATATTAAATTTAAACTCCGATCAAAAACATGATAAGTCAACTTAGATTATACGAAAAAAATAAAAAAAACTCTATAAAAACTTATAACATAGTTTTCATACAAAATCAAACTTTTCATACAATATTTATATTTCTGCAAAGTATATTAAGTACCACATATACTTTTTTTATCGAAACATTTTAATAAAGTACTCAATGCATGTAATAATTGAAATTTTTCTGTTTGTCAATTTATAATTCTCGAAAATGTGATGTGATATAGATGGTAAGTTTAGTTTCTTATTTAAATAATTTTATTCAAATCTTTTAATTTTTTAAAAGTTTTGTTAAATCTAAATTATATGAAATTTTTCATTTATGGTTAATTTATTCATCTGATTTATTATTCGCACATCCAAATGAAACGGACATTTCATTTCTTGTCGATGAAAATAACGAAAATTTACGAAAACGGAAAAGGTGTAGAAATGAAAATAGTTGGGGCCGGAATATATGGATAAGAATTACCTTGGTTTGCTGATTCCTGCGGAATCTATTAGGAAAGGGTGTGGACCAAAGTGTCGTAATAAGTGCCAAGAAATATTATCCATCGAAATTAGAACAGAGATTTTTATTTTTTTTTATAAATTATCAACGAAAGAACGTCAGTGGGACTACATTGTACATTGCCAGATCAGTTCAGGTAGTAGACAAAAAGATCACAAAAATATCTTCTGGATGTAGCAAGAGAAATTCATCAAGAATTTATAATTTAAATTATTCATATACTACTACTACTACTGCTAATCGGGGTTCTTCTGAAGTTACGAGCTGCTTATATCAGTTTATGTTATATGAAAAATCCAAAAATGAACATTTAAAAAAATTCTGTTTCTGGTCTGACAATTGCCCGGGACAAAACAAATATCGAATTTTGATCTCATTTTATTCTTAGGCCTCCGCAAAACTAAACGTTGACATAAGCCACAAATATTTGGAGAAAAATCATACGCAAAATGGGGGGGGGGGACTCAGTTCACGCGAAAATTGAAAAAACTCGCAAAAACAAACAGTTGTACGTGCCATCGCAATATTTTGGCCTAATCAGAAATGCTAAAAGCACCGGTGCTCCTTATATTGTACATGAAATGGATCAGAAAGAGATTTACGATTTTAAAACTTATTCTGAAAGATATGATTTTAGAACAAATTCTTTATATTTCTGCAAAATGTAGAAAAAACTAAATAAATAATTAATTTAATCCGGTTTTGGTTTATTTTTTATTGAACCAAAAAGTTGCAACAGAAAGAACAAGAATTTGCATACAAAATAATTATAACTCACACATAACACAGTTGCAAAAAAAATATTGACTGGTTAAAAAACTTTAACTCAAGTTGATCTTTTTCACGAAATCAAAATGCCCTTCAAAAGAACTCTAACTTACACTTAAAGTAGTAATTTCTCGCTTCATACAATAACGTGTTACAATTTTTCAGTGAAATAGTTAAACATTCGAATTTTTTCAAATTTGTTAAAAATTGTACAGTAATTGTAATGTTAACATAAGTAGTTTTATTGCTTTACCAATTAATTTTCTATTTTTTTCAGCTGAAAAACCTTTAAATCGTTATAATGAAAATCGCACATTTTGACTTATAGTTATCTTGAATGGATAGTGCGATAAGTGTAACAATATATATATATATATATATATATATATATATATATATATATATATATATATATATATATATATATATATACATTGTTACGTTTTTGCCTTGTCAATCAAAGTTCGTATCACTGGATTATGAATAAAACAAAATCAATTCAATTTATCACCAACGAATTTATTTATTTAACACAAGAATTATTACAAGACAATTTTTTAAAAATAATTCACAAAATCACTTTATTTAATTTTTACATAATTTTACTGCACACTTATAATTTTTATTTCGCACTAAAACGTTTTTTAAATCACTTTATATTCCTTTTTAATTTTTACAATATCGCTTACCAAATACTTACTATATAATCCAATTCGACTTCGTTTGCCTTTTTATATACACAAACCAAACTTCTATAAATTTCATGACTTTTCCAGTAAGAATAGTCTAGAAACAGTTTTATCAAGGAAAATTAAATGATTTTAATATGTTCCGAAGATTGTAAGAGAATTCAATCCAGTTTCGAACCGATGAGCTTATGATTATTAAAAAATCAATCTTCTCATCAGGCCGCGGCGACTGGACTGATTATACCACAATTTACATTCAATGTATAAATAATGTGCTGTGCGTTAAGTACTAGCGAATCGTACTAATACAGATGAATTCTCTTACAATTTTTCTTCTTCACAATATTCAACACAGCTCTATTTCTTTGTACGCTAATTTTTACTTTTTATTAATTTTTTGTTGAATATTAATTAATTCATGTAATATCTAATATGCTACCGGTGATTAGACCATTTTAAGTGTGTTTCGATTAACACGAGAAGTATATTAGTATTTACGAACATTAATTCAATGAAACCGACTAATAGACAGAATTCTATTTATTTAATTATATGATTTTAATATGTTCCGAAGAAATAGAGCTGTGTGAATATTGTGAAGAAGAAAAATTGTAAGAGAATTTATCTGTATTAGTATGATTCGCTAGTACATAACGCACAGTACATTCTGTATATATAGAATGTAAATTGTGGTATAATCAGTCCAGTCGCCGCGGCCTGATGAGAAGATTGATTTTTTCATAATCATAAGCTCATCAGTTCGAAACTGGATTGAATTCTCTTACAATCTTCGGAACACACCATATTAAAATTATTAAATTAAATAAATAGAATTCTGTCTATTAGTCGATTTCGTTAAATTACTGTTCGTAAATACTAATATACTTCTCGTTTTAATCAAAACACACTTAAAATGGTCTAACCACCGGTAGCATTACAGCATTACATGAATTAACTAATATTCAACAAAAAATTAATAAAAAGGAAAATTAAATTTTAGTACAGTAAAACATTGAACTATTGATTTAACTTATTCTATTGCACCCTAGGTGTCACCGTAATAATATAGTATTGTGGCGGTGACACCTAGTGTGTAATAGAATAAGTTAAATTAATAACTCAATGTTAAACTGTTCTAAATGGAATTTTCCATGATAAAATTGTTCTACATTATTCTAACTAGAAAAATCATGAGCTTTCTAGAAGTTTGGTTTGTGTATATAAAAAGGCGAACGAAGTCGAATTGGATTTAGTAATATTCGGTAAGCGATAGTATAAAGATTAAAAGGAATTAAAAAGTGATTTAAAAAGTGTTTTAGTGTAAAATAAAAAGTAAAAGTGATCAGTAAAATTTAAGAATAATTTATATAAAGTGATTTTGTAAATTTTTATTGATAAACTGTGTTGTAATAAATTTTGTGAAATAAATAAATTCGTTGGTGATAAATTGAATTGAGTTTGTATGATTCACAATCCAGTGATACGAACCTTGATTGACAAGGCAAAAACGTAACAGTATTGTTGATTCCTTAACCATCATCATAGGTTCTGCGTATTCTATTGCTTCTATATCGTTAAAATATAGAAATGTTTCGGTTTCTGCAACCAGACGACTGATTTCCTCTGTATCCAATAAATTTGTATTGATTATTTTTCCTCTTGCTAATTATGCGGCTCGGATGATTTCTTTTATCTCCTCTTTGATTATGGTTAGTCGGTTGAATAAGATTTGTTGGAATTTTTCATCTGAGTCTTCGTGTAAATGATCAACAATTTTGTTGGATTCATTGAGAATCTGCTGTGCTGTGGTCATTAAGGCATTGTTGATCTTATATTGTTGATTGTTGTTATCGATGATTTGATTTTGACTTCTGATTATTTGCTCTTAGTCTGTCGCATCTGATGATCCTGAAATCCACTTCCATGCGGAGCCGATCCAGTTGATTGATCGGCGAGATCGTCATTTTTGAAGTTTGAGTTCTGATATTATCTGCTTGGTTCGTTTGGTGAATCATTTGAGGTCGAAGAATGCTTTCTGGTTAAATATTATCAAGTGAAGTACTAATTCCGTTGTATATTTCCTCATAGTCGGTAAAGTTGATGGCATGGATTAATTTGAAATTTCCATTGAGGATTTGTCCGTTGCCTTGTTTCAGAATTACTATTGGTGTGGTGTATTTGTAGATGTTAAGTGAGCTTGCCAAGCCCAATATCCAGAAACTGGAAAGAAGAAATTATTGCGTTAAATTTTTTATTTTAGTCTTGTGGACCCTTTTCCCGGAGGTGCTGGTAATTGTGTCTTCTTTAAATCTTATCTCTTTTCCTTGTATTTCTTTGATTGTATTGTATATTGTTTCTCCAGGTTTATACTTTCTTGGTTTATTTCTCTTTGCGTTTTACCTAGCGATGTTAATTTTTTGGTTTTTCCTGATTTTTTTACTGCCAATTCCTCGTTGACTAGATCCTTGAAATCTACAAGATTTTGGTAATTGATTCTCTGCGTTCTGCCAAAAAATATGTCGCAAGGTTTATGTTGGATATCCGAATTTGTTGTAGCGATCTATTGCGATATTAACTAGTTCCTTTATGGTTAATTCCTTATATTATATTTGCATCTTATTATCTCAATGATGGTAGAATGTATTCTCTCGATGGCCCCATTTACTTGAATTCGCTGGCTTGGTGTTAAGTATATTTCTATCTCCATGGTTTTCAGGTAGCCCATTACGATGGGACTTACGAAACTCCCCTAATTATTATTAATGTGGAAATTGTGAAGTAGTGCTGTAGCTTCTGGTATATCTTTTAATTAGGCTGGCCCTTCGTGGAAAATACTACCGTTCTAAATAAAATAATGGATGCTTCTGGAAAACTGGTATCTTTTCGGGCACTCAGACACAGGATCTCGAGCAAGTTTTATTTATTTTAGCATCTCCGAAAGTGGATTAGGTCACTCGACCCCTTAATATCCAGATGTTTAGTTACAGTGACTGTCAAACCACAAGTAAGCCCAGAATTTCCATTCGTCGCACTAGTATTATTAAAGATTACTAGTAAATTACCCCAGCAGAACCTAGATATCAGAAAGCTTGAAGGAATTAGGTTAGCCGATCTAAACTTTGGTAATAAAAGTGAAATAGACATTCTCATATGATCATTCTCAAGATGGTCAAATTCGAACTGATCCAAATGAACCCATCTTACAGAACTCCATTTTTGGTTGGATTGTTTCCGGGCGTGTAAGTGACATTCCATGCAGCAATTCCACTACCATGTTAGCTCTGACAAACCAGAAAAAAGAAATCGTTAACATAGATAAAAGTTTAGAGAAAAGAAAGAAAACCATTTTATCCCCTGAACCATTTTTTCTTCCAGCTTTCCATACCAATAATCATTCAAATAAAAATCAAAATTCATTTGAGAAAATTGGTTCACTTGCTCAAGAACCAAAGAGGGAATTAAGACCTCCTTTTAATGAGCAAAGAAATAGGCCATTAAGGGGAAACGTGGCGGATTTCTTTTCAAAAATTGAGTCACGTCAAAATTTAAATCTGAATAATCCACCTAATGCAAATTTGTCTTTTAACAATACTAATGATTTCCATCAAAGACCTGTCTTTCCTAATCGTAGTCTGCATCAGAATATTTCTTTGGATAACACGTATAAATTACGTCAAAGATGAAATTTGTCTTTCACTGGCGATGATAGCACAAATGGCCATGACTTTATTTATCGTCTGGAACAGATGGCTTTTGATGATGGATTTCCGAAAGAGAATTTATCCAAAGTAGTCCGACTATTCTTGTGTAAAAAAGCAGAAGACTGGTACACATGTCAGATTATCCAGATTCAACATGGTCAGTGATGAAATCATCGATGTTTGCTTATTTTAGTAGTTTCGACTATGAGGAGGAAATCAAGGAGCAAATTATTCGTAGAACTCAAAATTCAAAAGAAACGTTCTCAGATTTCCCCCTTGAATATTTTAAAACTAAATGCTCGATTACAGGATTGATTTACAGAAAGGCAAATAATTTATGAATTACGTTAAAACATGCACCAAGCTTTGAAGAACGTGACTTTACCGCACCAAGCTACATTAATATCAGTGGGCGTCTCGCTCGTGGACGCCTAAAGCTAAATATTTCAACTTGACAATTGAATAAGATAACTAATTCATATCCTTAGACTCGCATTTCATTTCAATCATTCATTTCCCGCGTAGTAGTTAAAACTGATAAAAAAAATAGTTTATTCACACTGTTCGGTTCGTAACAAAATAAAAATATGAATGGAATATGTCTCCGCGCATAAGGCGCATATGCGACTTAATGTTTTGCACATGCGACAATACTAAAAACCATTGAACTTTAGATAATGTTGTTGTGCGTAAAACAAAAAGAAAAAAAAAAGATTTTGCTTCGCTTTTTTTGGTTCTCTCCCTTGTTTTTCTCCTTGAAACAACGTGTTTAAAATCATTAAGCTTATTTAATAAAAAGAAAAATTATCTCGAATTAATGTAATGCACATGGTTGCAAAATTAAAATAAATAATAATTAAAATAAATTATAAAGTTTATATCTTCGACATTTGTTTTTTTTTATTATCAATATTCATTCGTGAATAAACATTGGTCCTATCGTACCGGATAAAATTCATCGAAATTGAACCATATTCATAAAAAGTAAAATCGCCATATTGGGAACTCTTCGAATTAATTATTAATACGATCTAATTGTTATCGTTTAATACATAATAAATATAAAAATCATCGACCTGTATTCGCAATTGCTATAATAATTTAAGACAATTTCATCGAAATAAAAATTATTGTCTGTAAATTTGCAATTGCCATTTATTTATTCGAGACAAATAAACATCGAGACAAAGCATCGTTTTAATAAAAAGATTTGTGAACACGGAGAAGTGCATCGATTTTATTACTTTCTTCAAGTGCAGACACATTTTGGTGTTTGTACATATTTGGATCTTCATTTAATACCGAAGCAAATCATCACGTCAGCAGCTTGGATTCCAGATGCCAACAACATAAAAATATAAGAATACAACATATTTTAGCTGATATCCAGATTGGAAACTCAGGTATTAATTTGATTTGCCTATATATAGTTTAACATTTTAGGTTAAGTGCTCATATGTGTTTTATTTGGTATATGGTATAAATTAACGGTGTGTTTCGCTTGATCCAAAATCGGTTTGTTTTAAATAGTTAGCTTCGATAATCGTTTCTTCGTTAAAAAGTGAAATGGATACTGAAGAATTTAAGAAATTAGTCAGGCGTCGGGGTGGTTTGAAATCGCAAATTACATTTTACAATAACAAGTTGGTCGAGGGTTCAATCAGTTCAATTTTCGAGTTTAAAGCAATATCGTCACGCATACAGCAAATAATTCTAAAATTTGACGAAGTTCAATCAGAAATAGAAACCTTTATCGATAGTGACGATGATCCACATGTTAAATACAGAGCGGATTTTGAAGAAATTTATTATAAATTCGAAGCGCAGTTGCGCAGTAATATTGATGAATTAGATCAACCTCGGCAACCCAAGGATTCTAAAAATGATCATCTGCCAACAATTAGTAATAAAATTAAGTTACCACAAATTTCATTACCAAAATTCGACGGTCAAGAAATTAATTGGCTAAACTTCAAAGCAATTAACAACAAAATGATCCACGAAAATAATGACATTGATGTGGAAATAAAATTTTGTTATTTGATATCTTGTGTACGGGACGGTCGAGCCTTTCGTTTAATTCAATCTTATCCAATTACGGAAGAAAATTATCCTGTAGTGTGGAAACTTTTAGTTGATTTTTACGACGACGAATCCAATATTCAAGATATGCATTTAAGGCACTTGTATGAGATAAAAAGGCCACAAGAAGGTTCAGCATTATCCTTACAAACCTTTCTGGACACCTTCAACAGTCATTTTCTGGCGTTAAAAACTTTAAATGCAGAAAATGAGTTCACTCCGTTTCTTCGGCATCACTTATTTGAGCGTTTAGATAATGCTTCAAAAATTGAAATTCTTAAAGAATATGCAAAGATAAATAAAATCAGTTATAGTGAATTTGTAGCAGCTCTACGAAACAGAATCAAAATTTTGCATTCAATAAAATCATCAATGCCATTACAATCGAACCAAGGTCACTCCAGTAAGCCGTCAAGCCAATTACCAAAACCACAAAAATCATTCGCTTCAAACGCAACAGTTTTATGTAAATATTGTGATGGTGCTCATTTACTGAATCAGTGTGGTAAATTCAAGCAATCTAACATCACTCCGCAAGAAAGATTCAGCTTCGTGAAAAAATACAATTTATGCACAAACTGTCTCATTGAAAATCATAAAGTGACAAATTGTGTTGCACCCTCGTGTAGTCTGTGTCCGCTGCGGCATCATGTCTTGTTGCACTTCGGAAATTCAAAGAGCAATATAGGACCATCACAAACTTCAAATAATTCGATTAATTCTTCGCCACAATTAAAAAAGGTACAAAATACAGTCCACAACGCAAATTCAACGGTTGCTAGTCACGTAGTTGCCAATCAGTCGTCGGTAGATTATTCCGAAGTTTTATTGCCTACAGCTGTCATATGGGCAAGTGTTCGTGAAGGTTTTCGAATCCCGTGTCGGATCTTAATTGATAGCGGTTCACAAGCTAATTTTGTCACGGAAAAAATATGTCAGCTTTTGAGAGCTAAAAGGTCAAATGCATTTACATCGATTTCAGGAATCAATTCGTCGTCAAGTGAAGTTAAATATTGTACGAATATAACAATTTCATCACAGTGCAATGATTACACCACTAATCTAAGATTCCTAATAATGCAAAAAATTACAAACGACTTACCATCCACGTCGTTTCCATTCGACACTACAAACATTTGTTCGTCCATCCTTTTAGCGGATCCAACATTCCATAAATCATCGCCTATTGATATGATCATAGGCTCTGAGATCTATAATGAAATTATATTGTTAGGTAAACAATACATTTCGAAGGAGTTACCTCCATTCTTCAATACCATATTTGGTTCTGTCGTCGCAGGAAAGGTAAATTATTCACCAAAGGTCTCTGGTATTATCAATACTATACTTACAAACCAAAATGATTCGATATTGGGACCAGAGCAGCAAATCATGGCTTGCATGAACACCTCTAAGAAAAAGGAAATAGATATGCTTTACGATCTTGATAAACGAGTTCAGCTATTTTGGAAATTGGAAAGCCTCGAACCAAAAAATAATTATTCTTTGGAGGAGAAAAGCTGTGAGGAACATTTTCTGAGCAACTATACTCGAGATAATGAAGGCAGATTTATTGTTGCTTTGCCTTGCAAATCTAATATTGATCATTTGGGTCAGTCAAGTAGCTCAGCCTTGAAGCAATTTCTCTGGTTAGAAAAAATATTGGATAAACAACCAAATACAAAACGTCAATACGTCGAGTTTATTAAAGAATATATAGGCATGGGACACATGGAAGAGGTACACCTGCCACATGATAACACGAGCAGTATAAAGTATTATATCCCGCACCATTGTGTGATAAAGGAAAAAAGTACTACAACGAAACTGAGAGTTGTTTTTAACGCTTCTCATAAAACGTCTTCGGAGATTTCACTCAATGATTGCCTCATGGTCGGACCGAATTTACAACAGGATCTGTTTTCTATTGTTATACGTTTTAGGAAGTATCCTGTAGTATTCACCGGAGACATCGCCAAGATGTACCGACAGGTACGGTTAAAAAGTGAGTTTAAAGATTTACATCGAATTTGGTTTCGTGAAAATAAAAATGAAGAAGTTAAGTGTTACCGTCTATGTACCGTAACATATGGTACTGCGTCAGCTGCATACTTCGCGGTAAAATGTCTATTTCAGCTAGTTGTTGAACAGGGCAACATGTTACCAAATGCAGCAACGGTTTTGAAACGGGATTTCTATGTGGATGATGTCCTTACCGGTGCTCAAAACTTGGCAGAGGCGCAGATTTTAAAGCGAGAATTGATAGAATTACTGGCAAAGGGTGGCTTCGAACTACGTAAGTTTGAATCCAATGTAAATGAATTATCTTCAACTGATGTGGCCAATGCCACTACAATGGAAAACTTGGTAACAATTTTGGGAATTAATTGGGATAGCAAGCAGGATACATTTCGCATTGATTATGATAGTTGGAGTCTATAGGTGAAACCGCAACTACCTCAAAACGATCTGTTTTGTCGGACATCGCTAAGTGTTTTGACCCTTTAGGTTTGTGTGCGCCTGTCATATTTATGGCAAAATGTTTCATGCAGAGACTGTGGTCAACGCCCAACTTGCAATGGGACGATGAGTTGAGTGGCGAATTGCTTGCTGATTGGAATAACTTCAAAAACCAACTGGTGGCCGAAAATAATGTATCTGTTCCTCGGTTGATACTGATCCCCAATGCAACAGAAATCGAGTTACATGGCTTCGGAGATGCCTCCAATCTTGGTTATGGTTGTGCA
This sequence comes from Tipula vernalis, assembly GCA_958295665.1. Taxonomy (NCBI): domain Eukaryota; kingdom Metazoa; phylum Arthropoda; class Insecta; order Diptera; family Tipulidae; genus Tipula; species Tipula vernalis. The sequence continues at coordinate 287,141,615 of OY282560.1, forward strand.
GTTTACATACGTTCTATCAATGCAGAAGGAAACGTGGAGGTAAAGCTGCAATGTGCTAAATCCCACGTTGGACCTTTGGGCGGTCAAACAATTCCACGGTTGGAGCTCTGTGCAGCTCTCCTCTTGGTTAGTCGTGGATAAAGTAAAGTCCTCAATGGAAATATGCTTTAATAAAATTTTCTATTGGAGTGATTCCATGATCACACTACATCGAATTGGAAACGTGCCGTCAAAATATCAAACATTCGTCGCAAATAGAATCACTCAGATCCAGGAACTGAGTAATCCTTCAGATTGGCATTATGTGCCAACGGAAGCAAATCCTGCAGATGTCATATCTAGGGTAGCATTGCCACGAGATCTTAAAAATAACGAAATTTGGTGGAACGGTCCAACATTTTTGTATCGTAATACGAACGATTGGCCGATACGATCCAACTTTCAACTAGATTGTGAAAATTTAGAGCTCCGTAAAGTTGAATCTGCCTTGTTTATTGAATTTGAATGGGATATATTCAATCGCGATTCTTCATATACTAAGCTAATTCGTGTTACTGCATATTGTCAACGGTTCATAAAAAATTGTCGTAATCCTTTAAGACTGCGTTGTTATGGAGTCATAAAGGCGTGGGAAACGCAAGATGCGACCAAGACCTTGATAAAATATGTTCAAGGCATTGCATTTCGGCAAGAAATGAATGAATTAAAGCGATCGGGAACTATTTCTCAAAAAAGTAAGTTACGGTCACTTCGACCGTTCACAGATGCAGATGGGTTTCTCCGAGTAGGAGGAAGACTCCAGCATGCAAATATATCCTTTGAAGCGCAACACCAACTGTTGCTGCCAGGATCTCATCGATTTTCCAAGTTACTAGCAACAAGCGAACATATTCGATTATTAAATTGCGGCGCTCAAAGCCCGCTGTATAATTTACGTACCGAATATTGGATAACCAATGGACGAAATTTATGTCGCAAGGTAATAAAGGATCGTATTACATGTTTTCGTGTTCAACCAACCATACAAAATCAATTAATGGGTAACCTGCCGGAACATCGGGTCAATCCCGGAAGACCATTCTTGGTTGTAGGTGTTGATTTTTGCGGGCCCTTTAATCTTCGTCACGTCTATAATAAAAGGGTTATGTCAAAAGCATATATAGCGGTATTTATTTGTTTTTCAACAAAGGCTGCGCACTTGGAATTGGTTGAAAGTTTGAGTACATCATCGTTTATTGCAGCGTTACGTCGTTTCACCGGTCGCAGAGGACTTGCTAGTCACATATATTCGGACAATGCTACCAATTTCGTAGGAGCAAAGTCGGAGTTAATGGAATTGAAAAAATTAATAATGTCAGATCCTCATCGAGAGCTTGTTAATAGATATTGCATTGATCATGGCATGCAATGGCATACTATACCGCCCCGATCTCCACAATTTGGTGGGCTTTGGGAGGCTGCCGTTAAAACAGCAAAGTATCATATAAAGCGAACAATTGGTTGTAAACCCTGCACCAACGAACAGTTAAACACATTAGTCGTGCAAATTGAAGCTTGCATGAATTCGCGCCGGTTGTCACCCATGTCCAGTGACCCAACCGATTTAAGTTGCTTAACGCCTGGTCATTTCCTAATTGGTCAACCATTGGTTGCGTTTCCGGATCCATCTTTGGATCATTTAAAATTCGATCGACTTGAGAAATACCAAAAAATACAATTTATGCTACAGCAATTCTGGCGCCGTTGGTCTAAAGAATACTTGAATGAGTTGCAGCAGCGTTGCAAATGGTCTGTAGAGCAACCAAACATCAAGAATGGCGATTTGGTTTTACTTCAGGAAGACAATCTTCCTCCTTTATGCTGGAAGTTGGGAAGAATCATAAGGGTTTTCCCTGTTTCTGATAATATAATAAGGGTTGTGGATGTTCAAACTGGGACTGGAACATACAAAAGGGCTATTAATCGCGTCTGTCCTCTTCCCATTGAAAATGCTCATGACTTGTTGTAATGTTATTATGTATTTTGAACTACCATCCGGCGTCTGTTGAGTTTTTATGACGTCATTCATTTAAAATTTAATCTATTTTTAGTATTACACTAATCACAAGATTTTGGATCAACCAGTTCATCACTGTTAAAAAATTGAATTAAATATTAGAAACTTCGTGTGAATTTAAGCGGGTTGTATACACATATGGGTGCTACACTGTATTTGGGCACCTTTTCAAATTAATACCTGCGTTTGTTCAAATCAAGTAACTATGTATATTATTTGTTTTTGTTTTTCATTGTTAATATAAAATGGAGTTTAATTTTATAGAATTAATTATTGAAAAGCATGCTGTTTCAAGGAGGCGGGCATGTTCGGTTCGTAACAAAATAATGTCTCCGCGCATAAGGCGCATATGCGACTTAATGTTTTGCACATGCGACAATACTAAAAACCATTGAACTTTAGATAATGTTGTTGTGCGTAAAACAAAAAGAAAAAAAAAGATTTTGCTTCGCTTTTTTTGGTTCTCTCCCTTGTTTTTCTCCTTGAAACAACGTGTTTAAAATCATTAAGCTTATTTAATAAAAAGAAAAATTATCTCGAATTAATGTAATGCACATGGTTGCAAAATTAAAATAAATAATAATTAAAATAAATAATTATAAAGTTTATATCTTCGACATTTGTTTTTTTTATTATCAATATTCATTCGTGAATAAACACACACTACACAAAATTATCAAGCCTCAATCACTTAAATATAAAGGCTGAAACCGCACGGGGTGATTCTGAAAATTAACTCAACTCCCAAATCAATCCCTAACCACTCAACTCAATTTACAACTCAACCTCCAACTCAATCAACGCATAAAACGTTGACGGTTGATTTCACGAAATCGGTTTCATTTCACCAAATCAACCGCGAACCCAACCTTCAACTCAATCACCAATTCAACTCCAAATCAACTTTCAAATTAACCTTTAACTTAACCCCAAACTCAATGCCTAACACAATCCACAAAACAACCCGAAAATAATTGCCCAACCGAACCCTTCAGTCAAACCGAAAGCAAGCTAACTCAACCCCATCTAAACTTCAACTCAAGTTATCATGAACCAAATTTCAACTCGAGACTCAAAGGCCAACTCAATACTGAACGAAAGATATATGTAGGTTTGTGTGCATGAACTTAACTCAGTTTAGTCTAGCCTCCCACTAAACACTCAATTTCACGCCAAGTCAACTCAACTTAAACTCGATCCTTATTCAACCCTAACTCGATCTCAATTCAACCCTCAACCTAACCCTAAAATCAACCATAACTTAATCCAAACTCAACTCCCAAATCAACCTTCAACTCAACCCCAACCTCAACGTTCAACTTAGGTCCTGAAAGACTTGGCCTATCCTCAAATTTACACCTTACCCCCAACCCTACAATCAACCTGGCCCCAAAAACTACTTACATGAACTCAACTAACTACTTATATGAACTCAATTCAGAACAAGTCAAGCTAACTTCAGGCTCAAATCTCAAATCGGCCCAAATAAATCCTCAACTTTATGGCCGAATAAACCTCAACTCAACTCAAACCTAACCCTAATCAACTCCATCTCGACCGTAAATTGAGTCTATAAACCCATCCACAACTCTTCTTAAACAAATCCACAACTCTTCCCAAACAAATCCGCAACTCAACTCATAAATCGACCCCAACTCGAAAAACTATATTCATACATGAACTCAAAAGAACTCAAGTTAACCTAAAAATCACAAACAAATTTAACCGCTAACTCACACCTCAGGTCAATCCCCACTCAACCCCAACTTATCCCTAGTTCAACCCAAATTCGACGCTCAACTCAGCCATTAAATCAACCCCAAACTCACGCCCACCTCATTTCCCAAATCAATATGGCCTTAAAAACTACATGCGTACATTAACTCAACTCAGGCTAACTCTATTCAACTCTAATTCAATTCAACAGACAAATAACTTTAGGACTGAAGGGTGGATGAAACAAAGTTTAAATAACAGTAGAAAAGATAGTCAGATATAGAAACGTGGATCCTATAACCGAAGCTCTGATCACGTCGTGAGGTTTCAGCCCGTTTAAATTAAGATAAAACACATTTCTGTGCCTTGGATTCAAAGTCGAGCTCGTGCTTTCTTGTAACGGTTGTACTCTTGTAGTACTATAATTTCAAAGTCAAAACCCCTTACAACAACAGCCATTGCAGCAACAATTGTCAATCGCATGAAAATGACATTAATTAAAACTTCTGTCGTTTTAAATTCCATGACAATTATTTCGTAAAACAAATTAAAAGAGCGGCAACAACAACAACAATACTATAAAATCTAATTTCCATAAGTGAAACATATAATTTCCGCCGGAAAATCACGACAAACAACAAAACGTATATCTGTTTGTACCTATATGTATATGCATAAGCTAAATAGGAATTTTAAATTGTGCACGTTGTAAAATTGATTTCCATGATTTGATAAGAAAATGCATTTTTTTTTTAATTATTCGTGTTAACATTGCACATATAATTATGTGTATTGTTAATTGTATGTCCTTTAATCAAAATGAACGTAAACAAACTTTTTGTGGCATACGGATACGGTGCTATTACATTTTATTTTACAAATTCGTGAAATTTATTTTTTACTTGTTGTGTTTATATGTACTTGCATGCATTTACAGGTCAATGTCAAATGTTATGTTTATTAATTTATTTATATGCGCGCTGTATATTTCCGATATGACCTTAAAACTATATGTGTACATGTTTAGTGTATTCCCGACGTTTTGTTTTGGAAAAGCATGCACCTCATTTATTTTTTCTTGTGTTAGTTCAATTTCCATAACTATTATTTTTAATAAAACATGTTACGTAAAAAGACAGCAATATTAAAGTCTGACAGGTTTTCCTTTTTTTACTAAAAAAAAAAACCGAAATATCCGATTTTTTTTTATTTAACATACGAGTGTAGTGAATCTTCAGGATGATTCTTTTCACGAATATAACAAAACCATTCCGAATTGTCAATCCTTGTTGTAATAATAAATTGGTAATATAACACAATAAAGTGAACAGGTTTGAAAATTCAGAAAAATATATTTATTGAGGATACAAAATATAAAATCGAAAAAGGATCAAAAGGATGTTTATGAAATATTGTCGACTATCGTATTTGTATTGATTTTAAATGGGATAATGTTTGTGTATTGTTGTTGGAAATTTAATATTGCACATAGCTATCGTTCAGGAAATTGACTTTATCAACATCAACATTTTGATTTGTTTACGGATACGGCCACGCATGTAAATAATGAAAGAAGAAATTAAATGGATTTATCGATATGACAGGATATTTTAGTTTTGGGTTTAGTGTGCTTTTGGCATTTTGTGGTGTGGTAATAAAATACGGTTTTTAATGGCAATTAACTTGATAAAAAAAAACCAACCGAAAGAAAATTAGCTTACGGTAAGTGATGTACCTGGTCGTATAAGTTAAGATAACAAACTTTATCACGTTACAAGAAACGTGTCTGATCCCACATGGAAACACCTTTCGTAGATGTTCCGTTAGATGTTTGGATAAACATAAGGTTGGTAAATGTGAGAAGCCACCATGTACCATTTGTCCCTTAAAGCATCATACTCTTCTACATTTCGGGACAACTTCGAAATTTTTAGGTAACAAAAATACGTCCAAAAATACCGGTTTGAATTTAATTGCAAGGTGAAATACTTCAACTGAAAATAAAATTGTCGATTCAAATATTATTCACACTACTGGCATTTCTTCGTGTATATCAAACCAAAAGCAATCGTTTTCAAAACAGGTGAACCAAATTTTAATCGAAACAGCTTTAATTAATGTGATATCTGAATCCAACAAGAACTTGTTATGTAGAGCCTTGTTAGATAGCGGATCACACTTAAACTTTATCAATGAAAGTTTAGTGAATTTATTAAGCCTCCGAAAATAACGACCAACAAAATTATATCTGGTATAGGTGGCAATGAAACAATTATAAGTAATAAAGTGCATTTAACCATATCATCCAGAGTTTCCAATTTTTCAACAAATTTAGAATTCCTCATTATTCCAAGGATTACTAATTGTCTACCGTCAAGTCCAGTACCAGTCGATATAGGTTTGGTACCAGCGAAAATTGAATTGGCTGATCCCTACTTTCATGTGCCAAATAAAATTGACATTTTGCTATAATGGTAAATCTGTTACGATTTTCAAAAATTTTCCACCATTCTACTCCAGCGTTTTTGGCTATGTTATTAGCGGTCGAGTATTAACAAACAACAGCGTTGAAGAACATTCCCCTTCAGCATTGTGTACTATCGAAAGCTTACATAATGACATTAAACGTTTCTGGGAGATTGAAACAGTTTTAGTTAAAAACCAATATTCTCTAGAAGAGAAATACTCTGAGGATCATTACGTAAAAAATCATCGTCGTCTTCCTTCTGGTCGATATTGCGTCTCTCTTAATCAATTTTATGCCATTGAAAGAAAGTTAGTTAGACGCCCAGAAACTTACCGTCAATATCAAGATTTCATGTCAGAATATTTATCTTTAGGCCATATGAGTTTAATTATTGATTCCAATATCAACAGTAGATTCGATCATAACACGTACTATTTACTTCACCACTTCGTTATTAAAGAAAGTAGTACTAAGGGGTTTAAATAAGCGTCCCACGGTTCAACAAGATTTGTTGTCTATCATTTTAAGGTTTCGAAAACATGTTGTTGCTTTTATCGCAGATATTGCCAAAATGTATAGGCAAATAGTATTGGATGAAGACCAACAAGATCTGCAACGGATATGGTAGAGACAATCCTTCGGACAACATAAATTGTTTCAAGTTTAAGCACGGTAATTAATGGGACTAAAAGTGCTCCGTATTTAGCAACTCGCACATTGAAACAATTAGCTTTAGACGAAACCATTTCATTCCCTTTGGCTTCGAAAATATTGATGAACGATTTTTATGTGGATGACGTTTTGACAGGTACTGATACAATCGATAAAGCGTTAAACCTGAAATCCAGACTTAATCAAAATGTTAGAAAAGAGTGGGTTTCAACTTAGAAAATCATCGTCGAATTTCCCTGTTATTTCTTCGCCTTCTGACTCTGCTTCGAACGTTTCATTAGTACTAGGTACATCATGGGAATACTTCGTCTGATGAGTTCGAGATGAATTTTTCTAAGTTCTCATTAGAAACGATTTGTACTAAAAGAAACATTAATTGCTAAACTCATTATGCAAACGATTTGGACTTTTCACAACGTAGACTGGGATGATATAATTACTCACAATGTTCGCGATCAATGGATGGATTTTAAGAGACAGCTGCTTCAATTAAATCGCATAACGGTTCCACGATGCATTTTAGTGCCTCAATCTAAGCTGATACAGATCCACGGATTCTCAGATTTTTATTATAAAGACGGAAAAATTCCATTTTTAATAAATTTTGAATTTAAAGATGCATCCGAAAAAGGGTTCGGTTTTGTAATATATCTGAGGGTTACTGATGACAAGAACCAAACTTCCGTGCGATTGATTTGTTCCAAATCTAGAGTTGCCCCTCTTAAAAGGCAAACTATACCTCGGTTAGTTAGAGCTTTGTGCTGCATTGCTGCTCACACAAACTTTACATAAATTGATTAAAAGTTTAGATATGCAATTCGACCAAATTTATGTTTGGTCGGATTCTGAGATAACTTTGCTTCGAATTAAATCCAAGCCATCTAAATATGCTTCGTTTGTGGCAAATAGGATTACTCAAATTCAGGAACTTTCATCTCTTCAAAGTTGGTGCTATGTACCAACATCATTAAATCCTGCAGATTGCGTTTCTCGTGGCTTATTGCCTAATGAGTTTTTAAAGCATGTATTTCTGAATTGCATTGGGATTTGTTTGATAGATACTCTTCGATCACAAAGCTTTGTCGTGTTACAGCTTATGTTTGTCGATTCATAATTAATCTCAAACAGAAAAAGGAATTAAAGTGTACCGGAGAGCTTACTTCAAATGAGTTAACAAATTCCTTAATCAGCCTTGTAAAAGCCGTTCAGAATACCGAATTCAGTAATAAACACCCCATTATCCCAAGTAAGCATATATTTTCCACATTAATAGTTCGATCGGAACATACTCGGCTTCTACACTGTGGGCCTCAAACTCTTCTGTGCAATGTGAGATCCCAATATTGGATAATAGTAGCTCGAAACTTATGTAGGCAAATTGTCAATAAATGTATTATTTGCTTCAAAAATAAGCCCAAACTCTCGCATCAAATAATGGGAGATTTGCCAACTGATCGTGTCACGAAATCAAGGCCTTTTTCAATTGTTGGAATAGATTCCTGTGGACCATTTTTTGCTAAATCAAACTTAAGATCAAAAACAAAAACTAAAATTTATGTATGTTTATTTATACGCTTCGCAGTTAAGGCTATTCATTTGGAAATCGTAATGGATTTATCGTCCGAAGCTTTCCTGGCTTGTTTAAGCAGATTTGTCTCAAGGCGTGGTTATTGTTCGAAAATATGTTCGGACAATGCTACTAATTTTATTGGTGCTCATTGTGAATTAAAAGAATTGCGAAATTTATTTCAATCTCAAACCTTTCAGGATAATGCTTAAGTATTTTGTGCAAATCATCATAAAGAATATCTTAAAATTCCCCCACGATCTCCTCATTTTGGTGAATTGTGGGAATCTGCCATAAAAAGTGCCAAGTGGAACATGAAAAGGGTAATAGGTTTACGGTCACTGACAATCGAAGAATATTATACCAGATATCATGAAAAGTCTCAGAGAATTCTCTGGACAACCTGGAGGAAATCTGGAATTCAGTTCATGGAAAAAGAGTGTCGATAGGATATTGCAGATTTATGAGCATTTGAAAGGAACACCTAAATACTACGGGCATGCAGATATTGCATTAGAATCCTACAATACACCATTAAATTAGGTGAAAATGTCCCAATGCCTCACCTTACACTATGCAGACAAGAGGGATCTGGGAATTCTTGAGTACCAGATGACCACTTTGGTGCAAGGAAATAAAATAGTGCCGGAATTCTAACCAATTGGTATATCAGTACCTTTCGTTGATTATGAACAATTGAGCTTACTATATATGAATATGAGCAATGAGTCAATGAATAACATGACTCAAGCGTATCGAGATAAAGCTTTAGATACTTTTGTGAGGGGCCTTTAGGGTGACCTTCCCTGCCTACTTAGTATCAAAGAACCGATAGACCTGCCACAGGCATTACATCAAACAATAGTCATCACAGCTCGCAAGCGAGACAACTTCCTCCTCCGAATTTCCGACAACCATTCTATCCCCAACTTCTCTACAACCCATGGGGATCACAAAATCCATTCTTCAGACCTTTTCTACCTTTTCAAACGTTTCAACAACCCAATAGACCAATCGTTCATCAAAATACGGGATTCCAAAGATCACCCCCATCAATGAACAGACCATTAACAAAACCGGAACCGATGTAAGTAGATCATAGTATACGTTCCAAGCAAATAAATTATGCCAACCGACCTCAAAATTACCTCTTCCCACAGAAACGTACTTTCGCGAATCATTCGCAGCAATCTCATCTACCGAATAAATTTCAAAAGGTTTTCCACACAGAACAAGATTCTAACGTAGCGGACTAGCGGACGTAACGGAACAGAAAACAGGAGCATACGACGCCATCTTTAAACGACTATCTAGAGACCATCGACAAACCTACTTGTGAACAAACCGAAGAATTGGATGATACCTATTTTTTAGATTAAATCGCTCTTCGCTTCCCTTTTACGAATTGCCACTTAGAAACGGAGAGACATTAATATTTCTTATAGACACTGGTTCAAACAAGAACTATATTCAACCTAAACATATTAGAAACCCTATATTAAATAGAAACCTTTTCATCACTAACTCCGTTGGAGGTAGCGTTAAAATGACGCACCACTCCTACGTAAACCTATTCGGACAGAATACCAGTAAACTCAAATTTTATATTCTTTCAAGACTAAAAACTTTTAACGGCATCATAGGCAATGACACACAAAGAGAACTTAAGGCTGTAATCCACACGGACGAGAGTCACATGACTATTTTCCCCAACCTTAAAATTCCATTAAAGCAACATAAATCGGAAATAGTCAGCCATATTTAACTCAGAATAACTCATTTGGACGAAGACAAAAGTCAAGACTACGAAACATAATAGGAAAATGTCCCCTTGCAGCTCCGGATAAAAAACTAGCATATACGTCCACTGTCAAGGGAGAAATACGTACTACGACAGATACGCCAGTATATTCAAAGCCCTACCCTTATCCTATGGCCTTGAAGGATGAGGTCGAAAGGCAAGTTAAGAAACTATTAAATGAAGGAATTATAAGACCTTCGCGATCTCCTTACAATACGCACCAAGACTGAACGAATTTAAAAACAGCTATCAAATTAAAACTGGTTTCTCACCTTGTCACACGAGACACATTTTTACTCAACCAAGTTTTACTGAACGTGAACTCATAAATATCTTCAAAAGGTACTTGAAAACCAATATTGTCAATGGACTCTTCACCCCAGAATCACTTATGGGAAAAATCCAAGAAATTTACCCACTCCACTTCAGGAGTTATAAAATCCGATTTACACAGACTATGGTGGAAGATATTGCAGACGAGAGCGACAAGAACAAATAATTTTGACAGAACACAAACGTGCTCACCGTAATCCCTGCGAAAATGGCATGCAGATCATTCAGAAATATTATTTTCCGGAAAATGGCCTCCAAGATATCGAACCTTGTAAAACTTTGTGCAATATGCAAAGAGAACAAGTACGAGCGTCACCCCAACAACCAAGAGATTCATAATACTCCTATACCCGAATACCCCGGTCATACCATACATCTGGATATTTTCTCGACCAAAAAATACCTAGTCCTAACAGCGGTTGACAAATTCACTAAGTTCGCTCAAACGAAGATTATCGAATCAAGAGCGGTGGAACATGTGAAAGGATCACTAAAGGATATCTTATTTTATTTCTGTGTTTCGGAGCCGTAGTAGTAATAGATAACGAAAAGTCACTTAATTCAGCATCAATAATATCCATTATGAGCGACGACAGGCACATCAAAATATTCACTACACCACCATACAAAAGCGAAGTGAATGGACAAGTCGAACGGTTCCAAATAGCAACAGAAATATTATATGAAAATATTCTTAAGAGAGACGACAAAATTTTTGCTATAAAAGGAAATTGTAGAACATTTAATTTTATTTCTATTTGTAATTCAAAAAATGTTATCAATCTATCAAATACCACTTGTATCCCAAATATTTTTAAGAGTACACCGGCGGACTGCAATATCATCAACAACCAACCCATGACGAATTTTACACTTCACACGAAGTGTCTCACTTCCAAGACTTACCGGCAATTTTACACCCACTCCTTAATGAAAAGAAGTAAAGAAAATCCTATCTCTGGAAATGATGGAGGAACTCCATATCAATAACACGGATGTAATAGGAATATTACAGTCAGAATCCACGACCAACCGATTTTTAATACAAGGATTCGCAGTTCCTGTAGGCATAGTCATAACGATAATAACCATTAAATGGCTGAAACAAACTGTCCATAAATGGATTACAACTTCAAAGAGAAGTCAAGAACAAGTTTCGACGGATAAACCAAAAATCGAAATCACGATATAATCCTCTAATAATCAGATACCTCAGGATCCAAAAACAAAATAAGATCCATCAAAAAAAAACCCAAGCCGAACATAGTGCCCTTAGAACTTCTAACCTGAAATTCAATGACATACCATACTTCTAACCGATTGGGGACAATCGCATTTAAGTGGGGAGGAGTTAAGATAACAAACTTTATCACCTTTCAAGAAACGTGTCTGATCCCACATGGAAACACTTTTCATAGATGTTCCCATAGAATTCTTGCAAAGAAATCAAATATTGCATATCCGGCCTAGATAGAAATTTTCCATTAAATGTATTAAACTTAGTCAGCAAATTATAATTTATAAAAATATGTAGTTAATAAGAATTTGTGTGTAATCTTGATATAGACATAATAAAGTGAGGTACAACCTCAACAATAAAAAATATATTTTTAAATTATCGTGTTTAAATTAAATTAACTTATATAAGAAACTATAGATTCATTCCTTTCATTGTACGCTTTCTTAAACAACATCAAAATTTTCCAACGTTGGTGCTTTTTAGTGATACAACTTTCACTGTTTCCCATAGGAATCCATAGTAAAAATGATGGTTTTTTAGCTTCGAATTTGAAAAATTGTATAGAAACATTTTGTATTGCCTTTAACCCTTTGGAACCATTTGTACGAACACAAAAACTTATTCAAGGAGAGCTATTCCTGCTTGATAATAAACTAGTCGGTCCTCAATTTGCTCTTCAGCACAATAATGCTCATATACATAAGAAAAGTCATTGCCACGAAATTATACAAAAAACTTGAATACAATTATTTCTCTTGGCCTGGCCAGGGTTTCGATTTAAACATGCGGAAGTTTAAGTTAAAGTGGAAGATATTCATCATGTAAAAAGACCAAACATTTGTAGTAAGATGCCAAGAAAAGCGACGGATATATGAGGAACACATTTCCCGGGAAAAAACAGGTACATTTTGTATAAACCCGACCCCCGGGATTTTCATCATAAATTCCGGAAATTTTTATTAAAGTTCGATACATTTTTTTACAATGATTGAATAACTTTAAAATTTTTATGATGAGCTTTAAACTGAAAATTCGTATTTGTCGAATCAAAAGCTACGTACCATTCAAAAATGCATCCATTGGTGATCTATCAAAAGGAAATAAATAAATAATAAGCAAGTTGTTTTATACAGAATTTGAAGGCCATGAAGATGGATTTTTTTATTTAATAGAACTCACACAATTTTTAAATACATCCACAGAGGAGAATACGGACTATATTTATAGGCTACCGAATAATTTTACTAAACTCGACAAAATGGAAAAGGATCCTTGCTGAAATAAAATTTGTCAGATTTGATGAGAAGATGGGGCAGTCAAACGGAAGCTGAGGCGTTGGTGGGGTTGACGTATTGGCTATATTCTCTAAGCAAGTGTTCCATTGGTACAAAAACGCTAAGAGAGCGAGGAGCCAAGAAGTTGGAACCATAATTGCTGTTGGGTATTTTTCTGGAAGAAGAGTCCAACCATTTCTTTTCGAACTGATTGATTGTAACGAGAATACTGAGTGCAGTTAACATAGTGTCTTAATACCTTAGCGAAATTTAAGACTCCAACGCTAAAACCGTTGTCGTTTGATGCCGAAAGCGTTTCCTTCAAATGAATTTAACGAATTTTCATACAATGCTAAAACCAATGTAAATCACGCTAATTCGGTCATTCACTGTCTTCAACAATTGATTCTTTCTCCTTACAAAGCAGTTCCTTGTTTCTCTTATTGGTGGAGACACTATGTCTATAGAAACGTAACCTCACTAGAGAATGAGATTAGAATGTTCTTCACAGTATCTTTAGCATTCGTTCGATTGCAGTGGTTACGTTTTCTGAGATTTTTCAACCAAACAGCGAAGGTCGCGCGTTTCTTTTGCGTTTAGCAAAAAATGCCTCGCTGGACAACGAAATAGGAAATCTTTCAAGCCTTATATTAATTTTAAGACCTCTTTGATTTCTCCTGAAAATACATTTCTTGTATGCTTCCTTTTTCTATGTATTGGCGGTGTAAAAATTTTACTGAAATTTCAAACTTTCAATATTTTTGGCGCAATTTCGCACTGCCTTCCTTTGACAGGAACTGATTTATGAGAAAACTAAACATATATTATTATGTTTCAACTAAACGCAACTATCAAGTAACATATTTAAAATGAAACAAAAATATTTATTCATTAACATTATTTGTACGATTTCTATTATAGCCTTACCTTTAATTTAGTACCTATAATAATATCCATGCCATCTATTATAAATATTTGTAAGCTGTAATTTGATTTTGTCGCTCCACTTCACGCAGAACATAAATTTGTTCTTATTAATTTGCATCAAAATAAAAAGTCGTACATGCAAATAAAACCGTGTTTTTATATTTAAAATTATCATTTAGTTGTGCACTCCGCATTTATTTGAAGAAGGAAGGGGGGAATTCATTTACAACTGGTGTCGAAACCCAGTAGTAAATTATTGAATTGAAAATATAACGAGGACCATATAAAGTTTATTCAATAATATTCCTCGCATGAAAATTACTATATCTACGTTCAAAAGGAGAGACAGAGAATCAAGCGGAACGCGTGTCGTGAGTAATAATATTGTCAGCCATTTTGAAATTCATTTAAAATCATAGCATTTTACAATTTTATATTAATGATTTGTTTTTAAACAAAAATCTCAGTGCAATAAATAAATATCGAATAAATCGTTTCATGCAGTGATAATAACGTGCGCTTGATTGGCATATCACACGTCAAACCGAACGTCGGTGCAATCTATTATAATATTAAAAGTGATGTGAGGTACATCTAGTGAAGCGTCCAGCGAATCATGACTGACAAGCAAGTATCAGAGTTGAAAAATAAGCGCAAAAGTTTACGTACATTTAGAAGTTCTGGAAAAATCACTTATCGAATTTGAGAGATATGATCAACAACTGGAGGAAATTGATGAAAATTATTCAGAAATCGGTGATTTTATGATACACTGTGCAAAAGGTGAAACTGAAGAAATTGGCCCAGGGGAACAACCCAATGTTAAAAGCATGCAAACGCAGTTGAAAGAGAAACTTTAGAAACTATGGGCGATCAAAGTTTTCTTGCAGCCCCAAAAGATGAAATAAAGCTACCGAAACTCATACTTCCACAGTTTAGTGGAAGCTATTATGAATTTGCCAGTTATCTGATGTGCAAAAATTTCAGCATTTAATTTCAGTGTTAAGAGGTGATGCGCTCAACTTAGTACACCACATCCCCGTGACAGCTGTGAATTATTCAAAAGCCTGGAACAAAGTCAAAGAGAAATACAACCGCGAAGGACCTGTGATTACATCACTAATTAAAAGGTTTCTAGATCAACCGTCATTCACTAATGAATCTGTAAAGTCATTACGATCGATGTGCGATACTTCGGATGAAGTAATCCGGGGGTGAACATTTTTTGGAGACTCACCTGAAGCCAGAGATCCCTGGCTGATTCACTTAATACTGCAAAAGATTGATGAAGAAACGAGAAGACAATTCAACCATTCCAAAGTTTGAAGTATTTCTCAAGTTTTCTTCAAGATCGGTGCTTAGCTCTGGAGAATTGTGATTGTGCCATAAACGTTTCTTCTTCTGCAAAATCATTTTCAATCAACATTCCGAATGGAAAACGTAATCAATCTAATCAAATGACTAGTGAGAACCTATGACAATCTAATCTATAGTTACCAATGAAAAACCAGTTCAGTCCAAACCAAATCATTTAAGACCCATTCAAAAATGCAGAATGTGTTTCCAATTGCATAAGCTTCATGAATGTGACAGCTACAATGCACTAACATTGGACCAGAAAAAGAATTTCATAATATAATCAAAGCTATGTTTTAATTGTCTATATGCCGGCCATAGTAGTAAATTTTGCCCGTCGAGACGTGCATGCTATGTTTGCCATCGCCATCATCATACATCTATTCACGATGCTTCCAAAGAACAGAGCGAGATATTAACATCTACATCACAGATTCCGTCAGACGTACAATCAACAAACCAAGGAGAAGCCACAGTTCAATAAAATCAGCAAGCTTCGGCTAGTATAGCGGCAGCACAAGTCACAGGAAATACTTTGAAATATCATCAATCGATACTGCCAACAGCTATAGTAAAGTTGCTGGACAAACATGGAAGACCAGTTAAGTGCAGATTGCTGCTTGATTCTGGCTCTCAAGCTACATTAGTGTCATCAACATGTGTGGACAATTTGCAGCTAGACCTCAGAAATTTTAGAACACCTGTTTCTGGTTTAATACCGTCATCAGTAACACGTAGCGATGTAACAATTCAAGTCGAACCAACAAACAACAAAGAACTTTGTATTGAACTAGATGCCTTAATCATAGATAAAATCAACTCAAAGCTGCCTAAATTAACCCAACAAATGTTCGATGAATGGCCTGAATTACAAAGTAAAAATTTAGCAGATCCGCCTTCAGACGAATTACTACCAATTGATTTACTTGTTGGTGCGAATTATTTCTTCCAAATATTAAAAGTAGAAAGGATGACAGGACCATATGATTTAATTGCAAATGACAAAATATTAGGATGGATAATTACAGGAGGGTCGACAATGAATCTGGCAACATTTAGCATCTATCATTCAGGCTTCAATATAGACGAGACTTTAGAGACATTTTGGGCAAAGGAGGAACTCCATAACGAACAGCAGCTAAAACCAGAGCAACAACAATGTGAAACAGTTTTCCGAACAACAACGAATAGATTAGCCATTGGTAGGTATGAAGTTCGTCTACCCTTTTCGAAAGATCGAAAATTACAACTCGGGAATTCTTTAAAGCGAGCAATGAGTCGGCTTAAATCTGTTGAACATCGTTTGCAGAGAGACGAGTCTTTACGAAATGAATACGTTAAATTCATGAATGAGTACTTAGCCGAAAATCACATGATCGAGTGTGAGCCTCTTGACTCTTCGATGGGTGAATGTTTATATCTTCACCATCATCCAGTAATCAAGCCAGATAGCACTACAACAAAGGTTCGTGTAGTATTCGATTGTTCAGCAAAGACCAGCAGTTCACATTCATTAAGCGATATACTACTAAATAGGCCAACAGTTCAGCCTGAGTTGATAGACATCATCGCTCGATTTAGAAGACATCGCATAGCAGCAGCAGCAGACGTGAAACAAATGTATCGCCAAATCGTAGTGAATATCAATGATTGTGATTACCAACGCATTGTGTGGCGTGAAAAACAAACCGGCCTTATCAAGCATTATAAACGTCTTCGTGTGACCTACGGCATAAAATCAGCAGCATACCTAGCGACACGTAGCTTGAATGAGGTAGCTGAAGAATTCAATTATCAATTTCCGTTAGCAAGCAAATGTATTACATCTGTGGCGGTTCACGCATTCACACATGCGTTCGCCGCCACACGGTCAGAACAAAAATACCAATACAAAAACGGACAACTGAACTACTGTCTCTTCCAGACAACGACGGACAAGACAAAATAAAATAAAAATTCAGTCTCATCTAAAATATTTCCAAAGCAACAACGCGTCGTTGTCATGGTGTTGGTCGCCAATCACATCTTTATGTATAAAAATGGTGGTTATGAATAAAAATACAATTTACAATTTTAATTAAATTAATTTAAAAGCAAAATTTGCATGTTTTATTTTAATTAATATAAATGCTTAGCATTTATACATCTGACTCTTATGTGGACGACATGCAGATTTAATACCAAACCACAAAATCAACAAATGGGGATATAACCTTCATGCGGGTCCATTTCATTTCACAGGTGTTGATTATGCTGGTTCACTTATTATTAATTTTAAAAAAGGGAGAGGTGCTAAGCCGATGAAAGCATACGTTATTGTAGTATTCATTTGCATGTCCATAAAGGCCGTACATCTCGAGTTGGTGACCGATGCTAGTGTTGACTCCTTTATCAATTGTTTAAAACGGTTCGTTAGAAGAAGAGGCCTGCCAAAAGAAATACATAGTGACAATGGCACAAATTTTCTGGGCGCCAAACGCAAACTTGAGGAAGCTGAGGCAGCTTTCATTCCCATCAGTGGTCAATCAACCGTGCAAGATTTCGTATCACAAAGAGGAATCATTTGGAAATTCATACCACCCGCCGCACCGAACTTTGGCCTTCTCTGGGAGTCCGCGGTGAAGATGATGAAGCTTCATTTGTACAAGAGCATCGGTAATGCGAGACTCTGCTGCGAGAGGCTGTGCTCAACTCGCGGCCAATAACTCCGATCACTGAAAGCCCAGAAGAATTGTTTTTAACACCTGCAGATTTCTTAAACATACCAAACTTGATGTTTCGACCTGAAGATAGTGTCATCGATATATCAGAAAATCGTTTAAGTCATTATCAACTAATATTGAGAAAATTAGACGTATTATGGAAGCGTTTTTCTACCGAGTACTTAAATCATCTCCAAGAAAGGTACAAATGGCAGCGCAAATTTACTAACCTGAAAGTGGGAGAGTTGGTCTATGTAACCTCAGAGAATACGCCACCGCTTTTATAGCCTATAGCTAAGGTAGTTGATGTTCATCCAGGCGAGGATGGCATCGTACATGTCGTCACTTTAAAAACTTCATCGAGAACAATCATGAAGCGCCTGTGTCAAAATTGGTAAGGATTCCTACTAGGGACCAAGTCCCTAATGGGGACCGGAATGTCAATGCAACTGATTTATGAGAAAACTAAACATATATATTACGTTTCAACTTAACGCAACTATCAACCTTACCTTTAATTTAGTATCTAGAATAACGTTCATTTCATTATTATAAATATGTGTAAGCTGTAATTTGATTTTGTCGCTCCACTTCACGCAGAACATAAATTTGTTCTTATTAGTTTGCATCAAAATAAAATAAAGTCAATTCATCCTTCATTTTGTATTCGAGCGCACGCAATTTAGTTAAATTTAAATAAAATAATAAATAAAACTGATTTTTTTGCTTCAGTTTATGTACAGTCGTACATGCAAATAAAACCGTGCTTTTATATTTAAAATTATCATTTAGTTGTGCACTCCGCATTTATTTGAAGAAGGAAGATGGAATTCATTTACAACTGATCAGAACTTCAAATTATTCTATCTATGTAAGTAAAACTATAAACAGGTGGAACAAATTTAAGCGGCTACATATAAAGGACAGTGTTGGGATTCTGGGGCCATCCTGTGAAAAACCAACTTTATCTCTATTGACTTTAAAAATTCTATCGAAATTACCAAAAAAAATGTTGGGTCTCTTAGAAACCGCAATCGTCGAAACTACTTCTACCGCTTGAATTTTGAAGACGAATTGGGGGATTTAGATTCTGATCCAGAACATGGTCTAATCAGATAACAAATTCAAGAATGATTTAACATCGCGGGTAATTATAAATAATTCAGAATCATTAGAAAAACGAATTTAAATTTTGGAAAGATCATGTTTCCATATATGTACATATTTTACTGAGTTCCAGCATTTCTACTTAATTTCCCGGGATCCCAGGCCCTCTCCAGTTTTATTTAGCCTTCCTGTATTAAAGCTGGGTGACCTAGAGGCGACTTTCCATTCCCAGCAACAGTAAGAGTAAAATCAAACGGAAGACGGGGCAGAGTGGGAATATAAGGGAGTGGGACAACCTTCTCGAAGTCCTTGGGTACCAATGATATCGTCTTTCTAGCAGTACTACATGCTGTAGTTGGTTCAAGCACAAAAGATCTTTTAGGTCTTGCAGTGCAAGGTGGCTGAACCATGCATTTGTTTCGTGTGCAGTTGTCCTGCTTTCAACGGAGTTAGGTTGCAATTATTTGACTTTAGGTCTATTGCGGAAGATCAGCTGTTTTCCTTGATTTGGCATAAACTACTTGAGTTAATTGAGGCTACAGCACGCGTTCGCGATTTAGAATAAAATCACTGTTTTGCACCATGGGCCCTTCGTCGCATTGAGTGCGGAAACTTGGGTGGTTTCAACCAATTTTTAATAATAATAATAAAACTATATAACGTTTCGTTCAGTTCGGCTGTCACTTAACAGTGCAAAAATTAACCCTCAAACTGAAGGATATGTCAAAATACATCAAAATTTGCACAGCACACTTTTCTTAAAAATAATAAATTTTGCTATTCTCATTACAATTTTAATACTGTATTTGTCAGTTGTTACGGATTCGGTGGCCGATATTTTAAATATTCTGTAAAGAAATAATTTCGTCAAATTCTGTAAGGATTCTTACTGATTCGCTGGTTACCCCTATACAAGGTAATATGATATGTAGTAATTTAAACATTATTACATCTTTCATTATTAAGATATAAAGAAATTATTGATTTTTAAATTGAGGTTAATAAATTAAGAAATTTGAAAGTAGGATTTTCAAAATTATAAACTACTATCAAAATACCTTATAAATATCAGTGTGCTAAATTTAAAACCAAATTTCCAAAATTTGTTCCAATAAGAATCCATTTTTCTGCAAAAAAAATGTGAAGCAAACAATTAGTTTTTAATATTGCGTGTAAAATCGGAAACTGAGTTCAAATCTACCGCAAAAAGTGGTAATGGACTTTGGCCAATTTCATGCAAAACCTCAATTTAAAGTTTAAAATTCGAAGCAGATTTATTTCTCTGGTTAGGTGATACGTTCATAGCTTGATGGGTAGAAAATATAATAATCTATTTCGTCAACCATCACAACTTGAGTCCAAATCTCTGACAAGGGGTGTTAATGGCCTTTCATCAAATATCATGCAAAACAGTATTTTTGAAGTTTAAAATTCGGAGCACATTTATTTCTCTGGTTAGGGGATACCTTTATAGCTTGATGGATGGGAAATTTAATCGGATATTTCGTGAACTACCACAACCTGACTCCAAATCTCTGACAATGGCCGTTAATGGCCTTTTAACAATTCAATGCAAAGCCGCAGTATGAAGTTAAAAATTTGAAGCACATTTATTTCTCTGGTAAGGGGATACATAGCTACAAATGTATCTCCTAACCAGAAAAATAAATGTGCTGCGAATTTTTAACTTCAAATTGAGATTTTGTAGGGAATTGATGAAAATCCATTAACTTTGAACTCAAGTTGTGATGGTTCAACATATCTAGCTATAAAGGTATCCCTTAACCAGAAAAATAAATGTGTTTCGTTTTAATCTTCGAATTTTAATTTATCTCTTAATCTAGTAATAATTTAAAGAAAAGCGTCGAAATGAGCGAAACCATTGGACGCGCAAACTAAATCATACAAAAAGAAATTTGCCACGTTGAAAGCAAAACTAACTATGATAAAAAAATGTATGGAACAAGCTACGGATGAAACAATGTCCATCGAATATACTGTTCACATAAATTCTTTGAAAAAACCTTACAGTGAGTTTGAAGTGGTTGTCGATACTCTGGCCGAAATTGTGGAGGAAGTGGATTTTGCAGAATTTATCGGGTCATTCGTTGAATTTGATGAGGCCTACTTACTTCTTCTTACTACTCTCCAAACTAAATTACAAGGTTTGAACAAGCTCAGGGACAGGAAAATGAACTGGTGCTGTCACGAGCCAGCCTCAGTCACTGCATTCACATAAATGAAAGCCGATAGATGAAAACTGTGGCGGCTAGGCTTTCTCAGGTTTAGGTACTTGTAAGCTAGAGATTTCAGGTTTAGGTGAACAAATTCTCATTCATATTATGTCTAAAATAATTGATGTTCAACTGCGCAAAGAATGGGAAGATAAACTGAATACTACTGAAATGCCTACTTGGGGGGGTAGCGGCATACTTGAATCGTACAACAAATAACTTTAACAAAAACTATGAAAAACGTAGCTCGTTCGTTTTATCAAATTAGTCAAAAAATATAAATAATCAGACTTCTCATGGCAAGCAACATATTGGCAATCAGCGAAATTTGTGTCGTATTTGTCAAACTATGTACCACCCTCTATTTATTTGTCAATCGTTTTTCAAATTATCATCAAACGATCGTTTAGTAAAAGCCTTTACATTAACTGTTTAGGTTCATCCCATTCCATAGATAATTCTAAGTCAAGTGGCACACTCTGCAGCAATTCCAAACATCATACTCTATTGCACGATTCTTTACGAAATAATTCAGTCGAATTATGTGCCAGTGATAAACAGGTTAAACAAAATATGCATGCGTCTTCAAGTACAGAAGTTTTATTGTCTATAATTATTCAAATCCAATATAAATAAGGCAAATATTACAATTACAAGGTGTTATTGGACTCCGGTTGAATCTTTGGCAAATAAAATTGGCATTAATCCAGATACGAATTTAACTGTCAGTGACATTAATAAAACCAAATCGGTAATTTCACAAAGCATTTCAACAAATATCAAATCAAAGTACAGCAAGTACAATAAAAATTTAAATTTTTTAGTCGTTCCCCAAATTTCCGGTTTACTGCCCCAAACGAATTTAAATATTTCTTCATGGTCTATACCATCAAATTTAACCCTAGCTAATTCCACTTTTTATAGTTCAAGACCTGTAGAAACACTGTTGGGAGCAGAAATATTTTTTGAAATACTCGGAGTTAATCACGTTAAACTTAAAAAGGATATTCCCACAATTCCGGAATCCTTGTTTGGCTGGATAATTGGTGGACGGTCAGTGACTCCGGTAAATGACAACTGATACACCTTTCTTGTACAGACTGAATCCGAACCATCCGACGAACTAGTACACTATTAAAATGTTCTGGCAAAATGAAAAGGTTCCATTAATGAGATTCCTTTTGGAAATATTTTTAAAAGCCATTCCAGAACACCTTCGGGTTGATATATCGTTTCTTTTCCAATAAAGCCAAATGCAGCACTTAGAGGATCAAAAACTTCTTTGTTGGCGCGCCAATAGTGCCAATCCTATATATGGGTATGAGTTGTTCACAGTAACTTATGGTACCGCGTCGGCGCCATACTTGGCAACCCGCGTTTTATTACAATTAGCGGAATATGTACATGTAGAATCACAAAAACAGATTTTTACGTAGACGACGTCTGTCAGGTTCCGATATGTTAGAGGAAGCATTGCAACTTCAGACAGAGTTGATTGATATGTTGAACTATATAAATGGGGTGCAAATAATGCCAGACTGTTAGATTGTATACCGTCTGAAAATCGCGAAAAACTAAAAAAAATTAATTTAACGGTTCCGAATCTATTTTAAAACGTTAGGTCTCACCTGGAAACCCGATGATGATATTTTTGTATTTGAGATTCCTTCTCTAACGCATCATCCAATTTTAACAAAGAGAAATATGCTCTGTGAGATATCGTAACTATATGATCCGTTAGGCCTAATAGGTCCTATTACTGTTGTTGCAAAATTGCAAATACAGATGCTATGGAAATCTCAAACTGGCTGGGATGAAGAGCTCTCTCAAACGAGTGCATCGCATTGAATCAATTTTGATCTCAACTTTTTATGGTAAATGAAATAAAGTTGAATCGACGTGTAACATCAACCACCTTACATGGATTTTCCGATGCATCGGAAAAGGCGTACGGTGCTTGTGTGTATATTAAAATTAACTTCAGCAGTGTAAACTTATGGTCAGACTCTACTCTACCATTACATTGTGTTGGATTAATACACCACTGTACAAACATAAAACTTTCATCGCTAACCGTGTTTACGATATTCAAGAAATATATAAATCTTAAACCGGACGCAATACCAAAGTATTTCAAAGCTCGAGTTCTACCATTTGTTATCCAAAACAAAGAAAAAGCAGTGGGCCGTTTAATTCCAAAGCGCATTACAACGTTTCTTCGGACCAAAATCATAGTTGTTGCAAATTATAAAGATATATCAAAAGTAAAATATAAAAATTTAGGATTATTGTAACTAGCGTTGAGTAACGACCAAAAAATAAATTTATTGTAAACCATAAAAGTGAAACTGCTTTATTGCTACACAACTGCCAGTTTCGAGTTTATAATTAGCGCAGTTTGGTACTGGATATTTTTAAATATCTAACACAGCTCAGTAATTAATATTAATAGTAAAAGTTAATTTTGAAATAGTGCGTTTTTCGGGAGTGATATCCACTCTGACGGTTTATCAGTGGTAGTGAATAGGCCAAATTGAACAAAATTACGAACGTATTATTAGTGTTAAGTGCAAAAAGTGCAAATATCTGAGTTGCTACCTAAGTTACACGATGAGAATAACATTACTACTAGCTAGCCTGGTAAGTTGGAAATTTTTATATGTTCAATTCTAAAAATTCCTCACCTATCCAAAATAACAATAATTCACAAAATCTCACGGTATGTGAGAAAATTGATCATAGTAAAATCGCGCAATACGATAATACGACATTGCTTGATAAAATTAGATTAGGTCTTGATAGTGATAGTGATTGCTCTATTGATTCTGCGGTATACAGAACTTTAGACGCTAATGAATTAGACGAATTAGTCGAAAGTTTTAACGAAAAAATAAAAATTAAAAATTATAATATTGATGTTAATAAAGATAGTTATATAAAACAAATAAACATGATGCAAGTAGAAAATATTATAGCGTTAGTAAATACATTCAAAATACCCGATTCGATAAAAGATTTACCTAGATATGAGGGAAATCGTCACCCATTGTATGATTTCATAGACAATGTGGATGAAATTATCACAGAACGTGAAAAAATTGTAGGAGCAGGTAATATACCTGTTACTTTTAAAAGAGCCATCCGTAACGGGAAGTCACGGGAGAGGCCGACGAAGTATTGACGATTATGGGACACCACTGTGTTGGACCTCAATTCGTGAAAACTTAATAATTCACTATGCAGATAAGAGAAATGAGACTAGTCTCATTCGCGATCTACATATGATACACCAAGGCAGAGATACATTGGAAAAATATTTTTCCAGAATTATAGATATTCAGTCCACCATATTCTCACACATAAGGTTAAACGAAGACGATGAAAATGTTAGCAAAGCAAAAGAACCGTTGTATCGTGAGATGTGCTTATCCCCATTTCTCGCTGATCTAAAAGAACCCATCGGTTCAATATTCAGGGCATGACAGCCTAAAACAATAAATAAAGCATTCTCATTATGCATGACAGAACAGAACATGCATTATCTTAAAACTAAAATGCAGACACATGTTCCTGCAGTAGCTTCTAATCGGATATTATAACGACAACCCTTTCCTAACCTTGTTAGACAACCATATAACCAACAACCCCGATTGCAAATGACGCATTTCGACAAACCACAAAATTAATATTTTAATCAAAGATCTTTCCAAAATTCACAACAATTTCCACAACCTAGACCGAATTATCAACAAAACCCTTCCGAAGACCACCACCCAAATTACTATACAATAAAATTGAATCAATGGACACCATATCAAATCAAAATAAATTTACTCAACCTACACGGTTTAATAATTTAAACTTTGGTTATAATAAGTCTCAACAACAACAACAACAACAACAACACTCTTTTCAACCCACTGGCCTAAAATTCAAAAGCGAAGAACTGTTCAATATAGAAAATGACATCTTGCTTTTTCACCATGATCAGGAAATAAATAACGATCAAAATTACTTTCCAAATTTAGATTATGCGATTGAAGAGGAACCTCAAACCGAAATTCCTAATCCGGATGAGAATTACTACGAAGTAGATGACTCGGTTTTTCAGGTACCTGCCTCGGGAACCCTTTAAGATATATACATTTGAACACCCACCAATCTTCAATGTTACCCTACATACATATTAAACTCAATCCTAAAACAATTCTTAAAATGCTTCACAATTACTTTGACGGACTCTTAGGCTTAGAATTAATGCAAAAGTT
Organism: Tipula vernalis; assembly: GCA_958295665.1. Classification (NCBI taxonomy): domain Eukaryota; kingdom Metazoa; phylum Arthropoda; class Insecta; order Diptera; family Tipulidae; genus Tipula; species Tipula vernalis. The sequence goes on from OY282560.1 coordinate 287,167,335, forward strand.
GAATATTAAATTAGATTTTGAGAAATCTACTTCAACCACTAACGGTACAATCATCCCACTACTCTTCAAACCAAATCTTATATCCAAAAATTATACAGTTCCATCCAGAAGCAAAATAACTATGCAAATACCTGTTGATAAGCAAGAGGGAGATGTTTACATTAAACCAATCCATATACACGAACTTCTCGTTATACCTGAAGGTATACTATATATAAAGCGACAAACTGGTACGCTTTAGTTGAATGTTTTAATTGGTCAAATACAGAACAAAAATGTTTTATTGAACAACCTATAAAAGTTGAAAGGTTACGAGATAAATATAATATTGAAATTAATCATTCTTCTATAACGAGCAATGACACTAACCAATCAAAGGTTATTTCTGAGCTAATTCGCACAACTCATTTGAACTCAGAAGAGACAAAAGCCTTACGCAAGTTATGTAAACAGTATGAAATATATTTTTCAAAGAAACACACCAACTGATGAAAAACCTGTTTTTACGAAAAGTTATAGGTATCCGTAAGTCCACAAAGAGGAAGTACGTAAACAGATTGATAAAATGTTGGATCAGGGGATAATTAGGCCAAATTATTCACCTTAGTCTTCACCGATTTGGATCGTTCCAAAAAAAGCGGACGCAAGTGGGAAACCCAAATGGAGATTAGTTGTAGACTACCGTAAGCTCAATGAGCAAACAATAGACGATCGCTACCCACTTCCGAATATAACGGAGATCCTGAATAAGCTTGGGAAATGTATGTGTTTCACAACGCTTGACTTGGCATTCGGATTCCACCAAATCGAGGTGAATTCTTGTGACATTCAAAAAACAGCATTTACGGTCGATAATGGACACTACGGATATATTCGTATGCCATCAGGGCTGAAAAACGCACCATCCACATTCCAAAGAGTGATGGATAACGTTCTTAAAGATTTGCAAGGCAAAAGTTGTCTTTGCTATATGGACGACATCATTGTCTTTTCGACCTCTCTTCAAGAGCATATTAGTAATCTAAATCAAGTTTTCAATAAATTGGAAGAAGCTAACTTGAAAGTGCAGTTGGATAAGTCCGAATTCTTGCACAAAGAAGTGACCTTTTTAGGACACATCATCAGTTCAGAAGGAGTCAAGACCAATCCCGAAAAGATTGAGGTAGTAAAGAAATTTCCTATTCCCAAAACCCCGAAACAAATAAAGTCATTTTTAGATTTATTGGGATATTACCGGAAATTTATTAAAGCCCATGACAGAATGCCTTCAGAAAGACAAAAAGATTACTATGAATCCTGAGTATGTAAATTGTTTTGAGAAATGTAAAACCTTGCTATGCCAAAACCCCATTCTTCAATATCCGGATTTCTCTAAACTATTTGTGTTAACAACAGATGCAAGTAACGTTGCACTTGGTGCCGTACATTCCTAAGGTGCAATTGGTTTGGACAGGCCAATCTGCTATGCAAGCAGGACATTGACTAAAACAGAACAAAAGTACTCTACCATAGAGAAGGAGCTCTTAGCCATTGTTTGGTCAGTAAGATATTTTAGGTCATATTTGTATGGAAATAAATTCCAAATAGTTACCGACCACAAGCCGTTGACTTAGTTGTTCTCTTTAAAAGAACCCAATTTAAAGCTGGTAAAATGGCGACTCAAATTGGAGGAATATGACTATGACATCGTGTATAAAAAAGGTACCAAAAACACCAATGCTGATGCAGTATCTCGATTGGAACCTGAAATCATAGAAATAAATAAATATTCATTCTGATAGTGAATCTTCCCATTCAGAAGAAATATATGAAATATTGAGCAATTGCAAAACAGACGCAATACCGACTACCAACACAGTTCTCAATGAATTCAATATACAAATAATATTAGAATTAGATAGTAGATACTTACATTTAGAAACTAAATTAAAAATCTATTACCGCAAAAAAAGACGCTATCTCATTAAAAGTAATGTATTTGATGAGCAAAAACTAATGCAAGTATATAATGAATACATAATACCTGGTAAACTCATAGGAATAGCGTGTAACGAAAGTACTTTTAAGTTAATGAATAAAATTCACGAAAAACACTTTTCTAATTCAAATATAAAACTGGTGCGAAGCAAAGTGCTAGTAGAAGACATCGTAGAAGAACTACAACAAAGGGACGTAATAACAAAACAACACCAAGAAGGAAATCATCGTGGTATCAGTGAAAATTTAGAACAATTAAAAAAAAAATTGTATTTCCCCAAGATGAAAAATTTAATAAACCAAATAATAAACAAATGTCAAATAAGTCAAACATTAAAATACGGTAGGAATGTCAAACCCATAAAATTAGAAGTGACTGAAAATCCAAAGAAATCATTAGATATAATCCATATAGATATATTTGGTATTAATAATAAAAAATTTCTCACAATATTAGACAAGTTTTCCAAATTTGCAATAGCATATCATTTGGTAACTTCAGATGAATTAGAAGTAGAGGAGTTAAATTTCCTTCTATAATTTTCAAACAGTTTTGTGAAATGTACAAGATAACTTTACATATAACCACACCCAAAGCCTCCACGGGAAACTCTCCGATAGAAAGATTACACTCTACCCTCATAGAAATTTACAGAATTATATATGCTAAAAACCACGACAAAGATCCTCTCGAAATCATGAATGAAACCATAATTACATACAACAACTCGATACATTCCACAATTAAGATGACACCACTCGAACTCAAGAATGAACATACCATATTTCAAAACCCGAAATTTTCCCAGATAAACTTCCGGATAAAAATCCAAACGAATATTTAAAAGATGACAAGAAAAATTGTGAACAACTCTACAATCTAATTCATATGAGAAACGCTAACAAAAAGAAACACTGATAACGCAGAGAAATAAAAATAGAATAGAACCGAAAATATTCCTTGAAAATGAAACCAACTATGAAAGGAAAGCTGTCCAAATCTCAACATGCCTAGACAGGATCATAAATGCCAGTTTTGGCGAATCTTCCATCAGAAGATTTGCAAGCAGAGGTACACCGCAGGGTGGCGTACTGTCCCCCCTACTTTGGAACTTGGTCATAAATGACCTGTTGCTGAGACTGGAGGACGGTGGCTTCAAGGTGGTTGCCTATGCGGATGATGTTGCTGTTGGTGTCCGTGGTAAATATCCCGGCACCCTTAGAGAGCTTATGCAGAATGCCATGGGCACTCTATCATTATGGGTCAATGGCTGTGGGTTTAATGTGAACCCACACAAAACCGAATTGGTTATCTTCTCTAGGAAATATAAACTTCCTCACATCGATCCTCCCACTTTAAATGGGTTCAGCTTGACTTTTACAGTTGAAGCGAAGTTTCTGGGTCTCGTTTTGGATAGCAAATTATATTGGAAACCCAATATTCTGGAAAGGGTAAAGAAAGCTTCGGTAGCGCTATACTCTTGCAAAAATGCCATTGGGAAAGGATGGGGGCTGGAGCCCCGCATCGTACATTGGCTTTATACCGCAGTAGTCAGACCAATACTCTGGTATGGGGTAATAGTCTGGTGGCCTGCTCTGGACAAAACTGTCAACCAAAAGCTGTTGACGCTGAGAAGAAGTTCAGAGAATAATCTCTGTGTGGATCAGTAGTGCACTGAGGAGCACATCTACTCAGGCACTAGAGACTCTGCTATTTTTGACTCCTTTAGATATCTTGGGAAAGCAGTTGGCAGCTTGTACTGCCATACGGCTGAAATCCGTCTTAATGTGGACCTGCAACAATACAGGGCACTCATTTATTTTGTGCAACAAACAAATTCCCAAGACCGCCGACTATACTGTCCCGTCACTATCTTTTGACCCAAAGTTCCGGACTAGGATCCCATCCAGGGAGGACTGGATGATGGGTGCAGTTTTGGAACCAGGAAATATAAACTTCTTCACTGATGGTTCAAAACGGGACGAGAAAGTCGGGGCTGGAGTGTTCTGCGAGGAACTTCTGTTAAATCTCTCCTTCCGTCTCCCCGACTGCTGTAGCATTTTTCAAGCTGAAGTAACTGCCATAAAGGAAGTCGTAGACTGGTTGAGGTATAATATAATATCAGTTTGTGATAGTCGCATTTATACGGACAGCCAGGCTGCCATTAAAGCGCTTGAATCACACCTCCTCACGTCGAAAGTAGTCGAGAACTGTCTCTCATCTCTTAACGAGATGGCAGATCAGTTCAACATCCATATTTTATGGGTGCCAGGACATTTAATAAGTACAGGGATAATAAACGCCGATGAACTGGCTCGACGTGGTACAATGGACCACTTCTCAGAAAGCAGAAAGGATATTGAAATTATATATGTACCGAGTCGAATAAAGGCAGAGAAAATTATAACACGTGGCAATTCGCAGTCAAAACGTACTTGGAACATGAGGACCTATGGCAGTACGTCCTGAAAGTAGATGATACTAAAGTACAAAAAGATATTTTAGCAAAATCAAAAATTATTTTGCTTGTTGACCCGGTGAACTATGTTCATATTACTGAAGCAAAAAATGGAAAAGAAGTTTGGGATAAACTTAAACAAACTTTCGAAGATTCTGGATTAACACGCAAGGTTGGTCTTCTACGTGATTTAATTACAACAAAATTGGAAAAATGTGATACAATCGATCAATATGTTAACAAAATTATAATAACCGCTCATAAACTCACAAGTATTGGATTTGTGGTTTCCGATGAATGGATTGGCACATTTTTTTGGCAGGATTGTCGGACGAGTGTAGACCGATGATAATGGGGCTTGAAAGCTCTGGTATCTCTATTACTGGTGATTCGATCAAAACCAAATTGCTGCAAGATGTGAAAGTTGAAAAAAAGAATTCTAATGACGCCGCTTTATATGGAAAATTCAATAAAAATAAAAATTCAAAAAACTGAAATAATACCTCAAAGGGTCCGAGATGTTACGGTTGTAATAATTTTGGACATATATCCAAAAACTGTTCCAACAAGAAGGATGATAAAATTCAACATGAGTCGAACCATCAGTATAATAAATCGTCATCTAGCCAAAACAAGAAAAATTTAACTTCACTTTTTGATAGTCTAAAATCTTGATCATTAGTTGAAGCTGATGAATGATACATTGATTCTGGTGCCTCATCACACATGACAGTACATGTTGAATGGTTGCAGAAGTCGTGTTTAGTATTTATTTATTTATTTATTTACATCAAATTTTGGACACCCCGTTTTGAGCAAAAGCTCATTTGCAACAGGGTATCTGTTACAAGACAAAGGATTAACCACAATTTTTGAACATCTATTCGATCCAAACAGGACTATTAACCAAATTTCCAATATGTGATGAGATTCGCCCATTTTACGTCATCTTCGAAAAGGCCTCACAAGTTCTGGGTGGTTGAGGAATTTTAGCATCAAGCACGATTCGTATGCACATACAAATATTTTAAATTAGAACATCAAAGTTCCTCCAAAAAGTGAAATTATTATAGCGAATAATGATCATATTCAGATAGCCGATTATAGCGAATAATGATCATATTCAGATTTAATATATTTTCGGAAAACACTAATGATGTGGAACCTGTTTATGTTAAAAACGTTCTACATGTTCCAAATTTGTCGATGAATTTACTTCCCAAGTATAACAAAATGGAACTGAATTTGACAGTTCCAACAAATGTTCTATTTTTCTCCATAAGCAATGGAAGTGATGGAAATAGTTTATTTTTATTAATACCACGTTTACATTAGTAGAATAAAAGTATGTAGCAAAAAAGTATCGTCATGTGAACTCAAATTTAAATATTTAAATATTTTATCACATACTTTTTTGATATTTCGGTAAAGTATGTGTTTAATGGTATGTGTTGTTTCGGTAAAGTATGTATATTACGTTGTAATGTGAACCCTAACTAATAACTATATGTTAATGTCATTCGTATATTTTTTGTCAAAACTAAAATTTATTACGTTTTTTTGTTTCTAACTGCAATTTCGGGTGTTAATCAAATCATTTGCAGACAAATCTAATAAAGTTTGAGAAGAAATTCAGAACAAATAAACTGAATTGAATACAGAAGCCTATCTGTCAAAACAACAAACTTTTATAGTATGCGTTCACGCTACAAATCGTAACACTAGTGTGAACTGCAGCGAAAAAATAATTAAATAGCAAAAAAGTACATACTTATTAGATACGAATAATGTAAACGTGGTATTAGTCGTAGTAGTATGTGTGCGACTCCATTTCTACAAGCTGTCAGGTTAAAATTCGAACTTAATATAAGGGGGATAGAAAGACAAAAAAAATGAATTTTTCATACAAATCATATGAAAAGTTATGTTTTTTTAATATCGTTTTTTTTTTAAATGAAAAATCTTACAAAAATGAATTTTGATTTCTACGTTATCAAGAAGAATGATTGGTAAATATACGATTTGAAAATCAATTAATAAAATCTTGTTTATAGATATTTAATTAATGTTTTAGTAAAACCCCTTTATTTGCAAACACATCTTTACCACCTCATGACGTCTACCTTTCGTTCATGTTTTTTTTTTGTAATAAGCCATAGTGACACCTACTTATAAACTCGACTAATTAAAAAAGTTTAAAAAAAACAAAATGGCCGTGTAGTTTTCGTGTTTGAAATCAGATGGCGGTAATAAGAAATTGAAATAAGGCCCTTTCCGAAAGTTATACTTATTTATTTAGACATACTTATTTGCCGCCATCTTAAATAAGTAGGTAAACTCATCCGAATTGATTTCACATAATTATTTTTTATTTTGATTTTTTTGTAACTATAAAATTATTTTTTTAATTAAATTTTTTATAAAACTTAATTACTGCCTAATATCACAATATGTATGCAATGAAATTAACAGAATTTTGGTTTTCGTTTAAGATTTTTTTTTTGTAAGAACATGCTTATTTTAAGTTACCTCGCCAACATACTTATTTAAATAAGTATGTCTAAATAAATAAGTATAACTTTCGGAAAGGGCCTCTATTCATATTTCAGAAAAACAAATCAAAATAATGTTTTAGCAAGTTAGGAGTATAATTTAGTAAATAAAAAGATTAACGAGCATGCGAATCTATTTCATCCGGACATTATTGATTTGAAGTCGAAAAATTCGGACGATGCGTTTGTTTTCAACATTCAAAAATTGCAATAATGATTTGAATGAAATTTGAATAATGATATTCCTATCTCTAACGATGGAAATGAGTTTAACAAAAAGAATTCATCAGCTCAATTAAAAATACGAAAATTAATTCAAGTAAAAGGTACCGTCAATTAAAAATTAATTAATAAGGAAAAAATTTTTTTGTGATTTTAATAAAATATTGTATTTATTTATTTATTTGTATAATAACAATAATTTATTATTAAAAGGAAAAGCACACATGGAAGCAACAAAAAAAAAACAGGACGAAAAATTAAGAAAGTTGCTTCCATTAGGCATAAAATCCTTTTAAATTTTTTCAAACAATATCCACGTAATGAAGTCCTATTGACTGAAGCCGACGAATGATGTTGCCAACGTTACTTATCGGCATACACGATCCAACCTTGAAGAAATTTGGAGGCAATTCCAACACATATTCAAATTGTTTAACCGGACAGGTAAATTAAAATTGAAATTTTTTGGACTTATTGTTACTGTAATACTTACCAATTAAGTACTTTTCAAATTGAGGTCGTAATCCAACACTTTCACAAAAGATTTTCAAGTTTTGATTGGCTCTGATAAATTGTTTATTCTTAAATATATTAATAAAATATATTAATAAAATTGTTGGTTTTTTTTCAAATAATTAATATTAATCCACATAAATTTCGCACATAAAAACCACTTTGACATTTGATTGCTCTATTAACCATAATAAGTCCGGGGAAAACCAAATAAAACGGATTATTAATTTTTAAAACTCATTCGAACAGAAATAGTAACCGAAAAATGTATTTTTTGTGGTAAACTACAGATGTCACTAGTTTCTCACTTGACAGTGTACAAAATGGAAAAGCTAATTTTTTGACATATTCTAAACAAATGTCATACTTGTCAATGGAGAAAAGTAGTAAGTTTTATTTTGTTAAAAAAGTTTTGTATTTAGTGCATTAACACAAAAAATCATTCTTTCTCGAAACTTTATTGTGTTAGCGTCCTTTTTTAGTGAAGTGTTTATAAATTAAAATTTTCATTTAATTTAATTAATTGTTTTTGAATTTAAATAATATCTTAATAATTTTATTCTGTTTTGTTTGTTTATTTTCGGGTAAGTCTTTTCATATTTTTTTTCCATCCACAAAATAGTAAATCCATCCAATACAAGCAAGGAGGGGCAAAGTACGCAGTACTTTGCACCTCTGCCAATTTCCGGTGTTTTCTCCGACTCTGATTCTGAAAATGTAATAAATAAAAATAAAAAATCCAAAATCGTCATTAATAATAACATAATAGAAAACAGTGAATATAATAATATGCGTAATAAGGACTTGAAAAGAAAACAAATTAATAAGCAAGTCGCAAATGCGGCATATAATGAAATAACTCCCACTTTGCCTCCTTCAGATATATCTATGGATCAATCTAATATTTCAAACATGACGCTTAACACTGAAACCAAAATCAATTTATATAACAAATTAGACATCGGCCCATTTGCCGTTTTCGTGAGTAAAGAGAATTTAAATTTAGTTTTATTAGGTAAAGCAATCAAATTTAACAAGTTCAATGACGTCAAAAATATCTCAATGGTTAGTAAAAATGTGGCCAAAGTTATTTTCAATAAATTTGAAGACGCAAATAACTGTGTCAAATCTGAAGCTTTCCATAAATTTGATAATTATACAACATATATACCAAAAAATTTCACTTCTTCAATCGGTATTGTTAGGAATATTCCTATTGTACTTTCAACTGATGAAATTAAAGAAAATATTAAATCAAAATATAATATCTCAAAAATAGAAAGGATGACTAAATGGAATAATACCACCAAAACAGCCGAAGATATCGAATCAGTTAAAATCACTTTCGATTCAGGAATTATTCCACACAATGTCTCCCTTTACGACAACATTTTATTAAAAGTTGATTATTTTATTCCTACCCCGTTATTCTGCAAAAAAATGCTTGAATTACGGTCACACAGCCACTAGATGCAGATCAAAAATTAATAGATGTATTACATGTGCTAAAACTATAGAGGCCGACCATGATTGTGACAAGATAGTGTCTTGTAAATATTGTGGAACGGGCCATGCTACTAATTTTTTCCAATGTAACGAAAGATTCAGACAGAAACAAATTAGAGAGCATATGATAATAAACAAGTCAAGTTATAGAGAATCTAAAAGCCACCTTTATGGTAGACAACAAAATATTCCAAAACCGATAGATTTCAAAAACGACATAAGTAATAATAATCAAACTTGGCCCAATAATAATTTAATGAATTTTGAAGCTAGAAAAATTAATGTCTTAAATGAATTAGTAAAAGAGTTAAGAAGTCAACTAAGTGAAAGAGATTCAATCTTTAATGACGTCAAATTACTCTTAGATAATTCCGATGACTTTAAGAAAAATCCGGCTAACATAGACTGTCTAAAAATTAAACTAAATACACTTATTAAAAAATAAATTTTTCTTGCCATTTTCGTTTTCTTTTCATTTATCCATTCATTATGCAGTCTTTAAAAATTTTACAAATTAATATTCGTAGTTTAAATAGTAACAAAGATTTACTATACCATTATATTCAATCCAATCACATTGATATCGTTATTTTATCCGAAACATGGACAAGTCCAAATAGTAATTTAATTTTTAATAATTACAATCTCATTACTGATGACAGACCAGATGGTTTTGGCGGAGTAGGTTTTTTAATACATAAAAAACTTTCTTGGAAGTCTATTAATTTAAATTTTCATTACACCCGTTTTCAAGCTTTCAAAATTAACATCAAATTTAAAAATATTGATTTTAATATCTTATCTTTTTATAATAACTCGGTTATTAGGCCGCAGGAAATCATTAATGAATTTGAACACCTCATCACTCAAAATCTAGATAACTGTTTAATAGCGGGAGACATAAATATTCATAATAGTCTTTGGGATGGTTCAATAACCCCTACTCACGACAGAGTCGGCGATAAAATTGCAGATATAATCACTGCTAATAACGTCTTTTTATTGAATAATGGATCTCACACTAGACTAGATCTTTACAGAAATAATTCTTCAGCATTAGACATCACTTTGTGCTCAACCAGTTTAATCAGAAAACTCTCATGGAAAATTGATCCCATCAATTTAGGAAGTGACCATCTCCCAATACTTATTGACTATAAACTAAACTATTATCAAAAAAAAACAAATCACAAACTGGTCAAAAGTATTGAGAGATTTTGATCTAAATAATATTGATGATAAATGCAATGTTGAAGAATATCTAGAAAAATTAATTTCTGAAAACACTTCTATCATCACAAGTAAAAATACATTCAAACCTAAACCCTGGTGGAACGACCTTATCCAGAGACTATGGACCATCAAAAAACACAAACAAATAATTTACAATCAAAACAAAAATATTTTTACCGCTATTGAACTAAAAAAATCGGTACAAAAACTTAAATTAACAATCAGAAGAGAAAAGAAAAAATCTTGGAACATTTTTTTGATGAGTATAAATCATAAAACTAACAATTCCGATCTCTGGAACAATATCAATAAAATTAAAAATAAAAAACAATCCAATTATAGAATTCTAGAAGACCCTATACTAGCAAATAAATTTTTAAATTATAATTTTCCTGTCTCCTTTGAATCTCATTTTAATCTCTCTAATAATTTCAATCCTATTAATCCTGCGGAATTTAATAACTCTGAAATTCTTGACATTATTAAAAACTCCAATAATACTGCTCCAGGATATGATAAAATCTCATATAAAATCATTAAACAGTTAATTTCCACTAATCCTGACTTAATCAACATTATTACAAACCATTTTAATAACATCTGGCATAATCAAATTTACCCAGCTAAATGGAAAACTTCTTATATTATTGCCATTTTAAAAAAGGGGAAAGATGATCGAAACATTATTAATTACCGTCCTATTTGCCTGTTACCAATTTTCTCAAAAATCTTCAATAAACTCATTTTAAAACGAATTAATGACCATTTAATCTCCCATAACACTCTCAACTATTTTAATTTTGGTTTTAGGAAAAATAAAAGTATCACTGATTATTTTGTAGAAATGTTTAATTTCATCAACTCCCTTAAACAAAAACAAAAAAAAATTGTTTTAATTAACATTGATATTTCCAAAGCTTTTGATAATGTAGATAAAAATATTTTATTAAACACTTTTAAAAACTTCAATTTCCCTAATAACATTACTCATTGGATTTCTCAATTTCTCACAAATAGAATTATTTCTATTCAAAATATCAATCAAGCTTCCATTCATTACACTAATAAAGGCATTCCTCAGGGTAGCTGTTTGAGTCCTACCCTTTTTAATATATATACCACTTCTTTACACGACATCAATAACCCCTATTCACAAATTTTTCAATATGCCGATGATATTTGCATAGTAATTTCTGCTGATAACCATGATAATTTACAATTAATAGCAAATTCTACTTTACTCTCATTAACTGATAAATTACAATCTTTAAAACTACAAATTAACACTGATAAATCTCATTTTTTAAGACTATTCACTAACAAAAATAATTCAAAATCTCTAAATTTAAAAATTAATAATATCAATATAGAAGAAAGATTAACTACTAAGATACTGGGTACAACTTTAACAAATAGACTTTCATTATCAAATCATTACACAAACTTAAAAGCAAATATTTCCAATTCCATTAATTTACTTAAAACTCTCACCCATTTTAATGGAGGTGTAAATCCCGAAACAATGATCAATATTTTTAAAGCAATAGTTAAATCAAAACTTGAATACACTTATGTTTTCACAGACACTAAATATAAAAAAGATATTAATATCTGTCAATCTATTAAAAATGCTTGTCTGAGAGCTTGTTTAGGCTTCTTAAGAACCACTCCGATTCCGGCTATTTTATCCGAATCCCTAGAAACAACCTCAGATCTAGATTTTACTAAAAAATCACTAATTTACATTACAAAAAATCTGTATAATAATTCCAAAATCGGTAACGACATTAAAAACAATAGTTCTCTTCCTAAACTTAATGACTTATATTCTAACTATTCTTTTCTTTCAAAAATTAAACCTTTTCATATTAAAAAAACTTCTCCTTCTAATTTTAGCATTATAACAAATATTGATGGAATTACAAATAAAAATTTCATAAACCATTCGGAACAATATGCCTTATCCATGGCTGAAATTAACAAATATTATAATTTCGCAAAAATTTACACAGATGGCTCCATAATTAACAATAAACCAGGAATTGGAATTTTTGTTGAGGACAAAAATTGGAATTTTGCTATCCAACTAAATAACCCTACTTATATTAAAAATATCGAAACCATTGCTATTAAAATTGGAATTACCATATCTCTAATCATCAAAAACAAAAATATCATCATTATTACTGACTCTCAAAGTTCTTGTATCTCATTAAAAACAGCTCTATTACACTATACAAATAGACACTATGAAAACCAAATTATTGATACTATCGGCCATAACCAAATTAAAAATTTTGTCATTCATTGGTTCCCGGGTCACTGTGGCTTAAAAGGAAAGATAGTTTAGCAAAAAAAGCAGTTTTTTCACCTACTCACTTTCTTAATAATGAACCTACCCTCACAGACCTATTTAACGATATCTCCAGGTCCATAAATAATAAGTGGAAGGAAAACTACACATTAATGTGTAATTCATCCGGCCACTTTTATAAACAAATTTGTCCTTCTCCAAGATCATATTTCCTATTCAAAGACTCCAACTTTACATCTTGTCAAACCAGGTTAATTTACAGATTAATCTCTGGTCATACAGTTAACAAGAAATTTAAATTCCTTTTGGGACTTGAATCTACATCTAATTGTGAGATTTGCAACACCGTAGAAGATAACGAACATATTATTAACGATTGTGTTATATATAACAATATAAGAAATAACTACCCTCTTTTATACAGAAAATCCTTATTAGACATCTTAAAGGATCAAAGAATGGAAGAGTATAAAATATTGTGTGATTTTGTGGATGGAATAAATTATAAACTATGAATTAAGACTACACTTATTTTTATTGACTTTTTTCACACAATGATCTTTCTTTTAGAATCATTTCATTTTATTTCATTTTATTATAATATTAAGATTTATGAACTTTGTTTAATTTAATATAAACACCTTTTTTTAAAAAAAAAAAAAAAAAAAATTAAATTAAAAATTAAAAAAAAAAAAAAATTATGAATTATAAACTTATTTTTAATTTCAATTCTTTTATTTTTATGTATCCTTTATCTTCTCTCTAATATTTTTATTTAATAACTTTAATTTAATCTAATTTAATTATTAAACTGTGTTTTATATAATTATGCTTTATCTTATTTAATTTATAAATCTAATTAATTTATGTACACTTCATTCAACCCTCCAGAACCTCCCCTGAGTGGTCTCTGGAAATTTTGGGCTGTTCTCAACTCACTGGTCTTATGGATTGAAAGATCTGACCTGAGCAAATTTAAAGACAAACAAACAAACAAACAAACAAGTAGTAAGTTGAATTTTTTTTTTTTTTATATTATTTAAATTAATTTATTTATTTTTATTTATTATTTTTTTATTTATTAGCTGATTAGTATAAATTTATCGTTTCTAGCAAAACCGCAAATAGTTCCAGTGAACTGAACTATATGTTGAGACACAAATTTAATTAACTTCTAGCGAAGACATCGAAAAAGTTTATTTGTAACCGAGTTGAACGTAATTTCATTGCAAATGTTAAACAATCATTCCTACGCTCTAAGAATTTATATATTAAAAATGATGAGCGATGTAATACTGAAAGATTTAACGTCGGAAGAATTGACCGAAGTAAAAGAAGCTGGTGTGAGATGATTTTCTCGAAAAACTTTTCGATCACATGATGGATGTTAAATCACATGTACGATCAAAGGCATTGAATATATTTTATCAGCTGAAAGAGGCTTATGCTGTGCCGTTGTTATATCAACATAAAATATTAGTGAATGCTATCGATCGGTTAGACGATAAAAGTACCTTGGTGCGCAAGAATGCCATTATCTTGATTAAAACATTCTTGGAGCGAAACCCATTTTCAAAGCCTCAATAGTACATTATCAAAATTAGAGGAATTTTTATTGTCGAAAACAAATAGTGATGTGATTGAAGCCATTTCATTTTTCACAACCCAATATTGGTTTGGCATCGAGGGCACTGAGGTCGGAATGATTAAATCATTGAATTTAGTGTGGTCGAGTGATAAAGAAAAACGCGATTCTGTCACAAATGAATACTTTAGAATATTTTTCTCGACCGATAAGGATGGCAGATCTCATGCTCTTGAGGTAGTTGACAACTTGACAAATTTATTTAATTTTTTAACAAAAGGTTTTACAAGGCTTTTGAAATTTTAATAAGGCATTGGATCTAAAGTGAGGTAATTGAAAATATGATGTTTGAAGATACAATGGAAGATGAAGCAAGAAAAGCTTTACAAATACTCGTATTAGCATCATGGTAAATATAAATTTAATTAAGACTAGTTTTTGAAAAACTGAATTCATCTTTAATTTCAGCGCATCAAATTCAGTCGCTCAGGCGAATGTACCAATTCTTCAGGATTATGGTCTTGAAAGAATGAAAGATCCTGGAGTTTATTCACCCGTACTAACGTTTTTACTAAATTTAGTACACGACAAAGATGATTCCAATTTTAGGCGATTCAGTCCAAACGACCAACTCGTTCAAACTGTTAAAGTAAATAAACTTATGTATGACTGTATTTTGGAGCGGAAAATTTTAAAAATTTTATTCCTATTACCGCATCCGTATTTGATTTTATTTATCAAGTATCACAATCACCAGATAAAGTGAAAGAGGAAATATTATCTGAAATTTTACAAAAGATCGAGAAAAAATCGATTGAATGGTTGACCGAGGACGAGAAGAATCATAATGTTGGCTGCGAGATTTTGAAGCTCCCCGCTTGGTTGATGACACGGACTATTTACTTGGCTGGATATGTGGCCATGAAGGAAATGATATTTTTGAATATGGATGTGTACAGCAATACAAAATACCGACATGAGTTGCATAGGGGTCGCGAAAAACAAATGTTAGACAGGCATCGAAAGACAAAAAACGCATCAGCGAGCATCACGCATTAAAGCGATTATCGAATCATGAAAGGCAACCAAATGAGGTATATTGTTGTAATTTCTTGGCTGTGCCGGTAAAATGTTCATCGCTAAAAATATATTTTTTTTTTAAACTAAATTTTAGGAGGAAGTAAGTCAGGGTGCCGAAGCTGATGACCGGATTGCCGAAGCAATAAATTATTTATTCAAAAAGTTCTTCTATATTCGGACGATACTATATTCCAAAAATTTGTGACACCTATTTTTGAAATCTTTAAGTATCCTGGACGGAATCAAGACAGTTGTTTCTTGGCTGCAGTTACTGTAATTCTTCGTTTTATGTTCGTGTCAACATTATTAAATTATTTAATAAATATATAAATATATATTATTTAATTATTTTATTTAAATTTGAGCTAGAGTAAAAGAAATGCGACTAACGAGATTAATAAATTCATTATATCACTACAATTGCTTAATTGCGTCTTTTTTCTTTTGTTTGTTGTACCAAAGCCATACATAATAGATAATTTCTTTATCATGTAAGTAAGGGGATTATTTGTGATTATGTGGGACCCTATTAAATAAATCCAGGAATGCCACAAAAATATCCGGGTATAATTCCATAAATTACATGATGACCAAAGGGGAAATTCAAGAGCTCACGCTTTATATGAGACTCAATTACCGGACGAATTTTGTCGAACACGAAATGGATTCAGCGCTAGAATGCTTGATTTGAGCAAAATACAAAATATGAACATTAAAATAAATGTAAAAAGTTTTAGTAATGAATTTATTTTTTCCGCGTCCACGCGGATTCTATAATCGACCTGTATATTTGAAAAGCATAAAATACTTTACCAAATAAAATAAAACATTAAATAAATTAACGACATACGTTAGTTTAAATTACTTGTAAATACTTAGTTTCCCATTTAACAGAATTATTGCACTGTTAAAAATATTTAATTTAAAAAAACGTTGTGTAGGCAAATTCATAACATCAAAAAAAAAAAATTTTGTGTTTACAAAACAAGATCTTACGTCATTGATTTCGTTTTTATAAGTTTATACTGTATTTTTCCAAATTTTTTACATATACATACAAAGAAAAAGTAAATTTGTACAATTTTATTTTAATTATATTAATCAAATTACTAAATTTAAGTTATTGGTTCTAAAATATGTTATACTCAAAGGTTTGATTTAAATATAAACCTAAAAATATTTTCTATTACGAGTATTTTTCATTCATAAAATTTGAATCAAAAATGTTCAATTTTACATGGGCTCTTATGGGAAATCGTAAAATGTATCCCCCTTAAATTAAGCTTCTTTTAAAATTGGTCTGAGCCTGACGGCTTGTATATTTAGGTAAGCTTTGATTTCTATGTCCCTCGTATATACGAGGGCGATCAACGCTATTTTCTTTGTTATTTTTGGCAAGTGAAGTTAATTATTTTTGCTTTTGAGCTTTTTTGTGGTAATGTAATTTAAATTTTTTGTAAGTAAATAAATAATACCTATATGGTGTAAAATTTTTAATACTCATTTAATCATAATTGAATAATTAAATAAATCATCAAGCACAGTCCATGAGCCCAACAGTTCACATTGAAAGGTCGTCAAGAGGATTTATCAGCCAAAAATTTTAATGTTATTATTTATTTTTAATTTTATTAAATGGTTAACAGATTTTTAGCAACTACCAAATACACAACTGATCATGTTAATAATTAAAAATTCAACCAAATAGCAAAAGATGACTTCCACAACGTAAACGATTAGATAGCAAAAACCAAAAAACAAGAAAATGTTCCTCCCAAGTACTTCTTTAAATAAACATATGCATTTTTATCAAATTCATACAAAAAACGATTCTTTTATTTAACACGGAAAATATTGAAATAAATATATTTTTCAATCTAACCTCAAATTACTGATTCCCGCCAAATTTTATTTTGAATACATACATACATACATACATACAATCAAACATATTTAGTTCCATTAGTTTAGGGTTTTTGTTCCACTGTTCAAAGGAAATCTTATAATAAAATGGAACTCAAATGTCGTTCTCAGTTCCAAAAAAAGTTCCAGAAAAACAAGAATATATTTGAAGTAGTTACACTTGGGTTTCTGTGAGCCAGATGTGTTCTAATGGCAAAAGAGTAGTGTTTGATGTAGACGGTTGTAAAATTTATAATGAAGACAGTGTGTTGGTCGCGACTGCTAAACTAGAGGATAATTTGTATAAACTAAATCGTGCTCCGGATCAACTTAAAAAAAAAAAATAAGTGTATGACAGCTAATAATGTTTATAATGAATGGATGTTATGGCATCGCCGTTTAGGGCATATGAATTTTGATTACATGAGAAAATTGCAGAACATTTCCCTTCCATTCTGTGATAAACAACTATCTGTTTATACTAAAAAGCCATGTGTAGTATGTTTAAAGGGTAAACAAGCTAGGCAACCTTTTAAAAATACTGGAACTCGTGCAGCAAAAGTGCTACAAATTGTACACTCCGATGTTTGTGGCCCGATGGAGATAGATTCTCTAAGTGGTTCCAGATACTTTGTAAAAATGATCGATGATTATACCAGAAAAACTTTTGTTTACTTTTTAAAATCAAAGAATGAAGTAAAAGAATCATTTATGCATTTTAAGAATGACGTTGAAAACGAAACAGGACAACGAATACAAATTCTACGAACTGATGGTGGCACTGAATATCAACCACTTGATAAATTACTGCGTGAATCTGGTATTCAACATCAAATAACCGTGCAATATACTCCTGAACAAAATGGCATAGCTTACCGACAAAATAGATCTATTGTGGAAAGAGCTCGTTGTTTGTTGTTTGATGCAAAGTTACAGAAACAGTTTTGGGCTGAAGCGGTTTCAACAGCTACGAATCATGAATAGATCACCAACCAAGGCATTATCCGAAGAATTAGTTGCTGAAGAACTTTGGTTTAATAAAAAACCAGATATGAAATTTCTAAGAATTTTTGGTTGCAAAGCTATATGGCTCATGTACCCAGTCAAAAACGTAAGAAATGGGATGCCAAATCAACAGAATGTATTTTTGTTGGTTATCCTTCTGGAACAAAAGGATACCGGTTATACGAGTATGTGCCTGAAACACAAAAAATAATTCTTAGCCGAAATGTTGTTTTTATTGAGACTGATAATGACATTTTAACTCTCAATGGATGTAACGATGAAGCTGATCTCGATGCTAAAAAAAAATCAGAAATGGAATTCTTTATAAGACCTGAAGAAAATACGGTGCAAGTGGGAGTTAATGAACTTAAAGATGACAATTCTCAGATTTGTTTGAATGAGAATCTGAGTCACATTATCAATGAAGATGATTGTTGTGAACCGTCTCAAGCTGAAAGTGATTTCTATGGTTTTTCAGATGAAGAAGAACAGAATATAAATGTCCAAGCTTTCGTAAAGAATTCAAAACAACGACATTCATCAAGAAAAACTGAGTTACCAAAGAAATTTGATAATTTTGTTATGAAGGCAAATACAAGTGAATTATCTGATCCTTTGACCGTACAAGAAGCATTAAGTCGATCAGACGAAAAATTCTGGAGAGAAGCCATGAAAAGTGAATATGACTCTCTAATCGAAAATGAAACATGGACATTAGTGAATCTACCTTCAGATCGAAAAGCAATTGATTGCAAGTGGGTTTTTAAAACCAAAATTGACGCTTCTGGTAAACTACGTTACAAAGCACGGATTGTAATCAAAGGATGTGCTCAAACAAAGGGGATAGATTACAGTGAAACATATTCACCAGTGGTTCGATACACATCCATACGTTATCTAATGGCATTGGCTTCTAAATTCGATCTTGACATTGATCACATGGATGCAGTCACTGCATTTTTACAAGGAGATTTAAATGAAGATATTTACATGTTTCAACCCGTTGGGTATGGTAATGGCAGAAAAGTTAGTAAATTAAAAAAGGCTCTTTTCGGATTGAAGCAAGCCAGCAGAGTATGGAATATTAAATTGGACAAAGTTTTAACCAATATCGGGTTTAAACGATCAAAAGTAGATCCATGTATTTATTATAATATAGAAAAATCAAAAATGATATTTTTAGCAGTTTATATGGATGATTTGCTGCTATTTAGAAATTGTGCCGAAATTCAAATTAAAGATAAAGTTAAAATGGAACTTAATAATCATTACAAGATGAAAGATTTCGGTGAAGCTAAATCCTGTTTAGGAATAAATATCACACGTGATCGTGAAAAGCATAAAATTTGGATAGATCAAGAAAAATACATTAATGAAGTTTTAATCAGATTCAACATGTCCAATTGTAATCCTGTATCTACTCCATGTGATATAAATTTGAAACTGTCAAAAGAAATGTGTCCGAAAAACACAATTGAAATCAATGAAATGGAGTGTGTGCCATATCAACAAGCTGTTGGGAGTATTTTGTATGCTGCTCAAGGTACCAGACCTGATATTGCGTATGCAGTTAGTATAGTGAGCCGTTTTAACAATAATCCTGGTAGACAACATTGGAATGTTGTTAAGAGAATTCTGCGGTATTTGAAGGGAACGTCCAGCATGAAACTTGAATTCTCAAAATATGGAAATTCAGATCTCATGGGGTATTGTGATGCTGATTGGGCTGGTGACATTGATGAAAGGCGGTCAGTTACTGGTTACGTATTCCTGATGCAAGGTGGCCCACTTTCATGGAATAGTAAAAAACAACCAACTGTAGCCCTATCCACAACCGAAGCCGAATACATGGCCCTCTCTGCCGCAACACAAGAAGCTATGTGGCATAAAAATTTTGAAAATGAATTTCAATTTGGTAAACCGAAATCGGTGAAGATTCTATGTGACAATAATAGTGCCCTCGATCTTGCTGCAACTAATGGTTATCATGCACGGACTAAGCACATAGACATTAGACATCATTACGTACGAAAATGTGTTGAAGATCAGAAAATAAAGATTGCATCAATCTCAACGGACCAGATGGTTGCAGATATATTAACCAAAGGATTAAGTAAGGACAAACATACATCCTGCTGTATAGTGGACTTGGTTTACTGAATTGAATATATGTTCTAGTGGGAGTGTTGGAGTGAGAACATTTTTTTTATATCCGTGTAAAAGAGATAGATATGTTATGTATAGTATATCGACTGAGTGGTATGTAGACTCTGGTGCCTCTGCACACATGACATGTGAACAAGGTTGGATGGAAAATCTCAAGCCAGTGTCAGAATCAGGAGAGGTTACGATTGCAAATCAATCAAAATTTAAGGCCGAATTGATTGGCAATGTTTTACTCCAGATACAGGTGAATAATCGTATAGTGGATACTACAGTTCATGATGTTCTATTCGTGCCAGGTCTTTGCACAAACTTACTGTTGGTCAGTCAGTTAGTTGGCAAAGGACTAATTGTCAAGTTTAGTGCAAATGATTGCAAAGTTTTCGACAAAAAACAACAAATTACTGGTTGAGGCAAAAGTAAATGCAGGGATGTTCAAAGTGACACAGACGAGTGAAACATTGTAACGATTTTTGGTTTACCCTGTTATTATTATTTAGTTAAGATATACGCGATTTATTATTGGAGTCAATTTTTTTTTAAATTTGTGAAATAACCGGTTTTTTTTTAATTACTGTGATGGGGAAAAATAAAATAAATGAAATTACGGGATGACGAAAAATAGATAGACAAGGCAGTTGATTTTTGGTATCGAAACGATTAAGGCTAACGAAAGGCCTAATACAGAAAATAAAAAAATTTAATTTATAACGTGTATGTGAGTGGCGTGATTTTAGTTTTTAGTGAAAAATAGTAAGCAAATAAGTAAAAACATTTTAAAACAAAAAAATTACTTAACTATTGCACTGTGTTTAGTGACCTAACTTATCGTGTGGGTACTAATTTATATATATACAGATATATATAATATATATAGATATATATGGTTACGGTTGCAGAAATGTATCTGCCAATACCGCAAATAAATGATGTTTAGTGAATTACGATAATGTTGTACCAAGCTAATAATTAAGCAAAAATTGGATTATATAAATAAATAAAATAAAAAAAATAAAAATAAATAAATAAGATTGAACTGTATTACTAAATAAAATTAAGCCAAAATAAATAAAATTACAAAAATATATGAATCGAAAAAAACTATTTAAACTTAATATATTTTTATAAATTTTGTGTTAACTACATAAGTAATTGCATTTGTTGATTAAATCTAAGTGGAAATAAACAAAACAAAAAAAAAACTATCGAGTAAATTATTTGAATATCGATACCTATTTCGAGGCATATTCTGCATCTCAGTTGTTATTAATAACAAAAGAAAAACAAAACATTTCAATCACAACAAGAGCTAATTTTCACGATTAATAGCAGCGATATCTGGGCAATAACGGGCCATATACTATTCAACCTTGGTGAATAAACGGACCAAACCAACCACCAAAGCAGCTGATGACAGATTTGTACCACCAATTTTGGAGAGGTAATTTTATAAAACAATTAAATATTTTTTTTTTTTGATTTTGTAATTCTACTGTTGTAAAATCATATATATGTATATATGGATATTTAATCTATTAATCTGAATATACATACAAAGTATATCGCTACCAAATAGTGCATTGTCGACGGGATTACCCAACTTTAATTTTTTTATTTTATTGTCAATTACGAGAAGCTAAAAACATGAATCACTAAGTAGGAAGATTGCGAGATTGCTGATGGGAGCGTGGGCTCGTAGTATGTCCAGGTAATGAATGTAGTTTCGATCTATCCACTAATTACGGATGTCTTTCGACAAATGAACCTCCTTTTTCCGACTAGCAGCATGATCCCAAAATAACCTGGACGTCGAAAGCAAAATGATCGTTACAATAAATGGCGCCGAAACAGGGACCTGAAGGTTACGAAATTAAACGGTTAATAATAATATTTCACGTGTACAAAATCTAAAAGAAAAATCACATGCTTCTAGATTTGTTGAATATTCGGTTAATAACGTTTTCCAAATCTGTGAGCACTTGATCTTGTTAATACCAAGTTGTTGGTATAACTTGTAAATTGTTAGTGTAGTAGTGTTAGATTTTCAACCTTGCCAAACAATGATTATGACTTCCAGTTAAGACTGTGTATCTCGTTGTTGAAAGGTTATTTCGCATTGCTAACACTGATAAAAAGTTTTCAAATTTAGATATCATGTTTTGAATTTTATTGTTATATTTTTTTTATTTTGTTTCTCGTTTGTATTGAGCAACGGTTAAACGGGCCACATTCTCTCATCAGCATAATCTTGCATCGCAGTTATATTATATTTTTATTCGTTTCGAAACTATAAATTAAAACATAATTTGTTACTTTAATTTTTTTTATTATTAATTATTTAGGTGTCTCAAATTTTTGGTAAATTCATTGTTTAGTTTGCACTATCAACTTTTTTTTAAAAAAATTTGTTTTTTTTGAAAATTGTTTAGTTGGAACAAACTACTGGGGATTCAAGGGTTACAATTTTTTTTTGAAGTATATTTTTTTTGTCTACCATAATAATTTATCTATTTTGCTTTTAGATTCATAAAACCTATAATCGTTACAAATTTGGTTGGACTTATATTGGTTATATTTTTTTCTACTTTTCCTTATTAAGCAAAATAATATAGGCGGAATTTTGTTTTTGGAATTTATTGAATTGGTAAATTTTCTTTTTATTTTTTTTTTGTTTTTTTTATTGCTCCGCTCCGAGTTATATTAAACAAAGTAATCATGACGCACGAACAAATAGATCTAGTATTCGTGGCTTTAACCGAAGACGAAATTGAAGTAGAGTGCTTAATTCGTGATATCGATTTGTCTGATAATCAACGGAAAGATTATCTTATCGGGGTCCTCAAAGCAGAAAGTATCGATCCCTCATTAAAGCCAACAAAGACTCACACCACTAATTACCAAGGTGAACTTGATTTATGTGTCAAACAATTTAAAATATTAAATGATATGATGAAAGATTCGAAAAGAATAAATGCAGATCAATTACGTACTTTGAAAGTTAGATGTCAACATTGGAATGGACGGACATTACGATTAAAAGGATGCTTCCATCAGGATAATGAGGTCGATAAGCTAATTAACCATTTTCGTCGCCTTAAGCAACTCATGGAGGCGCATGCGGAAGAATTAACGTCAATAAATCCTATAGTGGCGACTAATATAACAACCACTGCAGCAAACGTCGCTGGAATAGATTCCACTGAAAGGAAATTAGCTCCAATCGCAGTAAAGAACACCTGCGATAACCCTGCGATCCACACCATAACATGCGAGGGCGCGGTAAACTATGGGGTTACCCCAACAACGTTATCCATCCCAATAACTCAGGTTACGTGGTCAAGAAATCCAAGTGAGGCCGGCGTTCCGGTTGTAGTTAAACCATCGAGTGAGGTCAGATTTTCAATTCCCCAAATGCATCCTACTTATGTCAGCAATGGAAAACCATTCGCTAATGTGACGGTACCATCTATTTCGATGATCGGAATCCACGATGTGAATCTTAATTACGCAACTAACACAAAATATCAGCCACAGTACCAATCACGCTATTCCGAGTTTTACAATCCAACTGAAAGTTATAACACACCTTCGAATATATATTATCCAGCAAATATGACAGCCCCTATGGTTCCAATGGTGTATAAACCAAAATGGGATATTTGTTTTACCGGTGTATCGATTGAGCTGGATGTGCACGACTTTATTTTTCGCATCGAATCGCATGCCAAACGAGAGCATATACCTTTAACAAGTTTAGACGCTATCCTTCCTAAATTCTTAAAAGGCACAGCAGAAAAATGGTACTGGGTATTTGCTAGAAAATTTCCCAATAGCACATATTTCCAACTCAGGCAATCTCTTTTACAAAGATTTAGTTCGACGGATTCGGAACGCGAAATACGCAGATCTATTGAACTGAAGCGGCAGAAATTCAGAGAATCCATAGCAGATTTTTTATTAGAAGTTGAGAGTTTAAACGGTCGATTAGTAAATCCCTTCTCAGAACATGAACTTCTCGACATCGTGCGAGAAAACATATCGCTGGAATTCCAACAGGTTACTTTAACGATGCATATTTCATCATTAGACGAATTGCGTATGATTTGTCAAAAATACGAGAAATTATGGGCACGCGCACACAGATCCTTACACGCAAATGTTCCAAAATTAAATTGTGTAGAAAAGATCAACGACCATGCATATGCGCTAGTAACACCTGTTTCCTCACAATCCACATCGTTGAATTCCTCCGGATGCACGATTATGAGTCCACCACAGCTGGAAGCTATGTATAAGCCAACCCATACTCCAGGCCGGAAAGCATCGGGAATCGGAAGTTCTTCTCAAACTTACCTGACATGTTGGAACTGTTACGATCTTGGCCACCGTTATCCGGATTGTCACCTTCCACCGCAACATTTATTCTGTTACGGCTGTGGACGAGATGGAGTAATCAAACCACAGTGTTCCCAATGTCAAAAGCAACAGTTAAAAGAACAGCCGGGTGTGACCAGTTCGGGTCTGTTTCATCCGGTACAGATTGCGACCCGCGAATCGTTTGTCACGAAAAATGCCAATTCACAAGCAGCGAGCGTGAACAACAACCCAGGGAGTTCACAAGCCGATTAACACCCCTAAATACCACCCTAGTAAATATAAGTTCTAATTTGTCGACCGCATGTTCAAAAGAAACATCTATCAAATCATTATCGAGCGGTCATACTTTAAAACCACGTAGGATAAATTCTAAGAGATATTGGCGAATAAAGAAATACTGGAGTTTTAGGCGGAATTTGAAAAGAGCTTGTGCGGAAACAATTTTGTCAGAGTGTAGCGATAATCGTCCATTTGTGCTAATTGAAATAGCTGGGAATTCTGTAAGGGGGCTGTTAGATAGCGGTGCTTCATTGAGCATCTTAGGTCAAGGTTCGATGGAATTCATAAATAAAACTGGCATTCCATATAAAAAATTGAAATCAAAGGTAACGACAGCGGACGGAACGTCTAATAATATAATTGGATTCACTGAGGTCCTAGTAAAATTTAATGGAGAAACCAGAAAAATACATTTATATTTAGTGCCAACTCTCCAACTTCCATTATACTTGGGTATGGATTTTTGGAATGCGTTTCATATTACTCCCACATTGAATTCGATAAACGGTAACGGTATTACGGATGATCAGCACGTTTTGACAACAGCTCAACAAACGACGTTCAACAACATACTTGCTAACTACCCGTCATTTGAAGAACATGGGCTAGGTCGAACGTCGTTGGTGGAACACCATATCGATGTTGGTAATAAATCTCCCATTAAACAACGTCACTATGCTGTTTCCCCAGCCATACAAGAACTTTTGTATAAAGAACTAGATCGGATGCTAAGCTTAGGTGTCATAGAGGAGAGCACAAGCTCCTGGTCATCGCCAGTCGTCCTAGTAAGAAAGCCTAATAAAATACGTTTATGTTTAGATTCCAGGAAACTAAACGCGGTTACGAAGAAGGACGCTTATCCGCTTCCCTTGATAAATGGACTACTAGGAAGATTAACAGACACCACCGTAATATCGAGTATTGACCTAAAAGACGCCTTTTGGCAGATACCCTTAGACCATACTTCCCGAGAAAAAACCGCATTCACTGTACCTGGTCGCCCACTTTACCATTTTACGATCATGCCGTTTGGGTTGTGCAACTCACCCCAGACGATGTGCCGTTTAATGGATAAAGTGGTGCCGCATCAGTTACAAGATAAGATTTTCGTATATCTAGACGATCTGCTAGTCACTTCATCCAATTTGGACGAGCATCTAGAATTGCTTAAATTGGTGGGTCAGCGCTTAAAAGATGCAGGTCTCACAATAAATCTATCTAAAAGTCGGTTTTTGATGAAAAGAGTGAAATATCTGGGATTCATTGTTGGAGATGGTGGCTTAAAAACAGACCCCGATAAAGTCGAAGCAATACGTAATTTTCCTCCTCCCACTACAGTTAAACAAACGAGGAGACTACTAGGAATGACTGGTTGGTATCAGCGATTTATTCCACAATATTCTGAAATTACCACGCCAATAACCAACCTACTAAAAAAGAACCAGAAATTTACCTGGACCAATGAAGCGCAACTTGCTTTCGAAAAATTGAAGTATCTGCTGACGTCGGCGCCCGTTTTAACTAATCCGGACTACACCAAACCATTTTTCATACGCTGTGATGCATGTAACACTGGAATCGGCAGCGTACTTTACCAGAAAGACGAAGATGAAAATGAACGACCGATTGCATACATGTCCAAAAAATTGAACTCCGCGCAATCCAAGTACTCAACCACTGAGCTAGAGTGTCTCGCGGCCGTTCTTAGCATAAAAAAATTTCGCCCGTACATCGAGGGATATCATTTTACGGTCATAACGGATCACTCTAGTCTCAAGTGGTTGATGTCACAAACTGATTTAAATGGTAGATTGGCGCGCTGGAGTCTGAAGCTACAGGCGTACGATTTCGTAATTCAGCACCAGCGTGGAGCTCAAAATATTGTTCCGGATACTCTTTCCCGATTGTATGGCGACACGCTAAAAACTCCTACTTTGTGCCAAATAGATCTTTCATCCAGTTCCTTCCAGGACCTCGATTATGTGAATTTACGAACAAAAATCATATCCAATCCTGCAAAGTATCCAGCATTTCAGATAAAGGATGGTCGCATCTACATAAAGTTAGGATTCAAAATTGATCCACAGTTGACTGACACACCTTTATGGAAATTGTGGGTGCCATCCAGTATGACAACTTCAGTAATTCGAGAACTACACGATCTTCCATTAGCTTCGCACGGAGGAACATTAAAAACTCTTGAACGAATTCGCACACATTATTACTGGCCTGGTATGCGGAAAGAGATCTATGAGTATATAATGAAATGCGAAGTGTGTAAAGCTACTAAAGCGTCGAATCGTCTTAGTAAGCCTCCACTTGGCCAAAATAGATTTGCGGAGAGGCCGTGGCAAAAAGTTTATGTAGATCTCATGGGACCGTATCCTAGGTCGAAACATGGCAACACCTATATTTTGGTCATACTAGATGAATTCACCAAGTTTGTGCTTTTAAAACCCCTTAGCTCCAGCACAACGAACAAGATAGTAGCATACCTAAGGAATGAAGTGTTTCTCGTATTTGGTGTACCCGAACAGCTTCTTACAGATAACGGTCCTCAATTTCTGTCCAGAGCGTTCCAACTATTATTACAGGAATTTAATATCATTCATATGAAAACGGCAGTTTATTCGCCCCAGGCCAATGCGTCTGAGCGTGTGAATCGCTCGGTGGTGGCAGCTATACGCGCCTATGTAACGTCAGACCATAAAACTTGGGACCAGAATATTAGTGAGGTCGGATGTGCTTTACGAAGTGCAATCCACCAGTCAACCCAATATTCTCCTTACTTTTTATTATTCGGCTATAATATGATAACGGATGGGCAACACTACAGCTTACTCCGAGACTTGCATTCACTCAGCGAGGATATTGCCCCTTTACCAGTGTCTGATAAATTATCGATTATACATGCTAATGTTACGAAAAATCTTCAAAACGCTTTTAATAAATACGCTAAGCATTATAATCTTAGGACTCGTCCAGTCAGTTATCAACCCGGTCAGACAGTATTTGTGAAACTACACCCCTTGAGTGATGCAACAAAAAACCAATGCGGCAAATTTTTCCCGAAATTTACCAAAGCCATTGTAGACGAGAAAATAGGTAATGTAAATTATCGCTTAAAAAACGAATTTGGCAAGGACTTAGGCACCTTTCATACAAAGGACATTAAACAATAGCAGATTTAACGAACCCTGAAATGTTTAAAGCATAAAACTGAAAAAAAATTAACGCCAATATAAGTTCAACTCAGATCCGACGTGTACTTTGGGTTAGTCAGCGTCGTACCTGCCCTGTAACGATTTTTGGTTTACCCTGTTATTATTATTTAGTTAAGATATACGCGATTTATTATTGGAGTCAATTTTTTTTTAAATTTGTGAAATAACCGGTTTTTTTTTAATTACTGTGATGGGGAAAAATAAAATAAATGAAATTACGGGATGACGAAAAATAGATAGACAAGGCAGTTGATTTTTGGTATCGAAACGATTAAGGCTAACGAAAGGCCTAATACAGAAAATAAAAAAATTTAATTTATAACGTGTATGTGAGTGGCGTGATTTTAGTTTTTAGTGAAAAATAGTAAGCAAATAAGTAAAAACATTTTAAAACAAAAAAATTACTTAACTATTGCACTGTGTTTAGTGACCTAACTTATCGTGTGGGTACTAATTTATATATATACAGATATATATAATATATATAGATATATATGGTTACGGTTGCAGAAATGTATCTGCCAATACCGCAAATAAATGATGTTTAGTGAATTACGATAATGTTGTACCAAGCTAATAATTAAGCAAAAATTGGATTATATAAATAAATAAAATAAAAAAAATAAAAATAAATAAATAAGATTGAACTGTATTACTAAATAAAATTAAGCCAAAATAAATAAAATTACAAAAATATATGAATCGAAAAAAACTATTTAAACTTAATATATTTTTATAAATTTTGTGTTAACTACATAAGTAATTGCATTTGTTGATTAAATCTAAGTGGAAATAAACAAAACAAAAAAAAAACTATCGAGTAAATTATTTGAATATCGATACCTATTTCGAGGCATATTCTGCATCTCAGTTGTTATTAATAACAAAAGAAAAACAAAACATTTCAATCACAACAAGAGCTAATTTTCACGATTAATAGCAGCGATATCTGGGCAATAACGGGCCATATACTATTCAACCTTGGTGAATAAACGGACCAAACCAACCACCAAAGCAGCTGATGACAGATTTGTACCACCAATTTTGGAGAGGTAATTTTATAAAACAATTAAATATTTTTTTTTTTTGATTTTGTAATTCTACTGTTGTAAAATCATATATATGTATATATGGATATTTAATCTATTAATCTGAATATACATACAAAGTATATCGCTACCAAATAGTGCATTGTCGACGGGATTACCCAACTTTAATTTTTTTATTTTATTGTCAATTACGAGAAGCTAAAAACATGAATCACTAAGTAGGAAGATTGCGAGATTGCTGATGGGAGCGTGGGCTCGTAGTATGTCCAGGTAATGAATGTAGTTTCGATCTATCCACTAATTACGGATGTCTTTCGACAAATGAACCTCCTTTTTCCGACTAGCAGCATGATCCCAAAATAACCTGGACGTCGAAAGCAAAATGATCGTTACAACATGTTTGAGGGTCAAAGTTGAGGATTCATGGGAATTATGGCATCGTCGTCTAGGACATGTAGGTCATGATAGCTTGATGACTTTTGTGGACGGGATGAGTTTTGTCGGTGGTCAACAGGACAAGTGTGAAACTTGTTTAAAGGGGAAACAGACTCGCCTTCCGTTCAAGGACAGCAAATCTCGGGCTAACAGAGTACTAGAACTGGTGCACACTGACCTGTGTGGTCCAATGCCAGTTGATTCATTTGGCGGCTCGCGATATTTTGTGACTTTCTTGGATGATTTTAGCCGCAAGATTTCCGTGTATTTCATCAAGAACAAATCAAACACCTTGAATGTTTTCATGGAGTTCAAAGCATTTGCGGAGAATCAAACGGGTCACAAAATCAGAACGTTGCGTTCAGATAATGTAACAGAGTACTGCAACAAGGATTTTTGTAAGTTCCTCCGAGATTCGGGGATACAGCATCAAACAACTGCACCGTATACGCCAGAGCAAAACGGCAAGGTGGAAAGGATGAATCGAACATTGATCAAGCGTGCGAGATGTATGCTTTTTGACGCAAAGATTGACAACAGATTTTGGGGTGAAGCTGTCAACACACCGGCTTATCTTGTGAATCGTTCACCATATCGTGGGGCTATCGATAAAACGCCCCAAGAAATTTGATCCAACAAAAAGCGTGATTTGTCCAACTTGAAAGTGTTTGGATGCAAGGCAATGGTACACGTTCCGAAACAAAAGCGCCAGAAATTTGATTCGAAATCAAGGGAATACATCATGGTCGGCTACAGCGAGAATTGAAAGGCTATCGAGTTTTTGATTTGGAAAAATTACGAGTGGATGACAGTCGTGATGTCGTTTTTCTGGAGGATCAACGCTGTGAAAACAAGGTAATTGATTGTAACGAATTTTCTAATCATTTTTATCCATTCGAAGATGATAGCAATGAAGTGGAGGATGAGGCAATTGTTGCAACAGCAAGTTCAGAAGGCGTATCTGGATATCAAAATAGTGAGAATCTAACAGATGAAGATTCAATTGACGTTTCGGGTAGTAATGAACCGTCAAATGAGGAAGTGAACGATGTTTCGTTACAACCGCGTCGTTCATCGAGAGAGCACAAGTCGACGAAAAGTAATTATTTCGTTTATGTTGTATCACGTGTTCAATTGGATCATCCATTGTCAGTGGAGGGGGCTACGAGCAGCTCAAATGCGTCTCACTGGAAAACAGCTATGGAAGAGGAGTATCGTTCGTTAATCGAAAACGGGACGTGGTCGCTTACAGATTTGCCACCTGATCGCAGAGCAATTTAATGAAAATGGGTTTTCAAGACCAAGTACAACGAGAAAGGAGTGGTAGATCGGTGCAAGGCTCGTGAAGGGTTGTGCTCAGCGTAAGGGCATTGATTATGAGGAGACATTCTCACCCGTAGTTCGCTACTCGTCGATACGGTTTTTGATTGCGGTAGCTGTGAGATATGATTTAGAGATCGATCAGATGGATGCGATTACAGCGTTCCTTCATGGCGATTTAAGCGAGGAAATCTATATGATTCAACCTGAAAAGTTTAGTGATGGAAGTCGACGTGTTTGTTTTATGAAGAAGTCGTTATACGGACTCTCTTGATTGTGGCAGTATATGTTGACGACTTGCTCATTTTTTCCAACGACAAAGTTTTGAAAGTTGATTTGAAGTTGTGTCTACAGAAGCAATTTAAAATGAAGGACATTGGCGAGGCCAAATGTGTGTTGGGCATGCAGATTACGCGAGACCGCAAGTCGGGAACGATTTCGATAAATTAAAGCCAGTATATTCAAAAAATATTAGAACGTTTCCAAATGGTCGAGTGTAATAGTGTAAATGTTCCAGCTGATCCAACACAGAAACTTACTTCAGAAATGTCGCCGAACAATGAGTCAATGAGTTTGCTGCCCAGGTATCACGACCAGATATACAGTTCGCGGTAGGAGCTGTCAGCAGATTCAATAATAATCCAGGCGTTGCTCATTGGTTGGCAGTAAAGCGGATCATGCGATATTTGAAAGGTACAATCGAGATGAAATTGACTTATTCAAAAAATGGAAATGAAGTAGTGCAAGGTTATTGCGATTCAGATTGGGCAAGTGATTCAGTAGATCGACGTTCGACAACAGGATATGCATTCAAACTGCAAGGTGGAGCAATTTCATGGGCGTCACAGAAGCAACCAACAGTTACTTTGTCTACAACAGAGTCCGAATACATGGCTATGTCTTTGGCAACGGAAGAGGCTATTTGGTGGCGGGGTATATGTCAGGAGTTGCTAGGGGAAAATAAATGTTCAACCATCATACACTGCGACAACAAAGGAGCGATCCAACTAACGGAGAAAACAGCTTTTTCACCAAGAACAAAGCATATAGATGTTCGTCATCATTTTCTGCGCGAGAAGGTTAATGACAAGGTAGTTAAATTTGTTTACGTCAACACAAACGAAATGATAGCAAATAGCCTTACCAAACCGGTGACAACAGAAAAACACAGGTTCTGTTCAATGGGAGTCAATCTTGTGAAGAGTTGAGTGCTGGAAAATAAGGCTCTAGTGGAGGTGTTGAGTTATTAAGTGTGAGAGAGTCTTTAAACGTTACTAAGAAAAGCAAATGGAACAAACCGTATGATATCACATTCAACATTTTCGCGTCAACATTTTCGCCAGCAAAATTTAGGTTTAACGAAATTAAAAAAAAAAATACGAAATTACGATTAATAAGGAAACGCTATTTCTAAAAATTATGAATCAAATTAAATTATACTATTACAATACAAATGTACGTTGCATTGTAAATTTCACCAAAAATAAATGTTTCTCAGCTTAAATTTCCCCTTGGCCGATAAGACAGTTTTATCGACAATGTATCAAATTTTCAAACCTCAATTGCAGAATAAAACTACGGTCGGTAAAAAAACTAACAATACCGACTGATTCGAATCTTAGGGGAAAATAAACCTTTTTTAAATTTCCGCATGGCGGATTGTGTCTTAACTAAAAAAAAACCAATATATAAATTTTACAATTTTGTTTTACTAGATGGCAGTAAGTATGATAAAAAGAATACTCAAAATATGTAATTCGTGAAATAAACTAAATTAACTGAAACAAATTTAAATTAAATAAATTATTTAACTTAATAAGGGTTTATACAAATAATATAACGTTTATATTTACTTTTAATTAACCAAAAAACTGTTTGTTTCACATCGCTGTTCGTCTGCAGCAATTATAGATGTGGTCTCACAACTTACCTGAAAATGAAATAAAATTGAAACGGTGTTAAATTCGTTGGAATATGTTGCAGTCTTGCTTTTTTTTTAATAAAACAACAAATTATGATTTCGATAATATTTATTTTCAATTGAAGCTTAAAAAAAAGTTTTTCACTCAGTATTGCTTATAATTTTCGCCATATGGATAACTAGATCGAGTCTTCAAGTAGTAGTTTCCCTTTGCAGTCAATAGCGCATTAAAACCCATTGGAATGCGATCAGTACGACACATTTCGGCACCAAATGCGACTAGTGAATGGCAACGTGATGCCAAATAATTTTCTTCATTACCAGGGTACACAGTTTCGGCATAATATTCCCATGAACGTTGATGAGCGCACACGATTGTAAGACATCCCGGTTGAAGGGCCACAGCACTATATTTATAAATCAAAATCATGGTTACAGAACATTTTGATACACATAAATACAAGGTCGAAAAACTTACCCATTTGGATAGAAATCCACATCACCAACTGGTTGTTTCTGTCCCAATGCCGCATTATTTGTGTGTATAATATCAACGAAAACCGCATCACCACGATAAATTCCAGTTAATGCTTCACCCTCTTGAAAACATGGATTGGCTGGATCTAGTCCGGTGATGCGTGGTAAAAATTTGTTGGTCTTGTAAAAGAAATATCGACCAGCCGAACCTACAATTTGTCCACCCAAACTGTGTCCAATAACATGAATATTTTCAATTGGATATTTAGCCACAAGTTTTACTAGAGCATCAGCCAAAAGTTCCCCAATCAATTCGGTATTGAATGCAGACCACGAGTAAATACTGTCCAAATATTGTGCCGCATCAAGTGCAACAAAATTATATCCACCACGTTTATCGTACGCCCTGAAAACGGTTTCCATTGAATTGATTGTTGAACCATCAGAATAATCACTTAACCATCCTGTCGCGTACACAATGAGTTTATTATTTTTATCGAATAATGGATCGTTCCATATTTTCTCCGGTTCCAATAGTGGGTGTGTAGCATTTTTTGTACCCTTCTTAATGATTAGTCCCATTTTGCGTACATCCGGGGTGAATTTATCTTGAGTACTATTACCCGATATGGCTGCGGCACATAATTTATTGAGCGCTTCAATGGCAACACGAAATGGCATACCGGCGAATGCCTCTTTTCCCATCGAAAGAACGGTATTCGGGGATGGTATCAAATCAGGAACTTTTGAGGCTATACCCAATCCACTACTAACACCGGCTGATAAAACGCTGCCTAAGCCAGGTAGATGGCCTGCGTTTGCGGATGTTGCGAAGAATACCATGAACAGGCAACATACTAATAGTCGCTTATTCATTTTAATGCTATGCGGTGAAAATAATGGAAATTAATTTAGCTCGGTTAATATTTTAAAATAAATCATGTACATACCTCTTACGTGTGACACGACCCAAATTGAAACCAAAACTATAACACGTTGCGCAACTGCATCGACTTTATATACCTATAGGCGCAGGTAGTTTTTTTGTTTGTACACCTGCACTTTGAGCATTTTTCAGATTTGATTCCAAGAAATCCTTTTTCTTTATTTATCTTCAAAAAAAAACTATTTATGTCTATAGTTTTATCCTAAAGCACTACTATTCTAAATTTTATTTGTATCAATTCAACTCAGATTTTTTATTTTTTATTAATGTGAGCAGAAGAAAACGACAGATAATTTGTTGTTTGTTTTACTTTAATATTTTGGCCTTTGTCTTGTTATGAACTGAGCTTCTGAGTTCGTCTGCATTTTGCAATTAAAAACACTGTACTTTTGTCACTTGACTTTATTTCGCTTTACTTTACTTATTTAAATCTGTCCGCTTGCCACTGGTGGGGGCGGCTTATGGCAACAAATTTATTTGCTTGTTTCACGATTTAAAGTAAACCAAAATCTGTTCTCTGTTTGTCGTCGGTGGTGTTTATATACCAGTTTAATATTGCTCCCGAAATTTCCTTTATTGCGTGTCATAAATCATCTTCATTCGTGTTGTCGTTCTTGTTTTGACTATTGGCTACGACGAGAATCGAACCATCGACCTTTCTCTCCATACCAAGCGTCAACCATCTGAGCTATCGCCGATCATAACGTGGGCTTGTTGTATGATGGTCATAATCGTCCCAATATTACTATTTTGTGCAAATTTATTAAAACCAAACCGCATTCAACTTTAAATAGCTTTATAAAATTCCTTTGACGTCTAGGAATAATGCAGCTGAAAACGAATGATCGGAATCTGCTTATCGTGGAACTCCTCAAATGCGGAAAAGTAGAGTTTTAAATTGTCCCTTCAATTTAATTTGACGTAGGAACTCACGAGACGCGGAAGAAAATTATTTCGTAGAGCAATAATTTTACAAGAAACTCTTCAAAGGTGGAATAATAGTGAACTTCACATTGAATTGTAAAATAAAAGCCCGTCTTCACTCGAAAAAAGGATCGGTCCTTTTATTCAAGATGATTTTTCTTAGCATAATTTTAGAAGTTCGCAAGATAATTTAAATAAAAGGACTTTCGAATAAATGGACCAGTCCTTCCATTCTAAGTTAAGAGCCAACATTTTAAATTGAAATTTGTACTCGAGGACAAAATTACGCTAAATTCATCTTGGTAAAATTTTTCGTAACATAAGACCACCGGAATTTATCAATAAATGGCGGCGTCATCGGCGTCATTATTTTCTTTTGACATCTGTCAATAACATCCAATTCATAACCAAACAAGTTTCATACAATAACGCTTGTTTTTTACGTGTTAAAATGTCGAGTTTTGTGCCAACATACCATATTACGATTTGCGGACATCATTGATTTTTTCGAATCACATCGAATGCTTGTCTAAGCTAACGGTGAGCACGCTCTTGGTAAATCACAATGAAGAAAACAAATCAGAAATCAAATTATACATTAACAAATTAATTCAAGTTCAATATCATTTATTTCAAATAAAATCCTTGAAACGGGATGGTGGTTTGACTTTCCTCCGAGGACGATTTAAAGAAGTCTGTGGTGTTTCCATATTGACCACAATTGATGGTTGTTCAACTTCAGAAGACGTCTATTGTATTTAGTTCGGTATTTCGAGTAGAATCCAAAATGCTATTTTCTGAGCAGCCTGGAAGCGGCAGTATGGTAACCGAAGTTGATTGTTTATGATCTTCAGCAGAGTGCGGTTTAATATTCACACGATCTCAGCGATAAGCAGATCAATTAACATTAACTACGAACGATCGGTCTGAGAGCTTTTGCTGTACAGTTCCCCTCGACCACAATTTATCTTCTGTTGGATGTATTTGGACTACGACAGGCTGTCCTACTTCCAGAAGTGGTAGCTGTTTTGTTTTTTTATCGTAATGATACTTATTTATTTGTCGTTGATTTATTATTTTATCTGAAACATTTGGAACGACTTCTGGTTGAAGATTTTTGATGATTGATGATTCGAATTCCGGTACGTGTTTTTCTTGCAAAAAGTCGTTGAACTGGACTGGAACCTATTTTGTTGGGAATATTCCGAAAATGTAATAGGGCATACCAAAGGTCTTCTCCTGTTTCATTTGATTATTTTATGATTCGTTTTGCGATTTTAACCGCGGTTTCTGCTTTGCCGTTAGCCTGTTGATGGTAAGGCGCAGATGTTATATTCGAAAAGCCCCATTTGTTGGCAAATTCTCTGAATTCACTGGATAAGAAATTTGTTCCACCATCTGGCAGTCCCGTCTCTGGAATACCATGTCGACTGAAATTTATTTTGCACATTTTTATCGTCGAATTTGGTTTCAAATCATCTAACTTATTTATTTCACAAAAATCTGAATAATATGGTCGACGGTTATCAGAAATTTGTGCGCCTTCCCTTTGATATGTTCAAAGAAAACATCCATTTTTACTATTTGGAACGGATGTTTGGAACTTCATGTGGAAGCATTGGAGGTTTTATTTGGGAATCGGAATATTTGACAAATATGTAACAATCTTTCACTTTACCTCTTATTTCGGAAGTCATTCCAGGCCAAAAGATGTTTTGCTTAGCAAGATTTACTGTTGCTTCGATGCCATTATGACTGGTATGTACCTTTTCAATCATTAATCCACGAAGACTATACGGAATCAGGACTTTATCATTCCGTAGTAGCAATCCATTCTCCGTTGAAAGTTCGTGTTTGAATTTATGATAAATCTTTATATCATCGGGTAAATCACGTATATTTTTCGGCCACTTATTTATTAATCTAATTATCTTTTGAAAACTTACATCTTTTGCAGTTTCTTCTCTAATAATGTTGAGACCCTTTGTTGACCCTTTGCACTAGTCTTTCGGCATCTGACACTTGAGCTACATCTATTCGGCAAATACTTGATTGCGACAAAATATTTTCTTGTTGGTTTTCATCCGGATCTTCTTCATAATTTGCTCTTGATAGGGTATCCGCAATAATGTTGTTTTTACCTTCAATGAATTCAAGTTTCAAAGAATAACGCTGCAGTATCATACGCACTAACTGCAGTCTTTTTGGTGATTTAAGTAGCGTTTTATTGAATATATTTATTAACGGCTTATGATCCGTTCTGATTACGCAAGTATGTTGATCAAATCTGACACAGGCGAAAACGATCGCGAGCAGTTCCTTTTCTATCTGCGCATAGTTTCATTCAGTAGCCGTTAGCGTTCTGGAAGCATAACAGATAACCTTGTCTTCTCCAGATAACCTTGTCTTCTCCACATTGCAGCACCCAAACCCGTACTGCTGGAGTCGCATTCAATTATGATTGGCTAAGGACTTAATCTTCTGGTATTCGTCTTCCTCCGACTGAGTCTGTGGTGTTTGGCTCAACTAAAAATATAAAAAATGTCAATCTAAACACAAATTGGTGTTTAGGGCAACAAAACTATACCCAAGACAAAAACCCAAAAAGCGGACATTTTTTGTGTCAAAAAAATAAAATGGGATTGCTACAAAGATCGTACCACCGATCAGTTCAGTTTTTATTTAGCTAACCGAACATTATATTTGTTACGTTCGGATTGTATTAAATGTAAAAAAGTTGTAGTTTTTTTGGATTATTACTAAATTAAATAATAATAAAAATAAAGTTAAAGAAAGGTTGTGTCGCCGTGTACTAAATTTATTTTACACACCCGAAAAAAAACGTATAACGCCGAAGAGTGAGGTTAGACTCAAATATAGCGTGTACGCCGTGCGCAGTGAATTGTGGGGCTCCATCAACCTTAAAATAAACACGCGGGTTATAAGAATATCAAATTAACCCCAAAAGTCCACTTCCATGGAGTGTTTTAATGGATAAGTTCACGTAATGGTGTAAACTGAGTACTTAAATCTCTTATGTATCTGGATAAATAGTTAACCATACCAATAAACCTTTGTAGGTCATTTATATTTGAAGGTATTTTCATATTTCTGATGGCCATAATTTTGGATTCGTCGACTTTCAAACCTTCCTTACTTAACACGTGTCCAAAGAACTTAACTGATGATTGACACAAAATGAGTTTTGATTTGTTTAACTTAACGTTGTTTTTTTGGAGACGCATGAATAAATTCTCGAGATTTCTTTTATTATCGGCTGTCGCTTTGTTCAACGGTATAGGATCTAAACAGATTCGAAAAGAATTGTTACGTTGAACTATTAGAATGTTACTCACCCAATCAGTGTGATGCTCTACACGTTCAATCAGCCCATCCTTAACCAAGCCATCTAACTCAGTCTTTAAACGATGACGATACGTTACGGGAATACGGCGCGCATGTTGAATGACGGGTTTAATGCTTTCGTCAATTTCTAACTACACTTCGCCGGGAATTGTACCATATCCTTCAAATATATCCGAATATTTGTTCACTATTCGCTCTGCATTCGCTTTAGACCTATGATTGTCTGTGATTGTAGCTGATACCGATTCAATGAGGTAATCAGCTTTGGTCGGGACTGGAAAAGTTTTTACTTCCGAACTATATGCAATCAGTTTAAGAGCTGAACAAGCGTTTAAAGATAATAATGGTGGGTGGTTGCGTTTTATGATTTGAAAAACTATAGATACTATTCGGTTATCGATTTTACATGGAATATGCGCCTCTCCAATTGATGTTATAGGATTTCCATTGAAATCTATCAGTCCTTGTTGTGTTGGAAGCGTTTCTGGGTTAGGTTTATTCATGAGATTAGAATATTGTTGCCAGCATGCATTCGACATTTCCCAAACAGAATTAAATTGTAAACGAAGAATTGCTGTAACATTATTTTTACTGAATGATGTCATCACCTTGCATATTTTAAAGCTTTCATCACTGGATCTGAATTGTTCTTCCTCTTAATCACAGTCAATTTGATTAACCTTATTAGAACGATGAAATGTTGAAATATGGAACACTAGTTTGCACATTGTTTTCTGTCGTCATATTTTTTACCATGCACTGAGTAGCTTTGCTGATTCTGCACTTGTCAATGGTATGTTGTAACGTCAAATCACCCTTTTCCATTAAATTTTTTGATCACTGACCCATTTCGAATACCGACAACGATGCGATTCCTCAGTAACTCATCTGACATGTTCGTCGGATAATTACATAGTTTGATTAGTCGTTTTATTCGAATCAAATACGTGTCAAAGCTTTCATTTTCCATTTGGTTAGACATATTGAAAATATATCTATGGTAGATCACATTTGAATTGGCAATCAAATACGTTCGAATTGCCGCCAGAGCAATTATATCTGATTCTTTTTCAGCGTCTGTCAAACCAAATTCCATAAATTTTTCTTTGGCTTTTACACCAATCGCGGAAAGCATAGTGCTTGCTTTCTGCTTATTTCTCGTTGCTGGCCAAAGATTTATACCGGTGGCTATGGTATAGTCGTTCCAGCTTGTGTCAAAATTCTCGAAATTTTTGAAACTGTTATATCGGCATCTTTAGGGTCAACGAATATATTTTTAAGATGTGTTACCATTTTCTCCATCATCTCCGACTGCGTTTTGATGAACTCCATCAGTTGCTTTTCCATTATATGTGGTAACACGCGGCAGATAATAAATTTACTTTAATCTCACTTTTTCACTTTCCTTTTATATATTATTGTAGTCTTTTACATTTAATTAAATATACAGTATTCAATTCACACATCTGACACCATGTTTTATTAGTTATATAAACACTAAATATATATTATATTTAATTCTTTATTACTATATTTATTATACATGTGTTCTTATTTATAGCGTCGTTTGATCTATGCCGGACTCTCACCTTGCATGCCGTTTGTAGTTCGTACAGTCTACACAGTAAGTATGTCTACAACAGTACAGTACATAATATCTGCAACAACGCTCAAACACAAGAACAACCAGCGGATCAATTGAATGTATCACGCCATGGGAAAAATCCAAAAGCTGGGAAAATAGGTTCCGCATAAACTGAATGAAAGGCTACAGGAAAATCGGAAAACCACTTGCGATAGGTTGCTCACCAAATACAAAAGAAAGTTATTTCTCCATCGAATTGTGACTGGCGATGAAAAATGGATTTATTGTGAGAATCAAAAGCGCAAAAAGTCTTGGGTTAATCCAGGACAACCATCGACATCGACTGCAAGGCCAAATCGCTTCGAACGGAAGACAATCCTCTGGTGAAACCTGTTTAAACTGTAAATACTAAACGTTACCAACAACACACGAGCTTTGCGTGAAAAACGACCAGAATATGATAAAGCCAAGACTTAAGTGGGGAAATACATTCCCATGCGGCTTATAGCTGATTTACAATCAATGATATTCGACGTCCGCAAAAAAATTGAAACACAACATAGGAAAAAGTACAAAGACAAAAAGAGAAAAAATAATCATCTGATTAAAAAAATCAATTGAAACCCGAGAAACAAACCCATAAGTCGTCGTCTGCTAATTTTTGCAGATGTCGAGTTTCATCTTTTTTCTGTAAAATCGTCGATGCGTGAATAAATAACTATAGTAAAGTTACATAAATAAGAAAACCAATCATTTGTATTGGTTTATGAAATTATTTGTTTAAATTTGTTTTTTATGTCTAAAGAAAACGAATTTTAGATTTACATCTGCATCTGCGAAAATCTTTGAAAGTAAATAAGTCTTTACTCGCCAGGCTTGGCTCTGTCCGATTATTACTTATTTTAATTAACGGGGCACGGGCTTGCTGAGATCTTCACTTCCTAAGAAAATGTATGAAAATGGCTCGATAACTGGTTTGCCACAAAAGAAGTATAGTTTTATTGACGTGGCGTGGCATCCACGCATTGCCAGAAAGATGGGAAAAGTGTATAACTAATAATGGGCAATACTTTGAATAAAATATTCTTCACCATTATCATACGATGAACGTGTACTTTTTACTAAAAATTCCGGTTTCATATTTACACACCGGGTATTTCTCAACCGATTATAATGAAATTTGACATGTGCGTTGGAAATAATGGTCTATAATGGGCATTCTAAAAGGGTTTTTAAAACAAGTTCTGGAATATGGCCAAGTAGGACGGAACTTTGCTATTCCTTAACCGATTATAATGAAATTCGGGATTGGAAATGAGTATTTAAAATAATATTTCTAAATGCGAAACTCTGCACTACCGTTATTAGTTTCAATACTGAGGCGCGTGTCCGCTACCCACTTTATTTTTCTAAATAAGGCCAAACTTACCGCTCTGACAGTAAATACTCAGAAAACATAACCCAAAGTTTAAAGCGAAAGATTGGCAAGAAAGTTTCTAAGGAAACTTGAATATTATAACGGATATAACCTTGATCGTTTATCATCTTGATATGTTTAGGCTGTCTTAAAGAAACCTCAACAGCTGCATGATTCACAGAAACCTACGTAGACAACATAATAGAAGCCATTTGATGTATTCCTCACAACCTCGTCTAAAAATAATTATTGTGTCACATTTTCTTCTATTCTAGCTAACTTACATTCTTATTGACCCATTCCCACATATGGTATAATGGTATGATGGTATGACGGTATGATGGTATGACGGTACGCTGGTATGATGGTATCGTGGTAAGATTGTATTTATGATAGTATAATTGTGTGGTGTTGGAGTATGGTGGATTGATATTATTGTATGTTGGTGTGATGGTATGATTGTATATATGATACAACGTACGATAGTATCATATTATTTATTCCAGAATGATGGTGTAATGGTATGATGGTACAATTGTTTGACGGTTGAATAGTATGATGATATCATGGCCTAATAGTACGATCGTATGATGGTACGACTATAGGGACGGTATGACGGTACAATGGTATAGTGGTATGATGGTTTGTTGGTATGATTGTATGATGAATTTTATGATGATACGATGGCATGAAGCTTTCGTGACTGGGTGGACGTTTTGCCGTACATCATTTTATGTGAGCCATTTGAATGAAACACAATTGCTGGGATGACGGTGATAGTGGGGTGATGGTGTTGACGCTGCCGTCGTGGTGGTCATGATAGTGATGATGATGTTGATGATGATGATGATGCCAGCTGGTGAGATGACCAAAATGGTGGTGGTAATGGTGATGTTACCGCTGTCCATACTAACTGCGATAGCGGTAATGGTGGTGATGATGGTGTTGTTGTGCCGGCTGGTGTGATAATGGCGCTGATAGGTATTGACTCCATGTTTGTGTAGGTGTTGTGGTTATGTGTATGTATAAATGTGTGATGGCGTATGTATGATTTGCGATGTGGCTTGACTACGTGTCGTGTGTTAGTACGACCACATTTTGAGTTTGGATCTGTGTGTAATGTATGTGGTGTGTTTGGTACCATTAGTTATGTATGTAGTGAAGTTAGCTCGAAATTCAGGCCGAAATATTTTTTAGGATTGTGTATCGGCTAAATTTAATATAAGTTTCGTCCGAAATTTTCCTACAATAAACGCATTTTATTTAGTTTCTTCCCAAAAAAAAAAATTTAAATAATCAAAAATGCGCTTGGTTATTCACTTAAGTCTTAAAAGCATTGAATTTAAAATTATTTGACAACAAATCATTTGCAATCAAAAAAACAATTTGTATGTATATTATCGTTAATATAAATTGTAATGTGGAATAATACTGGCTCAAGGATTTCCAAACACATCTGCAGATGTCAAATGGTAGTTTTCTCTATCCTGAGTGCAACCTAAGTATCGCCATTGCAACATGAGTTGGCTACAGGCTACAAGGTCCTTAGGAATTATCCAAGAAAACACGATTCATATAAAATTGTACCAAGATAGGAATGGGAATATTTGCTTATGTGGTCGTGACCGCAGGGATTTCGAAACACATGTGCTGATGCCAAAAGATAGATTTGTATATCCTGAGTGCAACCTATAAACAGCCATTGCAATATGAGTTGGCGTTGGCTACAAGATCCTTAGAAATTATCCAAGAAAGCACGATTCATATAAAATTTTACTGAGATAAGAATGGGAATATTTGCTTACGTGTACATAGGTTGCACTCAGGATAAACAAAACTACCTTTTGGCATTAGCACATGTGTTTGGAAATCTCTGTGGTCATGACCACGTAAGCAAATATTTCTATTTGGAGCTCGGTGCAATTTTATATGAATCGTGCTTTCTTGAATAACTCCTAAGGCCTTGTAGCCAACTCATGTTGCAACGGTGGTACTTAGGTTGCACTCAGAATAAACAAAACTACCATTTGGCACAAGCAGATGTGTTTGGAAATCATTGAAGCCACTATTATTCCACATTATAATTTATGTTTATTATAATTTTGTACGATAATTTACAAATTGTTTTTTGATTGAATGTTTTGTTGTCAAATAATTTTAAATTCAATGCTTTTAAGATTTAAGTGAGTAATCAAGCACATTTTTGGTTATTTTATTTTTTTTTGGGATGAAACTAAAAAAAATGCGTTTTTAGTAGGAAAATTTCGGGCCAGCCCGACAGAAACTTAAGGCGCATTTTATTTGACCAAATTTAAATTGGTAGTCATTTCGAAATCGCGTCCCAACTAAAAATTGTTATTGGATTTTGAAAACCACGTACCCAGCGGGTATTCACGAATACCAAAATGGTATTGGATTCATGGCATTGTTGTTGTAAATGGTCAAATAAAATGCGCCTTTATTATATTTAGCCGAGATACAATCCTAAAAAATATTTCGGGCTGAATTTCGGGCTAACTTCACATACATTAGTTATGTTAGGTACACGTTGGTAAGGCTCCGTTTCATCAGAAATGAGAAGAAAAAAAAAACAGTAAAAAAATGAGACATTAATTTGGCACTGTGGCATGTGACACTGTGTCCAAAATTTCCACACGATAAATTAA
Organism: Tipula vernalis; assembly: GCA_958295665.1. Classification (NCBI taxonomy): domain Eukaryota; kingdom Metazoa; phylum Arthropoda; class Insecta; order Diptera; family Tipulidae; genus Tipula; species Tipula vernalis. The sequence goes on from OY282560.1 coordinate 287,211,832, forward strand.
AATCGTTGCGCCGAATAATTTGGTGGCGTGTTCTTACGAAAAAGCCGTAAACACGGCCGCGGTGGTCACCACTTTAAAGTGCTTAATTGCACTTTATTAAACAATTTTCACACACATTTTATTTTGTTTTATTTATTAAAATTTATTTATTTAACTTATATAGGTTTACATAATTTAATTTGGTATTTTTCACCACGATTTGCTAATTTCAATCCGCGCGCGAGGTGGGCGGCAGTCTGCTCTCGATCGTCAATGCGGCGACATGCCGCCCACCTCGTGCGCGGATTGAAATTAGCAATGGTGAAAAATACCAAATTAAATTATGTAAACCTATATAAGTTAAATAAATCAATATTTGACGAATCAATATTTATTAATTAAATAAATAAATTTTAATAAATAAAATAAAATAATTGTGTGTGAAATTTTTTTAATAAAGTGCAATGAACTTTAATGGTAAGATATACATCATGATGTGATTGAGGGATGGTTACAATGGTACGATTGTATGATGGTTTAATGGTGTAGTGTCATGACGGTATGATGGTATAATGGAATAATCGTATGATGGAATGATTAAAAAAAAAAAATTGTATATAATAAAACACAATATTTCGGTTTTGTCACTTTCTTTAACGTGATATTTATTTTACTTGTAAATGAAATTACGATCGTTTCGGATGTTACTAGTTTATCAAATTTCTAACAAACATTAACTAAAATTATGCTAAAAAACTGCTTTTATACCTTATTTTTATTTTTTATTTGTTTTGTGCCTACGTGTCTCTTTTTAATAAATAGACTAAACACGATCCCGATGAACAATCAGGACTACATGGAAGAACTAAAAATCATTAAACACATAGCAATAAAAAACGGCTATAACACGGAATTAATTGACAAAATGAACAATAGGTACATTTGGAAGAAACAATAGAATATGATAACCGCATTAAGCAAGCAAAATGAAGAAACAGAGAAATACATCACTATAGAGTACAATAATAACATCAACAAGAATATAACGAAGGTTTTTAAAAAACACGGATACACAATGGCATTTAAAACAAACAACAAATTAGGGAATCGACTCAAACAATAGTCACCGGAATCTATAAGAATTCATGTAATGACTGCCCCAAATTCTACATCGGACAAACTGGTAGAAGTTTTCAAGTTAGGTTTACAGAACATATAAAAGAAATCGGAAAACCAAAAATCGACTCGAAATATGCACAACACTTGACTACAGAAAAACATAATTACACTGACATCAACACAAACTTACAGGTATTACACAGAATACGAAAAGGGTTACTAATGAACAGATTAGAAGAACTGGAAATATTTGTACAAGGAACGATATAATCCATTTTTCTAAACGAGGAAATTGGCCACCATAAAATTTACGACCTCATTGTAAATCCGTAATTAATATCATTTTGCACATACCGACCCACAAAAACCAGATGGTCAACAAATTATTCTCTGTGATTTATCATCAATATTGTGTTTTATTATATAAATTTTTTTTATTGGTGATATTATTCCACGAGTAAACAACAAATATGTTAAGTTATGGAATGATTGTTTAAGATTATAATGGTACGACGGTACGTATGCCGGTATGATAGTGAGAAGTTCGGTTAGGGATTAATTTGAGGCCGATTTAGGGTTTAGTGTGAGGTTAGATTGAGTGAAGATCATACACGCAAGTAGCTTTCGAATCGAGTTAATTTTGGGATTGGGTTGGAAAATAAGTGTAGAGTTGAGCAGAGGGTTGAGATTTGGGTTGAGCTAAGTTGTTAGCTTGCATTGTGGTGTGAGTTGTTCGGTTGGGGAATTATTTAAGGGTTGATTTGGAGTTAGGTTAAGGGTTGATTTGAAAGTGGATTAAGTTAATTTGGTGATTGCGTTTAGGATTGTGTTACGATTGAGATAGAGGTTGAGTTGTAAATTGAGTTGGGCGTTAAGCTGAAGATTGACTTAAAAGGTTCATTTCGGGATTGATTTGCGAGTTGAATAATCAAGACCGAAGTTCTAATCACCTTATGAGGTTTCAGGCCTTTATATTTTTTTATTTAAACAAGTACACTTATACAGATTGTTCACAGATAGTTCAATTCCATTACATAACGTGGTTAGCTCTGCAAGCTTATCATTATTCATTTTAAACATGTGATTACAGTCATCACAGAACCAACAAAACTACATTTAATTTAATTTTTATGTATATTCAGTAATTAATCTGCAGGACAAAAAATGTCGATGTCTTTCGCAACGTTTACTTTCACAGATATCATAACTAGACTCTAATAAACCTAAATTATACTCTGTAAGTTTAGAGTGACAAATTTATTGACATAAAGCAGAGCAGGATTTCTTTGTATTCTTAACGAATCAATATTCAAGTATTTCTGATGATGTGTGTAATTATTATCAAAATAACATTTTTTGACAGAAAATAACATCTGATCTCATATAACTTTACGTTTGAGAAAGTGTTCAGATTCTTGTGAGATTTCTTATCCCCCAGAACAATGGTCTATGGGACGCCATAAATAATGCTAATGAACTCCTTGCCACCTTGCAATCCTCTACTTTCTCTAAAGTACAAATGATCACCCAGATTTCAAGCCAGAATGATTTCTGGAACTAATTTCTGTAAAGTTGCGTTACAGAATTTATACATTTTGTGAATAGGGGCATTAGTTACTTGCAAATGCAGACAAACTGAACGTATATACATTTAAAGGGTTTTGATCAGTCCATCAGTACACTGTAACTTTTGCTCTATAAACAATTTCCGTATAAAGTTACAGCTATCGCTTGCCGCATGCCGCAAGATGGAAGAACTATTGTGGTGGTCCTCACATCCATTTCCAAGTGATACATTCTGTGTCCATACACATCCTATAGGCCTCGGCCGGGATGACCTTTAGTTTCTTCAGCGAATTTCTTTTTGTGGCCGCAATCGACTCATGGCGTGTTCTCCGGAGCGGATATTTGAGTTTCGGAAACAGGAAAAAGTCACAGGGAGCTAAATCTGATCTTATAATCAAATTTAACCCGGACTGGTCCATTTAAACCGCGCGATTTAAACCAAATCGGGAAAAAAAATGTTTTCTAGGTTTGCGCAAAATATGTCCATTAGTGTGAGTTTGGCAGCCATTTGTCTCACTTTTTCGATGTTATCGTCGTTAACAGAGGTGGATGGGCGACTCTTAGGGGCAAGTTTTCTACGACCTCGCGACCCTTACTGAATGCTTTATGACACTCAAATACTTGCGCTCAGTAAAATTCGCCAGACAAACTTTTCGCATCGTAAGCAAATGGCAGGCAAACTCACACTAATGGACATGTTCTGCTCAAACGTCACACGAATATCATAGAAACTTGTACCAACCAAGGAAAAAAAAAATTTACCGATTCGGTTTACGCATGCGGTTTAAATGGACCAGTCCGGATCAAATTTGATCAGATGGTATCTTGGAACTAAAATATAATTCCAATAGATGTCTATTGCGAATCCTATTTCTTTAGGCCATCAATAGAAAACTTCCTCAGTTTTCTAGAACGCCAATTCCAAGAATTAGAGGCAACTAAACCAAAACCTATAAGTTGCAATCCTGGAGTTCCCGCTCAATAAAAAGCAAGGGTCAATGTATGTCACACACAAACAAAAAAGACATGTGCGTTATGAAAGCAGGGACATGATTTGAAGGACTGTAAAATCATTGCTCACCATCAACTTTACTCACAACACATTACTACATAGTAATAATCGACGCGCCATGCTCACAACAAAAAATGAGGCGAACGAAAAATATACAATAACAAATCATCTAGTGAAGCAACATGAGCAACCAACTGGCACATTGTTAGTCACGCCAATGATCAAAGTACAGACTGGTAGACAACAATCAAAGCTAATACGAATGCTAATAGATCCCCGGTCACAAATTTCATTTATCATCGAGGGGGTACCTAAGCAAATAAAGCAACCTTCCAAGAAAATACACGTGGAGATTGGTGGCGTAAACGAGAGCGAAATCACAAACGCCACAAGAATAGTCAGCTGCCGTGTAGCAGTCCGAATTTCTCCAAGAAAATGGAAGCATTGATATTACCGAAAATAACAAGGTCCCTGCCTGAACAATATTTCGACAGTAGAAAGTGGAATCATTTAAATAACCTAATATGGGCCGATCCGAATTATATTCAACCGAACAAAATCGACATCTTATTGGGTGCCAATTACTATCCAAGTATTTTAATGGACCAGGTTGTAAAAGAAAATCAAGGCGAACAAATCGTGCAACAGACAGGGCTAGGTTGGATTATATTCGGAAATACCTCAAACAACAAGCCAACCAAGATCAAGTCATTGATTACTTTGACAGACATCGACAACCAAAATAATAAATTTTGCGGAACAGAAGAAATACAACCCAAGAAACTTTATACAGAAAAAGAAAAGCTGCGTGAAGAACATTACCAGCAGAATTACAGACGATGCACAGAGGGTCAGTATATAGAACGACTTCCATTTAAACAACGCATACCATGGCTCGGTTCATCCAAGCAGAGCCAACTAGAACGGCGATTGTCACTGGCCAGTGAATTAATAGGAGTGCATAGAAGGATACTACAATCAGGGACATTTTATTGATAGTAAGGAACATAACCACAACGAATATTACATTCCTCATCATGCAGTGATCAAAACTACTAGTACTACAATCAAACTTAGAGTAGTATTTGACGTATCGGCAAAAATGAGAAACAATATCAGCTTAAATGAAAAACAACTCGTGGGTCACAAGTTACAAGAGGATCTGATGTCAAAAATGCTGCCTGAGTCAACCAAATTATTTGATCCATTAGGGTGGCTATCTCCAACCCTGATACAAGCCAAAATCTTAATGCAAGCACTTTGGATCTCCGGTCTAAGCTGGAACCATTATCTGGCTCTAACGGTGGATCCATTTCAACTCAACTCTCCCAGGAGAATTACATGGATTCTGTCATGCTTCCGAAGTAGCTTACGCAGCGGTGATATACTTCTACAACAGAACTTCAAACAAGGCAACATTGTTAACAGCAAAAACACGAGTTGCACCATTATTAACCAAGTTAACATTACCAAAGCTAGATGAGTTATGCGTAGCAAGTTTACTTGCGAACCTAATGAACAAGGTGCAACAAGATATGACATTTAATGAATCACCGAAATATTTTTCGACGGATTCGATGATTGTGGTAGGGTGGGTGAAAAACAAGCCCCATAAATTTAAAACATTTGTAGCAAATCGAATCTCGGGTATCGTCAAATCATCCGAAAACCCCGAAGATTGTGCATCCAAAGGTATCGAAGCTAATCAATTTTTCAATCACAATTTATGGAGCGACGGCCCTCACAGAATCTTTGAGAAAGCAATCCAGCTATCGCCAATAATAGTGGATGACATATTAGATCAATTGGAATTAAAACAACCCATATTGGGATCCATGACAGGAACCACAGACGACCCTTTTGACCAATTACTTTTGAAGTACTCAAACTTTAATACCATAAGAAGGGTTATGGTGTATAGTCAAAATAGCGCAGAGACAACATTTCAAAAACGAAATTCGAGATCTTGTAAATCTAGTTATTATTATCCCAAAAGACTATCTAATCGCCGAGCTACTCATGAACAAACGATGCGTGCGAACGATCATGTACGAAGCACATGAACAAACGATGCGTGAAGGAACACAATTAACTTTGGCTCATCTCCGCACCACCATTGGATCATACAAAGTCGAAATCTAACATATTTTATATCAAAGTGTAATAAGGTGTCATCGGTTCTATTCTAAATCTAGAACGCAGCCCCTGGGAAATTTATAAGCAGTATGCATCACGCCCGGAAGACCATTTTTGAGAACCGAAGTCGATTATATGGGACCACTTCTGATTCGTACAATAAAGGGAAGAGGGCACAAATCACATAAGGGATATTTAGCAATCTTTGTTTACATGACAACTAAAGTCATACACATCAAATCAGCTAATGATATAACCATCGAAGCGTTAATCGCAGCCTATAAAAGATTCAGTGCACTTAGACGACTGTGCAGTGATCTGAATGGCGACAACGGATCTAATTTTTGCACTACTTCGTAAATCCTCTAAAGAAATTTCCCAACTATTGGCAAACGATGGAACAACATGGGATTTTATACCTCCAGCATCACCTCATTTTGGAAGATATTGGGAAGATATAAGATCGTTAGAACACTATGTCAAATATTTAGATGAGGGCTGTCAAAACGGATGGTAAGCAGATAATCGGTTGAAATAATCTACCTACCTCAACTAGCAAAGAAGACGCACGAATACAATTGGATACATACTTTTTAACGCTTTTGGCATCATGAATCAAAGAGATGCTTCCCATTTAGAACTGCAGCTTGAAAAGGTAAACCAACAAAACCAACCGGACTCAGATAGGTACCACCTAATAAGCATCGGGAGATAAACCCGATGATTTTAAATAAATCAGGAATTTTAACGTTAGACCCGAAATTTATTTTAAAACACGATGAGATCCAGTTAACAGAGTCAATTTTAAGTCTTTCAAGATTAGATTTGGCCAAATAGTAACAAAGTTGGTGATTTTTTTCCTCGATTTCCAAAATTTGTTTAATATTGGAAAGTACAAATGCTAATACATATTTGAACAGAAATGTAAAGAACGTTAATCACGTGCAATTAAATTACACAATATAATTGTGTGACGTCAATATTGCAATATAAAATTCAAAAATGTTGAATAAAATTTGAGTTTATTATGTAATATACCGATGTCACACAAGTATCTTGCACAAGTGAATTCCGTCCTTAACATAATTTACAAATTTAATAAATGTATTCAAGGACCTGCTTTGGGTAAAAATACGAAGTTACTCCAACAAAAGGCATTTTACAAATAAAAAATATTTTCTTAAACCTTAAAAATATTCAATAATACACATCTACTCCTATCGTCTCCTATGTCAACAAACAGCAAAATTATGTGTACAAATCCTAAAATATTCTACCTGCCCACAGAATTAAGCACGGAAAAGTAAATTTAAGATAAAATCCAAATGTAAACAGGACCTTTAACAACAACAAGAACAAAAAAATTAAAAATATGAACCAAATTCCAATTTGGAGTTTTGCTCGACCATAAATAATAAGGTTTCTGTTTTTTACTATAAAAATATAAAAAGGAACACAAAAACGCAAGAAGGGTACAGCAGTTCTTACAGACATTGTTGATTTACGTCTTGATTTTTAATAACAAACCTTTTAAAATTCTCAACCATTTCAGATCAACACTATATCTAAAGAAATTTACCTGAGTCAGGTGTTCACTGGTTTGTTGTTGTATCATGTGTATATATAAACAAACAAATCGATCGAGCAGTTATTAGTTGTGCTGTTTTAAGGTGAATCAGGTGAAAGGTAACAACATTTTGTCTGTGCTAAAATTTTCTAAATCAAAAATGTAATTAATCGTTTATTTTATAGAATATTTAAGCAATCGAGATGAACAACCAACTAGTTGGTAGTCTACTACTTATTTTATTAGCAGGATCAGTGTATGGATTTGGTCCAACTAAAGGAGATGCTGATTCTGCAACTGATGGCACCACTCTTCTATCAATGGATAAGGAAGCATTTACTAATATGTCGTTCCACGTAGGAATGGAGGCGCTCAATAGATTATGTGCGGCGACAATTTTGGGCAACAGTACACATGGCAAATATACACCTGACATCAGTAAAATGGGATTACTTTTGAAGCGGGGTAATCAAAGTGTTACGCACCCATTAATGGACCCAGAAAAATTATGGAAAGATCCACTATTCAATCAAAGAATGAAATTGGTGGTGTACGTCACAGGTTGGTTGACTGATTTGACGGCTGGCAATGAAATGTCAGTTTCGGCGGAAGAACTATTCAAAGCATATTCAGCACGAGGTGGTTACAATTTCGTTGTTTTGGATACAGTCCGTTTCATTAATTCATTTTACTCGTGGTCAGCGTTGAACACCGAAGAAATTGGTCGACTTTTATCCGAATCATTGTTAAAGCTTGTTGAAAATTATTCACTTGAAAATATCCATTTGATTGGGCACAGTGTGGGAGGGCAGATTGTTGGTGCCACGGGACGCCATTTTCACATAAAAACCGACAAATTCTTGCCCAGAATTACAGGATTGGATCCGGCTAATCCGTGTTTTAGGGAGCGCGATGCATTAACTGGTATTTATCGTGGTGATGCGGAATTTGTTGACATTATACATACAAATAATGGGGCTTTGGGACAAAAACAGCCGGCTGGTGATGCCGATTTCTATCCAAATGGGTAAGAGAACCGATTTTTAAATTTTACACATTTTTTGGTAACGAAATTTTTTTACGTATGCAGTGTTCGAGCCCTCCAAGCTGGATGTTTGTCAATCATGTGCGCTCATCAGCGTGCCTGGCAATTTTTCGCTGAAACTGTATACCCTGGAAACGAAGAAAATTTCTTATCAACTCGCTGCAATTCGCTGAATGCACTCACGGCAAAACTGTGCAAGGGCAAGCATATTCCAATGGGTTTCGCATGTCCATCAAATATGAAAGGTAATTTCTTTCTCAAAACGAGAATGTCATATCCATACGGAGAAGGTTGGGCAAAGTACATTGGCTTGAATAATTAAAATACTTTTACCTTTTAAATAAAAAATTAGAAAATGTTAATTTTAATAAAAGCTAGAAATTTAGTATAACGATAATGACAGTTGTACACAAATGTTTATATTAAAAAATATTCAAAGATTTATGTTAAAATTATTATAATTTAATGGCGGAAATCGTGATCATTGCTTCTCAGAACATATCATGTACTAATATGCTGTAAACAAACAATTTCAAGGCTGTTAAGTTAAAATGTCGTTGGAATTGTGAGTACACACAGAAAGTATATTAAGTACGTAATTGATATAATTAATAATAATGATTGTCATTCAAAATTGAATTCCTAGTAGAAATTGTTTTTCAAATTGAAAAGACTTCTTAGTATTTGTTACTTTGAAGTGCATGTTTTTTGATATGGTTTACATTTTCTTAAATTTGCATAGTCAACATTTGTATGTCTCAATAAAGTAAATGTTACGGAATTTATTTAACAACCTAGGGCTTTTGGCTGGTTAAAGAACTTTGTTTGCTCAATGCCAAACAGTATGATTCAGCAGCGGAAAATGAAAATTTAATATTCCGAACAAAAATCTGGGCATAATAAATCTAGCAGAGTTATTACGTAAGCAGAACTGCCACACAATTAAAATTGCAGTTTTATTTTGCTATTTTTATTGTTATGGTACGCTGGTAAAATATTGGGTTGCTTATGATTAATATTCCAACCTTCCAACAAATTGTCGATGGCATATCCACGGAATAATAAAAAAACAGAAGCAACATTGCGTTGGTCTTACCTTAAATTTTAGAAGTTGATTTTGAATTTTCCTTCTCTAAACAACAATTTAACACTAAAAACCTTATCTTCGCCAAACCAAAGTCAACAAATTGAGTTGACATTTGTTCATATATAGAAACCATATTATGTCGAGTACTAACCAAATAAATATGGAATCCTAATTCAATGTTAAAATATCCGCTCCAGCTGTAGTAGCCTCTTACAAATACCAAAAGAATATTCATGAACATTTCGATTTTTGATTTAATAGTGTCAAGAACCAATATCAAAGCAACCGTACACGACGTATAATAAAATAAGGATGCCATGATAATGTATTCTAGAACGATGGAAAATGAGTTTTGTTTTCTAGAGAGTAATATTCGAACCGCCGCAACGTGAACTACTAACGTCTTAGTTCTATTTTATATTAATAAATTGTTTTGTTTTGTTATATTAAAGAATCATAATTTCTCATTCTAATTTAATTCATATTAAATTACCCCTGCCGTTCTCCGAACCTTTGCCTATCTGACAAATTCAGATGTGGGGTTTCCAAAAATTGTCAAAGTGAAATTTCTGGAATTCCTTGCAAAAAAAAAAAAAAAAAATAAAATGCCGAGTTTCAATCATTTAAGAGTTGAAACATTAAGAAATAAATGTAAGAATGCTGGACTACCTACAACCGGTAACAAAAAAAAGTTAATTGAGCGACTGGAAGAATGTTATAGTGACGAGGAATGCGACGCTGAGGACAAAACAATGGCTAATCGAATATTCGAGTTGGAAAAAGAAATTTCAATTTTGAGAACGTCATCAATTGCGTCATCGCCGTTTATTAACACGATTCCGAATTCTCAATCAATTTCATTTGATCCACCGCACACGCAAGTTGTGTCACATCCGTTTGAATGTGTGACTTCATCACAATTTTCGTCTACTATTACTCCGACGCAACAAAGTTATTCGAGCTTACCCAGTCAGCAGTTTATAAATAACAATGCAACATCGGGCATTGGTGGATCGACACAATATTTAAATGCGAATGTGATCAATCCAGGTTGCCGTGCAACAACGAGTGTTACGTCGTCGTGTTATGTCACGGATACGCTCGTAAGACCGATTTCGTCTAATTATACTACTCAACCGCTGACGAATGGAGTATCGGGAATGGTTGGGTCATCCATTCCATATTTTCAAGCGACATCAGATCAACAATATGCGCCGAATGTTGGAGTTGGTATCCCATATTACCAGCCTGGATTCCAACATGTTCCTAATCCCCCGTACGGGTTAACAAGACAACCAATGCCAACAAACAACTTTAATACAAATACGATGGATCCGATGTATAGAAACGTGCCAAATGTTGGGTTTCCAAACGTTTATCATGGCAATCCGTTCAGTAATGTGAAGGACGTTATGTCAATCCTTCCGGAATTTAATCCGTCATCGTCGTTGTCAATGAGCTCAGTCAAATTTATTCAGAAAATTGACAATCTGAAGAATGCATATTGCTGGGATGACCGAGTTGTGATTTTTGCGGTTCAATCGAAGCTTTTAGGACCCGCAAAATATTGGATTGACGGCGTTCAAGAAGTATTTGGTACGTGGCAACAATTTAAAAATAAATTTCTTCAGGATTTCCCGTGCGAGATGAATGTTGCAGACGTTCATATTGAAATGATGGAGACAAAACGTAAATTTCACGAAACACCCGAGGAGTATTATTATAAGATGTTGTCTCTGGGAAGAAAAGGTGAACTTTCAGACGATTGCATTGTTAAATACACAATAAATGGGATTAACCATGATGATTTGAAAAAGCAGATATCCAAACCATTTTCAAATTGTAACGAGTTGCTGACCGCCATCAGAGGATACGTCAATTATAATCCCATAATCCAAAGAACATCGACACCCGCACCAAAACCGTTTATTACAACGCCGAAAACTAACCCGTTCACGTCATCATTGAAACCTCAATCATCGAATTCATCCGAGTCATCAAATTATGCAAAACGGCTGATACCTAGAAATGCAGATTCCAATTCCATGATCTGCTACAATTGTTTCAACCCGGGACATTTGTCAATAAAATGCCCAGAGCCACCGAGAAGAGAACGTTGCATGAATTGCCTTCGAACGACACACCAAACCGCTGCATGCCCAGATAAACGAAAAACTATTACCGAATCGAAAACGTTTGCCAAGCCAAATGTCGCTAAAATTGAGGAAAAATCGGTACCAACCGCCGTCGTCGACGATTTCATTTCAAAAGAAATCAAAATAAATGGTAAAGAGACTTCTTCATTCGTGGACCCCGGTAGCAATCGAACCTTGATCCGTAAGTCATTCGCCGAAAATATGAAACCGAAATTTGATTGTTCCATCGTTCTTACTGGATTTGCTGGTGGTCAATACGTGTGTCAACAATTTATTGCCGCAACCATAGACGTCGATAACAATACGTACTATTCGGATGTTCTTGTCGTAGAGGACGAATTTATTTCCGAAAATGTATTGTTGGGCCGTGACATTTTGTGTAAAGAAGGAAATCGACTTGTAATCGAAGGGGACCGTTGTACAATTGAGATTACGGAAAATCTAAACATGGGAAAGGATTTAAGCGTAACCGAACAAAGTCAACTAAAATGTTTGCTGTCGTCACAGTCCGATGTTTTTGCTTCAGCAGTATCGGAGTTAGGCAAGTGTACCCTAACCAAGATGGAAATTAAACTAACCACCGACATACCGATAAATATCAAACCGTATCGTATCGCTTTCGCAAAAATACCGATTGTGAAAAATATTGTGGACGAATTGTTACAGAACGATATTATTCGACCTTCTGATTCTCCGTACGCCTCGCCCATTGTCTTAGTCGATAAGAAGAATGGCGAAAGTCGAATGTGTGTTGACTATCGACAGTTAAACAAGATCACCGTAAAGCAGCCATACCCGATGCCTATTATCGACGATCTGTTGGCATGCCTGACTGGAAATAAATATTTCAGTACATTGGACTTGAAAATGGGCTATCATCAGATCGAAGTCGACGATGAATCAAAGAAGTACACCGCTTTCGTAACGACAGAAGGACATTACGAATATAATCGAATGCCGTTTGGTTTAGTCGACGCACCATCCGTATTTCAAGCCATGATGAATAAACTCGTTTCGATGATAAACCCTGGAGAAGTGATTGTGTACCTCGACGATGTAGTGATCCCGAGTAAAACCGTTAAAGAGGGATTGACACGACTACACAAGTTCTTCACTGTTGTACGACAAGCCGGATTGACTCTTCGTTTGGATAAGTGTAAATTTCTTGCAACTGAGATCACCTTTTTGGGCCACGAAATTAGTGAGAAAGGAATGTTTCCCGGAGAAGGTAAAGTTTGTGCCGTCAAGAATTTTTCTCAGCCGTCGACAGTTACCGAAGTTCGACGATTTTTGGGTCTCACCGAGATCAGATTTTTCAGAAAGTTTATTAAGAATTATTCATTAATTTCGAAGCCGCTCACCAATTTGCTACGGAAGTCCGAAGATAAAAACTTTAATTGGGGAGAAGCGCAGCAACAAGCCTTTTTGAAGTTAATCGAGCTTCTTTGTGACAAACCGTGTCTTACACTTTACGATCTCGCCGCTCAACACGAACTACACACCGACGCGTCTAGTGTTGGTCTCGCTGGAGTCCTATTACAATCGATAGACGGAAAGACGTGGAAGCCGGTCATGTACTATAGTCGTCATTGCACAGCTGCTGAGCAAAAGTACCACAGCTACGAATTAGAGGTTTTGCCGTTGTGGAAAGTCTTGATCGATTCCGAGTATATCTTCTTGGAAAACGATTCCGTCTTGTCACCGATTGTTCTGCCATCGCACGTCTAAAAGAGAAAACGGAGATGATACCGAGAATCGCACGATGGTGGATGCGACTACTTGAATATGATTTCGAGACAATTCACCGACCAGGAGATCGCATGACTCACGTCGATGCATTAAGTCGATCTCCAAACGAACCAGCGAGAGAAATGGAGACTGCCGGTTTCATAATGAAAATTGGAATTGATCAGAACGACTGGCTTCTTACTATGCAGCTCCAGGACGAAAATATGAAAATAATTCTTGCCGTACTCAACGGCTATCAGAAGTCCGACGATGAAAAGCAGTTGAAAGAAGAATTTCGACTTAAGGATAACCGTTTATTTCGGAAGGAGGGAGGCGAACTGAAATTTGTTGTACCAAAATCAGTTAGATTTCGGGTAGTACAACATTTTCATGATAACATGGGGCACTTTGGTATCGAGAAGACAATCGAACGAATTAAAGAAAATTTGTGGTTTCCGAAAATGCGCCGATATTTAAAATCCTATATTGCTGCATGCGTCGAATGTTGCTATATGAAAGCCAAAAAAGGAAAACCCGAAGGTCGCCTACACTTTGGAGCAATGGAACCGATACCGTTTCGGTTGATGCATGTTGACCACCTCGGACCGTTTGTGAAGAGTAAACATGGAAACACACATATTATTGCTATGTCTGACGCTTTTAGTAAATTTCTAATCGTGAGAGCCGTTCGAAATACGAAAACAGCACCAGTAATAAAATTTTTGAACGACCTCACCGCTTACTTTGGACTACCGAATCGTATCGTCAGTGATAGAGGTACGTCATTTACGTCTAAAACCTTCGATGAATATTGTGAGCGTTACAATATTCAGCAAATCAAAACGGCGGTCCGAACTCCTCGTGCGAACGGACAAGTAGAAAGAGCGAACCAGACAATTTTGTCATTCATTTGTGCCTCTGTCGAGAATTTGAAAGATTGGGATGAAACACTTCGAGATTTACAATGGACCATCAATTCTCAAAAGAATTCGACAACGGGATTCAGTCCAAATGAACTGGTGTTTGATTTTACGTTGAACGATATAATACAGAACAACTTGGTCGCTGCTTTGAACGAAGATCGTGAATTTGAGCCAGAATGCGACAGCTATCAAAAGAGAGAACAAGCTCTACAGAACATTATGAAAGAAAGAGAAAAGTGGAAAGAAAGATTCGACCGAAAACATACCGAAACCAAGAAATACAGTGAAGGAGACTTAATCGTCATCGAAAATGAAAAGTCCTCAACCGGCGAATCACGAAAGTTGGATCCGAAATTTCGTGGACCTTATGTAGTGTCAAAAGTTCTGGGAAATGATCGCTATGTGGTGGAGGATATCAAAGGCATGCAAATTAAGTCTCGAAAATTTAATTCCATATACTCATCCGACAAAATGAAGTCTTGGTGCAGTTCATCGCCTGAATTGGATGGTATCGAAGATGGAAATTGTTCTAGTGACGACGATTGGATCGAGGACGAACCAATGTCAGGTACGGCCGAACTGTCAAGAACCAATATCAAAGCAACCGTACACGACGTATAATAAAATAAGGATGCCATGATAATGTATTCTAGAACGATGGAAAATGAGTTTTGTTTTCTAGAGAGTAATATTCGAACCGCCGCAACGTGAACTACTAACGTCTTAGTTCTATTTTATATTAATAAATTGTTTTGTTTTGTTATATTAAAGAATCATAATTTCTCATTCTAATTTAATTCATATTAAATTACCCCTGCCGTTCTCCGAACCTTTGCCTATCTGACAATAGTACTAACCAACTAAATAGGAGGGTACAATTTTTAGATATGCTGGATCTAGTTCAATGTGAAAATAGCTATTTCCCGTGGTAACCTATTTAAACCGTGACATTTTCAATATCGCGAATATTTTTGTTTTTACAATACTAAGTATTAAGTACAACATCATATACTCGTACATAGTTTAATTTAACAAACTAAACTTTTTAAAATTCAACTGTTTAAGGCAGTGTTAAACATCAATGTTTCAAATTACAAAAAATATGGCTGAAACCTGAAACCTCATGAGGTGATCAGAACTTCGATTCTGAAAATTAACTCAACTCCCAAATCATTTCCTAATTGAACCTCTTAACTCAACCTTCAGCTCAACTCTAACTCAGTTTACAACTAAACGCAACCACCAAATCAATCCCAAATCAACTTTCAAATGAACCCTTAACCTAACCCCAAATCAACTCTTAAATAATTCCCCAACCGAATAATTGACTTAAGCAGTACGCAAGCCAACTAAACCCTAGCATAACTTCAACTCAACCTAGCTCGAACCAAATCTTAATCCTCCACTCAACTACACAATGAAAGGCCAACTCAACCCCAAAATCAACTCGATTGAGAAGCTACGTGCGTGTATAAATTCGATTCATTCTAATCTCCCGCTAAACCCTAAACTCGACTTCAAATTAATCACTAACAGAACCCCTCACTCCAATTAAACTGAACTTCAACACAAACCCTACTCGACTTTAACTCGACCTCAACTCAAGCCGACCATAAACTAAACCACAACCCAATCTCAACTCAACCTTTAACTCAATCTCAAATCAACCCTTAACTCAAGCCAAACCAGCTTATTCTAATCTTCACCGCAACCACCGACTCAACCCCCAAATAAATCCCTAACTAAAGTTTAACTCAACACACTATTCGATAACCCTCAACATAACGCCCGACTGAATGCTCAAATCAACACTATTCAAAAAATTACATGCGTACATGAATTCAACTCCCAACGCAATGTCAACTTAACCCCAAACTCAACGTCCACCTTTATTTTCAAATCACTGTAACTCGTAAAGGTACATTCGTACATGAACTCTAAATAACTCAAGCTTACTGCCAACGCCACCATTAACACAGATAAATCCCCAAATTAACGGCTAAATCCTGCCCAACTACATCTCCATTCAAATTCACCTCAAACCAAATCAACCGCAAACTAGACGCCCAACTTAATCATTAAACCAGCACGTATAATAAACTATCTCGTAAACCCTGTGTTACCCGGCAGATGATGCCGCTTGTTGTCATTGAAATTCGATTGACATATATCCAAAGGCCGCTTTTACGAATGCTACATACCATCATACAATCATTCCATCGTACCATCACCATCATAAAGGGTTTTCCAATAAGAGGTTTCATTTTGATATTAAAAAAACGAGTATTTTTTAAGAGAAATCAATAAATGTTTATTTCATTGTAAAGAGAAAGGTATGCCATTAACATTTGAAAACGATATCAGCCAAATGGCCGCAACGGCTATGCTTGCAGCACCATATCCTTTTCATGAAACTTTCCATGACCAATTCGCACATTTGTGGCTGTATGTCCTCGATAACTTGACGAATTCCATCTTTAAAGTCTTGAATCGATTGTGGAGCATTGGCATAGACCTTATCTTTCATGTGGCCCCAAAGAAAAAAGTCTAAAGGTGTTAAATCACAAGATCTCGGTGGCCAATTGTGATCACCTCTTCGAGAAATAACACGGTCAGGAAACTTTTCTTGCAAAATTGCGATTGTTTCGTTGCTTGTGTGGCACGTAGCGCTGTCTTGCTGAAAATAAACGTCGTCCACATCAATATCTTCCAATTCGGGCCATAAAATATCATTAATCATAGCTCGGTAGCGCAATCCATTCACCGTAACAGTTGCACCAGCCTCATTTTCGAAAAAGTAAGGTTCAATCACACCGCCAGCCCAAAAATCGCACCAAACACCAAACAGTGACACGTTGAGGATGAAGAGGCTTTTCAACAATCATTCTTGGATTTTCTGAGCCCTAAATGCGACAATTCTGCTTATTAACGTAGCATCCGAGGTGAAAATGGGCCTCATCACTGAAGATGATTTTTCGATGAAAATTCGGATCATTTTGATGCATTTGAAGGACCCAATCAGCGAAGATACGATGTTTATGGTGATCGATCGGCTTGAGTTCTTGTGTTAACTGAACTTTAAAAGCCTTAAGACCTAAGTCTTTTTGGAAAATACGGTGTAATGTCGTTTGTGGAATGTCTAATTCCAAAGATCGACGAGGAATCGACAAAGCTGGGTTTTCTTCAACACTACGGGCTATAGCAGCAATATTCTCAGTTGTTCTTGAGCGACGCATACGGTTTCGATTTTTCACATCACTAACTTGTCCCAACAGCTCAAATTTGTCCACTAGTTTCACTATTGACGGCCAAAAAGTGCTTTAATTTTGCAAAATGTGACTGCAAAAATGGACATATATTTAAGCGGGTGTAAATCCTTTAACAGTGTATCTAACAAAAAAAACGTTATTTAAATAAAATAGGCCTCAAATAATTTCTAACATTCATTTTTAATTTTCTTTTCAACAAACCAACGAATTAAGCCCCATAGGGCTTTTGCAAAAAAATTTTAAAAATTAACAAATCGGCGAATTTCGTTTGGAATAAGGACGTTGTTCTCTACTATACCAAATAGCACGAATCTCAGAGATTGGCTCATATAGTGACTATATAGGTTGTAAAGGGCATACATTGCGGAATTGAAATCACTCTGTGCCATTTTGATATGAGCCGTAGGGCTCTTGCAAAAAAATTTTGAAAGTTGTTAATAAATCGACGAATTTCGTTTGGAATAAGGATGTTGTTCTCTATTATACCAAATAGCATAAATCTCAGAGATTGGCTCATATAGTGACTATATAGGTTATAAAGGGCATACATTGCGGAATTGAAAACACTCCGTGCCATTTTGATATGAGCCGTAGGGCTCTTGCAAAAAAATTTTGAAAGTTGTTAATAAATCGACGAATTTCGTTTGGAATAAGGACGTTGTTCTCTATTATAGCAAATAGCATAAATCTCAGAGATTGGCTCATATAGTGACTATATAGGTTGTAAATCGCATACATTGCGGAATTGAAATCACTTAGTGCCATTTTGATATGAGCCGTAGGGCTCTTGCAAAAAAATTTTGAAGTTAATAAATCGACGAATTTCGTTTGGAATAAGGATGTTGTTCTCTATTATACCAAATAGCATAAATCTCAGAGATTGGCTCATATAGTGACTATATAGGTTATAAAGGGCATACATTGCGGAATTGAAAACACTCAGTGCCATTTTGATATGAGCCGTAGGGCTCTGGCATAAAAATTTTGAAGTTAATAAATCGACGAATTTCGTTTGGAATAAGGACGTTGTGCTCTATTATACCAAATAGCATAAATCTCAGAGATTGGCTCATATAGTGACTATATAGGTTGTAAAGGGCATACATTGCGGAATTGAAAACACTCAAAGTCATTTTGATATGAGCCGTAGGGCTCTTGCAAAAAAATTTTGAAAGTTGTTAATAAATCGACGAATTTCGTTTGGAACAAGGACGTTGTTCTCTATTATACCAAATAGCACGAATCTCGGAGATTGGCTCATATAGTGACTATATAGGTTGTAAAGGGCATACATTGCGGAATTTAAATCACTCAGTGCCATTTTGATATGAGCTGTAGGGACCCTTTATAACCTTTATAGTCACTATATGAGCCAATTTCTGAGATTTATGCTATTTCGTATAATAGAGAACAACATCCTTATTCCAAACGAAATTCGTCGATTTATTAACAACTTTCAAAATTTTTTTGCAAGAGCCCTACGGCTCATATCAAAATGGCACTGAGTGTTTTCAATTTCGCAATGTATGTCCTTTATAACCTATATAGTCACTATATGAGCCAATCTCTGAGATTTATGCTATTTGGTATAATAGAGCACAACGTCCTTATTCCAAACGAAATTCGTCGATTTATTAACAACTTTCAAAATTTTTTTGCAAGAGCCCTACGGCTCATATCAAAATGGCACTGAGTGTTTTCAATTTCGCAATGTATGTCCTTTATAACCTATATAGTCACTATATGAGCCAATCTCTGAGATTTATGCTATTTGGTATAATAGAGCACAACGTCCTTATTCCAAACGAAATTCGTCGATTTATTAACAACTTTCAAAATTTTTTTGCAAGAGCCCTACGGCTCATATCAAAATGGCACTAAGTGTTTTCAATTCCGCAATGTATGCCCTTTACAACCTATATAGTCACTATATGAGCCAATCTCTGAGATTTATGCTATTTAGTATAATAGAGCACAACGTCCTTATTCCAAACGAAATTCGTCGATTTATTAACTTCAAAATTTTTATGCAAGTGCCCTACGGCTCATATCAAAATGGCACTGAGTGTTTTTAATTTCGCAATGTATGCCCTTTATAACCTATATAGTCACTATATGAGCCAATCTCTGAGATTTATGCTATTTGGTATAATAGAGAACAACGTCCTTGTTCCAAACGAAATTCGTCGATTTATTAACAACTTTCAAAATTTTTTTGCAAGAGCCCTACGGCTCATATCAAAATGGCACTGAGTGTTTTCAATTCTGCAATGTATGCCCTTCACAACCTATATAGTCACTATATGAGTTAATCTCTGAGATTTATGCTATTTAGTATAATAGAGAACAACGTTCTTATTCCAAACGAAATTCGTCTATTTATAAATTTCAAAATTTTTTTGCAATAGCCTTACGGCTCATATCAAAATGGCACTGAGTGTTTTCAATTCCGCAATGTATGCCCTTTATAACCTATATAGTCACTATATGAGCCAATCTCTGAGATTTATGCTATTTGGTATAATAGAGAACAACGTCCTTATTCCAAACGAAATTTGTTAATTTTCTAAATTTTTTTGCAAGAGCCCTACAACTCATATCAAAATATCAAAGTGGTGCTGGACTGATTTGTTGAAAAGCATTTTGGAAATGAATGTTAGAAATTATTTGAGGCGTATTTTATTTGAATAATTTTATTTTTGTTAAATACTTTGTTAAAAGAAGTATGTACACTCGCGTAAACATGTGTCCAAAAACTAATTTTTTATTTTGTCCAAAAAATCACAATGTATACTCGCATAAATTTTTGTCCAAAAAAGTGTCCACAAACTTCACACCGGTCTACCACACCATCATACCATCATGCCATCATACCGTCATACCATTATACCATCGTACCATCATACATACCATCATTCCGTCACACCATTATATTGTCATACCTTCATACCGTCATCACAATCCCCATCACCACAAACATCATCACCATCATTGTCGCCGTCATTATTACCATCAACATCACCGTTAAAAGAATTATGATACACTATCAAAATCAGCTTAGTTGGTGAAATTTTGGAAATGCCTCCATTGTAACTTTGGACCTGATTATCATCCCTCAAGAAAAAGATGATGGCATAAACGATTTACAGTGTCCTTTTTTAAGTCTTAAACAATATTTGAGTAAAGTTTGGTTCAAATCGGACAAGGCGTGTTTGTTTAAATATCATGTAGATATACATATAGTATGTACATACATACAAACACTCTCTTTTATATCTATAGATTGCTCAATTGCTCGCTAAACCCTAATCGAACCCCAACTCAACCGCAAATGAAATCCAACTCAATTCTGAAACCAGTATATAGATTTTTCAGATAAAATGAAACCTTTTTCAATTCGAACGAAATATTTACAAATTGACAGACGCCTTTTCCAATAAAACGAAATCATTTCTAAATCGAATGAAACCTTTTTCAATTGGATTGTAACTTTTTTCAATTGTAATGAAACTGTTTACAGATGGAATGAAACCTTTTATATAAATTTCATAGAATTGGAATTCGATTCTTAAAGAATAAACCATAATAAATAATTAGCTATCTTAAACAAAAAAAGCAAAAAAACATTTTGATTGCATAGATAATAAATACAAACATTTTTTGAAATGTCATCAACCTTAATGGCCGTTAGTCTTACTCTTTCAAAGATTCACCAAATTCTCTTCTTTCCTTGATTCCAATAAATTTCTCGCCATTTACCATATACATTTTAATTTTTAGAATTTCTGCGGATCTTGAATTTAAAGGTAGAGACAATCTCGACGGAACGGAAACGGAATTACGCACGGAACGCAAAAATTAATTTAGTACTGTAAAAAATAATATTTTGCTGACAGATCTCAGATAGCTCCACATCATAAAAAAAAATAATAATAATAATAATGCTGAGGTCGCAAATGCAATCATTTCCACAATGGAAAGCATAAAAAATGTATCAGCGACGAAACACCAACATCATCATTTGAATAGTTTAAATACACATAGGCGAATAGTTGCGGAAAATAAAATAATTAATTATCTTGTTTAGTGCGAAATGGATGAACTTAAAGATAATAGCATAGAACGTATAATTCGTAAATATAAAGGTCGATATTCTCTAGGGCTGTGATATTAACAAATAATTAAACAGTATAACTGAAATATATTGTGGCGGTGACACCTAGTGTGTAATAGAAGAAGTCAAATGAATAGCTCAATGTTAAACTGTACTAAAATTGAATTTTCCATGATAAAAATTGTGACGTAATGTTTCTACACTATTCTTACTGGAAAAGTCATGAGCTTTCTAGAAGTTTGGTTTGTGGATATAAAAAGGCGAA
This sequence comes from Tipula vernalis, assembly GCA_958295665.1. Classification (NCBI taxonomy): domain Eukaryota; kingdom Metazoa; phylum Arthropoda; class Insecta; order Diptera; family Tipulidae; genus Tipula; species Tipula vernalis. Next base: position 287,233,798 of record OY282560.1, read on the forward strand.
CGAAGTCGAATTGGATTATTACTAATATTTGGTAAGCGACAGTGTGAAGATTAAAAAGGAATTAAAAAGTGATTTAAAAAGCGTTTTAGTTGAAATAAAAAGTAAAAGTGAATAGTAAAATTGTGCGAAATAAAAAAAAATTATAAGTGTACAGTAAAATTTGAGCATAATTTATATAAAGTGATTTTGTGAATTTTTTTTATTAATAAACTGTGTTGTAATAATTTGTGTGTAAAATAAATAAATTCGTTGGTGATAAATTAAATTGATTTTGTATTATTCACAATCCAGTGGTACGAACCTTATTTGACAAGGCAAAAACGTAACAATATGTTTTCTAATCGAAATTATTATTTTTTTTAATTTTACGTAGTTTACAAAATAAATTGAAATTAATTTTATTCAATGTATTTTATTTGGCCAATCAATGACACCCTCCTTCAGGAAATATTTTTCAAAGAATCTCTTAACTGAAATGCATGCTTGGATGCGTTGTTTGAGCTTAACCTTTTCAAAGTTGAATTTGAAGCCAGCTCATTGCGCCATGTCCCTGGTAAAATATTTCCTTCCGGATCCTCTCGATCCACGACATTTTAATTCCTATAATTACAGAATTGTGACTCACTATTGGGCGGACCCATTATAGAAATGTGTTTACCGTCTATCGCTCCGATCCAGTTGGGTAAGTTCCAATTTTTCAAAAATGTTTTGCAATTTTCTTATATTTGCGATGATCAGGTTTTTTAACAAATATTGGCCCCAAAATTTTCCAAATGGCTTCACAAATTTGAAGAACTATCTCTCGCGCGGTCGACCTTACAACTTTAAAACTACCTCCCGAAAATTGGATACTTATACCTTGTGAGAGATGCCTTAGTAAATTGAAACATATAAATAAACTCATTTCTGACCTAAACAAATTTTATAATTTACGTTAAGGCTAACGCCAGTTGTGCCTCTGGATTTATAGTGTATCACGTATTCCTCTTTATCAACTGGTCTTTTATTAGAGACAATAATTCATGAAATACAGGAACTGCCATTCTCGTGTGCTTCACAAATTGTTCTTTGTTCCGTTTGATGGCCATAAAACATACTTCGTAAAAACCCTCTTTAGCCCGATTTAAGTTTTCCGGTCTAGCATAAAATCGCCTGTTTCGTTTTTTATTACGAATTAGCCAAATACATGCCATTTGACACGAAAAGCATCACTTTAATTTTTTTTAATTTAGCGGTAGAAATATTAAAATATAACAAAAATTCCGTTGGTAATGTTTAAAAATATGTACAGGAATCCCTCACTTTAGGAGCAGGGTACGATCTTCATAGGCTGTCCGTAAAATGGAAATCCGTAAAACGGTTTCGAGGCACATTGGTTTCATAATTTGAGAAATCTGGAAAACTCTTTTTATATGGTATATGTAATATTTATATTTAATTATTATCAACCCACTAAAAATGTTTTTTTTTAATTATTTTTTTGTTTAAAACAGCTAAATTATTATTTATTACAGTTTATCCTTTATGTAGTATTAAATTCAAGGGCTATCAAATTTATATAAAAGGTTTCATTTCATTTGTAAATGGTTTTGTTTTATTTTAAAAACGTTTCTGTTTAAAAAGTTTCTGTATATAAAAAATTGGTCAACTCATGTACAACACTATATCCTAACCCACTGAACTCGCAAATTAACCCCTAACTTAACCTTCAACTCAACCCCAAACTCAATCACCGAAACAGAATATATAAAAAATTGGTAAATATTTATATAACCGTTTAATTGGATGAGCCGTTCTCAAGATACCATTGGTACAGATATCCAGCCGTCCAGACAGAAGGACGGACATTTTTTTCGGCATCAGGGACTTTCAAAAGGTCGAAAAAGCGATTTTGGACCAACCAAATTGTTGGTCATTTTTGCCAGGATTTCAATACTTTGGTCTTTTAAGGCCGAAGCAATTTCTATTACAAATTGAAATATATTTACTGTATAAGTTTCGCCCTAACGACAATTTATTATTTACCCAAACACATGCATTTCTCACATTTGTTGTTGTTGGTTTAGGACAAACTTCTCATCCATTATAAAATCATAAAATAAATAAATTTTATTTTTTTAAATAAAAAAGAGTAAAAATTTGAATATATTAATTTTAATTAAATTTTACCCATTTCGAAATTCGAGAAACAATTTTGGAATGTAGATACTGCCTAGAGGAAATGTAAATACTGCCTTCTAGGAGAAAAATGAAAAAGTCGATTATAGTTAGGACGGATTGGTGCCTGTTCATACAAAGAAATTAAAAAGTGCAAAACACTTGAAACACTTTGAAACAAAATTAATATTACTTATAAAAGGAAAAGAAGAAAGGAAAAGCAGTGACCTCCACAGCGCAAGATTTTGGATTCCACCACTCTTCGATTTCAACAATCCTAGTTAAGAAAGGAGAAATTCGTGCAGCAATGAAGGATTGAACTTCAATAAGATTAACCATAATACCACAGAAAAGCAAAGGCCCCATCAAGCAAACCGAAAAACTGTTAATCGCTCAGAAAAATGATTTTATTCAGAAAAGCACTTGCCCTATTTGACGATACAGAAGTCAGCGAATATGCGAAACATACATTAGTTTCGCTAACAACGGGTGGTCCCAGAATTCCAAGGGGATTTCTAAGTAAAACAAAGTAAAAATAAGAGGAAAAGTAGCTAGTACTGATGACAAAACTGTCGAGAGATATATTCAAGATTTAGATAAACTTCTTGAACAAAATAATTATTTGGCTTACATATGTTAGTTCTGAGATTTCAAAATAAAGAAGCGTGGATGACGTATGAAGTAAGAGAATAACGAAAGAATTCCATTTAAATTACTTTTCGTATACTTATTCTCTGGTATTGTAGAGTTAAATCCAAATATAAAGGAGGTCTGTTTGGCTCCCAATACTAAGTCAATCATTCAACGGATAGAACAAACAGCTTAACGAAACATTTAGAGAGTTTTAGAAGTATTGGATCCTTATTTGAATTGAATCAGATTCGTGCGTTTCTTATTTAAATCAGATACGAATCTTATACTTTGAAAAGTCGAATACGTTCGGATCGAATTCACAAATAGCCGCAAGAAATAAATACAAATGAAATTTTATGAATAATTATACTTCGCGAGAATAAAAGTTTTATTTTCTCATGAATAACTCATGAACTCTCTTTTTTACGTTTTACATTGATGAATATTACAAAAACTCTAAATATTTTATTAACGGCTTTCGACAATGCGACATACAAATGAGAGTAATGCAAACACAAATTTTGTAAAACAATGAAATAAAGAGTAAACAAGCCATAGTCTAAAAAACGAATCTTTTATAAGGGAATCAGAATCGAGGAAGAAACAAACTTTTCATAGTAAAACACAGTTTGAATTTCAACTTATGTGAGCAACGTTTATGTAAATCGTTTCATTTTCTTGTAATAATTGAAAATTTGGTAAAATCGTAACTAAAATTACCACCTGGGGAAATTTCAAGTTCTAAAATTGTAGGAAAAGCAAAATAAATTCACAAAATATGTATTAAGAACGTGTGCTAATGTAATTAAATAATTTTTTCTCGTATTGTAACGGTGACACCTAGTGTATAATAGAATAAGTTAAATTAATAGCTCAATGTTAAACTGTACTAAAATGGAATTTTCCATGATAAAATTATTCTACACTATTCTAACTAGAAAAATCATGAGCTTTTTAAAAGTTTGGTTTGTGTATATAAAAAGACGAACGAAGTCGAATTGGAGTAGTAGTATTTGGAAAGCGACAAAAGTGATTTAAAAAGTGTTGTAGTGCGAAATAAAAATTATAAGTGAACAGTAAAATTGTGTGAAAATTATTTAAAGTGATTTTGTGAATTATCGTTCATAAATAGTGTTTTTATAATTTGTGTGTGACATAAATAAACTCGTTGGGGATAAATTGAATTGATTTTGTATTAATCACTATCCAGTGATACGAACCTTAATTGACAAGGCAAAAACGTAACAGTATTTTTCTGTTACCATCTTAGACATCTTACGTACACTAGTAAAACTAAAGATAAATTTAGCAAGTATTATTTTAATTCCTCAGAGCTGAATTCCTCTATAGCTAGAGGAGAGCTATATTATAATATATTATTATAATATTTCTGCAAAGCCTTCTTGCAAATTGTTGTTAAAGACAGGGATCGGAAAACCCTAAGATTTCGCTACGTTATTGGAAAAAATTCCCAAATTTTTTTGATTACGTTATAACGTTATTTAACCTTAAATTATGTGAAACGTTACGTTACATAACGTTATCTAGCATTAGTTAAAGTTTTTAACGTTATAGAACAAATAACGTGATCTAAAGTTAAGTAAGTTTAATAAGGTTTTAACACTAGAACTACTGACCAGTCAAAATGAGGACTCAAGAATGAGGGAAAAAAGTGAATTCAATAAATGTACAATCCGTCATTTTGACGGATCAATAGTTCTAGTGTTAAATAATGCTACCAGAAACAAAAACATTTGTTTAAGGTTATTTTATTTGGTTATATCAAAATTTTATAAAGTTATCTGTTACGGTTACGTTATAACATAACCTAATAGGTTTGGTTACATTTTCTTGAAAAATTTCGCAATTTTAGCGTTTTTTCCCTGGTTAAAGATATGTAGAAAACTTTTATATAAACATTTCAAAATAATCTTGCTTTTTTCATTGAAAAACTTGAAGCTAAAAAACACCACTTTTACTATCGATTCCTATGGAAATTAGTGAAAAGTTATACCACTAAAGGTAGAGATAACCTCGACGGAACGGAGACCGAATTACGCACAAAATGTAAAAATTAATTTAGTACTGTAAAAATAAAAATTTTGCTGACAATTTTGACGCAAGTTTTTGACATTAAAATGATTTTAAACTATTTAACATGAACTAAACTTTTTGATTTCCATAAATCCACAATTTGATAGCTCTAAATCCTATTTTGTAAACAGCTTTCTTGACCAATTTAAATTTTCCGTCGTAGTATAAAATCTACTAATCTAGTTAATAACTAATAATTTAGTTACATAAAACCGTTTAATGTGATTGGCTTCACTTTAATTTGGATAACTTTAGTTCCCCAGAATGTCTTTCATTTTGTATGTTTTTTATATCAGAAAATGACACTTCCATCCGTTATTGCGTGCAATATTGAAAATAATTTAATTTTAGTACTTGGCCTAATACGCTCCGTCGGTCGACTTTCATGTAATTTAACTTTTGCGCTATTGCGTGACTGCGCTACAGCGTCGAGACTGTGGGAGGGGGGAGGGAAGCTTCTAAAACATACGTCATGATGATTATGGCTCTATACTCTAGAAGGCTCTGATACTATACATTCATTATTGAAATATTTGTTTTTGGGTGTGATCACACAGTAATGATCATAAGGAGCCTTGCCTTTAATTTCGTATACGTTTGTTTCTAACTTGGCCGTTTGTTAACCAATTTTTATGAGATTCGACATGTTGTAGCGTTCAAGTGTTTGTAATTGGACAAAGCCACCGTGTGTATGTTTTCTTTCACGGATTAAACGGTAAGCGGGTCATGAAATTTCGCGGCTGAACCTTTCCATTTGACGTCATTCAACAAATTTGAAGGTTCACCATTTTCCTTTTGTTTGAATATCTGCATTTATTGGCGTCTTAGTGTTTATGTCAGTGGGATAGACACGCGTTTGAAGCAATCCGAAAAGTGATACCTGGGCTTAGATTCCAAGAAATTCGTCGATAACTTCACTTCAACAATAATTCTTTTGCAATCGATAAAGACAAACCAGATTATGATCGGTTGTTCGAGGTTCGACCGCTTATAACACATTTTAATATAACCTTGGGTTTACTGCCAATGTTACCTATGCTTTACATATATGTTATAAGCAAATGTGAGCAACTAAAGTGACAGCAACTATTCTGAGTTAATACATGCCGAACAAACCGCACAAATAGGGTTTCAGGCTCTTCTCATTTTGCAATTCCAGCGGTTTTTCTTACGCATTCGAAATTTATTGTGGTCCTGGGGATAATAAAACTGCCAAAGGTGCATCTGATCTTGGAGCCTCGTTGAATGTTGTTGTTCGTCTTTCAAAGAATATATGTACCTAATTTTGCTAACCATATTCTTTATTTCGATATTTTTTACACGTCCAAGGGCCTGTTAACATACCTACATAGCAGAGGAATATATAGTCTGGGAATTGTCCGTTCAAATCGTGTGCCGAGTTGTAAGCTCTCGACTGATGCTGCCTGAATTGGGAAAAAAACTGAACGACGATACTCTTAGGAGCATGTGCGAAATGCTAATGGAGTCGGCATATCATCAGTTTTGTGGCCAGACACAAAAATCGTACGCCTTATGTAAATATGTGTTGGCACGAAACCATTTATTTCCAGCAAACCACCACCTTGCAACCATAGAAATCAACCCGACGGGATAAAAAAGAAAAACAACTGTATGAAATTGAATGTCCGTTTATAATTACGGGGAGATAGTAGGGTATGACTATTGAGTCAGTCGAATTTATTTATTTGCTAAAGAAAATATTTCTTTTACATTTTTTGGACATATTACAAATTCCGAAATGCTTCAACCTATGGGGCCGGAATATCGTTTGAAGGTCTACAACCAATGTGCCCTTTTATCATTAATCGCCTGGAAAATATAAAAATAGAAGCTACCTTATCACTGACGGATTATGTTCCAAGCTATACAATAGCATTATTGGATTGGACAAATTTAATGAATTTGAATGGAGCCCAGTCGGTGGTTTTGGTGTCTACTGGAGGACGCGGGGGGGGGGGGGGGGGCAAAGTTGAGTAGAGTAATCTACCAGCTCCGTAACCTTCCAGTAGGGTACGCATCATGGGAGATGTTCTGGTCATTTGGCGCAGGCTAAAGTACGGCGCTAAAGGAGAAAAACTTGACAAAACACCCTGATCTAAGGACCTCCGTGAAGCTGGCCCGAAATTTCATCCCGAAAAATACGATATTTTTCATATTGTAACACTAGTACTCTCGCGATACTTCTAACATTACTATAACATTAAAATATTTATTCATATAATAATTTTCGAGATAAAAGAATAAAACTATAGAAACAAGTAAACAAATGATTATTGTGAATATATAATAAACAAATTTTGTTATTGTTCAAAGGAATTGTATCTGAAATTTTCGAGATATAGTCATCTGATTATTTTAACATAAGCGATTTACGAGCACTTCTTGTATACAGCCTGATTCATTGAAGCTTCAGCTATATTCTGTGCAACTTACAAGAAAATTGTATCTGGAATTTTCGAGATATAGTCATCTGAATATTTTAACACAAGCGATTCACGAGCACTTCTTGTATACAGCCTGATTCATTGAAGCTTCAGCTATATTCTGTGCAACTTACAAGAAAATTGTATCTGGAATTTTCGAGATATAGTCATCTGAATATTTTAACACAAGCGATTCACGAGCACTTCTTGTGTACAGCATGATTCATTGAAGTTTCAGCTATATTCTGTGCAACTTACAAGAAAATTGTATCTGGAATTTTTGAGATATAGTCATCTGAATATTTTAACATAAACGATTCACGAGCACTTCTTGTATACAGCCTGATTCATTGAGCATTCGGCTATATTCTGTGCAAATTACAAGAAAATTGTATCTGGAATTTTTGAGATATAGTCATCTGAATATTTTAATACAAGTGATTCACGAGCACTTCTTGTATACAGCCTGATTTATTGAAGTTTCAGCTATATTCTGTGCAACTTACAAGAAAATTGTATCTGGAATTTTCGAGATATAGTCATCTGATTATTTTAACATAAGCGATTCACGAGCACTTCTTGTATACAGCCTGATTCATTGAGCATTCGGCTATATTCTGTGCAAATTACAAGAAAATTGTATCTGGAATTTTTGAGATATAGTCATCTGAATATTTTAATACAAGTGATTCACGAGCACTTCTTGTATACAGCCTGATTTATTGAAGTTTCAGCTATATTCTGTGCAACTTACAAGAAAATTGTATCTGGAATTTTCGAGATATAGTCATCTGAATATTTTAACACAAGCGATTTACGAGCACTTCTTGTATACAGCCTGATTCATTGAAGTTTCAGCTATATTCTGTGCAAATTACAAGAAAATTGTATCTGGAATTTTCGAGATATAGTCATCTGATTATTTTAACATAAGCGATTCACGAGCACTTCTTGTATACAGCCTGATTCATTGAAGCTTCAGCTATATTCTGTGCAACTTACAAGAAAATTGTATCTGGAATTTTCGAGATATAGTCATCTGATTATTTTAACATAAGCGATTCACGAGCACTTCTCGTATACAGCCTGATTCATTGAGCATTCAGCTATATTCTGTGCAAATTACAAGAAAATTGTATCTGGAATTTTTGAGATATAGTCATCTGATTATTTTAATACAAGCGATTCACGAGCACTTTTTGTATACAGCCAGATTGATTGAAGTTTCAGCTATATTCTGTGCAACTTACAAGAAAATTGTATCTGGAATTTTCGAGATATAGTCATCTGAATATTTTAACACAAGCGATTCACGAGCACTTCTTGTGTACAGCATGATTCATTGAAGTTTCAGCTATATTCTGTGCAACTTACAAGAAAATTGTATCTGGAATTTTTGAGATATAGTCATCTGAATATTTTAACATAAACGATTCACGAGCACTTCTTGTATACAGCCTGATTCATTGAGCATTCGGCTATATTCTGTGCAAATTACAAGAAAATTGTATCTGGAATTTTTGAGATATAGTCATCTGAATATTTTAATACAAGTGATTCACGAGCACTTCTTGTATACAGCCTGATTTATTGAAGTTTCAGCTATATTCTGTGCAACTTACAAGAAAATTGTATCTGGAATTTTCGAGATATAGTCATCTGATTATTTTAACATAAGCGATTCACGAGCACTTCTTGTATACAGCCTGATTCATTGAGCATTCGGCTATATTCTGTGCAAATTACAAGAAAATTGTATCTGGAATTTTTGAGATATAGTCATCTGAATATTTTAATACAAGTGATTCACGAGCACTTCTTGTATACAGCCTGATTTATTGAAGTTTCAGCTATATTCTGTGCAACTTACAAGAAAATTGTATCTGGAATTTTCGAGATATAGTCATCTGAATATTTTAACACAAGCGATTTACGAGCACTTCTTGTATACAGCCTGATTCATTGAAGTTTCAGCTATATTCTGTGCAAATTACAAGAAAATTGTATCTGGAATTTTCGAGATATAGTCATCTGATTATTTTAACATAAGCGATTCACGAGCACTTCTTGTATACAGCCTGATTCATTGAAGCTTCAGCTATATTCTGTGCAACTTACAAGAAAATTGTATCTGGAATTTTCGAGATATAGTCATCTGATTATTTTAACATAAGCGATTCACGAGCACTTCTCGTATACAGCCTGATTCATTGAGCATTCAGCTATATTCTGTGCAAATTACAAGAAAATTGTATCTGGAATTTTTGAGATATAGTCATCTGATTATTTTAATACAAGCGATTCACGAGCACTTTTTGTATACAGCCAGATTGATTGAAGTTTCAGCTATATTCTGTGCAACTTACAAGAAAATTGTATCTGGAATTTTTGAGATATAGTCATCTGAATATTTTATTACAGGCGATTCACGAGCACTTCTTGTATACAGCCTGATTCATTGAGCATTCAGCTATATTCTGTGCAAATTACAAGAAAATTGTATCTGGAATTTTTGAGATATAGTAATCTGAATATTTTAATACAAGCGATTCACGAGCACTTCTTGTATACAGCCTGATTTATTGTGGATTCAGCTATATTCTGTGCAACTTACAAGGAAATTGTATCTGGAATTTTTGAGATATAGTCATCTGAATATTTTAACATAAGCGATTCACGAGCACTTTTTGTATACAGCTTGATTAATTGAAGCTTCAGCTATATTCTGTGAAACGTACAAGAAAATTGTATCTGGAATTTTCGAGATATAGTCATCTGAATATTTTAACATAAGCGATTCACGAGCACTTCTTGTATACAGCCTGATTCATTGAAGCTTCAGCTATATTCTGTGCAACTTACAAGGAAATTGTATCTGGAATTTTCGAGATATAGTCTCTAGCTGAATCCTCAAAGAATCAGGCTGTATACAAGAAGTGCTCATGAATCGATTGTATTAAAATATTCAGATGACTATATCTCAAAAATTCCAGATACAATTTTCTTGTAAGTTGCACAGAATATAGCTGAAACCTCAATGAATCTGGCCGTATATGATGAGAAGTAGGTCAACTAGACGACTTTATCTAAAATTTGTAGCTATACATATACAATTTTTTGTTCAACAAATTAATGTTATTAAAAAAATTATCTGCATTATTTCGGTCTGACAGTTAAAAATATCACGATATTTGATCGTGATAGTAAATTCTGTCGCTGTCGTGACATTTTTTTGGGCTGAGAGTATAAACTGTCGCGATAGATATAGTTTAGTATTGCCATCGCGTTTTTTCGGGATGAGTTTCGGGCTAGCTTCACATACATGATCTAAGGTGGAACTGCATATAGTATGCCGATGGATAAATGGCTGATAGGTTAATCAGTCCAAAGAATGCGGACTCTGGATACCAGGATCGGACTCTGGATACCTATAAGCGATTTGTAATCCCCAGTGCGAGGTGGCTGATCGCCCACATGGCCCTTCAATAATAATAATAATAAAGGAGCCCAATCAGGGTGGTATCTTGCGTAATTCTATAAAGCTGTCTTGTTTGAAGTTATTTTGATATTAAATGATCTCATCTGCATAAACTGTTGTGAATGAGCTTCATGCTCAAAATAGATTGTATAGCTTGGGGTTGTTCTTTAAAGTAAAATTTGTGTATATATAAACAAATAAATAAATAAAAAGAACCCTTCAGAATTAATGAAAATCAGAAGGCTTGTAATTAAGAAGTACAACCGGCATAGGGGGGGGGGAGGAAGGGGGGAGGAAGGGGGGGAGGAAGGGAGGGAGGGGGGAAGGGGGGGGTACCGATTTGATGGATGGATTGGTAGCCCGCTACCATATACGCATGAAAACCCGTAAATCTTCTGTACCGTAGATAAAACATAAACCAAGAAAAAATTAAGTTTCCAACATTTCGGACTGAAGTGGTTAAATCACTCTGTTTGAAAGGAATGATGGTAGAGAAGAAAAATAAACAGAATATAAACCACTATATTCGAATCTTTGGCCCTAGATTTAACAGCATTGTTAGCTACGCATATGTCTTTTCCATATGCCAATGGCTCATTTGAATACAATGAAGGACACCTCGTGTTTTCCTTGCAATAATTGGGCCACTGCACGACCTTTGTAACGATGGCTTTTCCTTTTGGTACACTTCTAATTATAGGTAATTTCGGTTTTTCTATTAAGAAATATATTAAGAATATAATTTATATATTAAGAATTTAAAATTGCCTATCCTGACGCCGAACGCTAAAAATAGAACGGTTGATTACAGATGATTTAAGCCCCCTTTCAAAAGATCTTTAAAGAGAGGCAAAAATGTAGAGTACAAACTCGGCCCGATATTTATTGCAAACGTAATTAATTGCAACTAAAACTAAATTAGAAAGACACTATTTTTATAAACAGTGTCATCCACTTGATTTAATCCGAATCAGATCATGCTCCATGAAATGACAAGCAATAAAAACAACTAAACGGATCAACATTTTTATAGAAAAACCAAAATTTTTAAAATTTTTATTGTTGCTTTCAATGCAAACTTTGGTCTGAACTTTGGGGGTCAGTTTGCGTCATGAAATGCGGCTATTGTGCCCTTCGAGCATAAAGCTTGTATCCCAGTTGTTGTTTAAAGATAAAATAATTTACCGAACTATTTTAACAAAAAATCGCTTATTCCCGAGAAATGATAATCTAATAATGATACTATTAGATTGCTTAATGACCTAACCAAAATCCAAAAGGAAGCATATAATAAATCAAACTTTAGTTTAAATTTCCAACTTATAAGCGAAATGTTGTAATTATCTAAAAATAGCGATTGAAGTAATCTAAGTTGGTTTATGTCTTGTTATGAGACCAAGTTTTGAAGTTGTTAGTACAATCCAGCACGATGGGGGCCTCACTAAAAATAATCATACATCTCACGATACAAAATATCCCACTCAAAAAAGGAGCTAATCTCACCCTTTTAGTAAGATGAATAATTCTTATCTACATTTAAGTGGATATTTTTTTGGTTTCATTATTTACAATATATAAACCAATAAGCCCGAAAATTAAAACTGAATCTGAAAGTACAACCGCGATTGATGTAAATACAATACATGAAAACTTTTATATAAATGAATTCAGTTGTTATCGACTTTGATGTATGTAGATAATCTGGCAATCAAACCTAAACTAAAATCTAGATCCACCACATCTATTCGAGTAATTCTATACGAGTACTTCTACATAAGTGAGACTATTCTACATTTTAGAATATCTCGAAAGAAGACCTCAAGTATACATGATGACTAATTTTGTACAATTTATAGACGAACAACTTGTGATTCAAAAAAATCAATGTTAACATTAAATTGACCGTCGTTAAACGTACCCCATAAACGTACATATCTAGCAGATCCAATTTTAATTAAGCACATGTTTGTATAATTTACTTCCTGCAGACCGGTTGACCTTGCCGACTATATTATTAACAACACCAAACGACCATAAATCTATTCTATTTATCAGATTACTCTGTTTATTTACATTTTGATTAATAAAATATTCTACCGTAGTACACTTTACTTAATCATCTTTGCGATTACGTTTTTTTTTAATTGTATGCATAATTAATTAATTCAATATTATTTATATTTAAAAATGTATAATACGCTATAATTCTATATCTGATGAATGTGGTTAGAGTTTTTGTTTAAATAAAATTTGCATAAATACATACATTTCTCGCCGCGTCTATGTAAGGCAGAACAGCGAATCGATTATTTTCTCATAAATAATTGGCGTTTAATAACTGAGAGCTCAGATTTATATTAACTGTGAACGGAGTAATACCCTTCCAAGCTATAATAGCGTAAGATTTAGATTATATTTAAGCGTAAGTGTTTCATAAACCTATAATAAAAATTTTTAGTGGTGTAAAGAAGCAAAATTTTGTCAAACTTCTTAAAAATTAGCAAGTGTTTTGTGAATTTGTGAATTTTATCGATTTTTTTTTAATGAGTTTTTAAGTTTATTGGTTTTCTGGCAGATTATTTATGCTAAAATTGAGTTAATTTCTGTTTTTTTTTGTTTTAATTTGAATTTAAAGCCTTCAAGTGAGTTTTAAAATTTTGAATTTGGATCGCAACATCAATAGTGGATTAAGCATTTTGTGATGCGGCAGAACGCTTATTCACCGGTAAAACATTATACCAACGAATTTTAAATGTTTTTTTATTATTGACTGCAGTGGTCGATGGTATTAAGATTGCTGATCTTTACTTCTAGTTCTAATTTTGATTTTTGAAGCTTTTTCAAATGAACGATATTTAATTTGAAAAATAAGATTATCTTTTATTTTTATGGTGTTTTGATTAAGTTTTTTAATTCGAATTTACATAGCAGGTTAAGTAGAGTTTAGAGTTAAAAAGTTTTTATGTATCATAATTTTCAGGTACGACATTTTTAAGACCTCTAATACGATTAGAAGAAGTACAAATTTGCGCGATAAATTCTGTATGGGTTTTTGATATGAGCTTTGTTCTGTTTTGCTACTAATTGCGTTGACAGGTGATTTATGATCTATGGTTCTGTCAGTGGCGTAACTACAAGAAAGAAATAGAAGAATGAAGTACTAGAAATGCTTCTTCTAACTATGAACAAGTAAAGCTTTTAGTGAAAAACTTATTTCTTCCTCTCATCTAGTCTCGGGTCCAGCACAATAGATCTTTTAGGTGGCAGTGCGAGGTGGCTTATCGCCCACATGGCCCTTCAATCAATAATAATAATAATCATCTAGTCTCGCATTAATTAAAAGTAACTGATTTCGATGCTCAATACTTTGACGATTTCTAAATATAACGATAAAGCATCACAAATTTCGGATATAATTTGAAAAATTTCAAGAATTTCGAATTTTTAAAGTATTTTGAATATTCGTGAAAATTCTCAAATAGCGAATTATCCGAAGTCTTGTTAAAAAATTGTATAAGCATAAAATATGTATTTGCAAAAATTGTCAATTAGTTTTAAGTTTGATAATTAATTTAAACAAGTTTGGGTTTTAACTTATCTTTTAACGATTAGCCTTTTTCATACTTTTAGGTCTTTTATAAAGGTTTTATGTATTTGCTTTCAATTAACAAAGCTTTTTTAACCAAACCATTTTACTCAGAAATATGATTTCACAAAGGGTGATGGAATTTTGGTTTTGGGAGGTTTTCAAACCGAACCATTTAACTCTAAAATTTGATATTACAAAGGAAGGTTATTTTTGGATAAATTTAGAATATTTGTATTCCATGAGCTTTAAGCTTGATAATTAATTTGTACTATGTATTTGGGTTTAAACTTAATATTTCTGAGTCTTTTAATAATTTTAGGTTTTTGTTACAATATCTTATGTGCAAAAAATATGTATTTGCAAAAAGTTTCAACAGCTTTTAGTTTTAAGAGCTTTCACTAATCGAATCTTTTAACACAAGTCATTTACTTTTTATTCTGAAATTTGATGGTTTAGGTGGGATTTTGGAATAAATTTAGAATATTTGTTTCAATAAGCTTTAAGCATGACAATTAATATATTCTTTTTGGGTTTAAAATTAACATTTTTGAGCTTTTAAATAGTTTCAGGGTTTTAATAAAAAACTTTTTTTTTATTTACTAAAATGTTTTTTGAGCATAAATTATGTATTTGCACATTTTTTATGTCGAACTTTTAGTTTTAGGAGCTTTCACGTATCGAAGCTTTTAACACTAATCATTTACTTTTTATTCCGAAATTTGATGACTTAAACGAAGGTGGGATTTTGGAATAAATTTAAAATATTTGTTTCAATAAGCTTTAAGCATGACAATTAATATATTCTTTTTGGATTTAAACTTAACATTTTTGAGCTTTTTAATAGTTTCAGGCAGGGATTTAATAAAAAAATTTTTTTTTACTTAATAAAATGTTTTTGAGCATAAATTATGTATTTGAAAAAAATGTCAAGAGCTTTAGTTTTCAGAGCTTTCGCTTATCGAATCCTTCTAAACTAACCATTTTGCTTCGAAATTTGATATTCAAGAGATGACGGAACTTTGGGTAGGATTTGGAATATTTGTGCTCAATATAAACTATTAAGGGCTTTTAGTTTAAAGAGCTTTTCAAACCAAACCTTTTGACTTTCATATTTGATATTATAAAAAAAGGTGGTATTTTGGGAATAATTTAAAGTATTTATTATCTCAATTTAGGGTATTTATCTCAAGAGCTTTAAGCTTGATAATTTATTTATACTTTCTCGGTAATTTTTGTGCCTTTTCATAAATTGTGCCTTTCGTTTTATGAGCATAAATCATGTATTTGCAACAAATGTCAAGATCTTTTAGTTTTAAAAGTTTTCACTTATCGAAGCTTTTCAACTCAAACCATTTTACTCAGAAATTTGATGTTACAAACGGTATTTTTTGGAAAAAATTCAGAAAATATGTTCTCAACGTAAATATCCTTCATCCAAAATATGTTTTCAACCAATTGGTTTACTCAGATTTAATTTTCAGGGCATATTCGGGCTTTACTTCAAAAGTAAATGAAATAGAACGTGAGTTATTTGAATGACCCCAAATAAAACAAAACGTCTTGCAACTCTATGGTATGACGAGTTTTTAATATATCGATAAATCATCACAAATTTTGAATATAATTTGAAAAATATCACGAATTTCGAAATAATCTCAAAAATATAGAATTTTCAAAGTATCTTGAATATTCTTAAAATTTCTCAAATACCAAAAGGTCCGTAAGTATATGCAAAACCAAAAGAAATCCTATACGTGCTAATCACCGCCATGTCAAAATATCCGCTAAATGAGGAACTATAAGTCGAACGAAGGCTAATTGATTATAGTGACTGACTATGGTTTGGCTCAAGTGAGGGAAATACGAATTTATTATCAGTCGCGGTTGTGTATTTTTCTAGTTTCTTCTTGATTTTTATGAACATGACAATTAGACATCGTCAGCTGCTAACACCAGCAGATTACTTTAAGCTCTGCTCTCTCTTCTAAATCAAATATAACCATTTGTAAAATAAATCTCATCTGTTGGCAAATCAAATTCAAAATTTTTTAATCAAACCTTTTCCAACTGAAAGCTTTGATTTTAAACGAGTTTAGCTAATTTTCTTCTAAATCTAAATACCGGTCAGAAGCTAAAGGCATTTTTATTTCTCTGGAGTCAGAACCGAGAGGAAATGGTTGAGAATGTCTTAAGAAAATATTTAATAGGAACAGGAATGATTTCTTCTTTTTCTAAAAATTAGACCACCGTCTTTTCTTAAAATTTTCCTAGAAATGTACCGTTCTGCAAATTAGCGCTTTAAGCTTAATCGCTTAATAAAGAAAATCTCTTGAGCCCCAGCAACCGTGGGCCCCCCCGCGGCTTCGGGTACCTAGTTACGCCACTGGATTCTGTAAATGTTGAAAACTCATAACCTTCTAAAAACTGTTCAAAATGTTGTATCCTTGTACAATATTTGTTCGCAGTCTCTGTTAGCATTCAAGAGAAATTCTCGAGAGATACCAAGAAGCAGAGATGAGTGCTTCCAGTTTCTTTTTCCTGCATTTTCATTTTTTATTTGATGAAAGCTTGCGTGACAGTGTTGCCTGTCTAATAAAAACTAATCCTTTTGATAATCGACGTAATGTGTTTATATAATCGAATGGGCACGAACATTTCAGAATGCCCAAAAAATGAAGTTTATTAAAATATAACACATTTTTGAAATAATATTTTAATCGTTTGACAATTTCTTGAAACTATAACATTCTTAGATTTTACAACATTTTGATTTTTTTTTTTTTTAATAATTATTCACATACGAAAATAGAAAACTCCCCAAAGCCACTTGGCGTTGAACCCTTAGCACGTCGATGACCGGACATCGTAAAAAAATGACAAAAATATTATTTATACAAGAAATTACGTAGCAGCCTATTGTTTTCATTTCGTAGTTAATGAAACTTTAGTGCGGCCTTTCTTTTTAAAGACAGTTTACTTTTTTTGGGGAAGGGGGGGATTTTTGGGGGGGTTTCTGCCATGTGCTCGATTTGCTAATTATCCAATACACAATGATTATACAGAAAGGGATTGAAATAATGGCTTTAATGTTTTAAACGGCGTACTATCCATTATGAATAAAAAATAAACCTCTCGTCGCTTCGTTCTGAAATCTTTGAATAATCTTTATCTGGAATATCTGGAAAATCTCAAATCTTGAAACCCACAATAATGTCGAAAACTTCGATGCCAAGCCAATTAACATTGCAACTCAAAACCCCATATTTCGAGAATCAGCTCACTGAATGTTAATTTCGAAACTTAATTCAATCCAAACTATAAGCTCAAATAATATCGATAATCTTCAATAAATCTCGAGAACTATTTATTACCCCAGAAAATTTCGAATAAGTTAAACACCTCGAAAAATCCAATAAAATAACGAAAATCCCTATAATAACTGTAATCTACCAGTAAACAGTTATGAAATTGGAGTGCAGTATTAGGCTGGGAATTTGTTTGTTGCTTATCATTCCATAGTGATATTTTCCTAAAATTTAATGAACAATTCAGTATTAATTTTTTTACTCGGTTGTAACCGTTCATTCGGGCTTTAGCTTATGGAAAATTGTTATCCCATGAACAGTTAACAGATCTCTTAATGATTGATTGGTTGGTGGTGCAGCATATTGCCGGCTAGGTGGCAGTGGTGCCCAAATAACTAGCATTTTTGTTTAAAAATTATGAGCACACAACTACATTGCCTTAAGTATTTTCAAGGTCATACAATTTTTGTTATTAGTTTTGCTGGGTTATGGTTGGTATTTATTTCCATGAGTGTGTGTTTTGATTTGGATACCTCGACGAATTCAGTAATGCTATTTAATTTTTTTTTTTGAGTAAGAATTCGTTACATCCGTTTTTACCTTGAGTATGAACGTTTGGTTGTCTGCAACCTTGACTTAACGATTTCTAATTTTGGGAATATGTATATAGGAATACAAAAGTTTCTTTCTACCAATTTTCACCCCATGGTTAGACTGTTGAAGTAAAGGGAAGATAACTGGAGTATGTTTCTCGAATATTGATTTTGGTTAGAATAAGCATGTAAAAGATTCTTTATTTCCTTTTAGCAATAATTTTTCAATTTCAATTAAAAGTACAGTTTTTTAAATTATGTTTGATGTAGTGACCATTTAGTGAATCACAGTTTTTTCCATCATAGGTCGTTGTGCGACTGAATTTTATCACATGTGTGTTGAAGCTTTCAATTATCATGGTAAATAAAATATAATTATAACTTAATCAAAATAAAAATTTATAGTTCAGTTTTTTGCTGGAATTAAAAAATACGTACCTAATATTCGTAACTTTTAAAAATTGCCAGAATTATATCGGGATAGATTGGCGTTGTACTCAGCTACGACATACGTCGTTTGGAGATACACAATATTTTACTGTTTTTTTTACGTTTTACTTCTAAATTTAACTTACTTAATATTCCTACTTATTATATATAAATCATGGGTATCCCACATTTAGATTGCGATGAGTTGGACATCGAATGTCAAATTCGAAATATTGTCGGAACAATTTCAAATAGAATAACTTTACTTACGGAAGCGGTCAGAAAAGAAAATAACGGAGAAGATTTTCTTGCTGCTCGTTATCCGAAACGTGAGGTTGAAGCTTGTGCAAATAAGTTGAAAAAGCATTATGAATCAAAGGAGGCTTTTATGCAGGCGCGTGTGTGATAATATGGATGCTGACAAGCTAGAAGAGATAGCAACTAGAGTTATACATATCTCAGGACGTCTCAGTAGAATTGCTAAGACTAAGACTGGTCCGGTTGTTGTGTCTGCTAATAAGCTATACTGGAGAGCTATGACAAATTAATAGGATGTTTTAATGATTTACGTGAAAAACGTAGCTCGATACCAGAGGTTGAGAAGTCGCTGAAGGAGCTAGTCATAGTTGTTCCTGATAGTGGCGAAGAAGATGAGCATCCAGTGGATCATTCCGAACCTGTTAATGGGCCCGTTTTCACTAATACGTCAGAGCATGATAATCATCCACCTCAATTGGCAGTCACATCCTTCGAGAATAATAATCTGAATCAACAACAAATAGATTCTATCGTTAATGCTCTTATGGCAAATCTCAATTTACCTCTAACGAACACCAATAAACCGAGTAGTGATTTGGAGACAGAAAACATTCAGATTAGACCAGGAATGCAATCATCAACGATTATATCTCCAACACATTTTCAAACTTCTCCAGAATTTAACGCTGCAATACCTCCTCCAAATTATAACGTTGTGCCCAACCGAACTGATGGTTACTTGCCAACGTCTGTAGCAGTTAAGCAGAAATCTTCCGGGGCTGATCTCATTCAGCGGTGAATGTGGCGAAATCTCAGTTGAAAGATTCATCTACCGAGTGGAACGTATGGCTAACTCTAATGGTGTTACGACGGAATTTCTTGTTAAAAACTTAAATGTATTATTGAATGGAAAAGCTAGAGAGTGGAACTGGATGTTCGTAGAGAAAACGAAGAATGTTAATTGGGAAGAGCTGAAGTGTGCTATGATTCATCGTTTCCAAGACAGACGAACAGACGCGGATATAAGACAAGCTTTAGAAAAACGCAAACAAAGAATACGAGAAAGTTTTTTGGATTTTTACAATGATATTTTGTCAATGTCATTACCCACTTCAGAATCCTAGGACCGAAATAGAGACAATCAACTTGCTGATCCGAAATATGAGGCCTGGCCTGCAATCCAATTTTGCCGGTCAAATGTTCAATGATATCTCTACTTTGGTGAACCGATCTATAGCTGTCGAAGATACCTGGAATCGCATAGGGTGGATTCCGGAGTTAGTATTTCATATGCGCGTTTGCTGGAATTGTGGAAGTAACTTGCACTTTTTTAAAGACTGTACAATACCAATTTCATATAAATTTTGCTTTGGTTGCGGTGCTAAGAATGTTATAAAAGTAGACTGCCAGCTATGTCGTAATGTCGTTGCATCGGGAAACCATCAACGGGGTGTCAGAAATTTTGCGACTCTGAGATCCCAAAACCAAGTAGTGAATCAACCCAAACCGGATATGGTGGATTCGGCCGCGAACACAGATCCGGAATTCTACAAAATCCTTCAGTGAAAGCACGATTATTTATTTTTTTTTATTTTATTGGATTAAAATCCAAATCGAATATATCCCGATCAACTCAAACAAGCGCCGATATGTATTCGTTATCCAAATGTAAAAATCATTTACAATGTATAGTTTAAAGTACTTCAAAACATGCAGAGAAATTAAAAGGGTAATATCTGAATGGAAGATAAAATGTAATAATGATAATAGACCATATGCTGAGGTTCTCATCAACGGCATACCATATCGAGGTCTCTTTGATAGCGGAGCTAGCATTTCTGTACTTGGTTTAGGCTCCGAACACTTTTTAAAAAAAAATAATATTAATATGTTTAGCATGACGTTCCTGTTGGCAACTGCGAGTGGAGAACCGCAACGGGTTCTTGGACATATTATTGCCAATGTATCTTACGGCGGAAAAACCAAGAAAATGAGGATTCACACTGTTCCAAACCTCACCCAACCCTGTCAGTCCAGAACTTCTGCCACAACACAGGTTTGCTCGGCCACAATTTACCAGGAAACATGAAAATTGGACTGAACCAGATTGAAGCCAAGTCTTATTCTCCGATGAATTGAGATTTTGATTACGGTCTCCTGATGGGCGGGAACGAGTATGGCGACAACCGAGGGAGCCTAACGCTCCATGCACCTTTGGCGGGAATTCTGATGGAAGGAGTCCCTACACGGACATTCTTGATAGAAGAATTCGGTCTCGTATTCCAGCTCCGATAACGATGGAACAACTCCTCTTAGAGGAATGGGAAAATATCTCACAGTACGATATGAAAAAGATTATCAAAGTATGGGACGGAGGATAATAACTATTATTCAAGCTCGGAGGGACAATACGTTACTAAAAATTTTTTGTTGGTTAATTATGATTGTTGTTGTATTTATGTTTAAAAGCTTTTTAACCCTAACCTAACCGAGAAACCTAAACTACATGTTTAGAAAGAGTAGGCCTTACCCATATTTTCCAAGATTGTTTTCAATGACCTTAAATTTGGTTTTTGTTTATATTTCCAGCTGGTGCGGCTCAAGCCGTGTTCACATTTGCAAATTATCTTATAAAACATGTTGCGGGATATATTTCAATATTTCATTCGTATTTATTGAGGGCCCTAAAATGTATTTTCTGGAAGCCAACAAGATATATTCGCCGCCATTGCATACAATCTGGTTTTGAGATTGCATCACTTTATCGTGATTTGAACCCAAAACACAACCCGTACAGATGTTAAATAAAATGTTTTTCACTTCTGTTAAAACACTAGACAATTAATTTAGATTATAGACTATACTTTACAAAAACCCTGTTTACAAAAAATCCAAAATTATAAAAGTTAAAAAAAAACAGAATTGTTTGACTCCAATGTCATGGTCAACCAAAACGTGCAGTCTATTGTAAAATTATTTTGACAATAAATGTCTTTATCTACTTTCAGTAAAATGGGCCATCGCTTATCGTTCGCATTGCTATTATTAGGCATATTTACTACTACATACGCGTTAAGTTTGACATCAATAGCAGGACCTCTAGGAACGGGTGGTGATATAATAACATCTGGATTTAATACAGGAAAAGCATTAGCCGGCAAAATACCAGACCTAATTCCAGATCCAAGCACAATATTTTCATTGGGCAAAGAGGCGATCGCAGGTCTACCATTTAAAGTACTTTTCGATGCAATCAATCAACTTTGTTCAGTTGCTTTGGCGGGCAATGGAACAACACCAAAATATACACCCGATGTAAATAAGATGGGATTTGTTTTACTTACACCGGCCAATAATATTACAGTACCACTGCTCGAGCCCGAAAAGTTATGGACTAATCCGCTTTTTGATCGTAAACTAAACACAACCTTGTTTATTACCGGATGGACAACCGATTTGAGTGAGGAAGGGGATTCAACTATTGATACGGTGTATAATGCGTACAAGGCTCGTGGTGGCCATAATTTTGTGGTGCTCGATCCGGCTCAATTTATTGATACGCTTTACACTTGGTCCGCTTTTAATACCGAAGAAATTGGAAAACATGTTGGAAATGCCTTGGTGAAATTAACTGATTTTTATTCACGCGAAAAAATCCATGTCATTGGGCATAGTTTGGGTGGGCAAATTGCTGGTTCGGCCGGTCGAACCTTTTATGCAAAGAAAAATAAACTAATACCACGGATTACTGGCTTAGATCCGGCCAATCCTTGCTTTAATGAGGGAGAAACATTAACTGGGCTCTATCGGGGTGATGCAGAGTTTGTTGATGTTATTCATACAAACAATGGTGCGCTTGGTAAAAAAAATCCAATTGGAGATGCGGATTTCTATCCGAACGGGTTAGCTTAATATTAATCCGGAGTATGCAATATTTATAGTAACGTTTTTTTTTACATTTTAGGGTTTCTGTACTTCAACCTGGATGTTTGTTAATTACATGTGCTCATGCTCGATCATGGAGACTATATGCTGAAACAGTTTATTCAGGCAATGAAAACAATTTTTTGGGAATACGATGTAATTCGCTTGCCTCGCTGGGAGCTAAATTATGCCCGGGAAATACTATCCCGATGGGTTACAATACACCAAAAGATGCCCGAGGAAATTATTTCTTTAAAACTCGAGGTTCGTCACCGTACGGGAAGTTTGATAAAAATGATTAAGTGTACGTAATAAACTATTAATAAACTGTAAATTAATTTGTTACTGAAATTAAATTTGACCTTTCCAAATTTCTAAATTACCTATTATCAGCCAAATTAGACGCCTGGTACGGTAAGGAATTCCTAAGAAAACATTAGGTGAGTACATATTTCATGGCGTTCTAGGAAGAAATTTTATCGTTTCAACTCTTTAATTCACCGAAAGCCAGCAAGCAGACATGAAATAACGAAGCAGTGATCCATTGATTGAATGGCGCCAATCTCCGAGTCCGATGTCGAACTATGTGACTATGACGTTGACAGCGTCTTGGGTTACGCTTGCGACATATTCTCGGGTTCGGAGGGTATTCTCCTCAGATCTGATGATGCGTGTTCTACTATTGAACCCAGCTATTTAGGGAAAGCGAAACGCCTTGGTATGCGTTACCGCCAGCGTATGAGGAGGCCATTTCCTGTTCTTTCGCTCAGCACTATTTCTGAGGCTCCTAGCAGCTGCCGCTCTAACATTCTCAAACAGACCCGTCCTGCCACTGGGGCAACTCGGAGTTGGCCACAAAAAAAGGTTCGTTCTTATGCGAAGGCCGTCGCTGGATCCGTAGCTAAAAAATTTTGTATGAAACCTACTGGACATCATAACATTTTCAAAACAACGATTAATATAAAGTGTTTTTTAAGGATAAAACACCAAACAATGAAGTGGTAGAGTTCTGGTAGTAAAATTAAAACACAGTTTTCTTTATATTAGAACTAATCACCAAGTATTTATTCTATTTTATGGTCGATCGATTCGGACAACTTATCATGACTGACTGTGTATTGTGCAATGTAAATTAATTATACCGGTACGCGAAATTGAGCAATATAATTATTGGGAGAGTAATTTAAATAATATCATACATGGTGATTAATTTGCCCATGTCCGGAAAAAGCAACCAAAAATATATATGAAACAATCATATTTGTGACTGCACAAAAACCGACAGGCCTCAAAATTGGAAAAATAAGAATAACAAAATAATTTATAAATATTAAAACAGTTCAATATTCAACATGCTCCCGCCTTGAACTGTCCGTGGCAGTTCAACCATTGTGTTCACCATCCTTATCAATTGGCAAAACTACTACTCCCGAGATTGATCTATCAAAAGTATTGGCCGATGTGCGAATCGTCATCATTCGTACTTCGTACATTACCTTCTTTGTCTGGCTTAGTTGCGATAACTCGTCCCAAGGACCATTTTAATGGAGGTAAGTTGTCATCTCTCACCAAAACCATAGCACCAATTTCAATGCTTTCGTTTTTTGCCATCCACTTTGTTCGAGGCTGTAAAGTTGCTAGGTATTCGGTGCGAAATCTAGTCCAAAATTGCTGAACCATCCAATTGATTCGTTGAAATATTTTTACCCGGTTAATATTTTCTTCCACAATCGGCATTTCCGGCAAAGCAATTAGCGCTCCGCCATATAAAAAGTGACCTGGGGTCAAAGGTTCCAAGTCATTCGGATCAGCCGATAGCGAGGTGATTGGGCGAGAATTAATGATCGTTGCAGCTTTACAGTGTGCAGCTCATCGACCGAAACTTCCATACTGCCAATGACGTTTTTGATAAGGCGCTTCGTGATTTTTATCGACGCCTCCCAAAGTCCGCCGAAATTTGGGGCTCTAGGTGGAATAAATGACCATTCGACGAACAATTGATCACATGCCTTCCAAATTGCGTCTTTATTGTTAATCATCATCTATTGGACTTCATTGAGTTATTTGGTCGTGCCCTTGAAATTGGTTGCATTATCGGAAAATATTTTCTTTACCATGCCTCGATCGGCGATAAATCTCTTCAAGGATCGGATGAACGCCTCTGTGGACAAATCAATCACCAGCTCCAAATGAACCGTTTTGTCACAAAACAAATAAAACGAGCTACGTATACTTTTTTCAGAGCCTTGCACCTAATATGATGACGCACGCTTAAAGGCCCCGCAAAATCAACACTATTAACAGCAAATGGTCGAATGTTCCTGTAATCGAGTCTATCCTCGGGCAAATTTCCCATAATTTGTGATATGAATTTAGGTCGCATTCGAAAACATACAGTGCACTTGTTAATAATACTCCTGATTTGAGCCAGTCCATTGATGGGCCAATACTTTGCTCGAATTGCGGTTAGTACGATGTGCGGTCCTGCGTGAAATGTCTCACCAAGAAAAGGTACCAAACATTTCAGTCGACTATTCTCAGCCACACGATTTTTCTATATTCCGAATGAATGGCAATTCGGCTTCGCCCTCTTCAGCAATTGTGGGTCTCTCCACTTTCGTGTACAACTTCATTGGGGTCAAATTCAATAACGACTTTTGCGTTTCTTTATTGATCCGCTTCGAATGGCAGTTTCGAATAAATCGCATTACGTATGCGAACGCACGAATAGTGCCTCTAAAATTCTGCGAGTAGTGCGTGGTACTCGTTACATCCTCGACAACTTTTGTGGAGAAAGCAAACTTAACAGTACGCTTCTCACGAATTTCATCACACTGCTGAGGTGGTTTATGAATCGGTGGCCAAAATAATTCGTCTCCTTTCTGAAAATTAGGGCCGCAAAACCAAAACTCAGAGTTTACAATATCAGCCGGCATCATACCTCTACTAATGAAATCGGCGGGATTTAAAAAACCAGGAGCATGCCTCCAAAATCCGGAACTGGTCTCCTCCTGTATCTTGGAAATACGGTGTGCAACAAATATGTTCCAGTTATGCGGTTCTGCTTCTATCCAATAGAGTGTGATTAGCGAATCAGTCCAATAGAAAAATTCTCTAACGGTTAGTTCCAGCAACACATCCCTCTTGAGCCGAGATACTAAATCGGTCATCATTTTCGCAGCCAACAGTTAGAGGCGAGCAATACTGATGGTTTTCGCTGGAGCTACTTTAGATTTTGCATAAATCAGTCTGGACGAGATAATATCATTGTGGTATCCACATCACAAATATACGCATGTTCCATATGCCTTTTCGCTAGCATCTGAAAAAGCGTGAACTTCAATAAATTTACATTCACCCTTAGCCATGACAAAACGAGGTATCGAGAAATCCTTTAATGGGCGGGTCAAATAAGCTTGCCATTTCCGATAAAATCACTCGCTTTGTAACTGCTGCTGAAAATGGTTTGGGTTGGTGACTAAACCGAAAAACATCTGCCTCTGGTTGCCAAATTAAACCAAGAGTTTTAACAACATCTCTATCTTCAATGCTAAGATACTTCTCGCGATGCTGCGGCTCGATCGTCGAATGGATAGTCTTATTGTTTGTGCAACATTTGATCAACGTGAATCCACCACTTTTCAAAATACCGATTGTTTGGTGCAACATTTCTCGCAACTTCGAAATCGAGTTCGATCCAATCATCATATCATCGACATAAAAATGATGTCGAAGTATTTGAGCTCCTATTGGGTATTTAATATGCTCGTCAGCTGCTAATCGATACAGCAAGGTATGACCCAGACGCCGTACCATAGGTCACGGTACGAAGACGGAGTGTCTTGATTGGTTCATCCTTATTGTTGCGCCACAAAATTAATTGATAGTTATCCGGCACATCCACTCCAATTTGGCGGTACATTTTCTGAATGTCACCAGTCACGACAAACTCGAACAGTCTGAACCTCAACAAAATAATGAACAAGTCATCTTGCAGGTTTGGCCCAGTACGAAGAATATCGTTCAATGCAACGCCAGAAGACGTCTTACAAGATGCGTCGAAGACCACTCGCAATTTCGTGGTAGAGCTCGATAATTTCATTACACAATGATGAGGTAAGAAACAATACGGGGTTGACGGGTTAAACTCATGAACAACTTCCAAATGGTTCAGTTGCTGATATTCGTTGACAAAGGATGAATACATTTCCATCATTTCAGGCTGCTTCTCCAATCTTTTTTCTAAGCTCAACAAACGTCGAATTGCAATTGGGTATGATTCTCCTAATAACGATGGATCCTTAGAAAATGGAAAGCGGACGACGTATGATCCATCGGCATTTCGACGAGTATGAAGCGCATAATGATCTTCGCACTCCTGATCTTTAGAGCTCAGCTCCGTGGCGTCGCCAATGGGGAAAGTATCTATTTCCCAAAATCGCTGAACAAGTTCAACTAAACTGTCATCAGGTTCGGTTTGACCAACATTTTACGTTACTAGTCAATGCCGTTAAATTATGGCCATTATTCGACATCATGGGACCACCAATGACCCATCCCAGCTTGGTCTGCTGCATCGTCGGTAAATTTCCGCAAAAACGAATTTGACCAGGTAACAGAAGATGCCAAAATAAGGCGGCACCCAACAACAAGTCAATCTTCTGAGGCTTAAAAAATTGAGGATCAGCCAAAATTGTGACTTCAGAGGGGATGTTAATGTTCGATAATGATATTGGATGAGCTGGATGAGCGCCCGATATTTTTGGAAGTATCACTGCAGCAATGTTGAATTTTATTGATACATCGAAATGAGGAGTAGCGTGATATAATACGAAGCCTTTGATGTTGTAGCCGTTGTGCCAATTCCACCTACAGTAATGTATGATTTTCGCTTCTTCACATTTAACGTTTGCACAAATCGATCAGATATGAAATTTGTGGTGGCACCACTATCTAACAGAGCATAGCCAGGAATAATCGATCCATTCACATCAAATACATTGACTATGGCTGTAGTAAAAAACGCTGGCTTATCAACAAATGATTCTGAAGTTAACAGTGCTTTGTGATTCACTCCGGAAGGCAATGGAGGTTGAGTAACAGGTTGCTCAAAATGAATCAATGTGTGATGTCCCTTTTGACATTTATCGTATTTCAAAACCTTGCATAAACGGTAAGAATGTTTTATTTTCAGACAGACAACGCATAAATGCAATCGTTTAACCTCGTGATATCGATCCACAGGCGCCATGGCGAGAAATTGTGGGCATAGCTGCAAATTGTGATTGGTAGATGGACATTTAGCACATGAATTCGAATTCGATGTCGTAAAGGCAGTATGCTCAGACTTAGGTGAATGGACATTTCGTGTTGCGGATGCTTTTGGCTTACTTAATTGTTTTTTGTTATACTCAATCTTCTTGAACAAAAACCATCCCATATCGGGACCTCCTTATTAGTGGACTCTTCCCATCTCTCCACATTGTTAGCATCGAATTTCTTTAACATCAGACAAATCAAGAAATTTTCAGAAATTTTCAGCCACTTCTTGCATGGACCCCATTGATTTTAATGCACGGTAATGTGCACTTACTTGATCGACCATTTCCCGAACACACTCTGAAGATTCTTCCGCCTTATTTTCATATCGAACACAAAGAGCCTTCCACGCACTTCGAAAATTCTCTTGTGATGCTTCCATCCTTGATAAGATTCGTGTTGCACGACCCACCAAACATGATTTCAAAAATCTGAAACGATCAACATCGTTTAAATCAGTCTCCTTTATAATCATTGTTGTGAACTCGTTCTTAAAATCTGTCCAATCGCTTTATGATCCGCTGAACTTTGGTGGCTCTAGTTTGGGAAGCTTAACATTCTTCGTAGAAACTAAAATCGATTGATTTTGAGAAGTGTTCATGTCTTGGATTGGTTTAGCAGCGACCGCCTTTTCATCAATCAATGTTAAAAGTTCGGCCTTTGTGTCAATGTACTTTTCCTCAAAACTAGAATATTTCGAAGTGAAGTCATCATCATCTGACTCAACCTGTTCCGTTATTAGCTTCTCGTTATTTAGAAACCTCGTGTAATGTGGTTCAAGTTGCTCTAATTGAACCTTAAGTTTGGAAATGGTTGCCGATTTTCCGTGAGCTGGTACCCAAATCGCTATATTATCGATGATATTCACACTTAAATCTTGTAGCTTGAGTAATCTCTTTCGCTCAGTAGTTCGTTTTACTTTAGCCATTTCTGATAATTCTAACGCTCAATAACAACTGTCCAGTAATGCCCACTAATTGATGGTGTCCTTTAACCACAAAAAAAACGTGTTCGAAAATTTAATTGCTAAATAATTACGGGATACTGTTGAAAACGGTTACTCTCTAGAATGTACTCGAGTGTTTGGATCGTATTCAAAATTTCAGTGAATTGACCACACAAAAACAATTCACCGGTGTACTTATTCGGACACTTTGAGAACTTATACGTATATTGTTAACACAATAAAAATAAAAAAAATTTAAAATTTAAGAAAAATATTCTTCCAGTTGAAAATGACTGTGAATCAGCTGATGAATAGCGATGAACGAACAATATAATATTTTTCACCGATATGTAATGCAATAAACCGTAACAGCAGCACACATGTACCAAAACTATTTTCTTGCCCGAATCAAATAAAGAAAACTTTAACACTTATTACAAAAAAACTCCACGAAACTATTAAAACAACTACGCTCTGCTACCAAATGTTTTTTAAGGATAAAACACTAAACCATGAAGTGATAGAGTTCCGGTAGTAAAATTAAAACACAATTTTCTTTATATTAAAACTAATCACCAAGTATTTATTCTATTTTATGGTCGACCGATTCGGACAACTTATCATGACTGACTATGTATTGTGCAATGTAAATTAATTATACCGGTACGCGAAATTGAGCAATATAATTATTGGGAGAGTAATTTAAATAATATCATACAGGGTGATTAATTTGCCCATAACCGGAAAAAGCAACCAAAAATATATATAAAACAATCATATTTGTGACTGCATAAAACACCGACAGGCCTCAAAATTGGATAAACAAGCTAAGATATTTACAGTATTGA
Source organism: Tipula vernalis (assembly GCA_958295665.1). Taxonomy (NCBI): domain Eukaryota; kingdom Metazoa; phylum Arthropoda; class Insecta; order Diptera; family Tipulidae; genus Tipula; species Tipula vernalis. The sequence goes on from OY282560.1 coordinate 287,263,815, forward strand.
ATTTTAATGCCTCATAAAAATTAACAAAAATTTCATTTTTATTATATAGTACATACTTAAAACATACTTTTGCGTAACTATTTAGGATAACCTTCGAGCTTTAACACAACTCACCACATATATTTAGTTTCCAAAATTATTGAATATATCACGCTTCACAACTTTTTAAAAAAATGCAAAATATATCAAGCCATCTCCTTACTAGATTGTGTCGAAAGTGTAATACTTGCTTTTACACTTTTTTTGCTGTTGTAAGGTTTTTTTTTGTCAATTTGTCATAAACTTCACACTAGTTGCTACCCTACCGTTTTTAAATTTGGGAATGATTATTTCCAATTTGAAATTGGGAAGGTATAGATATAGAGCAACAACAGAATAAAGAAGTTAGCTTGGGCTCAGCCTCTTGCAGGGGACTTGCTTAACCGTATACAATCAATCTTGCTTAACCGTATACACATCAGTCAATATACCAAGTCAATAACGTCTCTATATAACCCGACATTTTAGACGTAACAGATCATCATTTAACACATAATAAATTCGTAAATTATGAAGCTTTATGGGAAAAGTAGCGTCCGAGGAGTCGGATAGACCCAATTATTTTTAATTCTATCCATAATTAATTAATTTGTTATATTATTTATATTCGCGCTCTATATTTCTATTTCAGATGATTTTGTTGTTGTTAAGTGACAAATAATTTGCAAAATTACTAGTATTCGTGTGTTTATTGAAAGCAGCACATATCATAGATTCATACTAACAGATACATACCGTGAACGGAATAATAAGCTCGCGTTAATCTTATTTTGGCCAAAACAGTGTAGAAATTCAATTTTATTTAAAACGTAAGTAAGTCATATAAATGAATTATGGACATTTTAAAGGTGTCGGTTCTTTAATGTGATTAATTCAATTTTTATTTTTTATTTTGATCACTCCATTTGAAAATTATGAATTTGCTTCACACCATCTACAATATAAATGATGGATTAAATATTTTTTAAGGGACTACATAGTTACGTCCTAATAACGCAAACAGATTATACTTATCTGTCCAATTCGCAAATCCTTACCAAATAATTTTTTTTTGTAAAATTTAATACATTTTTTATTGGTTTGATGACGCGGGTATTGATTATCTTTTCTGCAGTGTTGATTTAAATTTATTCAGTGCTAAATCAATTATAACAAGTTTAGTTACCGTATTCACATTGGACTAAGCAGTGTTCGGATAAGGAATCCCAAAACGAAGGAAACTTTTTCAATACTGCTTTTTAGTCTTCACGCTGCACCCTTCTTATTACCGTAACTACAGAACTATACAAATAAAATATTAGTGCTGGGTCTAACTGGAAGAAGTAGTACTAATTTTACAACATTAAATGGAACGCTTCAATTATAATGACTTATGTTTTATGACATTTGGCTCACATATATTTTCAATTCTGAGGAATCCCTTCCACATCAGACTAACATGTTCACGGAAAATACCTATTTGATTTCAACACCGATTTAATCAGTTAAGGCGTCTGGATTACTGCACAATGAGTCTTCCAGATATTATTTGGCTTTAATTCATTTATTGAAAGGTTTCAACGTATGAAGATTTTACTGTAGCTATGCGAACATGAGACCCTCTTGTAAAATGCTAGGTGCATAAAATCAGTTTTCGTTATAATTTCAGATAATTCTAAGGTTTTACGAATAAATGAACAATTTTATTCTTGAATTAGCACTTAGCCAAACAACATAAATTTTTGTAAGTTGTGTGCATAAAAAAGTCTAAGCAAATCCTAATTGAAAATTATACAACCATCTTAAACACGAATGTGAAGTTTTAGACAAATAACAGAAAGCTTATATATATTAAGTAGTGGAAGATTATGTAATTGGTAAAAAAAATTGTTATCATTCAAATAAAAACTAGGCAATTAAATAATTGAAATTACACAAACATATATTGCTATTGACCTCGAACATTCCCAATTACCGAAAAAAACAAAAAAATTCAACTTAGTTGCTCGCTGTATCGAAGATTGACCAGCTCACAGAGTATTCCGACGGAGACGACGTATAAGCGTATTTAGATAGAGATATCTTCTTTTAAAAAACTATCAGTGGTTGAGCATACGATGGGGTTAGAAAAAAAAATATATCGAGTTGTGTTGTATTTGTTTGCGCTGAATATCAGTCGAAACGACGAATTCAAAATGTATTGATTTACACCGGTGAAAATTTTATTGTTTGTGAATATGTACTAAGATTTAGTATAGTTGTTAACTTTTTCTCTGTAAGCCATTTATATAAAGTTACAGCTAGAGGATTTTTACATTTTATGAATCGGGGCATTACTTGTTAAAATATCGAAGATTGTCCTGTAATGAATGAACTGTTTCAATTTTCATAATTTGTAATGTTTATTGTTTGTGGGGTTTACTTTTCTTTAGTCCAGTAAATGAAGGGTCGAACCTGAAAGTTACTAGTTGTCATTTTTATTTGCTAGTTGATGAATGGCATTTGGCACCCCCTTGAAAATGAACCCGAGTTTGCGTAAAAATATTGTGCGGCAGGGGGAGAAAACGGCCCCCAAAGGACCCGGAAAATCGGTTTTCCCCGAATATCTCCCAAAATATGGCAGTTAGAGATTTTTGGTTTAGATAAAAATTGAAGATCAGTTTCTTGCCTACAAAAATAGTCCTTATCATTTTTCTCAAAAATTTGACCGTTTTCGAGATAAACGGGCCCAAGCGCACCCAGAATATTGAGTTTCTTTGTTGAATACCGGAGAGCACAGTCCGTGCATTTACACATGAGCGGGCGGACAAATTATTCAATAACTTTGTTAAAAATGCGAATTTTGTCATTATTCAAAGTTCTTCTGGAAGGGGAAATCTTCCGCTACCATATCCGGTGTCTCGAGTCACGTTTTTAATCTTTGGCCGTATCGAAAAAGGGGTCAAATATTGTTTTTCCATGCATTTTTAGTCCTCCCCTGAATTTGTTCCTATTTTTTTTGTATTGCACTAATTTGCTCCAAATTTACTTGATTATGGGTCCTCAGAAGGTCCTTTGTCATCTGTGAAATTTGTATAAACTAATTTATTTGCATTTTGATTAAAACTTTGTTAGTTGAATCACAATTTTTTGCTGTTTTTCGAGTGTGGGGAAATTTTGTAAACAACCACCAATTAAAAATTCATACATGATCGGATTGGTCTCTATGACATATCATTTGAAAGCTAAGAACGTCTACTTTTCGGCTGTGCAATTTTTTTTTCACAAAATCGGCGTTTTTCCAAGAAATTTGAAAAACGCGTGCTCAAGGAAAAAGCGCACATTTTTTTTTCATGGCATTTTTCTCCCTGCCCTTTATTTCTGACATTTTGACACCTTGACTAGTGTAAAGGTTGAATTCTCACCTTTCCATCAATATATATATAAAGTCATCTCATTTATATGTGGGGAAAAACCCGAGTCTCTAAATGTAATGCTATAATTTCATTACTTTCATTTTTTCCGTCGTTCGTCGCGTGTATGCTCTATGCGGCGCTCGTGTCGTCTGCTACAGTCCGTGCGACCACAGTAGCATTTTGTTGGTTAATGTTTGGAGATATTAAATGCGTTCTTTCATTATTTTGATAAGTATTAGAGTCAATTATAGAAAAAAAGAGTAGGAGGTTAACTCCGCTACACCGGTGTGTTTCCTTTGTAAGGAAGATGTTTCTGGGGATGATGCCGTCACCGTAACTCGGAGCTTAGAAAATTTGATTATTGTTAGCAAGGAAAGGAAGGATAATCATCATTTATTTTTGGAAAAAGAGTCGTCTTTGCAAATGCACAAACTGTGCAGAAGACGCTATATTCTCAAACGGAATGACAGTTTCCAATGTCACGATTTTGTCTCTGACGAGAGCAAAAGATTTGACAATTTGAGCAGCCCCAAGAGGAAAAAGGAGCGCAGGAGTGATGGGTTTTATTTCAGGGCCAATTGTATGTTCTGTTGCTTGCCAGCTTCCGAGGAACATAACAAAATAAAAAAACGTTCAGGGACCCTTTTGTCGTACTTAAAAAAACAGAATTCCAAACACGGCTTATGACAGAAATCAAAACTCGAATCCAGGACGAAATGACGAGGGCAACGAGGTCGGGTACAAAAATATAATTGCCGCAGTCCTTGATATTCCGGATTTTAGTATTGCCAATATTGATAATGCGGATTTCTTGTGGATGTATGGTAGAGCTAAGGTTTGGAAGACTTCATGGTGGAACGGGTTCTTGGGGAAACTAACCCAAAATATGCCTTATCAACGAAGTAAAGTTATCTGCTTATATGCTGCAGAAAAATCCAAAGAATTGAGTCTTCATACCTGCTTCGTTACGTTCGACCAGCCACTCTACCAGAAAGCAACTCAAATTGTCAAAGGTGCGGGTGCTGGTAATGCCATTTCTAGGATTATTACTAGACTGGGTGGATTTCATTTGCTTCTGTCGTATCTCGGCAGCATTGGGTTCATTATGTCCGGCAGTGGGTTAGAAGAATTGATGAGTATTTGTTACGCTGCTGGAACGTCCAAGAAAATGCTCTACGGACACGCGTATCACCGTGCGATGCCAGCTCATTCACTTGTTTTTGCTGCTTTATGCGAACGGATATTTAACGAAATAGAACTTTCACCTACTGAGAAGATAGGCATGAAAGATTACCTCACAAATATTGATACTATTATAAGGCAGAGGGTATTGACATCCTTGTACTGATAACAGCCCTGACCCCAAAAGATCAAACAATTTACTTCTTGAAGCCTGGAAAGGGAAAAAAAACCAGCAAATGTTTTCCTCCAAGAGCTTGGATGCACGGCCCTTCGTTAGAGACAATATTTTATTTCGTCATGCGATTTCGGGAAGCGATACAACATCCGCCTTTTTCGGGAAAGGAAAAACGTCAATAGTCGATAAATTAGAGGGAAAGGTAACGAAGAACAGAGACACGGAAATGGAAGCGGTCATTGAAAGTTTTATAAACCATAATCTTCACCACGAGACCGTATTTCAGGACGGGCAAACTGTCATTGCGTCGATGTACAGTGATGATGATACACAAACCCTGACAAAAATTAGATACGAGATCTTCAAGCGATTCACCAGAGACAGAAACAGAAACCAAACCACGCTCAAACTACAACACCTTTATCGGGTATATCTGCAAGTCTAGCAGTGGCTCGGAAACGAACTGTCACCAGAAAAATGGGGATGGAAACGTGTAGGGGATACACTCATGCCAGTCCAAACCACTAAAGACCCAGCGGTTCCGGAACTCTTAAAGATGATATTTTGTCAATGTAAGAAAGAATGTAAGGGAACATGTGCATGCAAGAAAGCAGGGCTACAATGCTCATCTATTTGTGGTTCATGTGAGTCCCGCCAGTCTTCGAATTATAAAGACAGCCAAGATACGTTACCCGAAGAGGTAGAACTAGAGGAAACTCTAGAACCAGAAGGAGTTGTTGGCGAGGGCGACGTTGATGACCAAGAATTATTATTGGACTCTTGTGACGGGGCCTGGTGATTTACAGATTTATGTCATAATTTCAATGTATTTTTATATATTTTTCTATAATAAATGAAATTTAAAGAAACTTTATAACTCTTTATTCCAAAAACCTCGATCCGGATGGTTGCAAAAAAATTTGCAAAAATTTGCCGAGAATCTGCAAGAAATTGTTGTTGAGTATTATGGGTAAATATTCTTCACACTTTAGAGATTTTTAGTTTTCGTTAGGAAAAACCTAATGAACTTCAATACTTTCCCACATGTGCAAAACTGATTGTCGCTAGTTTCTGGCCAATTGGTGGGGTCCATCCTCTGTGATTAATCTTATGGTCTGCTTTCCTAATAGGTATAGCTGGAGGCCTCATTTGCGAGAAAGACGCTCGGAAACATAAGTATCCTTCAAAATTATATGGTTTACGGTGTTTCTCATTTATGGCCCCGAGGGTTTTTCCAGTGGATAGAATGTGGTGGCGCCATCTACAATTGGTTTACACAGTCAAAAACATTGAAAATAGTGTATTTCCAACAACCCCCATCTCAAATTTTGTAAAAAACTTGCATAAATATTTCATGAGTCTCAAAATTTTGGATTTTTCAACCCGACTTTTTGCAAAAAATATTAATGTTGCTTTAATTTTTATCTGAACAAAAAATCTCTAACTGCCATATTTTGGGAGATATTGGCCTTTTAGGATCATTTTCTCCCCCTGTCACACATATTTTTTGCGCAAACTCGGGCTCATTTTCAAGGGGGTGCCAAATGCCACTCATCAACTAGTAAATAAAAATGGCAACTAATAATCTATAGGTTGGCCTTTTTTTCCCCCTTCATTTACTGGACTAATACTGCTGGTCTGTCGTAACAACGAAATTTTTTTTTAAGTCGTCGTAAATTTCCCAATTATTATTCGGCTTTTTAACTATATGGCGGTGCAGTGTTTTAGAATTTCGCTGTCATTTATGATTGCTTTCAAAGATAAATTCTCCAGATCTATTTTAATTTCTGCTTGAATTTCACAAATTTTTATGTTGTAATTCACGTTATTGAAAGATGGTACATTTGCTATTGCAATCCCATACCCACTTATTATTTTCTCGATTGATAAGCTACCCCCACATCCACAGCAATTTAAAGTTCCGTACGAAATTGAACCTTCAATATTGCGAAGTGTATTTTCATTTACTGTAAAAATGTCGAAAGGTAGGTAGCAGCTGTTGAAATTTCTAATCCGAAAACGTGCTGCATCTAATCTTGTAGTATTTTCATGTTATTGCACACAGTTAATTCCTTTGAATACACCGAGTAATATGTTCGTGCGTGCATCGTATGTTTCATAGCGTAGGTTTTTCGATGAAACAATTTTAGAAAGAAACGTAAAATATTCTGAATTTATTTTCATTAAATTTAACTTTTAAACCCGCATTGTCGACACCCTTGTAGACAAAATTTTTGGTTAAGAGAATTAGACCCACATAAGTTGACCACTGATATATTTTCTTCGCCGTATAATTTAGAATAACCATTTCTTAATAAAAGCTTTCTTAAGCCTTTAATTGTTTCGTGATTATTCGGAACAGATTTTAAAAGCTTCTGTATTTTGTATCTATTTAGGACGTCCTTACCGAAATGTTTTTCGTTGTACATATTGTCTGGATTACATTTTCGTTTAGAAGTTTTAGGGGTAAATACTAATGGTTAATACTAATAGTAAATTTCGGTGTTCGGCATTTATGTTCGGCAGTTTTTTTTATTTGGATGGTGATAATATTAACAAAATGCGAACAGCAAATAAATATCGGTATAATCGTTTTTTTTTTTTAAACGAACGATAATCGGTCATACTTATTAAATTAAAAGTGTTATTTATGGCGTTTATTAGGGCCCACGATTAATCAACAACCAAGTAATGACCTTTTAATTGGTTCATATTGATTTCAATTTCTTTTCAAAAATTTACTTAAAGTCCAAGCGTCATGTTGGCATGACATAAATTCGGCGATTGAAATAATGTTAAAAACAAATTTTTACCACAACCGTAATATAGTATTCTTTTGTATAAATGTTCCTTATGTCGGGTGGGAATCTTAACAATGCCATCTGTTGCATCAAAATAAATTGCTTTAATTTCTTCTCGTTTTAAAAGCGAAATTTGCTCATTTCGCAATAGGACCACTTCTAAGGGTTCTGCTAGAGAATACATAAATGTTACAGCTAATGTACATATATATCGGCGAATATGTATACATACATTCGCCGGTAAATGTGCATATTCGCCTGCTACTTTGGGTAATGTGACTTGAACCTACATTTACCTACTAAATTTGGATAATGTACACATTTGCCAGTTAACGTTGGTAAATGTGAATAAATTATTTCATGTACATAGATTATTTGTGCCAGTGTACCTTTTGTAATTAAGACATAATTAAGTTGTAACTACCGGTGTGAAGTTTTTAACATTTTTATTGACAGTGTAATTCAAGTTATTAAACAAAGTTTTTAACGCTTCTTTTTAACACATTTCACGTAAGTGTACAATTGTTTGATAGTGTAATTCAAGAAAAAATTAATACATGAGAAACAAGATCCTAACATAAGCCAAATAACAAAATCATTAGAAAATTATGATTCTACACTTTGCTAAATAAAACAAATCTCAGAGATTGGCTCGCATAGGCACTATATAGAATAGAAAGAGGATACATTAGGCTTTCCAAATCTGTATGTTTTATTCCATAATTTAGGATTGGGCTCTGATGAAATATTTTCAAATATTACCAAAATGATCGAATATATGGAAAATCATGATTCTACACTTTGCTAAATATCACAAATCTCAAAGAACGAAATTGAAAAGGCCCATAATACTATCGAAAATTTGAACACGTACGATATGATAAGGTGACCACGATTTGTCAGATAGCTACAGAGTTGCACTTCCAGTCAATTCCTTCTTTACTATACGCAAACCACTCCGCCACGATAAGGCTGTTATCTTGGAGGGATTGGCTCTTACAGAAACCGTAGATGATTCGAAAGATGTTTATGAAAGTACTATATTAGTACTACAGTTTAATAATCAATAATTACTGATTAGTAATGAGAGCCACCTGATTTTATTTAATATTTGGAGTAATTAAATATTGCCGGATTTATCTTTGTTGCCGAATTTACTTCTATTGGAAATTGCAGCATATCATCATGCAGTTCCCACGTATTATTAAATCTCTTGATGTATGAACGAAAGTGGCCAGGCATATTTTTTACATTCAGCTGTTCAAAATGTATTATTACTTTTAATTGAAATTTGGAAAGCCTAATTTATCCTCTTTCTATCCAATATGGTGTCTATGCGAGTCAATCTCTGAGATTTGTATTATTTAGCAAAGTGTAGAATCATGATTTTCCACAATATTCGATCATGTTGGTAATATTTGAAAATATGTCATCAGAGCGAAAAAGAAGCGTTAAAAATTTTGCTTAATAACTTGAATTACACTGTATTTGCTTGACAGTAGGTACACTTGCGTAAAATGTGTTAAAAACTTCACACCGGTGATGTAACTTCGTATTTCTTAACCGATTATGATGAAATTTGACATGAGCGATGGAAATAGGGTCCTAAAATAATCTTTGGATAAAGTTCTGGAATGTGGTCAATTAAGATGGAACTTCGCCGTTTCTCGACCGATTATGATGAAATTTGACATGAGCGATGGAAATGGGATTCTAAAATTATTTTTGGATAAAATTCTGGAATGTGGCCAATTAAGGTGGAACTTTACTATTTCTTGATCGATTATGATGTAATTTAACATGGGCGGTGGAAATGGGATTCTAAAATGATTTTGGGATAAAGTTCTAGAATGTGGCCAATTAATATGGAACTTCGCTGTTTCTTGACCAATTATGATGAAATTTGACATGAGCGATGGAAATGGGGTTCTAAAATGATTTTGGGATAAAGTTCTGGAACATGGCCAATAAAGATGGAACTTCGCTATTTGTTGACCGATTATGATGAAATTTGACATAGGCGGTGGATGGAAATGGGATTCTAAAATGATGGTTTGGATAAAGTTCTGGAATGTGGCCAATTAAGATGGAACTTCGCTGTATTTTGAATTGAGTTTAGCTGTTTGGCTGTATGTCTTTACACACGCTACCTCGAAATCGGCTTGCCTGAATTAGATTTTTTCGCCAATTTGTTTATTGAGTCGATATGCCATCTATGTATTATGTAGCCTAAAATGGAATAACAATAATAAAATTTGTAACTATTAAATTAATACATCTTCTAAGCTTGTATTATATCCAATTTGTTGATGTTGTGTTGAGCCAAATTGTTTATTTGCATTTGGCAGCTGATTTGTATGCTGGTTGACCAGAGATGTCACTGTTTAATTTTTAATCGCAAGTTCGGTTGCAACTTAGTATTAATGGATTAGCATAGATGGCAAGATGAGGCAAAAACTTAAAATTTATTGGCGCTTTAGAACAACTTTATTTTTCTACAAAAAAAATTGGCATCATTACTAAGCGAGATATAATCGAGAACACATTTAGAAAACAAAAAAAAAACTTGAAAAATATAGCAATACAATTTATTATTGTTTGCATTAATAAAAATATTACTACGAGTGAAAAAGTAGATAGGAAGACTGGCAAAGAACAGCATTTTATCTAGACATAACATTGGCGCCGAAACAGGGACGTGATATTGTAATTCTGCAAAGAATATCAACAATCATCAGAACTGAATTGCAGTATTTCGCTGTACATAAAAGTAGGTACATCAAATTTATTGCGGAACAGTAATCTAACGGAAGCTTCGAGGCGACGCTACAAAGAGTCTACGTGCAAAATGAAAGTAATAATCAACTTGACCTATCCACAGTTATAACCATAGAAATGTGAGTATAAAAAAATTAATCCAAAGGGTAAAGGCTAAATTTTATCCAAATTCTGGTGCATAATATTGACTAAGAAGTAAAATCAGTGAAAGTGGTAAAGTGCTTTAACTTTACCACTTTCACTGATTTCACTTCTTAGTCAATATTATACACCAGAATTTGAATAAACTTTTACCTTAACCCTTTGGATTAATTTCTTTATACTTACATTTCTACGATTATAACTACGGTTCATATAGCAAAAAGTAGTTAGTTCAAATTTGAAAACGTTAATAAGAAGCAAACTATCGTGAAAGCTAGTAAATGCGGTTAATCATTTATATCCCACGCTGTTACCCATACGGCAGTTTATAGTGCATAGATTTTACTGAATAACCGCGCTAAAACGGTAAGTTTAAAAAAGGAAAGGTCAATTGTGAAGGGATCAATGACGAAGCTACTGACCTACGCAAGAACCAACATGGAGAATGCTACAGTTTGGGCGAAATTTATGTGAAAGAGGAAAGAGCGCAAAAAATATTAAGCGAATTCCAGAGTATCGAAAGGGAGTTGTTCGATTTAGATCATCAAACTGAGTTAGACTTACTACTATACTCAGTGGTTGCAGGGCTGAATGGTGCAATTCGTAAACGCAGTCTTACTACTACAAAGATTCACAACACAATGATGAAGAGTTCCCAACAAGCAACGGTTGAAGCACGCCTTCCAAAGATTAGCATTCCAACGTTTGCAGGAAATTATATGGAATTGTAATCTTTCTGCGACATTTACAGTTCCACGATTCACAATAGACAATTTGACGGCACTTAAACGACGGCTAAAAAATTCCAATCCTTCACAGTGTTGCTAAGGTGCGAAGCAGCGGCACTTATTTGGCATCTTTTCGTAACTGATGCAAGTTATAATGAGGTATTGCAGCTAATACAAAGATTCCACCGAAATCGCTATACAGTCAACGCCTTTATTAAAAATTATTTGAATCAACCAAGTATAATTCAACTAAAAGCTTGTTCTTTGGCTAATACATATTGCACTGAATAAACTAGACAATGAAACCAAGTCTCTTTGGGCACAGAAACAGCGCAAAATTATAATCCTAGAATTGATGAATTTCCCACGTTTCCTGGAAAACAAATAGACATGATCGAATCCATAAAGGGCTATTCGAATAACTACAGCTTGACCATCAGTTACTAGAACTTATTCCAGTGTTTATCATTCCAAAAGTATCCGCAGTACAACCACTGAAATCAAAATGCCAAATGCTGAAGGAGTTGCAGCTAGCGGATCCAAATTATAGCAAACATGGCCATTGTTAAAACACTTCGCAAATTCTGCGAAATAGAAGAGCTGCCAAGGGTTATCAGAATAACACCAGAGGAAGGTAAATGGGATGAGGAGCTGCCGCCAAACATTTTGAAACAATGGATGACAGTTAGAAATGATATAATAGAAACTGCCGGCTTGCGAATACCGAGATAGCTACAGTCCAGCAACTAGGTGAGTTTGTTTGATTTAGTGATGCAAGTGAATATGCATATGCCTCGGTATTACGCGTAGCACCGCTGCTAGGGAACCTGATGAAATTGGTGGAGAAATCCCTAACGCTGAAAATATCTAGAACCATATTATTTACTGATTCGCAAATAGTATTGGATTGCTTATCGGCGCATCCAAGGCGTTGAACCACGTTCGTGGCAAATCGGATGAGTGAAATAATGCAGTTGTACAAGCGAGAACACTGGTGGCACGTTGCGTCAAAGGACAATCCGGCTGATATTACGTCTAGAGGCATGAGCATGATGGAGTTGGCTGAAAGCAAGCTGTGGTGAAGTGGGCCATATTGGTTGGTTAATTCCAATCAGGTAAGAGTCGTTTAAACAAAGAACGCACGGACTGAAAAAATCACAAACGAAGAACTACATCCCTTACAAAATGGATACATTTGTTGTATCAACGAATAATTTTTTGTATAATTTCATTAGTAGATACTCCAGCTTTGCTAAGATGACGAAAATATTATCTAAGGGGCAAAATCAAGCATACACACGTAAAAATACTGTCAAACAGAGAGTCACGGTAAATTAATTAGCCTGAATCCGAGTCTAGATGAAAGAGGTGTCATCGGAGTGGAAGGTCGAATACAAAAATATTTGGCAACATTCAATGTCAAGCACCCAATCATATTACGTAGTCAAATATCTGGTACGATACGGACATATTTTTTACAATCATCCAGAAGTAAACTTGCTTCCAGCATCATACGGCGAAGGTTTTGGATAATCAGAGGCAAAATAATATCCAGAGCAATAGTGCTCCAATGTATTAAGTGCGTCAAGTACAATCCAAAGGCGGCAAATCAGCTTATGGGAAACCTACGACCAGAAACGGTTCAGTATGTGCATCCATTTTCCAAAGTTGGCTAGATTATTGTGGACTATTTAAGGTGCAACTAATAAGAAGGAGAGGTCAGACACCGGTGAAAGTATACGTCTGTATGTTTGTTTGGTTAAGCGCTAAAGCGGTACACATATAGAGATGGTAGGCAATCTCACAACCGAAAGCGATATTGAAACAAATTTTGTAGGTGGAAATAATCATCTAAAGAAGTTTGCTAACCAAGGTGGAACTAATAATGAACTCAAGGTCATTAGCAGTAACTTAAGCCGAAGACATTGATTGTATAACATTGGCACACTTTTTAATCGGACGCACATCCACTGACATAGCTGATGAAAATGTCACTGAATACAATATTTCACCCATGGCTAGATGGAGGTTAAAAAAACAGATGCAGCAACATTCCTGGAAACGATGGCACCGTGTTTTACAAAACAGGTTCAAATGGACCAGTGAATCCGGGAACTTAAACTCAGACGACATCGTTCGCCATCGACGACATCGGTACACCACCTAACCATCGAATAAATAACTTTTCGAAGAAATTCACAACCTTCATTAGAGTCGATACGTTAAAGAATTTTTAAAGCATCAGCATAGAAAAGACATTTGGAATATTTGGTACAAAAACCTCGACATCAAGGATATGTATAATCTCAATGTGTTGGTAAAAAGTCTAAATTAGCCAGCTTGTGAAAGATTAAATGACGTTGTATGCTATTAAAAGATATGTAGTTTATGCCTCTATAATTTGCAATATCCGCCCGCTTCTAGATTTGACAATATTTTTGATGTCCTCCATTGATCGAGAAATATTCCTGTCAACAAAGACTTATCGAACGGTCTAACTGGTGCATAAAATAGTAATGAAGAATATTGTTTAAGAACAAAGGTATGAAATCCCATCTGGGATATGACCATCATTGAAATTTTTCAAGGAGGTTAAAATATTTACTTCAGAATCGTCGGAATATTTATTGTGTTAATATTACTAATCTTGGTGGTCCATCTAGCGTTTGCAATTTCAACTACTTGTTATTTCGAGTGTGGCAATACTTACGTCATTCGTGTTATGACAGAAAATGAGTTTAATGTTTGACATTTACGAAATGGATCGCTTCGTTTGGTGTGGATTTTAGACCGACGGCATCATTGGTGCATTATTTTTCGAAAGTGAGCAAGGAGCCGCCCTCACCGTCAATGAGGAGCATTACCGAGCCATGATAAAAGAGTTTTTGCTACCCAGAATTCAAGAGGAGCACACACACGACATTGGGTTTCACCAGGACGGCGCAACTTGCCACACAGCAAACGAAACAATCGGTCTTTTGCACACTGTCTTTGGCGATTGAATAATCAGTCGTAATGCAGATCCAACTCCGTTGGATTTTTGTTTTGTGGGAAGCCGTTAAGGATAAGTGTTACACTAAATATCGAGAAACTGCTTTTGATATAGGAGCCCATGTAATCGACCGGTGTAAAGTTTTTGGACACTTTTTTTTGGGACAAAAATTTAAGCAAGTGTACTGTGAAGTTTTTGGACAAAATTAAGATTTTAGAAAAATTAAGATTTTGGACATATATTTATCCGGGTGTACATCCTTTAACAGTGTATTTAACAAAAATAACGTTATTCAAATAAAATAGGCCTCAAATAATTTCTAACAATCATTTCTAATTTTCTTTTCAACAACTCAACGAATTAAGCGGGGGAGAGTCGTTGACGCTCAAAGAGGATAGACGTGTTTTCGTCGTCCTCTTTGTAAATTTATTGTAATGTAATTTAATTTAATTTAATTTAAGATTACTTTTGTTTAAGTTTTAGTGTTATATTTATGTTTTGTGTTGGTGAACAAATTAAAATTAAATTAATTAATTAATTATTATAAATAATAATAAACATTAAAATGAGTGTAGTGAAGTTTATTTTGGAAAATGTAATCCACCGGGATGCATTTAGCAGGCAATTTTTTTAATTTATAATAAAAGAAATGAAAATTCTTGATTTATTAATTAATTGCATTTTCATTTTGATTTTGATTTAATATGGGTACAATTGTGCACAAAATCTAAATTTTAAAATAGTAAATTTGTCGCAATTTAAGTTGCGTAGTTAATCTTCATGTCTTATTGGATTGTCACTAATACAAAAGAAGATTTTGATGTTTTGTTTTGTGTACAATTCTCTCAAATTATTCTTGAAAATTTAATAAAGGGAATTGATTTTTATACATATACATAGTTTTTAATAGTTAAATGTGTGTATCTTTTATTATACATATGTAATTGAATTTTGTTTGCTGTTAGTGTATGATGTGTATTGTGTGTGTATTTAGTGAAAACAAATACAGATTAGTAAAATATATGGCCGACAAAGAGCATAAGAGATTATATGTAAATATAAATTTTCCTTATATGTGGTTGTAGTTTAGTATTGTAGTACGATTCCCCTAATTTTATCTCATATGGTTTTCCCTATTTGTGGCTAAGTTACATAAGTCATTTATGTGATATCAAAACTGGAAATTATACATATAAGCCATACGGTACAAACACTTGAGATATAGAAAGATACATTTTTATGGGTATACACAAGCCGCATTTCTTGACGTTTGATCTGATCCGGATCGAATCATGTCTCATGAAGCGACACAAAAATGCGTAAAACAAACAAACACCTAAATTCAATTTTTTTTGTCTCGTTTCGTTTTGAATCTGCCTCTTCATACTCTTACTGCATTCATTATATTCTTTGTCGCTTTACAAAATATTGTTCAACTACGGAATATTGTTCAACTATTTTTGGATCACCATTTGTGATCAAAAATGTGGTGATGGGCTGGATCGATCTTTTTTGTTAAAAATCCTATGAGAAAATAAACAAAACAGAACAAAAAAGATCGATTTAGCACATCACTACCAAAATGAATGTTGGATCAAATGTTGTTGTTGCTTCACAAGTAAATTTTGATTTGATCCGGAGCGCTCCGTCAAGAAGTGCGGCTTCAATTGCATAATCCGAATAAGTCTGTTTTGTTTTTGTGTGTTGTCTAATATCATATGAATGAAACAGAACAAGCCATAAGCAAATATTGAGAAAATTTTTATGAGAGTATTTGTTGATTTTGATGGTGCTCTTTATGTACTACGAGCTACACAAAAGTACGACACAAATTCTCATGTACTCCATTCAAGTAGGATTCTTATTCTTCGTATAATCGAGGAAATTTAAATTGAATGGGTAACTCAATATATGATACATACAGGGTTACTTATTTGGGTAGGAATAATTTTAATAAGGGACATCGAAGTTTAGTTTTAATTATATAATTTATTTTAATTATTTTATTAACTATATTGAAATTTATTAAATGTACTAAATTGATTTGAATGGTATAAAAGGTTGACGCTCAAAGAGGATAGACGGGTTTTCGTCGTCCTCTTTGTAAATTTATTGTAAGTGGATGCGTGGGAAATGAGTGATGTGTATTTACTTTAAATTTTATAAATGTATTAATTTGTTTTATTTTTCATATGTCATATGCCATATTTCATATTTAATATTTAATATTTAATTTGATTTAATTTGATTTAATTTGATTTAATTTGATTTAATTTGATTTAATTTGATTTAATTTAATTTAATTTAATTTTTAGATGATAGCTTAGGTGCTGGTATCTGGGTATAGTCGGACCTTGGCAATAATTCTATTTTTCAGCTAGATTTTGTTATATGTAAAAGGCTATATGATGTACGGCTAGGAGTCCGTGTGTTCATGCTATTACGTTTGGCGGTTCATAAACATCAAATAGGAAATAAAGGAATCGCATTATAAAAGTTTTCTAATATTTATTTGGTTTTAAGTTTAATGTAGAAATTAGAAATAATTGAGTGATTTTAATTTGAATTTTCAGAAATGCAGATAATTTCTTGCTTGGCCTTAAGGAGCTAAAAGCACCCTGTTATCATGTAGTGTAAAAGTGTATGGTTGTGTGCTAAATATATTATCATTTATATCACTAACATTTTGATAAGTTAAATCCGTTGAATTATGGTGTAAGACGGTTTTAAAAAATGAATAAATATTTAATTTTAATTATGTTTTCAAATTTGCGGAAGAATTTTTCAATCAACTAATATTAATTATGTCAACAAGATTAGTTAAAAGTAAATCATTAATAATAATAATAATTTTTGATGTCCTGATTTAGATTTATAGATTTAAAGAATCCTGAGTTCTGGCATTGGGTTCCTGAGGAACGAGCATCTAATCATGTACATAGTTAAAATGTGCTATCTTATGCTAACCTGTTTAACTTTTATCATTTAACATTTATTGTACTAATAATGGATTATCTATTAATTGCTTAGGTGACTGCTAACGGATTGAATCTGTCCCAACTAGTAATCTTATCTTATCTTTCGGTTGGGGAGGTGTAAATGGGGGTACGATGTGTGCCCGGGGAATAATGAAGATCCTGTTATGATAATTATTCATTTGAGTAATAAAATTTGGTATTATGGTGGTTATTAGTTATATTTAGTTTTCAGAGTCGTCCGGGAATTTGTATATTAATTTTATTTCTTGATTCTTGATATACTTATAGTACTCGTACATAATTGAATTATTAATAAGTCTAGGTGTTGCGGTGCGGTAATATTATCATTTAAATCATTTTAAATAAATTTTATAAAATAATTGAATTAATAAGTATTTATTTTATTTTCTGTATCGGTAGGAAATTGATGATTAGTTTTAAGTTAAATTTTTATGTTTAAATAGTTTAATGTTCATGTTAATTCTTGTAGCAGTAAATAACCATTATTTAATTGGAGATAAAAGAAACAGTAATAAGGAAATAAGTGTTGTTATTTTAAATTTCTTTTAATTATTTTATCAGGTAAATTAATGAAAGGCGGACAGGGGTATAATTAGAGCATTAATAATTTTTAAGTCCTGTTTTAGATTTAGGATTTAGGGAGTTATGAGTATCCGGCCCTGGATTCCAGAGAAATGATCATCTTATAATGTTATAAATTTAGGGAGTCCTGAGTATCCGGCCCTGAATTCCAGAGAAATGATCATCTAATAATGTAGTTAGATTGTGCTGTCTTGTGCTAATCTTTTTATTATGTTGTGTTTTGTTTATTAATGTATATTAATTAGTTTAGTTTAAAGAATATTTATCTCTTCCTTAATATGTTAATAAATAATCCAATTTTCAGAATATAATATAGTTCCAAAATTAATCATTATTATAGGGATTAAATTAATCCTAAGTTTCAGAATTAAATTTTAGCTTGAATCAACCCTCCAGGATCAAGAAGTAGTAAATTAGCTGTAGTTTAGAAATTGTGTTGTCCTGTGCTAACTATTTTACTATATAATTACTAACAATTTACTAACTATCGGCTATACCTAGGTGTCTGTAACCGGGCCGATTCTGTCACTTCTAACTATCCTATCCTATCCTTCGGTTTTGTTATGTGTGAAAGAGTGCACGGTGGGACCCGGCCAGGGGTGGACATGATGCTGTCACATTTATGTGATATCGCGGGTGATTGTGCTCTCCTTGTTGTAATGGTGCTTAGGTATCTTCAGTAAGGAAAGCATTCACCTGTGTTATAAAGTTGGTGTGACAGTTTAATGACCACATCACTAACACGGGATTTCTTGCTTCATAAGCTTGGCCGTGCATTCACATCAATCAATCAATCAATCAATCAAACAACTCAACGAATTAAGCCCCATAGGGCCTTTGCAAAAAAATTTTGAAAGTTGTTAATAAATCGACGAATTTCGTTTGGAATAAGGACGTTATTCTCTATTATACCAAATAGCATAAATCTCAGAGATTGGCTCATATAGTGACTATATAGGTTGTAAAGGGCATACATTGCGGAATTGAAATCACTCAGTGCCATTTTGATATGAGCCGTAGGGCTCTTTCAAAAAAAATTTGAATATTAATAAATCGACGAATTTCGTTTGGAACAAGGACGTTGTTCTCTATAATACCAAATAGCACGAATCTCAGAGATTGGCTCATATAGTGACTATATAGGTTGTGAAGGGCATACATTGCGGAATTGAAATCACTCAGTGCCATTTTGATATGAGCCGTAGGGCTCTTGCAAAAAAATTTTGAAAGTTGTTAATAAATCGACGAATTTCGTTTGGAACAAGGACGTTGTTCTCTATTATACCAAATAGCAAAAATCTCAGAGATTGGCTCATATAGTAACTATATAGGTTGTAAAGGGCATACATTGCGGAATCAATATCACTCAGTGCCATTTTGATATGAGCCGTAGGGCTCTTGCAAAAAAATTTTGAATGTTGTTAATAAATCGCCGAATTTCGTTTGGAACAAGGACGTTGCTCTCTATTATACCAAATAGCAAAAATCCCAGAGATTGGCTCATATAGTGACTATATAGGTTGTAAAGGGCATACATTGCGGAATCGAGATCACTCAGTGCCATTTTAATATGAGCCGTAGGGCTCTTGCAAAAAAATTTTGAATGTTAATAAATCGCCGAATTTCGTTTGGAACAAGGACATTGTTCTCTATTATACCAAATAGCACGAATCTCAGAGATTGGCTCATATAGTGACTATATAGGTTGTAAAGGGCATACATTGCAGAATTGAAATCACTCAGTGCCATTTTGATATGAGCCGTAGGGCTCTTGCAAAAAAATTTTGAAAGTTAATAAATCTCTGAGATTTTTGCTATTTGGTATAATAGAGAACAACGTCCTGGTTCCAAACGAAATTCGGCGATTTATTAACATTCAAAATTTTTTTGCAAGAGCCCTACGGCTCATATTAAAATGGCACTGAGTGATTTCAATTTTGCAATGTATGCCCTTTACAACCTATATAGTCACTATATGAGCCAATCTCTGAGATTCGTGCTATTTGGTATAATAGAGAACAACGTCCTTGTTCCAAACGAAATTCGGCGATTTATTAACTTTCAAAATTTTTTTGCAAGAGCCCTGCGGCTCATATTAAACAAAATGGCATTGAGTGATTTCAATTCCGCAATGTATGCCCTTTACAACATATATAGTCACTATATGAGCCAATCTCTGAGATTTTTGCTATTTGGTATAATAGAGAACAACGTCCTAGTTCCAAACGAAATTCGGCGATTTATTAATATTCAACATTTTTTTGCAAGAGCCCTACGGCTCATATCAAAATGACACTGAGTGGTTTAAACTCCGCAATGTATGCCCTTTACAACCTATATAGTCACTATATGAGCCAATCTCTGAGATTTTTGCTATTTGGTATAATAGAGAACAACGTCCTTGTTCCAAACGAAATTCGTCGATTTATTAACAACTTTCAAAATTTTTTTGCAAGAGCCCTACGGCTAATATCAAAATGGCACTGAGTGATTTCAATTCCGCAATGTATGCCCTTTACAACATATATAGTCACTATATGAGCCAATCTCTGAGATTTTTGCTATTTGGTATAATAGAGAACAATGTCCTTGTTCCAAACGAAATTCGGCGATTTATTAACATTCAAAATTTTTTTGCAAGAGCCCTACGGCTCATATTAAAATGGCACTGAGTGATCTCGATTCCGCAATGTATGCCCTTTACAACCTATATAGTCACTATATGAGCCAATCTCTGGGATTTTTGCTATTTGGTATAATAGAGAGCAACGTCCTTGTTCCAAACGAAATTCGGCGATTTATTAACAACATTCAAAATTTTTTTGCAAGAGCCCTACGGTTCATATCAAAATGGCACTGAGTGATATTGATTCCGCAATGTATGCCCTTTACAACCTATATAGTTACTATATGAGCCAATCTCTGAGATTTTTGCTATTTGGTATAATAGAGAACAACGTCCTTGTTCCAAACGAAATTCGTCGATTTATTAACAACTTTCAAAATTTTGTTGCAAGAGCCCTACGGCTCATATCAAAATGACACTGAGTGATTTAAATTCCGCAATGTATGCCCTTTACATCCTATATAGTCACTATATGAGCCAATCTCTGAGATTCGTGCTATTTGGTATAATAGAGAACAACGTCCTTATTCCAAACGAAATTCGGCGATTTATTAACAAATGGCACTGAGTGATTTCAATTTCACAATGTATGCCCTTTACAACCTATATAGTCACTATATGAGCCAATCTCTGAGATTTATACTATTTGGTATAATAGAGAACAACGTCCTTGTTCCAAACGAAATTCGTCGATGTATTAACGACATTCAAAATTTTTTTGCAAGAGCCCTACGGTTCATATCAAAATGGCCCTGAGTGATTTCAATTTTGCAATGTATGCCCTTTACAACCTATATAGTCACTATATGAGCCAATCTCTGAGATTTTTGCTATTTGGTATAATAGAGAACAACGTCCTTGTTCCAAACGAAATTCGTCGATGTATTAACGACATTCAAAATTTTTTTGCAAGAGCCCTACGGCTCATATCAAAATGACACTGAGTGATTTAAATTCCGCAATGTATGCCCTTTACATCCTATATAGTCACTATATGAGCCAATCTCTGAGATTCGTGCTATTTAGTATAATAGAAAACAACTTCCTTGTTCCAAACGAAATTCGGCGATTTATTAACTTTCAAATTTTTTTTGCAAGAGCCTTACGGCTCATATCGAAATGGCACTGAGTGATTTTAATTCCGCAATGTATGCCCTTTACAACCTATATAGTCACTTAATGAGCCAATCTCTGGGATTTTTGCTATTTGGTATAATAGAGAACAACGTCCTTGTTCCAAACGAAATTCGGCGATTTATTAACAACATTCAAAATTTTTTTGCAACAGCCCTACGGCTCATATCAAAATGGCATTGAGTGATTTAAATTCCGCAATATATGCCCTTTACAACCTATATAGTCACTATATGAGCCAATCTTTGAGATTTTTGCTATTTGGTTTAATAGAGAACAACGTCCTTGTTCCAAACGAAATTCGGCGATTTATTAACTTTCAAAATTTTTTTGCAAGAGCCCTACGGCTCATATCTAAATGGCACTGAGTTATTTCAATTCCACAATGTATGCCTTTTACAACCTATATAAACACTATATGAGCCAATCTCTGAGATTTATGCTATTTGGTATAATAGAGAACAACGTCCTTATTCCAAACGA
The DNA here is from genome assembly GCA_958295665.1 of Tipula vernalis. Lineage (NCBI taxonomy): Eukaryota > Metazoa > Arthropoda > Insecta > Diptera > Tipulidae > Tipula > Tipula vernalis. The sequence goes on from OY282560.1 coordinate 287,285,849, forward strand.
AATTCGTCGATTTATTAACAACATTCAAAATATTTTTGTAAGAGCCCTACGGCACACATCAAAATGGCACTGAGTGATTTAAATTCCGCAATGTATGCCCTTTACAATCTATATAGTCACTATATGAGCCAATCTCTGAAATTTATGCTATTTGGTATAATAGAGAACAACGTCCTTATTCCAAACGAAATTCGTCGATTTATTAACTTCAAAATGTTTTTGCAAGAGCCATACGGCTCATATCAAAATGGCACTGAGTGATTTCAATTCCGCAGTGGTTGCCCTTTACAACCTATATAGTCACTATATGAGCCAATCTCTGAGATTTATGCTATTTGGTATAATAGAGAACAACGTCCTTATTCCAAACGAAATTCGTTAATTTTCTAAATTTTTTTGCAAGAGCCCTACAACTCATATCAAAATATGAAAGTGGTGCTGGACTGATTTGTTGAAAAGCATTTTGGAAATGAGTGTTAGAAATTATTTGAGGCTTGTTTTATTTGAATACTTTTATTTTTGGTTAATACATTGTTAAAAGAAGTATGTACACTCGCATAAACATGTGTCCTAAAACTAATTTTTTATTTTGTCCAAAAAATTAACAATGTAAACTCGCATAAATTTTTGTCCAAAAAAGTGTCCAAAAACTTCACACCGGTATGTAATCGAAAATGTTCTAAAAAATTGGATTGACAGAATGGGGTACTACAAAGCCAGCCGTGGAAGTCATTTGAATGAAATTGTGTTCCATTCTTAATGGCAATGTATATAGTTACGAAGTGTATATAAGCTGGTTTGAGGATTGAGTTAGACGTTGAGTTTAGCGTTGAGTTGGGGTTGAGGTAGAGTTGAATTGGGGTTCGGTAAGAATGAGCAGTACAGCTAGGCTTTAGCTTGAGTTGATTTGGGTTGTGTTAAATGTTGAATTGAGTTTAGGTTGGGCTAAGGTCGAACTGGAATTAAGTAGGAATTGAGTTGAATCAGCTTTTCAGTTGAGAATTTATTTGTTGGTTTAAGGAAATTATGTTGGGTATTGAGTTAGTGTTTAAGTTGAATCTTGAGTTTGGGTTGAGTAGAGTTTTTGTGCGCGCGCAGTTTTCGGAGTTGCATTGCCGTTGAGTTGGAGTTGAGTGAAGGGTTCAGCATGGAATTCACCTGGGTTGGTTTGAAGGTTGAATTTTAAGTTAGCTTGAGTTGGGTTCATGTACGTACATATTTTTTCGAACCATGTTGATGATGGAGTTGGGTTTGGCATTGAGTTTGAGGTTGAGTTTAGGGCTGAGTTTGAATTAATTTGGAGGTTAAGTTGAGGGTTTATTTTTACATACAGTTTGTCAAATCGAGTTTATTTCTGGAATGAGTTTGCAGTTGAGTTCGGCACTGAGTAGGGGTTGAGATTTGGTTGAAACTGGGGTTGAGTTTGAGTTAAATTAGGGTCGAGTGATGAGCTCAGTTAGGGGATTATATTGGGGTTGAATTGAAGGTTAGATTGAGTTAATTTAAGTTGAGTTTATCTACGCATTGTTGATTAGGTGTTGATTTAAAGTTTAACTGTTTAGTTGAATTAAGGTTGATTTAAATTGAGGTTTCAGTTGAAGGTTAGATTGAGTTGCTTTACGGTAATATACGCATTTATTTTTTCGGATCATGTTGATTTGAGAATTGAATTGGTCGTTGAGTTGGAGGTTTAGCTGAGGGATGAGTTGGAGCGAGTGTGAGGTTAGGTTGAGGTTGAGTTGGAGTTGAGTTATGAGTTCAATTAGAGATTTATTTTGGGGTTGAGTTGGGGGTTAGGTTGCCTTCAATAACGTGTATAGTTTTTAGGACCGTGTTGGCTTGGGGATTAAGTTGTGTGTTGAGTATCGGGTTGAGCGAGGGAATGCGTTTAGGTCGAGTGAGGGGTTTTGTTCTTAATTTATTTGGGGGTTGAATTAGAGGTTAAATTGAGTTCGTGTTTTTAAAGTTCATTTCCTCATATAGTTTTTTGGACCGTATTGATTTGAGGATTGAGTTAGGCATTGAGTTTGGGGTAGAGTTAAGTGTTGTATTGAATCTTGATTTATGGTCAAGTAAGGGATTAATGGGTTCCGTTAGGGAGTTATTTGGAAATCCAACTTCTAGTTAGATTAAGTTGACTTACGTCGAGTTCACGTTGTGATCATATCGTGAGGTGTAAGCCCTTAATATTTTTAATGATGAATATCTTTGTTGTAAGCAAGTCTGATGGTGAGTCGACTTTAGAAGAGTAATTGAGCTCGATATGTGAACAGTTGGGCTAAACGAACTTTGTGACTGAAGTTCCACCCCAAAAAATGTTTAATACCATCCCATTAGAAAATGTTTCAGTAAGCATAATATTAGTGAACATTTGTTTCGCTGAATTCATTTTTCAGGTGAAAAATCATTTTGTTTTTATTGACCATTGGCCAAAACGTGTAAAGAGATTTATTTTCGTGGTGAATTTATATTATTCAGGTTATTTCCTGACCCAATGGAAATGGAATTTGGTTTGTTGATTATCAGCAATATATTTTTAATGTTTACTAGGTAATACATATGTATGTGATTGGTCCTAAGGAAATTCGAGGAATACGGCAGTTCTCATTGTACATAGTTTTAAAAGAAAACCCTATGGGATATAATCTGTGAAACGAAATTTTAAAAAGCCATGTCCTCGTATCAGTATGTATAATACAAAGTGAAGAAGCAACAATCTCGGGTAAAAGAAACAAAGAACAAAGGAATCAGTCAATTAGAGTTAAAAGTTTGCTCGAAAAAACTTTCTAGTGTTCCTAAAAAATTCTGAAAGCAGCTTTCAACGTCACTTTCAACGAGTCTTAATTAACAAAGTAGTTGTGCTGTACACGCACCAACGTCATATTTTGGACCGACATTTCATTATTAACACAACCGGTTAATCTAGTGATCTAACTATAATCTGAGTAACAAATCCAAGTTTCTATCGTAAAGCAAACAACAAAATGATCATAAACTATAAAAATCATAATAAATATAATTAGGGAGATTGGTAACCATTCCACATACTTATTAATATTAACAATAGGAAATTAAATATTTTAATAGCGTTAACCTTTTGCGACCGTATTAATTAAAACATATACTTCGACGTACGCTTATTCGTTCTCAAAGTGTTAATTTTGCCTTTAATTACAATTTTATAATATCGTGTAATCATTTCAAGACTACCTTCTCTGGATAAAAGCAGACGTATGTACGTAAAACATACTAAAGTAATGAAAAAGTTTTAGAAATTATTTCAAGCACGTATTTCTCCCATTGCTTCACTTTTATTTTTACGTTTCCTCTTGTATGAATTTTCTCGTATAATAAATTAACTTTCGTAATCTTATTTTGAAGATGGTTTGTAATTAAAGCACAGTATATAGATTAGACGATTTTTTTTTGTTATTGATTAGAACACCAAAAAAAGGATTAACGTGTTACAAAACGTGCATTCATAAATTACTTTGACTAATGTATAACTCTATATGTTTTCAGAAAAATGGGTTATCGCTTACAGTTCACGATTCTAGTGTTAGTACTATTAACCACTGAGTTGGAAGCAATAACCGAATTACTACAAACGGCCGGCGATATAGTAACAGCTGGAATAGATACAGTACAAGCAGTTGCCGAAAAAATACCAGATTTAATTCCAGATCCAAGCAGAATATTTTCACTGGGCAAAGACGCGATTGCTGGGTTACCATTTAAAGTACTTATCAATGCAATCAATCAAGTCTGTTCAGTTGCTTTGGCTGGCAATGGGGTAATATCAAAGTATACGCCAGATGTAAATGAGATGACATTGGTATTAATTACACCGTCCAATAATGTTACAGTACCGCTACTTGAGCCAGAAACATTATGGGCTAATCCGCTTTTTGATCACAAATTAAATACAGCCTTGCTAATTACCGGATGGGGAACTGATGTGAGTGATGATGACCAAGAAACAACGACCATTAATACAATTTATAATGCTTACAAGGCTCGCGGTAACCATAATTTTGTGGTTCTCGATATGGCTCAATTTATTGATACGCTATACTCTTGGTCGGCATTTAATACCGAAGAAATTGGAAAACATTGTGGAAATGCTCTGGCGAAATTAACAGACGTTTATTCAAGCGGAAAAATTCATGTGATTGGATTTAGTTTGGGTGGACAAATTGCTGGTTCGGCTGGTCGATACTACTATGCGAAGAAAAATAAACTACTTCCACGAATTACTGGTTTAGATCCGGCCAATCCATGTTTTAATGAGGGCGAATCATTAAATGGGCTCTATCGAGGTGATGCAGAATTTGTTGATGTTATTCATACAAACAATGGGGCACTCGGTGTGCAATATCCAATTGGCGATGTCGACTTTTATCCAAATGGGTTAGTTTAATATTAAACCGGGTAAGTGTGATTATTAATAACGCTTTTTTTTAAAAACATTTTAGGGTTTCCGTTCTTCAACCAGGATGTTTGTTAATTACTTGTGCTCACACTCGGGCAGTGCATCTGTATGCTGAAACAGTCAAAAACGAAAATAGTTTGATGGCAATAAGATGTAATTCAATTTTATCTTTGGATGCTGGAACATGCCCTGGAGAACCTATTCCAATGGGTTATGCTACACCAAAAAATGCTCGAGGTAATTATTTCCTTAAAACTGAAGCTTCGTCACCATATGGCAACAACTATAAAATGGATTAACAGTAGCCCGTTAATTATAACTAAACTGTAGTTTATTTGTTTAATAGAAATAAAGTTGTGTTGCAAATTAAACCACACATTATCATCAACGTCTCTCGTTAAAATAAGTTAGGTGGAGGTATTTCAAAGCAGTCTGAAGATAATATTATCGTCTAGACTTGTATTATTTTCCGCGTTTGAAAAAATTTGCAGAATCTGCGCAGGAGGAATATATTTGTGGCTTCAAATATCAAGCTTAACCCCAAGCCTGAGTTTATTTCAACCAGATTGCCACGTTCTACCTCTGATAACTCAACAAAATGGTGAAAGAGAACAATTTTAATGGTGGCCGCGCACCATACTGACCGCATATTGACATAAAATTAAAAAATCGATCTCGAATTTAGTGCATTACATTAATAAAACTTAAACATTTTACGGTATGCAACAGTACACCACAGCTCGCTGTAAAAGTGAGTGAATACGGTATGCAACAGTACACCACAGCTCGCTGTAAAAGTGAGTGAATATCATTTCAGCTGCTGCTAAACGTACCTCTTTCGTTTTTGAAGCGACACCAGATGTAAGCCACATGGCTTTCTGAAGCTGTGTTTCTTATTTGCGCTCTGAAGGTTTTTTCGGTTTGCATAAATATTTCGATTTCTAAGATTGGTTTTAGCTTCGCTATCTTCTCGTCACTCAAACCGGTTATCTATGCTAATACTTTACTGCCTAAATCTATCGTTCATAGCGTGACCATACGACCTGGTTTCTTCCGACATATTCTGGCTTTTCAAACTTCAGCGAGCGTCAGCGAAAATGCCTTAAATCGTCCTGGTTTTTAAACATTTTGTAATTTAATTTGAAAAGCTGAACTTTTCCAAAACTATATACTCATTATAACCAACATCCAAAACCATAAACTGAACACAATTTCAAAATATATTCTTAATTCAAGTATGAAAATTCCTAACCTAAAATAAAAATGAAACAAAATTACAATATACCAACGGCAAAAAAAAAAACACGAATTGTTGTTATAATAATGCTGTATTTGGTTAGATTCCCGTTATTTTATTTAAATAAAAACATGGATCTGTCCGATCTCCTATCTAAACCAAACCCAACTAATTCTGATCTAATATTAGCCATAGCTCTAAGCTCATGGATGCCAATAATCTTAAACACGAAGAACTCGAAAAATGCTCCAACAAAATAAAAAGTAACCTGGAATCAGCAGTAGCAGAAATAAAATCGGAAATTGATAAGATAAACAAAAAAGTTGAGTGCCTTGAGCAGGATATGTTTAAAACCAACACATTAGTGTATTCACTCCAAAACGAGATCAACTACATTAAGCAGAGAGCGCGTAAATGAAATTTTGATATCTGTAATTCTACCTGGCATTAATGACCCGGCAGAAGTATTAAAAAAGTTGAGTGATACCTATAAATTCAATATTGAAACCATAAATTCTTATTTTATGAGGGCAGTTAGTATTAGGCGAAATGGACGCAGTTTGAATGTAATTAAAAATCAAATTACTTTGACGTCAAAAGTTCGAAGTAATTAGCTTTTATAACTTAGTCAACTTTACCCTAACCATGGAAATGGAAAATCCCAAACCATGATAAGTATTCGAGAAAAATTAACGACTTTCAATATACAAATATTTAAAAGGTTATTAGAATTGAAGAAAAAGGGAAAAATTATACGATCGCACAATGACGTCACCAAATTAGATCAATAACAACCAGCTGTCTTGATTTTTGAGTTGATTTTTTTATTTGTCCCGCTAGTAGTGATGTAATCACGAAAAAAAATTGTTCCAGATTTTCACATTTCTCGACGAATTAGGTTACGCATCCCGTGGTGTCCTTCCTTCCGTCGATCCAGTCATAAATTTTTATTAGTTTTGTTTTGCCTCACATTCTCACAAATATGGATAGTTTTGGTAGAAACTTTGTACAAAGATTAATTTTAGTAATAAGCAGTTTGTGTTAACCTTTAGCTCCATTCGAGTGTAAAATAGAGGGGGTTGCAGTGGAAGAAAAAACTACCAAACAGATTTTCTTAAAAACGGAACCGACGATTTTTTTTGTTATGTTGATGATACATTTGACAATTTATCGTCTACTTGTTCACAAAATTTGAAGTCGATTGAAGCATTGCGGGGGGTCATTTTAACAAAACGGAGTAATATAAAGTTGATTATTTTCCGAGGTAATGTCGAACCTTTTGAAGAAATAATTTTCCACCGTTAATACACCCTCCAAATTCCAACAATTGTTACCTAGGTGCCTTTAAGACAAAATGAATAGATTACTGTGTAACATGGAATTTAAATTTCTAAATTTACCTAAAATATTTTGCTGATGGCAAATAATATCGTCAATATTAAAAAATAAATTATATCTAGTAAGCTTGTGAATATAGAAAGAGATTCCCATTTCTGTGACATTGACATTTCTGTGACGTTTTGTTGACATTTTAATGACTGAAATTTCAACAACATGTTGATCGATATATTACTTGTGAAATGCTTTCTTTAAAAGTAATAAATAATCTTGGTATTAAAGGTCGTATATAAATCTTAATTGCAAATTAATGTGAGACGCTTTTAAAAGAATATCACGGCATTAGAGTGGAGCAAGTTTAGGAGAATGGCGCTGGTAGATATATAAAATGAAATGCCATGTGACAAAGAGGTGGGATTTGGTGACAAAAGATAATTAACATTAATTCTGAAGTCCAGACTGAAGCGCTGAGTAAAGAATTACATCGGCCAATTCTCACGTTGCTCATATAATATTGTGATCTGAATAAACGGCTCAAATTTTTAGAATATAAATTTTGAACATTGTCGATGCTCTCTGAACGGAGTAATTTAAATTCATAAGGATTTTGAACAGTATACTAGGGATATATAGCTGGATCTAATTGTTAAAGGTCGAAGATGAAAAAAGGGCGAATGCGACTTTGATTGACGTATCAATTCTAAATAACCTACATAATTGGCGGCATGAGAGCAGAAGATTTATACTGTCGTGGCAAATTGACCGCTAGTAGTGCGCTGATCACCGCTTGAGAAACAGGGGTTTAGACAGACTATTCACTGAAATTTCAAAAATTTTCCGTACGCCTCAATTGTTAATCAAGCAAATATTGCGGTTACGTTTATCGAATAATTTAGTTAAGTAGCGAATAACAGCCAAGAGTGTGTTGTTATAAATGTTAGATCTTAATGTTATAGAGAATGCGGTACGATGGAGTTAATCTAGTATTATCTGTACAGAATATATTACGCCTCAACACAACTCGGCGCAATATTCATTTTACTCTAGCCTAATAAAATTCTGTATACCTGGTACGAGCCCGTACCAGACAAATGGTGCGTATTTTAAAAACACATACGGCCACGCGCTATGCCAATTTTTTTTATTTATGTGTGTTTTGTGTATTCGTTGCATGTAAAATCACCACTTACACGGTCACATTTCAAACACGTGTCATGCAGAAAATGTTGAGCGCCCACACACACACGCATACATATATGAGACCGTACTGCCCCAAAATAATATTTAACACATACATAATACACATATACATTTCAAACACACACAACAAGGAGTCACGTCATAATTACACCATCTCGCCAGCAACACGACGAACAATGGCAGTCATACCATTATCATCATCATCTAAGCTATCAGCGACAGGGCCGACAATGGCAGGTCCAACAACAGCAGCAAACATTGCCGCCATTGCCATCACCAGCACAATCGTCAGCGCTAACATCTGCATGAGCACCATAGACGAGCAGTAGCAACCGCAGTAACGTAATCACCAGTAGCGCCTACGCGACAGCAGCAGCAACAACCATCACGACAACACCTTTCATATTTTTATATTTTGTAAATTTTCCACAAAATTAAAATTAATAAAATTTCATTTTGTTTTCCGTTTCATTCAAATGGCTCGCTCCAACGTCGTATGGCAAAAGGACGCCCAGCCATACAACAGCTTCAGTCGAGATTCACTTCGACCGTCGCCGAATAACATTTCATGCCGCAGGGACACAGCCGGGACTCACTTCGGCTGTCCCCTCACACAATTCGGGACTCATATCGACAAAATCTATCATATAAAATTATTGTTTTCCATTTTTTTTATATGTAATTTTCGATCAGCGATTGATTCGTTCGCGCGGATTATATAATCGACCTGATTATAGGCAACAATCTCCTCCCTTACATACAGCACACATAGTCTAGTTAATGATTTTCGTTACCAAATATTTCAGCCATTCTTCCATTAATTTCAATCATCACATTCACAGGGAGGTGAAAAAACTTGCGGCGGAGTCCTGTTTCGGTACACTCAGTTACTCATTCGCTTACTACCTTAAATAATTCGTTCACAAAATAGCTCACACACGAACATATCGATATACCAAACAATACCAATTTTGGCGGGATGTGACACGACTTTAGTCACGTTACTTGAAATAACACGACTGTGACAATTGGGGTGTAAAATTATAATCAGTCTCGTTTCGGATTTTACGTCACATGCACGAGCGCTCTTCGCGCGGTATCAAATTGGTACAAAATGGTGGTGCGAAAATATGAAATTAAATATCCTTGTAAATATAAATAAATAATGGAAATACGAAATTGCGTAAAACAAAGTTCAATGCATTTTTTTTGTAGGTATTGTTTTATTATTATAGTAGTGTACATCTTCTATAATAAAATGATCTCACCCACAATGCATTTCGCTCAGTTCTGAAAATGTTGTCTATAGAAGAAGATGTGCGCAAACGAATGATTTCCAAATACTTGGAAAATTCCGAATTGTCGGATTTAAGTATTTTCAAAGAGTTGAAAATACCGAAATCAACAGTGTATAGTATTTTAAAGTGATACAGAGACACATTATCAACTGAAAGAAAAAAGGTAGCGGTAAAAATCACCCGGTAAAATGCGTAAAAACGCACGTCGTGTAATATTTTCAGAGGAATCCCAATTTTTCAGTACGTGATATAGCAAAAAAAGTTAAAATGTCGTTGTCTTATGTTTAGAAAGTAAAAAAAACGTTCTGGGTTATACACATTTAAAGTACAAAAAGCACCAAACCGTAACGATAAACAGAACACGAGCGCTAAAAAACGCGCACGCAAGCTATATGAACAGATGTTAACAAAGTTTGATTGTGTGGTGATGGACGACGAAACTTATGTTGTTAAAATTTCAAACAGTTGCAGGGATTGGAATATTTTACTTCCAAAAACAAACAAAGTGTTCCAGAAAAATTTAGAAAGAAAAAATTTCAAAGCTTCCTAAAAAATAGTTGGTTTGGCAGTCGATATGTTCATGTGGAAAGCGCAGTCAACCTTTCATATAGACAGGTACCATTAATCAACATATATACTATATGAAAACGTGCTTACAGAAACGACCCTTGCCCATACTTAAAAACGATGAAATATCCTGTGTATCCACTATGTTTTGGCCGGATCTTGCATCATGTCATTAAGCGAAAGATGTGATCGAATGGTACACTTTGAATAATGTGCATGTTGTACCGAAAAATATGAACTCACCAAATAGTCCGGAGCTTCGACCTGTGGGAGACATATTGGGCTGTGGTTAAAAAATAACTGAAACGGACCCGAGGGGAAGCAAAAACGATTAATGATTTCAAGAAAAAATAGAAAAAGGCAACCAATTATGTAACTGATACCACTGTAAAAAGTATGATGAGCATTATGAAGAAAAACACACACCAAACCTTACTTGGTTCCATAACGGAACTATTAACGGCCGGTCGCTCTATAAACGAAATATTGGAAGACTATGTTGTTCCCTAAGCACCGTGTGCATAGGCGATTATTTCATGCTTATATTGCCAGAGTCGTGAATGAATACTTGGCAGATGTAAATACTTCGAAGAAGACATGGTCGGCAACAGGTCCCGATTTGAATAGTATAGAACATGTTTGGGACATTCCTGGTAGAAGGAGAGAAATTCGGTCTCGTATTCCATCTCCGAATCCGATGGAACAACTTTAAAGCGTGCTCTTAGACGGATTGGACGATATCTCACAGTGCGTTATCCAACAGATTATCAAAACTATGGGACGAAGGATGACAGCGGTGATTCAAGCGTGGGGGTATGGGGCAATACATGCTACTAAACATTTTTTGTTTGTTAATTCTGATTTATTTTTGTGATGTTTATGTTTGAAAAAATTTAAATAAAATTTTTAAAACTATCTATTGTTTGGTTTTTATTTTAAAATTTGAAAACCTCAACACTACATGTTTAGAAAGCGTAGGGCCGTACCCATATTTTCTAAGCTTGTTTAGAATGACCTAGAATTTGGTTTTTGTTTCATGTTTTCAGCTAGTGCGTTTCAAGAGATGTTCACATTTCACAATTTAGTTATAGGTCATGATGTGGAGTAACTAAATAAATACAGCCACAAGCGGTTCCAGATTCCTAAAACAAACATAATCTAAATTAAAATTTATATATCCTCCTCTATAAATGAATTTTGTTGGACAAATTGGATTTAAAATTTTAATTAAGTTTATGAGTCAAATGATAATTTTTCTGCTGATTGTTTTGTCATACCTACTATCCCGTTTATTTGAGTTCCGTTTTTCAAAAAAATTTAAAAATAATTTTTTACTAATTCATTAAATATTGGTGTAGTTCTCAACTAGAAAATAAATATATAACCAAACCGATAATTAATATAAATATTAATTATTTTACTAAAAATCAGGGAAGTCCCGAAATTCCCCCACTCTCGAAACAAAAAACGGGATTCCGAGATTTCGTTTGAGGAACTTAGTAATCAAATCACATATTACTCAAAATAACAAGGTTGTTGTTAGCACAGTTTTGTTTTGCTTAATATTTGTCTATTGAATTATTTCCTTCTTATCTTGTTATGATTGACTGAAAAAGTCAACGACATAACAACACAAATAGTTTATTTATGTAACATTTCGCAGAGACCAATTCAATTTGAATTTTTCGATTTAAAATTTATGCATTTATGCATTTAATACTTTAGATTAGGTCGTAAAAAGTTATAATTGGATAAATCAAATGCCTCATACTCAGATGTAGGAGGCATTCAATTGAAGTGATTTATGTACAATCAAACATCTAAAAGTTTAGTAAGAATAATCATAATAAACACTAGGTACTTAAAATTACACTTAGCTTTAAATAGTTGAACCATCTTCTTACCTGAAATAGAAAACAAAAAAATATTTTGTTAGAATAATACGAATTATAGTGCTTTGAATAGGTGTGTATCCTAGCCAAGTTATATTATTCCTATAGCCAAGTCATATGAAATAGGGAATTGATTTGTTATTGATTAGGTGAAATGTTTCTTAAACCAAATCTGTTAAAGCGGGTTTTACTAAACGTGGCTACCTGACCAACGTCATTGCGAGACGAAAGACGTAACGAACTTAATGTGTTAATCTTGTAATTGCATTTTTTTTTAAATATTTTAATGTGTTTTCAAAGAATATACCATGATATTTTATACAGCATTATCGAAGCCCTCAATATTCAAGTCGAAATAGTAGAGTGCAATGCTTACTGAAAAAAATCAAATAAAACTTCAAAACTGGTATTCCTGTAATAAACGGCATGTACAAAAATACAATAGTGGGATTTTATTTTCTTATGTTTTGTATTACAAGCATATTTCACCACATAAAAACAATCTTACTATAAAAGAGTTTGGGAAAGAATATTAACGTAGTATTTGTGAACGGAAACCTTACAACTGATAATAGGGTAAGTATTGTATACAGAGTAAGCATTGTAATCGCGAAAAAAATGTCGTGTCCGTCCTACCAGTCGTACATTTTCATTATTTTTGGTTTGCCTTCCATTCTCAAAAATATTGGCAGCTTTGGTCGAAATTTTGTACAAAGATAGATTTTAGTAAGAAGAATTTTGTTTTAACTTTTGCGTCCATTCGAAGTTAGAATACAAGGGGTTGTAGTGGAAGATATAACTGCTAAACAGATTTTGTGACAATATCATGTACCTGTTCATAAAAATTGAAGTCAATTGAATCACTGAGTGGCGTCGGTCATTTTAACAAAAAGAAGTAAAACAATATTATTGATATGTTTTCCAAGACAATGTCGAACTTTTCGAAGAAATATTTTTCTACGGTTAATACCAGAGCCTTCTTGAGTATAGAACCATAATCAATGAAGTACTTTTTAGAAGCTTTTTTAGTGGTATAACTTTTCACTGATTTCCATAGGAATCCATAGTAAAAATGGTGTTTTTTAGCTTCAAGTTTTTCAATAAAAATAGCAAAAATATTATAATATGTTTATATAAAAGTTTTCTACATATCTTTAACAACAATATACAAGAAGGTTATATTGGTATTAAATAAGAGACAAAGACAACGGTTTTTATTTTATAGAAAACCAATTTTGCTGTAAAATAAAAAATAAATAAAAAATGATGTCCTTGTCTCTTATATGGGGCATCAGAAGATTTTTCTCTTTTCGTGTCGTCTCTTTTCTCCTATTCGTTGTTTAAAATGTTTACAGAAAAATAAGAAAAAAAAATTATTTAATCACAAAATTATCACACGTTCCTATATTTTGTGAATTTGTTTTGAAATTTGAAATTTCCCCAGGTGGTAATTTTTCGTACGATTTTACCAAATTTTGATTGCCATCACTGCCACCTATGTTATGTATATTGATTTAATGACCAAACGAATTGTAGTAAGCTTTTATTTCAATTTGAGCAGCATGCTGTTGTTAAGAATTTTTTTTTTTAGTTTGGTTTAAATAACCGTGCGATTCTGACGCACAGTCACAGAGGTCTTAACTAAGAGATTTCTCTTAGTTAAGAGATTTCTCTTACCTAAGACTATTTTGCGATTCTGCACGTTCTCTTAGTTATGAGATTCTCTTAAAAAAATTCTTAGCTAAGACATAAGCATCACAACTTTGATTTTTCTCATAGTCGTATTAAACAAAAATAATTTTATCTTAGTAAGGTTTTGTACTCGAAAATTTTCTTTATTTTCCAGTGAATTTTTTTATTATTAAAAGCGGCATGTTGTTTAACGCTTGTCCTAGAGCCCTTGTTTTTAAATTATTTAAATAAAAAAAAACTTAAATAAAAATTTGAATAACGTATTTAAATAAAAATTACTAAAATTGGTTTTATTTATTTATCAACCACCAAAAATGTATGTAAAAATTGAAATTGACAGGTCTCCAAATATATTCTAATATATTTGGAGAGTTTTTAGAATACTACCAACAGAATACCAACTAAGAGATTCTCTTAAAAAAAACTTACCAAAATGTTTCTTAGCTGTGATACTTTTAACAGTCTTAACGTCACAAACGCATGGTAAGCCAATTATTACAGGCATGAGAAGTTAGTAAGAGAGTTAATAAAAAAATTAAATCAGGCAATACTAATAAAATTATGTAACATAACTCATGTGTGAAGTTATCCCAGCCAAGGGAGTAGATAAGCTATGTGGGTTCCAGCGTAAAATCACATGTTTTAAGTCTAAATTTGCTTTTTTGGCATTATTTCATATAAACGTCATCTATGAGAGAGATAGAGAGAGACAGTAAAGAGAATAGAGATTGTCACATAAAATATGCAGTTAAACTGTGAGTAAATTCTCTATCATAGATGACGTTTATATGAAATGATGCCAAAAAAAGCAAATTTAGACCTTCATAAGAAAATTTTGCGATGGAACCTGCATAGCTTATCAACTTACGGGGTTATATCCCACCCCAAATAGGGTGGATTTTTATATGTAAATTATAACAACATAAACGTTTACGTATGTTTTTTATATGTAGACTACAGTGCAACCAAGGTACCCCATTAAGTTTTAAAACGAAATATTTTAAAGTTAATTTTAATTTGTAAGCTTTAACAAAAGCTGGTTTTTAAAACGCAAAATTAAGAGATTAATTTAAACTGCAACTGCAATTATGATAAAGTTTGCGGATACCATAACCTCCCCCCACCTACATTAAAAAGATGTAAATTATGATTCATGATACATTTCACTCTAAAAATATACCACTCACACAAACCACTTTATTGCGCTGTAAGCCAATAAAATGTCGTTCATTTTGAACACGAATATACATGTCTAGAAATAAAGTCAGTAACAAAATTTTTACTTACCTAGGTAAGTAAAACCTTATCATTATATCAATTTAACTAAAATACACATCTAATTTAATGATTTAAATACTCGTACACTAAAATTAAATCTTGTTACAACACAAAATCACAGCAAGCGTTCACCAAACCAGAAAAGAAATGAATTAACCAAGAATCAAAAAACCGAATCGAACTGTCAAAAATTAAATATAAGGAAGGAATCATGGATTGCACAAAATATAATTGGCTAAACTTACATTTTCGACGCAAAATGAAATTCAGCGCCAATTTTTTAAAAGCAGCATGCTGTGCATTTTTTTTAATTCATTCATTTTCCAAAATAAGCGCTTTCACTGGATATATATCACTGGATGTCAATCATTTCCTTATATTTAATTGGCATTTTCTAAAATACATGGATATATGTCACTGGATGTCAATCAAGAAATGAAATGAGCATTTTCCAAAATAAACGCTTACACTGGATATCAGTCAAAAAATGAAATTATATCTCACTGGATATCAATTAAAAATAGGCATACCACAGCTTTTTCCTTTTATTTCCGTTGTAATGGAATTCCCAGAAAAGACAATTCCCAGAAAAATAATTTATATGGCTTAAAAGGTGGTATCAATAAGATACAGAATCGATTAAAAACATTCAAGAAGTTGTGGAACAAATAGCTCATTGGTCCATTACAACTGTCTCGAGGTGGATATATATATATATATATATATATATATATATATATATATATATCTATATATATATATAGCTCAATCGTCTCCCTACCTACTAGTCGTCTACACCTGTGTAATAAAATCCACCTCGAGATAGTTGTAATGGATCAATGAGCCACTTGTTCCACAACTTCTTGAATGATTTTAATCGATTCTGTTCTTATTCATACCACCTTTTAAGCCATATAAATTGTTTTTCTGGGAATTGTTTTTCGAGGAATTGTTTTTCTGGGAATTGTTTTTCTGGGAATTGTATTTCTGGGAATTGTTTTTCTGGGAATTGTTTTTCTGTGAATTGCTTTTATAGATTATATTGTTTTATTTATATTTGGTATTAATTTTGCTACTAACTAATTTTCACATTTGGTACTAATTTGGTAGTTTGGAAAATAATAATTTTGGAAATTTTGACGCAAGATTTAGTGCTATTTATGCTGTGTTTCTTTCTTATTTCCGATCTGATCGATCTACGGGTGTGAAGTTTGTCCTAAAATTAAACATTTGTCCTAAAAATTAATTTTACTGTGAATGTATTAGTAAGAATAATAAATCTCTCGTTATTATGAAATTTTACGTAAACTATTATTTTACTTATCTAATTTAAATTAAAAAAAACTTTTAAATAAACTTAAGTCTTAATTTAACTTGTCCAAAAAAACAATTTAAAAAATCAAAGTTCAATAGAAAAGTGATATATAAAAATGATTCAATCTGGTCCAAAAGATCGTAACTTAGTGGACACAACATTTTGAAACAGTCGGAGAACCCATCTATCCTAAAACAATGATAAAGACGTCATTCAGGATAGTAAAATATGTCCCTACTCGTACCTAAAAAAAAACTCAAAATTCTAGAAGATAAATGTCTTAGGCAGACGTTTTGCTTCCCTATATGTAAATTCATATAAAGAAATAAGGTAGTAAGTATATTAGCATAAAGTTGGACATTAAAAAATGCCTCCGTCTGGCCCTAATATCGTACCCAAATGGATATATGAGTTTAAGTTTAGGCGGCAGTCTCCTCAATAAGATAAGTGACTTAGGACAGACGTGTTGCGTTCCTTTATGCATGTAAGTTTGTATAAAGATGGATATTAAAAAAATTCTCAATCTGGCCCCAAGATCGTACCCAAGTGGACATACATTAATAAGGGTAGATGAGAATCCCCTCTATCTTAGAAATGTTACAACTTTCAAAAATCTAGAAGATATGTGACTTAGGACAGACGTGTTGCGTTCCTATATGTATGTTTGTATAAAGTTCGATATTAAAAAACTTTTTAATCTGGCCCCAAGATCGTACCCAAGTGGACATACATTAATAATGGTAGAGGGCAATCCCCTCTATCTTAGAAATGTTACAATTTTCAAAAATCTAGAAGATAAGTGACTTAGCACAGGCGTGTTGCGTTTCTATATGTAAGTTTGTATAAAGTTGGATATTAAAAAAATTCTCAATCAGGCCCCAAGATCGTACCCAAGTGGACATACATTAATAAGGGTAGAGAACCATCCCCTCTATCTTAGAAATGTTACAACTTTCAAAATTCTAGAAGATAAGTGACTTAGGACAGGCGTGTTGCGTTCCTATATGTAAGTTCGTATAAGGTTGGATATTAAAAAAATTCTCAATCTGGTCCCAAGATCGTACCCAAGTGGACATATATCAATAAGGGTAGAGGGCAATCTCCTCTATCTTAGAAATGTTACAACTTTCAAAAATCTAGAAGATAAGTGACTTAGGACAGGTGTGTTGCGTTCCTATATGTAAGTTTGTATAAGGTTGGATATTTATAAAATTTTCAATCTGGCCCCAAGATCGTACCCAAGTGGACATACATTAATATTCAAAAATCTAGAAGATAAGTGACTTAGGACAGGCGTGTTGCGTTCCTATATGTAAGTTCGTATAAGGTTGGATATTAAAAAAACTCTCAATCTGGCCCCAAGATCGTACCCAAGTGGACATATATCAATAAGGGTAGAGGGCAATCTCCTCTATCTTAGAAATGTTACAACTTTCAAAAATCTAGAAGATAAGTGACTTAGGACAGGTGTGTTGCGTTCCTATATGTAAGTTTGTATAAGGTTGGATATTTATAAAATTCTCAATCTGGCCCCAAGATCGTACCCAAGTGGACATACATTAATAATAGTAGAGGGCAATCCACTCTATCTTAGAAATGTTACAATTTACAATTTTCAAAAATCTAGAAGATATGTGACTTAGGACAGGCGTGTTGCGTTCCTATATGTATGTTTGTATAAAGTTGGATATTAAAAAAATTTTAATCTGGCCCCAAGATCGTACCCAAGTGGACATACATTAATAATGGTAGAGGGCAATCCCCTCTATCTTAGAAATGTTACAATTTTCAAAAATCTAGAAGATAAGTGACTTAGCACAGGCGTGTTGCGTTCCTATATGTAAGTTTGTATAAAGTTGGATATTAAAAAAATTCTCAATCTGGCCCCAAGATCGTACCCAAGTGGACATATATCAATTATGGTAATGGGCAATCCCCTCTATCTTAAAAATGTTACAACTTTCAAAAATCTAGAAGATAATTGACTTAGGACAGGCGTGTTGCGTTCCTTTTCGTAAGTTTGTATAAAGTTGGATATTGGCCCTCTACCTTTATTGATATATGTCCACTTGGGTACGATCTTGGGGCCAGATTGAGAATTTTATAAATATCCAACCTTATATAAACTTACATATAGGAACGCAACACGCCTGTCCTAAGTCACTTATCTTCTAGATTTTTGAAAGTTGTAACATTTCTAAGATAGAGAAAATTGCCTTCTACCCTTATTAATGTATGTCCACTTGGGTACGATCTTGGGGCCAGATTGAGAATTTTTTTAATATCCAACTTTATACAAACTTACATATAGGAACGCAACACGCCTGTCCTAAGTCACTTATCTTCTAGATTTTTCAAAGTTGTAACATTTCTAAGATAGAGGGGATTGTTCTCTACCCTTATTAATGTATGTCCACTTGGGTACGATCTTGGGGCCAGATTGAGAATTTTTTTAATATCCAACTTTATGCTAATATCAATACTACCTTATTTCTTTATACGAATTTACATATTGGGAAGCAAAACGTCTGCCTAAGTCATTTATCTTCTAGATTTTTGAATGTGTCTTTTTTAGATAGGGACATCGCCCAATATCCTTAATGATGAAGATAGAGCGGTTCTCTGACTGTCTCTAAAACTTGTGTCCACTATTAATTACGATCTTTTGAACCAGATTGAGAAATTTTTATATATCACTTTTCTAATGAACTTTGATTTTTTAAATTGTTTCTTTTTGATAATTTAAATTAAGACTGAAGTTTATTTAGAAGTTTTTTTGTAAATTTAAATTACATAAGTAAAATAATTTTTTTACGTAAAAATTCATAATAACAAGAGATTTATTTTTCTTACTAATACATTCACAGGATAATCAATTTGTAGGACAAATGTTAAATTTTATTACAAACTTCAAACATTTGTGCAGTCGCGTGAAGTTTGTCGCGTGAAATTTTAGGACAAGTTTAGGACAAGTACTCGATCTGAGTACTAAAAACCTACACAACTTTTTAGTACCCAGATCAATCAGATTGATTAGATCAGAAATAAGAAACACAGCTTTAGTAGAATATAAAGAAAGGAGTAGAATTTTCTTTCTTCATTTCTAAAATATGCCACTTTATTCAAAATGTTGTTGCAAAATCCCGTTGCAACGGAAATAAAAGGAAAAAGCTGTGGTATGCCTATTTTTTATTGATATCCATTGAGATATAATTTCATTTTTGGATTGATATCCAGTGTAAGCGCTTATTTTGGAAAATGCTCATTTCATTTCTTGATTGACGTCCAGTGACATATATCCATGTATTTTGAAAAATGCCAATGGAAATGATTGACATCAAGTAAAAATAAAAATAAATATCTTAAAAATGGAGACTTCATGGTTTTAATTTTATTTGTTGTAATTTGGTAGTTTGGAAAATACACAATAATATTTTTAGTTCTTAACAATTTAATTTTAGTTCTATAAAAAATTCGCATGTAGTTGTAAAAAAATCTTCTTTTAAAAAATTGGCGCTGAATTTCATTTGGCGTCGAAAATGTAAGTTTAGCCAATTATATTTTGTGCAATCCTTGATTCCTTCCTTATATTTAATTTTTGACAGTTCGATTCGGTTTTTTGATTCTTGGTTAATTCATTTATTTTCTGGTTTGGTGAACGCTTGCTATGATTTTGTGTTGTAAAAAGATTTAATTTTAGTGTACGAGTATTTAAATCATTAAATTAGATGTGCATTTTAGTTAAATTGATATAAAGATAAGGTTTAATAAGGTAAATAAAAATTTTGTTACTGACTTTATTTTCAGACATGTATATTCGTGTTCAAAATGAACGACGTTTTATTGGCTTACAGCGCAATAAAATTGTTTGTGTGGGTGGTATATTTTTAGGGTGAAATGTATCATGAATCATAATTTACATTTTTTAATGTAGGTGGGGGAGGTTATGGTATCCGCAAACTTTATCATGATTGCAGTTGCAGTTTAAGTAATTCTCTTAATTTTGCGTTTTAAAAACCAGCTTTTGTTAAAGCTTACAAATTAAAATTAACTGAAAAATATGTCGTCTTAAAACTTAATGGGATACCGTGGTTGCGCTGTAGTCTACATATAAAAAAACATGCGTAAACGTTTTTGTAATTTACATATAAAATCCACCCTATTTGGGGTGGGATATAACCCGGTACTTTACGCTGCTCAAGAATTTTATTATATTTAATCTAAATAAATATAATTTCATTAAAATCAAATCAATGAAAAACAAAGAAAATCGAATATGTACTTCTAAAAAACAAATTGATTTAAACAAAAAGTTCATTATTATCAGTATTGAAAATAAATCGCAGTATTTTCATTTTTTGTTATGGCGCGCCAAAATTAAAAATCTCTCGGATTGGAGCTACATAGTTTGCAAATGGGCATACAAGGGGCTAAATATTATGCTATTTTCACGATGATCGGTATGTTGCAAGTTGCCGAAATATGGCCTTCGTCTTGCAACTTAATAGCATTTACCCAGTTTTAATCAGTTTTTATTGTGGTGCGCCAAAACGAATTTATGATCGGTATCCTCTTTTGCCGTTTCCCTTTCTTTAGTTAAACTTCCTTTAAAGAACTTATAAACAAATTTGTCTATTATATTATTGACCTTTGCTTTTATCTGACTATTCTGAGTACTGTTCTAATTTTGTTGCTTATTTT
Source organism: Tipula vernalis (assembly GCA_958295665.1). Taxonomy (NCBI): domain Eukaryota; kingdom Metazoa; phylum Arthropoda; class Insecta; order Diptera; family Tipulidae; genus Tipula; species Tipula vernalis. Next base: position 287,306,799 of record OY282560.1, read on the forward strand.
ACACATTTTATTTGAAATTTTGTTTGGTGATTACGCAAAATTTAATATGCCTTTTGCAAATTTTTGCTTTGATGAGTTTAAACAAAATTAAGTTTTTGGATAAGGTACATATGTATGTATATATGCAATTTTACAATGTTTAAATTGTTTTACAATTAACGTTTGAAACTTATCACATAATTTTTAGCGGTTGACATCACTTATTGTAGTTTGCCGTACGATTATTGAGCACCATGCGTTTTGAGCTTTTGATGCGATTTTCCCTTTTCGAGAATTTACTCACACTTTAATTTTCTATTTTCCATGCTCGTGTGAAGGAAACTTGTGTTATTTCTGCAAAAGGGAAATTAGAAAATTCTCCTTTACACGACCGTGAAAAAGGTAAAAATTTATTTTAAAAACCTAACATAAACAAACAATAAATACCAGGGTATTCCAAACACGACAAGTACGCATCATGCATGCCTTGTGATAGCTTCTTTAGATAAATGTCGGTTTAAGCTTTGCACTTTTAACCTAGTTGCCTGGCTAGCACTGGCATAGATAATGAAACTTTAACGAACCAAACTTATTAAAGTGACTCTTAGTAACTCTAGTTTATTAGAAGGTTGGATTTGTTTGTTTCCATAAAAATGTCCACGTATCATTTTAAGTTACGACCAGAGGCTTTCAAAAAATAAAAACAGTTGTACATGATTACTTTTTATCAAAATTTGAATAAGCATACGGCCCAATATGCCCAGAACCTCCTCTCTAATACTTGTAATGAGTCATATTTATTGAAATTTTCTTTGTTTTTAGGATGGGGTAATTATCGATAGGTGTAAAACTATTCTGTCGCTCTCAAAAACGAATCGGGATGATATAATATCCATAATTATTGAGAAAATAATTTATAGTGATATATATCCACGACCGTGCGATTTCCCCAATATTATCGAACAAATTGGTGCTACATTTCCACAAGAAAAAAACGTAAAGGTAAGATTACTTCAATAATTTTTTATTTTTTAATAGAATTTTTTTTTAAATTTAGGAATACTACTTTATTCTGAGACAAGGCAAAACTAATCCTACGGGAAAATTATTTTGTAGATACGCAAATGAGCGTATCGCTCGAGCTCTTAAATTGGTGTCTTTTGATATTGTTTTAACTGATATTATAACTATAATAGTTTCCAGAACAGAAAATAAATGCTAATAAAAGTACCGACCCCGTAGGGATAAATTTTAGTAGATAAATTAGCTACGAGCGGCGACAATGATTTGTTTTAACAACATAAATGTAGTTAAGGTTTTGAATCGTTTTTCAAATCTTCTTTTAGAATAAGAAATAAAACAATTCCCCTATCCCCTCACCCTTTTAAATTACAAAACCACCAAACTTTTTCCCACCTACCCTACGACAATACTCGCTTCATAAACATCATCACCAATCCAACCACACCCTTCCACTATCAACATGTTAAAAAATATTTTTTTTTCGCTACTTTTACTAATTTGTCGTTGCATTTTAGTGGAATCACAGTAGTTTTATTATTTTTGTGGATGATTTTAACAATTTCCATTAGAAATGTATTTGAAATAAATGTATAGTATCGGTATATTACCAGCAGCTCGCTTCAAGCATAAAACTGAAAAAAACAAGCGAAAAGTAACGATTAGTGATGCTCATGAAAGTTTTGTCAAGCGCCTTACATGCATCAATGATTACCAAAACAAAGTTAATGAATTAGTGCAGAAGTATTATTTAATCGGAACAACAATTCAACCGTTTTTAATTATTATTGAAGGTGTATCTGAAAGCGACATTAAAAGTTTTTATTTATACATGTTTCGATAAAACACTTTATAAATTCGACTATTAAAGTATTATCTCTAGAATATCCCCAAGCTGGTCGTGGTCCTTGGGTATTCATTAAAATTTTTTTTTCAATATTAATAGTAAAAATGATTTAAAATCACCGATCATAACATCATGATGTTTTATAAGGTATATGTGCCTAAGATATTTCCCAAAGTTTATTAGCCTTAATCAAAGATAATATAGTGACATGAGATATTATAAATAGTAGAAAAAAGTTATTTCAGTACGGTGAAACTGAGGTGGGAAATATTTCACCACCATTAGTTTGTTAATAGACTTGCAAATTTAACTTAAAAATGACTGACTGCAAGTGAAATTTTAACATTTTCTAGATTTTTCTGATCCTAACATTTTCTAAGTTTTAACAATTCTTGTAGAAATGATTGATTTATTACTAAAACCAAATTATACTTCACAAGAATTGAATATATTACAAAATTTCGTTGAAAATCATGACTTACTGTACATCAAACTTTACGGTCCTACCTTAAAACCTAAACATCATTTTTTGGTCCACTATATTACGGCTATAAAAAAATGCGGGCCCTTAAAATTCGTTTGGTCAATGCGTTTTGAGGTAAAACATAAACAGGCAAAAATTTATTTTAATAATATTACTTCTAGAATAAATCCGCCTTGTACATTATCGATTAAATCTGGTATACAATTTTCTAAATTGTTAATAGACCATGAAAATGGCATTGATGCACCATTTAATTTAGATTCATTTGAAATGGCAGATCTAAGTAAAAAACAAGTTTTTCCAAAATAATTGGTAAAGAAAATTGAAATGTTAATTCAGCACAACTATCAACTAAATTGAAGTATAAAGAAACTTTATATAAAAATAATTATTATTTGGTGAGAAGCCTAAACTTATCATTTAAATTATATAAAATTGAAGCTTTATTTATGAAAAAGATAACTTATTTATTTTAAGTTACCCAATTGAAATAATCACCATTGACAAGCAGTTTCAATCATATGAATCTGGAAGAAAAATTGAAAATATTGTTGTTAAAGATATACTCGTATCTTATTTTACAAGTCCCCCTTTACATCTTACACGAATATATTTGTGGTAGTAAGTATTAATAAATACAAAAGTAACTATTAATTAGTAAAATAGTAAACCATTTCACAAATTGTTAACTAAGTAGTTCCACTGACCAAATAGTGCAGTGGTTAAGCTATCGGCGTTTGGAGCGGGAAGTATCGGAAGCTTTGAATCCCCACAGGAACCAGATGCAATTTTCATTAACCTTCACTCTGTGTATAGCTTACTATCACGTTGTCTGTGTATAGGGGTCAATCTGACCCCATGGATATCTTCATAGACTTCATAGGGAAAACAAATATAAATTGTTTATTTTTTATTACAAATTTATATTTTTATTGAAAAAATTATTAAATTCACAAGAAAATCACATTTTAATTAGTCAAATTTATGTTTTAAACAGATGAGTCATCTGACTCTACTTAATCTTCATCCGAAATAATTTTTTATCATTTGATGATGCTTAGTTTTGACAAAATGGCTCATTAAAAAAAAGATGTCTTCGTCGCGTGCTAACGGTCTTAGCAGTTACTTCTTCGTCTATTGATTCTCGTGTTATTGGTAACACTTTATAACCTATATTAGGTCGATTGCTGTCCTTATATTTTAAGCAGCTCAAACACGTTGGCCTGCACCGGTTGCATAACCATTCCTTTTAGAAACAATTTTCTTTAGAATGCCTTCCGAGTTTCATATAATTGTCTAGCCCCCTCCCCCCGCCCTCTTCACGCTCTACTCCGCTATCGTTGGGTAAAGTTTATAATAGCAAAACTCAAAGTGTTAGGTGGTTATCAAAACAAAATTTTGAAGATTTTAGTTCTCTTTTTTTTTTTAATTCCGCCTTCCTAGTAAACTCTTTGGGAAGATCGGGCCTATTTTGCCTAATTGTTCCAATTAGTGAAGTTATTTTCTGCAAAAATTTCTCGGCTAATGTACAACTAGTGAAAAAGTTGTTCATGGTAATTATTCTTCTTTAGTTGACATATGGTGCGGACATCCGATGAACTAAATTCAAGGCGCAATCAACCGAATGAGGCCCCCGTGCATTCAATGGGCAACAGTTTTTTGTGTCGCATAGCCAGAGTAGTTTAATTCCATACTTCTCTGGTTTTAAGGGTATGAACTGTCGGAAAGAACATCTCTCTTGAGTTAGAACCAATTGTTCATCAATAGGTTAATTGGATGATGGTTTATAAGTTTCTCTAAATCTAAAATTAACGGTTGTCAAGACGGTATACTTCATCGAATCGCTCGTCCCAATTCTTATTAGCGCTAGCGTAAATTAAAATGGCGATCAGAGCATACATTTCCACCGAATTAGTATCATGCCAAACACGATGTTTTTCTGTTGTTCTAGTTTCGTTGTATAAACCATGTCTCAGCTCGCAGACACGATAATATTCATCAATGTTTCTGGGATGATGTTTTTAAAAGCTAGTAACTGAGTGGTCAGATTTTTTGCTGTTGTACCTTGTACTGTTAAGCCTTCTCTTTCTCGCAGTAGTAGAAAGTCGCGTGTTCTGGTCACAATTGGAAGATTTACGCTCCACTTTCGGATACATTTTTCATTTTTGGCATAATACCACATACCAGTATCTACTTCTTCATCTTAAACAGTGGCAGTTTCAATATTTTCTTGTACATTACCTCGATCGTCAGCGCCAAGTTCCAAAATTGCATCATAATCAAAATTTATCGGATCAACATGCTCAACCCGATCGTAATGTCAAACGTTTATCGGCTCAGCTTGTTCCCTCTCGTCGGAATCGAAAAAATCCACATCAATATTATCATTTGCTATTTCCTCTTCATCTGACACCTCAGGAATAGAAATTTTATCGAAAAGTTTACAGCGCTGTTGTCTGTTCCGCGCCATAATAACTATATTTACAACTAGGGCTAAGTATTTTTACTGATAAGCAAATTAAATTACAAAAACAAACTAAACCAGAAATATCGTTCAACAGTCTTCGGAGCAGTTTTTTTCTCAATCTCATTTACTAATTAGCCGAAAAATTGCACAAAACATTACAGACATATGCAATACATTCATAAAGATAAAATGTAAGTTATTCTTTGATTTCTATAGAAAATAGTACATAGAAATAACTTGGGGTCATTTTGACCCCACTACACAGAAACGTGCTTGGTTTATTTTAGACAATCGTAATTACCAAATCTCCATGTAATTTGGGCTCGCTTTTCTTTGTATTGCTTGTATAAGATGTTAGTTGAGGCTATCTTATAGCGGGTCCGGGTCAAAATGCCGCGTTTTAAAATGTCGCGTTTTAAAATGTCGCGTTTTAAAATGTCGCGTTTTAAAATATCGCGTTTCAAAATGCCGCGAGGTACAAAATGTCGCGTGGTACAAAATGTCGCGTCTTAAAATGTCGCGTTTCAAAATGCCGCGAGGTACAAAATGTCGCGTGATACAAAAAGACGCGTTTTAAAATGTCGCGTTTCACAATGCCGCGACGTACAAAATGTCGCGTTTTAAAATGTCGCGTTTCACAATGCCGCGAGGTACATAATGTCGCGTGGTAAAAAATGTCGCGTTTTTAAAATATCGCGTTTTAAAAAACTGCGTTTGTAAAGAAGGAATAAAATAAATGTTATATTGAGATAATAAGAAAATGTGTATTATTAAACAATATAAATGATATGTTGAAACTAATCCGATGGAGAGATTTTACAAAATTTGATTACCGTAAAGTGCAAAAACTCTGGTCTGATAGTTCTCGTGAACCATACAAATCAAAGTGGTTCGCGTATAATTGCCATTTGAAAAGGGTTATTTATTTGAATGGTGCACAAAAATAATATTATAATATTATATATATATATATAATATTATAATATTATTTGAATGGTAATGGAATAATATATATATATTTGAATGGTGCACAAAAATAATATTAATATTATAATATATATATATATATATATATATATATATATATATATATATATATATATATATATATATATATATATATATATATATATATATATATATATAGTATATATATATATATATATATATATATATATATATATATATATATATATATATATATATATATATATATATATATATATATATATATATATATATATATATATATATATATATATATATATATATATATATATATATATATATATAATATATATATATATATATATATATATATATATATATATATATATATATATATATATATATATATATATATATATATATATATATATATATATATATATATATATATATATATATATATATATATATATATATATATATATATATATATATATATATATATATATATATATAATATATATATATATATATATATATATATATATATTTATATATTCGTTTATGAATGAGATGATATGTATAAAATCGTTTTTAAATCAGTTTTTAAATACATATTTAAAAAATTTGATTAATAATAAACAAGAATTCTTAAAAAATGTTTCAATTTGGATTTAATTGTGTATCTGATATCAAGTTCCGATATATAAGGACTTAACTTTAACATTTTAGTGAAGGAATATTCTAATAAATTTCAACATTTGCGTTCTTTTTCTTAGACCCACTTTATAATTACATAAAATTACATTTATAAATAATTTCCATTCTGTGAAGGAAAATTTTACTATATGTTTAAACACAATTTGCTTGTTTCAAATAATTTTTATTAAATTATTTATTATTTCACATCATATTGTGTTGATTTATAAGGGATTTTTCTAAACGCGTCATTTTAAAACGCATCATTTTAAAACGCGTCATTTTGTACCACGCGGTTTTTTGAACCACGCGGTTTTATGAAACGCGACATTTTGTACCACGCGACATTATGTACCACGCGGCATTTTGAAACGCGACATTTTAAAACGCGACATTTTGTACCACGCGACATTTTATACCTCGCGGCATTTTGGAACGCGACATTTTGTACCACGCGGCATTTTGAAACGCGGTATTTTAAAACGCGACATTTTAAAACGCGGCATTATGAACGGTTCCCATCTTATAGCGCATGGGCCATTTAAATAATAAGAAAGGTGGTTTTTTTCATTTTAAAATCGACTGGGGTCAATTTGACCCCAATACACAGAGAGATGGTTAATGATCGGTTAATGAAAACTGCCACAATTTAGAATTAAAAATTCTGCTTTTCAAAATTCGTTAAGCTCTAATTTTATATCATAAATTAGAACCTTTTGAATTAAATACGAAACGTTTTAACTTCAATAACATAAAATTTAGTATCAACAGCAGTATACTTTTGAAATGAATCGAACGCATTTTAAATCAATAACATTTAAATTTTAATTCATAAATCACAAGTTAGATATCAAGGCAAATGTATTTATATTAAAAATAGTGTATTTTTATTTTTTTAAATATTATTTCAACTTTAAAAATTAAATTTTTGGGAATTTTTAAAATTTTTAAATGGTGGCTAATTAAAAATTAAAAATAAAATTTTTAATTTAAAAATAATCAGTTACATAATATTTTACGCCAGTTTTTAAAAAGCAATATGATTTTAAAGTGATCACTTTTGAATCAAAATTTTTCGTTGTTGACCGGAAATGATACACGAAAATTTTTGAATTTAAATGTTTTTTGTTTTAATTTTAAGTTGTTTTTCTCTGAGTGTATATAAATCTTAATAGCAAATTACTATGGGGCGCTCATAAAATAATAGGCTATTAGGCCGGAGGAGGCTGAGACGAGAAGCAGTAAGTATAGAAAATGATATGCTACATGACAAGGGGATGGGACTTCAATCACAAAGGATAATTAAAGATTATTCTGATTTTGTATTGTTTATGTTTTATTAGTTTGTATTGCTCGAATAGTACACAGCGATACTACGCTCAGACTGGAGTGTTGACTAAAGAATTTTATCAACTAATTCTCATGTTGCTCACATATATGGTGGAACGAATAAAAACAAATAAGAGCCTTAACCTATGTTTTTTCAAGTATGTGCTTGGAAGCAATTGAATAAAATTTAAGGATATTCTTGATGGAGTAGTGTATACTTGAAGTATAAGTAATTTCTTTCTCTATAAGCAACCACTTAAAAATTTCCCAGTATACCTACTTAAAAAGCTGTGAATAAAACACAGCAAATTCTTATACTTCTTCCGTACCTGATGATTCGCTAGGTTGGGTACACGGAGCTTGAGTTTAGTTTGGATATATATTTAGACCAGAATGACCCGAATTATTAATATGCTAAAAATGAAAAATTGTCGTGGACGGCGGTGGATGAGTAGATTCCACCAAAAGTACACAAATCTTGATATTTATCGTTGAAAATGAAGAATTTATAGCGGGAGTTATTTTTTTTTAAATTTAAAGACTACATTTTAGTTGAAAAATTCGATTATACTGGTGGAACTTTAGGTTCATATCAACAATTTTGAAGTTTCACGTTATTGATCCTAGGTATCTAGGTTTGCCACCCTCGGGGTTTAGTAAGTAGAGTTTTGCTTTGCAACTTGAGTGTCTCTAGTTCTATTTTTGTTTGTTTTTAATTCCCGATGGATCCCGCTGGTGTCAAGAAGAAATTTATCACGTTGGCTGTGATATTGTAAATAAAGTGTTATTAGCTTTTCCTGCTAAGGGCATTAAATCCGGTGGAAGAGTAAAACAAGGGTTTTGATAAGGTTATAAGGATAATATATATATATATATATATATATATATATATATATATATATATATATATATATATATATACTCGTAGATCTACCGTTTGTAAGACATTTCATTTTGTGATCATATAGCTTCGAATTAATCCCACGTTAAAATAGTAACAATTATATTAAAAGAAAAGGTTACCCAAACCTAAATGTACAAGCAAAACTAGCGCAGTTTAGAGGTCCTGCTTCTCTTTTTGGGGACAGTGGATGTGTCGTTAACTCCATGAAGAAGCCCACCAGGCATTGCCGTGTGGTTACCGCAAGGTCTTTAAATCCTGCTGTTTGTGGTGCAGCTTTACTTAACAAGGGAAGCATTTAAACGATCTATATCTAATCGAGGAGGATGCATACAATTGACGCAATCATGGTTAAGTTTTCGATGGAGAAGACGGTAAAGGAGATAAATAGCTAAAAGTGTATGAAAAAAAAAAGTCTTTAGTGGTTTACCACAAAATAAGCATCAAATTGTTTAGATAAATATATCGAATTAAATTACAGAAGTACTACCTTAAGAATAAGTAAACACTTATTGCTATTACTTAATTTTTATTCGGTAAATTCTTGTAAACACATGGGTCATTCACTTCCAAATAAGACAGAACTTCTACTTAAAAGATAACGGTTTACGGAAAAGGAAGTTTTATAGTCTCTTAAAGTTCAAAGTTCAATTGACGTCTGTTGGTATTTGCCTGATAATTTAATACAATTATCTACGTTAGCGAAATATTTTACTAAATTCTCAGTTGGCTATGAAATTTTATTTTCGAGAAGTAGTGTACGACTATATTAGCATATTTTACCCAGCACAATGAGATCTTCTTTTGAGATATTCTAAAATATATCTAGAATAGTCTCATTTGCTGTGCTGAACCATAAATCTACATTTTAGTCTGGGGTTTGTTTCCTAGATTTATCAAAATCGCCAATAATTGAATTAATTTGAAAAAGTGTTTCAAGTGTGAAGTGTTTCAATGCATCAGTGCATTATAATACGTTGAAACAGTCTGTCCGTATTCGGACAATGGTAATAATTTCGTGGCAACAAAAAATGTTCAGATTAAGTATGCCCCTTAATTAACTTAAACTGTAAATTAAATTGTAGATAATAATAACCTTGCTTGCTTAAAACTTGTAACATACGTAATATATTATCAGTCAAATTAAACCGCGGGAAGCTCTAATTAAACATGTTAACCGCACCAATTCAATTAACATCCAAACAAATAACAAAACACTAATTTTAAAGATAAGAGATGCAATACACCTTATTCCACCCACAACACAAGATAACAAAATTAATCTCTAAAATCATACACATATATAAATACCCCATAATTCCTAGCACAAATCAGTAATCTGTTTACATCGCTAAAGCCAAGTACAAAATAAAAAACTTCAGTAGTTCGGCATGCCGACTAAAATCATAATAGTGTTGATTTGTGTAACTAAATGTATAAGTCCGTTATCACTATCAGTTCCAACCCAAAATGATATAATCGGTAAAGCAGAAGATTTGATTACGGCCGGTGTTCACATGAACATGGCAATGGGAAATAAAGTGGCCGATATGGTACCAAGCCCAGACGAATTGATCGGAATGAGCAAAGAAGCTCTGTTCGGACTACCAATGGAAATTGGAATGAGGGCAGTCAAACAATTTTGTTCCGTTGCATTGTCCGGCCATTATGGGCAATCGCGCATCTCTCCCGATTTTCAGAAACTCAACTTTATATTATTCACCAAAAACTCAACAACTCGAATTCCCGTTACGTCACCAGAACAATTATTATCATTTCCATATTTCAATCCAAACTGTCCAATTGTAATCATGATCACTGGATTTCTTACCGATATGACGTACCAATATGATATGGCTATTGATGCAGTTTGGAAGGGGTACAGAGCACGCGGCAACGTTAATTTTCTCGCTTTAGATTCGGCCCGACTGTTGGACACACTATATTCATGGTCGGCATTTAACACCGAAGAAATTGGACAATATGTTGGTCAAGCTCTAGCTAAACTTGTGGATGTTTATCCAGTTGCCAATATTCATGTGATTGGACACAGTTTGGGGGCACAGGTTGCTGGAGCGTCTGGTCGTTATTTTACTTCTTTTACTAATAAAACACTTCCTCGCATTACTGGTTTAGATCCGGCCAATCCGTGTTTTGGAGAAGGTGAAATGCTAACTGGACTATTCCGTGGCGATGCCGATTTTGTTGATGTTATCCATACTAATAATGGCGTTTATGGACAAAAAGAACCGATTGGGGACGTTGACTTTTATCCAAATGGTGTGGCCGTACTACAATCGGGATGTATTTCAACTGTATGTGCGCATCTACGAAGCTGGCAATTTTATGCGGAATCTCTGTATCCGGGCAACGAACATAATTTTTTGGCAACTCGATGTAATTCATTGGTAAATGTTCGAGCAAAAATTTGTAAAGGAAAAAGAATACCAATGGGATATGCAGCGCCACGCAATGCCAAAGGAAATTTCTTCTTGTCCACCAGTGCGAATAAACCGTTTGGAGAAAATGCCAAACAATAGATGGTTCGGGAGTTTCTTAACATTTCTAAAATTATGCCTAAATAAATAATTTATATTGAAAACAAATTTTTATTTAAAACCTACACCAACATACGCTACAATTAAATAACATTGGCCAAAGACGATTTTGCATTTAATCCGTAAGGCTTGCTTGACGATGAGCCCAAAAAGTAGTTTCCTTTAGCATTCCTTGGTGTATTGAAGCCCATAGCGATTTTACTGCCGGGACATAAATCCATTCGCAATGATGACATGGAGTTACACCGGACAGCTAAGAAGTTTTCTTCATTTCCTGGATACACTGTCTCGGACCAATATTCCCATGATCGTGCATGAGCACAAACTATTGTTATACAGCCGGGTTGTAAAGCTACGACACTATTTGCAAAAATAATTATTTTAATAATTTAGGTTTCCTTTATATATAGGTAACGCTCCATATCTTACCCGTTCATAAAGAAATCCACATCACCAATTGGTTGCCGCTGACCTAGCGCCCCACTATTCGTATGAATAATATCGACAAACTCTGCATCACCACGATAAAGTCCTGTTAAGGCTTCACCTTCATTAAAACATGGATTGGCTGGATCCAAACCGGTAATACGTGGAATTAATTTTCCTGTATTTATCGTGTAATATCGTCCAGCAGCGCCGGAAATTTGTGCCCCCAAACTATGACCAACAATATGAATTCTTTCACGTGGATAATTTACTGTTAATTTTGTTAGTGCACTTCCAAGGTATTTTCCAATTTCTTCCGTATTAAAAGCTGACCATGTGTACATCGAGTCAATGAAACGGGCTGAATCCAAAACAACAAAATTATAATTGCCACGTGCTTCGTACGCCCTCCAAACGGTATCAATTGTAGCATCGTAACCTTGAGATAAATCAGTTGTCCAACCAGTGACCAACACAACCAATGGATTTGCATAATTAAATAATGGACTCGACCACAATCGTTCCGGTTCCGTTAGCGGTATCGAAACATTACTATTGCTGGTGATCAAAATAAATGCAAGCTTATTAACATCAGGCGTATATTGACCCTCAGCACTTTTACCGGAGATAGCAACCGAACAGAATTTTTTTATCGCCTCAAAAGCAACTTGAAAGGGCATACCAGCTATAGCTTCTTTGGTCATTGTTAATACGGTCGATGGTTCTGGAATCATATCGGGAATTTTAGTTCCAACGGCCTTAGTTGTTTCAAATCCAGATTTGCCTAAATTACTCCCAGTTTGTAGTACACCACCGAATGTGGAAAAGTCACCAAATGAGTACACTAAGCTGAATGTTGCACACAGCAATGCATAAATTAAAATTACTTTCATTTTAATTTAATTAAAATCACAATGGTTCGCTGTGTTAGTTACTTATGTGGTCCAATTTGGACGATAGACAGATTAGAACTAAATTTATTTTATTAAAATATTCGCTAAAAACTCTGTTGAGCGGGCTGTTATCTCTAAAACCAGATGAAATAGAATTCTTGTCGATATTATTAACCTTTTAAGGTTAAATATATTCGCAAAGGCCGGTTGTTGTTAAATTTTATTTGTATCTGTATTATGTAATTCATCACTCTCATTATGGTTCTAAATTCATTATCAATTTTTAGCTCAAGTTCACGAATATCTGTGTTTTGTTTACGTAATGAGTTATAAGTAACGTTTCATGTTTATGATCAGTGGCAGATAGTTATATCTTACATAACAAGAACAAACCGCTGATAATAAAATTCTTGGAGTTTTTATTTTAAATTAAATATTTTCTAAATAACAATCTTGAAATTCAGTATTAGGAACAATACATTTTGGATTTGATTAGCGAGACTTACTTACTAAGGAACGTTCTTAATTGATTGTTCTGTCGTTCTGTGGGTTGTTGATGATAAAATGCTGATTTTACATATCTTCGCTATGGTTATCGTCGGTTTCGGAAATTGTTTGGATAAATTGATAGCAAAAACATGGGAAATAATGTGGTAGTGTGGTATATTTCTATAACTATGTGCCTTCTTACCAACATCATCCAAAGACACCATTAAATTTGAAATTATCCACTCGAGTTCTTCACTATTCAACATTAATACAATTAAGTAAACAATTTGAAAAATTCGAGGATCATCTGAAATCTGTTCGCCAATAGGATTTGTCTAGATTGTGAATTTGTTTATCGTTCCTCTTCATCAATATACGAACAGTCCTGTGTATTCGGAACTATATGTTTTTTTATGAGGCCTTCTTGCAGGTTCTCTGGCAAAAACATCGGGATCAACATTTTTCCAAATCGAGATCAAATAATATTTTCAACTCACATAGTGACCCAGCCTCTAAGTCTTTATTTGAGGGAAATAATTCCGTAAGATATTAACCAATGCGGATGTTTGCAGTGTTGATCCATTAAGCGCGGTGAGGTCGACTAAACAAATGCAAAACAGAAGCGATCCGAGATAAGGAGAACCGACAAATTTGAAAATTAATGGCGGTCATGTGTGAATTTTTCAAATTACCCCAAAATTCATGCGCTAATGTAATGCAAAAATAGAGATGAGCACTTCAATATAATGGACACCCCAAGGCGAATCACATAAGTATAACATTAACATTATGAATCTTATCCCAAAGAAAGTACCACGAAATTCTGAAAATTATATTGTATAAGAGTTGTTTTTCTCATCATATGCCTGTATTATCTGTCCTTTAACAGGTTAAATAAATTCTGTGTAATTCAACTTAACAGATCAGTCAAAGTACCGTCAAAGAAAGAAAGTAACTGGCTTTATTTCTTTTTCAAATGGAAATAATGTCAATTGACTTTATTTCCAATTTAAAGTGAATCGTCCAACACTTATGTGTCAAATTATTTCCTTCCGTTGACCGCAGCACCGCCTTTCAAAAAAAGGGAAGAATTCTGGAAAAAGAAAATTAAATTTTAAAATATTCTGCAAAAGCGGGGTATTTTGGGCGGCAGCTCCAACTTTCTAAGGTAAACAACGAATAAAAATTACATTGAAAGACTTTTTCGTTTATAAAGCTTGCTGTTTCTAACATTTGTCGTACTATCAGAAGAAGCGATAAGAGCGATAATATCTCTGTATTGGATGCATTTCAAGGTAGTGGTAAATATAGTAACAAACAGTTTGGGTTCAGAGACGGACGCTCCACAGAGGACGACATGGTGACACTGGTCAACATAGTTAAACAGTCAGAGCAAAAGTATGTTCTGGGAGGTTCCTAGACGTATCTGGAGCTTTTGATCATCTGCGATGGCCTAGTATTATGAAAGAGCTAAAGAGGTTTATTTGTAGATTAAATCGCAACTGTAGTTACTAACCATGGCACGCTAAGTAAAAGTGTCAACAAGAGATGCTCACAGGGCCCCGTCTTAGGATCACACTTCTGGAATTTAGTATTCAACAGCAGCATGATTGATAGAATAGATGAAGTTGCTTTTGTAGATGATAAGGTAATGATTTTTGCTGGTAATTCAAGACAGGCTATTAAAGAATCAGCGCAAAGAGCGATTGATGTAACTGTTGACTAGTGTAACGAAAATAAAAAGCAGCTATCCTCCGCCAAAAAAGTCATGATCCAACTTAAAGTCACACTCGAAAGCCTGAGAATTAAGATGGTGAAAACAGTAAAATGGTTAGGAGTCGATTTTGATGAAAGGCTCTGTGTGACCTCTCACGTCAAGAGGGTAGCAGAAGGTGGAAAAAAAGTATTCTTTGCAATGGGGCTTGAAACAAAGCACTCTTGCCATGATGTATGAAGGTTTGGTTGTAGCGTCCATGACTTATGCATGTGCAGGGTGGGCTGGCAGAATGAATTGCCACCGCCGCAGAACACTAGTAAATGTTCAGAGGGGCATCCCACTCGGAATGACTTAGGCATACAGAACGGTGTAGCTGGCGTTATTCCGATTACTATTAGAAGAAAGGGTGATGGCTTATAAACTTAGGAAAAGGCAAGACATTGCATGCGGTGATATCCTACTTTCCGCTAGTGAAATAAGACCAAATCTCCTGAGATCTCTAAAGGTTTACATGCGTAGAGTATCATTAGCAAAATGGCAAGATAGATGGAATAACTCTTTAGATGGCAGAACTACCTTTAGTTTCTTGCCAAACATTGAGGAAAGACTAGTTCAAACACAAGTACTTTGCACGTATTTTACTCAAATGTTAACAGGGCATGGTAAATTAGCCGCATACATGCAAAAGGTCCAACTATCAGAGTCAAGTACTTGTGAGGATATTAACCATGTTATTTATGAGTGTGAGAGAAATCAGGAGGCTAGATACAAGTTAGCCATAGATATCAGGGCTGACTGGCCAGCTAGTAAGCTGCCACTAATGATGCCTTTGAACGCAAGTGCATTTAAAGAGTTCTGCGAGACAGTTTCAAGAGACAGATAGAGAAAAACAGACTACTCAGTAAAACATTTTAAGCATTTTATAACTGACACAATGCCTTATGGTAGAAAAGATTTTATTAATACAAGAACTAACGTTCGATATGATTTTACTTTTTTATAACTGGGGCAGTTTTGTGTCTACGGACTAGTATGCGCCTCCAAATGGCAGAGATGGGAACATGTTTTCCTGGCTAAGCATACCGAAACGGAGACAGAAAAGAACCAAAGCACGACGGCGCGGAAACTTATATACGCATAGCCTGGGTGCTATTTCCACGTACACCAAACGTCGATCAAATACAATGGCAATGACAATGTTCGTCTCAATCTCTTTCTGCAAGCACTTTACCATATCCTGCTGCGCAATATTAATTTGCTTATGATTGTCCAAAATAGAGTTTGGTGAAAACATTTTTAAGAATTTTTTTTTTTCTGAATTATTGTTGCTGGTAAAAAAATAAATATGGGCGTTTTATCCTACAAAAGGATAGGCTTTGACTTGTCAAAAGCTATTGCAGGAAAAAAAATCAGTTCAAGTTTCCCGTGGGAAATCTTGGAAAATTCGATTTTCCAAAAATTATTAGAAAATTGGTTTAAAATCAGGCTCTAGAGTGTTATGTCTGAAGATGGATTGCATTGATGTGATTTGCCAATAGCTATCGCAGGAAAAAAATTCAGTTCAAGTTTCCAAGGGGAAATCTCGGAAAATTCTCCATCTCCAGACATAACACTCTAGAGGCTGATTTTATACAAATTTTCTAATAATTTTTGGATTTTCCGATATTTCCCACGGGAAACTCGAAAAAATTGTTGGTCTCCCCTCAGCCCACAAAAATTTTTTTTTTACATAACGTGGTAAATCACCGATTTTTGGTTAATTATCTATTGCGCATGCACATATCGCGGATGATGCATTATTGCGCATGCTCTGCGCATGCATATTAGTAATTTAGTAGTGTTATGGTTGTATTCAAGCTCAGTTGTGTCAATTCATTTTACTTGTAAGTTATCGTTTGTTTAAAATGCAATTATTTAAAATTTTATCGTTGTTTTGTGTATTGTTGTGTGGAATGGCTATGGCTAAAGCTTCTATTAATACTCGGGCCAGCAGAAAATGTTATGTTTTTGGAATGGCAAAAGATCTTGATTCTGTAACACCTGTTATGCTCCCGACGTATAAAGACATGATGAGATGCTATCAGAGTATTCGTTTAGAATTGAAAGGCGTTGGTAGCAAGGAACCTCATACTGCAGAAATTTCGAAAATACTAGCACAGAAAATTCTTCAAATTTGGCAGATTGCCACACTTTCTACAGTGACGCACAAGCGTGTAGTGGATATGATTACAGCTTACCACAATAAGTATCAAAATATTATTAAACATCTGAAAATTAGATATACCGTTTTTCTACAAGAAAAATTGAAAAAATTTGAGACTGACGCAGAACACCACCTTTTTGATATATGTGCCTGCAAAGCCAATCAATCTGATATGTCTGTTTGCAGTTGTGTGAAAGCGAGCAAAGTTCCCACCGACGAAATACCGTTTTTGATAGATCAAAGAAGCGAAAGAAAGATGGCTATCGGAAATGTGGATAAGGTTGCGACAGAAATATTGCGAAAATGAATGGCCTGGAAATCAAAAGAACTCGAAAGATCTGTGTTTGTCAGAGAACCAGGACAGTTTGATATTGCAGGTACAAGCGGAATCCAGGAAGTTTCGGGATTCGATTTATCTGAAAAGTCTATATCAAGTGATGATGATGACAGTGGAAGTGATGCGGACAAAGATTTCAAACAGGTATATACTTTGAAGAAAAGAAAATTGAACGAGACAACACAATCTTCTACCCAAATGAGAATGTCCTTGCTGAAAACTGCAAAAGCTGCTGATCTTACAGGCGCTTCAAATAAAACGGTTGCCAAGATTACAACAGCTGTTCTTGATGATTTCAAGCTGGTTTCGGTACTTGATCCAAAATATGTTGTGGACAAAAACAAAATCCGACGAGAAATAAAAAAAAACAGAAAACAAATACAGGCAAACGATCTTACAGGTATATTGAATATTTCTTTTAAATAAGGATACAACTTTAAAACGATATATATTTTATAAACTAACTTTTATAACTTATAGATATAGCAGCTCGTTCGTTCAAAGGTCTTTATTTTGATGGTCGTAAAGGTCAGACTTTAATTCAGGTGGAGGGACGTCTAGAGATAAGATGCGAGGAGGAACACATTTCACTAGTGGAAGAGCCGGAAAGCTAGTATTTTGGACATGTGGTAGTTCAAGCTCCAGTTAAATCGGCGGCCATAACGCGTGAGATCGTATGTTACTTGCAAAAATATAAAATACATTTTGCAAACTTAACTGTTCTCGGGTGTGATGGCACAAATGTTAACACTGGGTGGAAAGGGGGCGTATTACGTTTAATAGAAACCCATGTCGGTAAGCCTCTTCAATGGAGTATATGTCTCCTTCATGCAAACGAACTGCCACTTCGGCATTTAGTGCGAAAATTAGATGGTCACACAATAGGTCCATATTCTTTTTCTGGACCCATAGGAGCACAGCTGAGTGAATGTGCGAAGAAACCGGTGATCAAATTTCAACCTATTCAAAGTATATTACCGGATATCAACATAAAAGATTTGAGTTCCGAGTGAAGGTTATTGTTGCTCAAGCTTAGCAAGCAGTAGTCCAGGAAAGTTATCTCAAGCTAGATGAGTAACAACTGCCAATCGACTGTTGAGATTATATGTAGCGACTACTGAACCATCAAATTCTTTTCAAACTCTTGCGGGCTTCGTAGTAAAAGTGTATGCACCCATGTGGTTTCAAATCAAACAAAATCCAATGTACCAACATAGTGCCAGACATTTGTGGAAGATGATTGAACTTTCTCGCCAGTTTCCAGTTGATGTCAGAGAAATAATTCACAAAGTGATTTCGACTAACGCTTCCTTTGCAGACCCGGAAAATTTGTTACTTGCGATGATTACAGATCCTGACAATTGTAACATTAGGGAGCTGGGCATTAGAAGAATTGTCAAAGCTTGGCTAGAGAAGCCGCATGGAGTCCCGTTTCTTTAAAGTGCCTAAAATAAATTTCCAAGCACCAAGTTATATGGAAATGCTTAATTGGCAAGAATTTCCTGTAACTGAGCCGCCACTTACCATGAGTATAAAGAAGGAAGATTTACAGCTAATGTTGAGCGAGAAGAATGTTCCCGTTTTATTTATAGACAATTTTCCTTGTCACACACAACCGGTTGAAAGATGCGTTAAATTGGTAACGGAAGCATCTTCCAAAGTATTTGGCGAGGAGTCGAGAGACGGACACATTCGGGCAAGGTCAGAAGCCAGAAAAAAATTTACCTATGTTTGAGAACAAGGGACATTACTACTCTAGTGCTGAACAATGATTCCGATCAATTGTGTTATTAAGATATGTGAATTACATTACTTTCGAAATATATTAATTAAATAAAAAACTTTGGTTTTATTTCTTAATCCAACTTACTCGATCCAAAAACTCGTAAGTTAAGCAAGCGGGGCTGGGATAAATAATTTGCTACACCATTAGGATTTCTTATATATTTTAAGGAATAAATTGCGCAAATTGCGTCAACTCCAGGGGCGGCTAAATATTGTCAAAAATGGAAAACAAAAATTTAGTGAAATTATGAATACTTATCACACCTTTCAAACACTATCCATCCATGTTTAGATTTCGAAAAAAATTTGTTTTCATCCTTTTTCAGCCCAGCCTACTACTGCTCACTAGCTTTTCCCATTTATTAACTGAAATTGCGCTTTATTCTTTATTTGACTAGGATCACCTACAGAATAAATAACTTAATCTTACAAAATATGCACTATTTATACTCAATAAAATCCTTGCAGGTAATAAAACATGTGCACCCTAATTACGGCCAATAACGGTAGGCGTAAAATAAACTAATTGTTTGACAAATTTTTTTAGACATCAGTTGCGGGGTTGTACCGCCGTAATAGGGGCAAAGGGTGGTTCAACAAAATATTAATACTGAAGATAGAATTTCCACAAACCAATGAAATACACGCCCTTAAGTGCCAAATGGGATATTTTGAATATTTTCGCAATTTATCGATTTTGCCCCCTAAATTATATTGCTTTCAAAAATTTTGTAATTTTAGCAAAAAAAAGACTCCAATTTGTAATAAAATATGTTTGCCCAATTTTTTTTCCCAGCACTGTACAATTTTCTGTTATACGCGTAAATATAATGTTGAAGAAGTCTTGTATCTAACGTAACTCCTAAATATTTAAAGTTTTCGACAATTTCAATGTTGCTACATTCTTTAGAACAACTGGGTAATTCAGCTGAGACATTGTTAGTTTTATAGATCATACATTTAGTAGAATGGTAAATAATTTCAAAGTTTATCTCTATAGGACCATTAATTAAAAAAACATTACTTTTGGTTTTGTGCTTAGAACCACAAAATAAAAATCCAACCATTTTCTTAAAACTAAAAGGTCGTAATTGATTTGAAAGGCAATTAACTGGTTTGATGATCCTGTATAAGTAAGTGCAGTGTCATCGGCAAAACCAATCATATATCATTATTTATTATTTCTCTTAACCAAATTCACAAAAAATTATTAAAATTAAAAGTGCTCTTAACTATAATGGGTCGAATAATAAGATAGGATTATCTATGTCAGAGACAGTAGCGATTAACCTATAATCATGATAAAAAAGGCAACAAAATTGTAGTGTGGGGATAAAACGAAAACTTCAGATAACAGAAAAAAATAACAGTATACGAAAAAGATTAACAATTTTATAATAAAAATACTGTACACAAAAAATTAGTTGTAACATTAAATAGTTAATTCATTTTGCAAACATAAAACCGACATCCTCCTTTTCAAAGAATTGACAAACCTGTTACTACTAAAATCTAAACGTTAATGAGTGGGCAATCGGTTAAAAAATACAGGCTTAGTGACCAAATAATATTTACGAAATAATTCGGTAGTAAATCTAGGAATTGTAAAAATAAAACGGTGATTATTGGGTACATCATAAGCCGCTAACAATCTCAGCAAACGATGCCCACTACGCGAATAAAATAGTTTTAAAACTCGAAAAATGTCGAGATGTTGTAACGGTAAAATATTAAATTCCAAAAAAAATTAGCAAAATGGGGTTCACGACTACATTTAAAAAATATAACACGTAGAATATACTTCTAAAATTTCTATAAAGGTCCCAAAGTATTCATGTAAATCCCACCTCAACACAGCAAACCATAAGTCAGTCGAGACTCAACACAAGCGTAATAAAAATCACCTGTGAGGCTGGCTTAATGGAAGGAGCTTTTTATGAGGCTAGCTCAATGGATTCTGAGGTGAGCCAATCATTGCTAAACCCATTCGAAAGAAGTTCAATGTTGTCAAGATCACCAAACAAACATACTAACTCTGCAAATCAGCAGAAAGACGAAAACGCTGAACTATGTCGAAAACTCAGTGAAGTAGATGTACTTTTAACCCAACAGACTACTGGTCCTTCTGAGTAGCCATGGGTTTGATGTCCAGGGCTATGCGGATGATGTGGCTATCATAATCAGAGGCAAGTTTGATGTGGTCATTTCTGATCGCATGCAAAATGCACTCAATATAATATGGCAGTGGTGTTACCAGGAAGGACTCAGTGTCAATCCAAGCAAAACTGTCATTGTTCCTTTTACGAGGAGGACAAAGCTTGCGCTTACAGCTCCCTCGTTAAACGGTACTACTGTTCCTTTTTCCAGCGAGGTTAAATATCTAGGGGTTATCCTAGATCAAAGACTGAACTGGAACCAACATTTGTTGAAAGTTCAAAATAGAGCCATCAAGGCTCTCTGGGCCTGTCAAAGACTCTATGGGCGTACTTGGGGACTAAAACCAAAAATGATCTACTGGTCATTTCTTACAATCATTAGGCCTATGGTCACCTACGCATCGGTTGTATGGTGGCCTAAAACTGAGCAGAAGACAACGCAAACCTTATTGAATAAGGTTCAGCGTGTAGCCTGCATCGGTGTTACGGGCTCAATGAAGTCATGTCCAACCGCGGGGGTGGAGACACTTCTAGGACTGATACCGTTACACCTGCATATTAAAAAGGACGCTGCAAGCATGGCCCTGAAAATGCAGGCGGAAGGAAATATCAAGCCAGGCAATATGGTGGGTCATATGGAAATCCTTAAGGAATTTTAGACAGACCCTACCATAGGAATGCCTTCCGACTGTATGCCAGCTAAACTGGACTTCCACAAACCATTCTGTGTTAGGTTACCTGACCGGGATGTGTAGAGGGCAGGTGGACCATCATTTGAGCTAGGGTCCATGGTATGGTTTACAGATGGATCAAAAACGGAAGATGGGGCGGGGATAGAAATACACGGGAGTGGCACTACCCTCTCGAAGTCCTTGGGTACCAATGCTACCGCTTTTCAAGCAGAAGTACATGCTATAGAACTTTGCGCTAGGATAGGCATAGCAAAAGGCCTAAACGATGCAAAGATTTATATTGTATCAGACAGCCAATCAGCCTTAAAAGCTCTTAGGTCTTGTACCGTTGAGTCAAGGCTGGTATGGGATTGTCTGAAGGTTATTAAACATCTGACAGGCTCAAATAAGGTAACACTTATGTGGGTGCCAGGTCATACTGGAATCGAAGGAAACGAGGCAGCTGATGGCCTCGCCCGTGAGGGTTCTACCTCTCCATTTTTTGGACCAGAACCCTTCTGCGGTGTCACTAAGGGACACCTTAGAGCAGCGGTAAAACGCTGGGAGGATGTTCAAAAGTCCTCCTACTGGCGCAGAATTCCAGGTTTACGGCAGGCGAAGAAATTTATATCACCTTCGTCTGTCAGGGTTAAGGAGTGTCTTGACTTAGGAAACCTGAGTTGAGGCTGCTTACTGGCTTCCTCACAGGTCATGTCCCCTTAAGGTATCACCTTAAGAAGATGGGCCTAAGTACGACAGATGGATGCCGCTTCTGCGGTCTGGAAGCGGAATCAGCGGAACATGTTCTGTGCCATTGCCCAGCCATTTTCCAGCAAAAACTGCAACATCTAGGAGGGAGAACAATGAGCCCGGATAGTATGTATCTTGTACCGGCCAGTAGTATTGTCAGATTCATTAAGAGCCTGAATATTGACTGGACGGATAATTAAGTAGGGTCCAGCACAATAGATCTTTTAGGTCGCGGTGCGAGGTGGCTTATCGCCCACATGGCCCTCCAGTAAATAATAATAATAACCCAACTAAGAAGCGAAATTGAAAAACTAAAAAAAAAAAAATGAAGAATTGAAGAAGCCCAAACCAATGGAGATTTCTGAAAACCCGCTAACTTGTTATAATGAAGCAAGTACTCACACCAGTTATAACAATGAGTTCCATACTGATGAAGAGGATCTCATCATGAGATAAACAGATTGGGTACTGAAAAGAAAGAAAAGACCTACCAAAAAGCGAAAAGCAGAATTCTCGCCTTAAGTTGGAGATCATTCGCAAACTAATTGCTAGTTTACAATCTATAATGGAATCAGTAACCACTAAGGAATATAGAGTAGTGTCACTAAACAATAACGTGTGGAAAATCAATACACCAGATTCCGATACATATAGAGTTCTAGCAACAAAGCTCAGTGCGGAAGGTAAAGAATGGTTCACATACGAAGATAAAAACGAACGCGCAATTAAGGTTATGGCCAGAGGCCTTCATCCAACGTGTAAGAAGGAGGACATAATGGAGGACCTAAGGGCAAAAGATCTGCAAATAGAAGATGCAGTAAATATCTTAAAACTTAGGCTTCCACTCTTTATGCTTACTTTTAACAAAAAGGAGAAAGTTGTAAACATCTTCAACATCAAAGTTATTCTCAATATGAGGGATAAAATAGAACCGCTTAAGAAAAACACGAGGCTAATACCTCAATGCAAAAAATGCCAAGGTTTCGACCACACGCAAAAATATTGCAGACGGGAGCCAAGATGCGTAAAATGTGCTGGAAAACACAACGCGAAAGAGTGTACAGAAAGTAGAAACACCCCTGCAAAATGTATAAACTGTAAAAGGCATCATCCTGCAAATTATAGAGGCTGTGAAGTAGCCAAAGAACTTCAAAGGCTAAGATACAAAATACCTCAGTTTCCTCAAAATCCTAAGGTTACAGAGAGAAACTAAAACCCAAGCAGAGCCAAAACCACCAGATATAGGTACAGAGCAGAAAAGTTATTCACAAATTGTACAGCAATCATCTAATGCTATGAATGATAACCCCCTTGAAAGGGTATGTCGAAGCATAGAAGCCATAAATATACGGCTAGCAAAGCAAGATCGTGGTCTAGAAGCTTTATATAAGCGTCTAGATATGCATCAAACCATGAACGAGGTAACAGCCCTCGTATACTAAAATGAGCAGAACATTAAGAATTGTCACCTGGAATGCCAACGGACTAGCGCAGCATGTTCCAGAGTTACAAATTTTTCTAAATTTAGAAAAAAATAGATATATGCCTTATATCGTAGAGTGATGTATTATGAGCGATTGGTCTCTGTATTTTTCTGATTTACCAAATCGAAAATATTGGGATTGCCATGAACAATTAATATATTTGTCTATAAAAAATGCCGAAAAATCAACTAATTACAGACAGACAAATTAAATTCTTAAAAAAAAAATTATTTATTAAGTAGGCTTTGTTTTTATTAGCTGTCATCTGATAATATGCTTCATATTATGTATTTGCTTCATTTCTCTTATGTTTACCTTCTTTCTATATTGTTTGTCATGTTTATTATTGTAAACGTCGCGCCTTTTCCTTTATATTTATATCTCTTTTTTACATGCATGTACTCTATTTTTAAGCTTTTTCAGATATAAAATATCTTATTTTGTTATCATTATTACCGTAAATTGGAAAAGCTCACGAAAAAATCGTCCAAGTCAGGTGGAAAATAAAGTTTATAGTTTCAATTGAATCAAAATAAAATTAATTTCGAGTCAATTTTCATTAATATATTTTGAATAAACTGAGGTCATATCTCTCCATATAAAAACTATGGAATAAACATTTTCTTTTGGATTTTTTGATACCTCAAAAAAAGCTTTTAAAAAAATATCGTCAACATGGAGGCTTTATTTATTAAGTTGGCTTTGGTTCGATATAGTCTCTGAAAAATCTTTGATACCGGAAAAACACCCCGGTGCTCTTTAGTTCTTTTACCTGTGGTCGGCTCTCGGAGTAGGAAGAAAGGAAGTCTCGGAAATTGGCTCTATTTACAAGAGCTTTGAGTTTTGGCCTAAGTCATGAAGTTTTTCATATTCTACACATATTAAAGTAGCTTTTAAAGCAAATTATGGATATATTTTCCCCTATTGAAGATAAAAAACCAATCTTTTGTAACCCGTTTTGAATAGGTGTTTTCCGTACAAGATGATCCCACAATTCGGCCATCCTCGTTAACATAGCTCGATGTCTTCCGTCTTTTCGGTGTTGTTGTTTTCTATAAAACGTTTTAATTTTTCGATACGTCTTTAAACATCTTTGATTACCGTCTTTATTTTCACCTTATTCGTGTTTTATTTTGATAATACAGATCGTCATTATGGCTTCAAACTGGAAAAGTAATTAAGTATACATATAACGCTACAAAATCTTCTTTATACGTTTCATTTATTTACAGATTGTCTTCACCGAAGGTCATCTCACTAGGCAGCACGGATACATCGGCATTCGTTGGACCTAGTTCATCTTCTACACTGTCATTATCCTCGGAGTCCACATTTTCATATTGTCTGCCCTTGTTGTGGTTTTTTGTGGGCCAAAAGAATCACCAATTTTATCGACATCATATCGATCGTTCGCCTTTACAGAAATTATTATGTAAGGCCCCTGATACTTAGGCAGAATTTTTTGACCAGTTCCAAATCGCGTTTTCTTGAAAGCTATGACATCGTTCAATTTCTATAAGGTTTCTTTTTATTGTTAGACGTCCTCCTGTTATCCAATTGTACGCGCTCTATTTGCCTAAATGCTTCATTCTGCAAACTGGTTCGCTCCTGATCAAAACTGTGGGCTATTGAATCTTCAATGGAGTCGTCAAGGTTTAAGATCTGCTCTTACTTGCATCGGGGCTCCAAATAATAATTGGAAAGGACTCATTCGTATGGCACGTTGCCAACTAGAATAATTAAAAATTTGTCTTGTACTAACGTGTTTATATCAACCTTCTGGGTTCTGTTATCATAATTTGTTTTTTGAACTTCATGTTTCTGGATTACTTCGTTTGTTGTTAATGATTTCACAAAGTACATCCACACAAATTTTGTGAATCCATCAATCACGATTAAAATGCATCCATATTGTTTTTTGTCGAAGCTATTGAAAAATGATCAATGTGGTAGGTCGACAGCGGTAACTCTTCTTTCGGTATTGGATTTAACAAACCTTCTTGTTTGCCCATCTTTCGTTTGGATAGAATACAAGGTATGCAATTACGAATTACAGTTTGAATTTTTGCCAACAAACCAGGTATATAATATTCTCGTTTGAGCAATTCAATTGCTTTCTTAACCAAAATGACCTCTTTCGTGTGTGTCTTTAATAATCTCGTATTGCATTCAGCTAGGAATACACAACATGTTGCGATGGACCACTCCTCCATATAATCAATAGTTTTCGACTGGACCCTTCTCTAAACATTTCTTTAACAGGCATGGGTGCTCATCAGTCTGCTGAGTAATTTTTACCTTCTCTATAAATGCATCAGCAACAACAGCTATTATTGCAAATCGACTTAATCGATCAATGTGATAAGTCGACTTAGTATGCTGTAATTTTTGTAGCAATCAATACCATTATGACTGTAGAGGAATCGATCATGCGGCCATCAACTCAATTAAAAAATTTGTATGCGTTGTCTACCACTGTAACAGCTGCAAGCAGTGGTTCGCGAATAACAATATAACAAAGCTATTTAAAAAAAATTGATGCTATTGCGGATAGAGCGTTGGAGGCTCTTGAAATAAAAAAATTGAAATTAGAAGTGGCCAAAAACAAAGAGTTAATTGGTGCATTAATGGATAAAGCAATCGGTGTATCGGATTCATCTGAACATCCATCATATGTGATTGATGTAAACCTTACTAATAGTTCTTCAAGATTGTTGATACCTTCTTCTAATCAAGGCATAATCGGGACGGGGCAGCCTGTGAATACATTGTATCCAGCTGTTGTACAGGATTAAATGTATCTGTATGTATGCAGGTTACATCCCTCGATGAAAAAGGAGGCTGTACAAACTTATATTTGCTCGAAAATATTGGACTGCAATGCTGACCAGGTGGATTATAAATCATTGCTGCTACTTTCGTTTCTTTTAAAATTGGTTTGACTCGGGAACATTACAAAAAGTTAAATAATTCAGACATGTGGCATCCAGGTATACTGATACGACCTTTTATGAGTCATCCGCGGAAATCAAAAAACGTGTTTGGGGTCCGGCTCGATACTTCCGTTAAATTTCACTATAAATTCTACTATCTTATCATCACCACATCAAGTAAATTCAGCTACTCAAAGAATAAACATTTATTATCATAACGCAAGCGGTATTCGCTCTAAATCAACGAATCTATTTTTATCTTTACTTGAGGATGAATATGAAGTGGTCTGTATAGCGGAGTCTTGGCTAACATCTAATTTTAAGACGGAAGAATATTTTCCGGCATCGTACATTGTTCATCGTCGAAACAGGCATCTTCTTAAAGACACATAGGAGAAAGGTGGAGGTGTGCTAATTGCTGTTGCGGATAAATTTTCATCTGTACCTTTAATGTTGAAGGATTGCGACTTGGATATAATCGCAGTAATGCGTTTTCACTAATCGTTTGTGTCATGTATATTCCATGCGATTCTAATTTTGGGATGTATGATAAAGTCACTGATATTATCAAGTCTAGCATAGCACCCATTTTGCAACCAGAGGATCGTTTATGTATATTGGGTGATTTCAATTTACCAAATGTTAATTGTCTTCGAGTTGATGATTTTTTAACTGCGTTGAACTTTAATGCGAATTATGATAACTTCATGACCAGATTACTTTCAATGGGTCTCAAACAATATATGGACGTCAAGAACAAGTGTGCGAATGTTTTGGACCTGATATTTTTGCCGTTGAATCAAGAAGTTATTGTCGAGACGTGTGACGATTTAGCTGGAGCGTCGAGCATATACCACTTTCCAATAAAAGTGTCACTGTCTTTCGATGTATGTGAAAAATTGTCAAGGATGAGTTATTTGTTGAAAATTTTAATTATAAAATTGGGGACCACGATTCCTTTAATGCTTTTCTTGATAATTATGATTGGAGTGCATTTGAGGCTAATGGTCATTTAGAGGAAGTATACTGGATGAATTTTATAATGTTCTAAATGTAGGAATGGTGAAATTTATTCCTAAATTTAAAACTACGCGTCAGTTGAAGAAACCGTAGTATAATAAACAGCTTATTAATTTGAAAAACCGTAAAGACAAGGCTCATCAGAGATTTAAACTTTTACCTACTCCTGATAGGTACGCTGTATTTGAATCCTTGAGAAATGAATTCAAAATATTGAATAAATTTCTTTACAACAATTACATTTTGGAGATCGAATCGAACATAAATGATAGACCAGGGACGAGATGTTGCAATTGCAAATTTTCGAAATTCGAACAGAAAGTCGAAAATTGGTATGTTGTAAAATTTTCGAATCGCGATAATGATACTATAGTATCACTCAGTTTATTTAAAGTGATATACGAGCGATTCGTCAAAACATAATGTAATAATATAAATAAATATAATTAAAAGTGAACAAATTTAAAATATAATTTGAAAAAATGTCTGCGTAATTAATGAAAAAATAACAAATTTATACAATTTCATAAATTGTTTTTTTTTAATAAAATCTTATAAAATTATTATTTATTTAAAGCTTGTATAACAACACCGAAATGTCAAATTAAAATTGTTATTGTTAATTCAGCTTCGAAAAATGGCGGCCTTATTGACGTATCACTTTGGAGTCGAAAATTTTACAACATGCCAACTATCACTTTTTCGAATCGACTTTTAAAGTCGATTCGAATGAAAGTGATAGTACAACATCCCACCCCAGATAGCTTCTGGAGATTCGTTGATTCTAAAAGAAAAACTAAGGGATATCCGTCTACTATGTTTTTGGACGATCGTTTGGGCCATAATTTGAAAGATAATTGTAACTTGTTCGCTGACTTTTTTGAGAGTGTTTATGTAAAGAAACCGTTAACGACAGATTCGATATCGAGCTATTGTTAAGTGGCTAATATAAATTGTTCCTTGCAATTGGAACTTGATACTGTTTTGAATGGTCTACTCTCGCTTGATATCAATCAAACTGCAGGGTTCGATTCCATCCCTCCCTTGGTTCTTAGAATGACAGCATATGCTGTCGCTTTTCCAATCACAGTTCTTTTTAACAAAAGCCTTCGACAAGGATACTTCCCGAACTTTTGGAAATGCTCTTTAATTAAACCAATATTTAAGTCAGGTTCCAGAAGTGATATTACTAATTATCGAGCCATCAGTATTTTATCCGTTTTGCCGAAGCTTTTTGAAAAATTTGTCAAAGATTTTAATTTTTTTTTTATACTCGTAGGTTTATTTCTTCTAAGCAACATGGATTCCTTCCTGGCAGATCAACTGTCTCGAATTTTTTTTTACTGACCAATTATATTTCAACGGCTTTTGAATTGGGGATGGATGTACAGGTTGTTTATTCAGAATTTAGCAATGCCTTTGACAAAATTGATCACAAACTACTATTCCTTTAAATTGGAGTCTTTGGATTGTAATAGTTTACCTATTAGGTGGATCAAGTCGTACTTAGATGGCAGAACTCAAATCGTTAAGATAGGGAATTACATGTCTAGACGGATTCATGTTACGTCAGGGGTTCCCCAAGGAAGCCATTTGGGTCCTCTTTTATTCATTCTTTTTATTAATGATGTGATTAATTGTATCAAGTATTCTGAGATTCTTATACATATATGCTGATGATATTAAAATTTTTAAAACTATTTCGAATATTCGGGATGCAGAGGAGCTAGAGTCGGATTTATCGGATTTTACGAATTGGTGTACTTACCAACATTTATTATTGAATACTAAGAAGTGTAAAATAATTCGATTTTCCCGTATAAGGAATGTTTTGAATTTTGACTACGAATTTTTTCTCAAAGAGCATAGAATTGAGAAAGTGAACACTTTCAAATATTCGGGTATCACATTCGCTTCTAATTTGCCCTTCCAAATTCAAATACATGGCATTGTTTCTAATGCGTTTTCCATGTTAGGGTTTAATAAAAGGTTCTCCAAAGACTTCTGGGATCCTTATGCGATTAGAATCTTGTATGTTACGTTGGTGCGCTCGGAATTAGATTATGGCGTAGTTATTTGGGGCCCATTTAATCAGGATTCTTCTGATCTTATAGAAAGGGTTCAAAGACAGTTCTTAAAATATGCCTTGCGTAGATTACCTAGGGACAATAATCTTCCCAATTATATTCTTTCTCCTTATAGGGGACGATGTAAACTATTATTAAATTGGAACCTCTCTCTGTTCGTAGGACTGCGACGTGTACCACTTTTGTCCGCGATCTCCTCGTTTGTAGAATTGATTGTAATGAGATTCTCGATTTATTTTCTATTTACGTTCCAACACGTATGTTACGATCGAGTGGGGAGGTTGTTCTTAATTTACCAATACGGAGGAGTAATTTAGATATGAATGAACCTGTTTATAATGTCTCGGTTACTTTTAATAAAGTACGGTCGATTTTTGATTTTAATTTGTCAAGAGATGCATTTAAGTTTTTGATGTCAGATTTTCTTTCTAATTTTTGGTAAAGTTTTTTTTTTTTTTTTTTGTAATGTAATCTAGAATATTTTATAATTGTAACCAGATTTTTTTTTTAAAGTTGGTAAATAAATAATAAATAAATAAATAATACATCTGAATGTCTCATTTTGGTAGCACTCCTATATTCGATGGTATAATCAAAATCTTGAAGAAACATTACCCAACCAGCAATTCGTGGCAGCAAATCTCTATTCTCCATTGTAGGTTTAAAAGCAGAACAACCTGTATTGTAACTAACTTAAACGGGTGCACCCGGAACATCTTTAATGCGTTTACTATGGCCAGTACTTCCAACTCGTAGCTACTATAGTTTTCTTCGGCTCTTATGGTTTGCTTACTGACTGCTTATATTCACTTTTAAATTGTAATAATATAGCTCCGAAACCAAATTTTAAAGCTTCTGTATGGACTTCCGTTCTTCTGTTAGGGCTAAAAATATGAAGGGCTGGCGGAGTATATAAAGCTAAAAGCTTGTTCTTGTTTCAGACCAAAATCGAACTTTTCGCCTTTTTTTTCAGCAGTTGATACAATGGTGCAATTTCAGAGAAAGCTTCAATAAACTTGCGAAAGTAACCGGTTAGGCACAGAAGACTTTGGAGAGTTTTTATATTTTGCGGCACAGGGAAACTCATAATTGATTTGGTTTTGACTACCGAAGGTTTTATTGTGCCGTCTGTGATATCGTAGCCTAAATACTCGATATGGGTCGACAAAAATGAACATTTTTTCCACTTAATCCTGAGCCGATTTATATGTGTTTCGAAATCGCAGATTGGAATAATTATGTCATCCCTATAAACTTCGATTAGATTTTGGTCGATTAATGGTGTGAAAATAACATGAACAAATCTACCAAATATTGCTGGTGCGGTATACTTTCCTTATTGACCAATGTAGTGATAACACGCGCTTCATGTAAATGCTCAATTTGATCATCAATAATCGGTAAAGGGTATCGATCCATTATTATCCTTTTATTCAGCCGTCGATAGTCGACACACAATCATTTGCTCCCATCTTTTTTATTTCCAAGTATGACTGGACTTGCAAAATCTGAGTCACTATGGCAAATTATGTGTTCTCTTAACCATTCCAAAATTTGATCTTTGACGATTTTCTTCTCGGCAGGCGGCGATCTCCTCAGGGCATTCTTTAACTTTTAATGGCTCATAACCAGTTACTAAATTGTTAATTTCAGTGTAATAATTCAGTTTTCCGATGCTCAAAATATTTTCTTTAAAAGTGCAGTAACAAGACGAATAATTGTCGAACAACTTTCTACAATTATTCCAAGGCCTGCCATACCTTCAGCTGGTAAAATATGAACATGAACATCAAATATCTCACCATCAATATCCAAAAGTCCAACAAATGTACCATTTCCGTTAAGTTTTAGACTTCCCAAGTCGTCATAAATACTCTTAGCACTACAAGTGATATCACTCCCAGTATCAATCAAGGCTTTTACATTCATAAAATTTGAAATTGATAAAATTTCCCTCATTCGACATTGCCGCGGCAGATCGTTTATTCGATGCTGAGATATTTTCGGGCTGGGTTTTATTTTGATTCATTTTGCCACAATTTGGTGCAATATGACAAAATTCAATGCATTTGAAACATTTTATGCCCTTTCTACATTGCCGCCCAATATGACATATTATGCCACAGTTAAAATACCTTAAATTTTTCCTCGAAGATTGATTTAGATTTCCCGGTTGCAGATTTGGGAGAAAATCCGCTCGATTTCTGTTTTGATGGGATGTATTAACTTTGGTGGTTTGCTTCGATTTGAATTTTTGGTATATCTCAAGCTTATTCTTGAACTCTCTTACTGAAGTTGCGCCATTTAACATTGTTTTGTTTACTTCTTGATCAATAATCCCATCAATCGTAAATTGAATGAAAACAATGTCGGCCATATTTGTTAATCCACCCAGCTCTCGCATAGCTAAGAAATATTATTATTATGTCTCTTTAGGTTGTTTTATTCGCGCTATTATCTTAGAATGGATTTCAGCGTTGGTATATTTTTTCCCGAGTGTAGGGGATCATTGCGTTAGTTCACTTCTCCGTTATTAAGATGACTTTTCAGTTGTCCGTTCTCCAGGTGAAGCCTTTCGATTTCGCTTATTTTACTAGCCAGTTGACGATCTTTAACTTCTTCTAATTGCTTCGCCTTTAACTCGTTTTGCCTTTGGGCTAGTTGTGTTTCATGTAGACCACCATTTCCCGTCACATTATTTTGCAACATTCCTATTAATTCATCAATTTTCCTGCTGACGGAAAATGACGTGCCACATTCATCGGAGTTCATAGTGCTATTTACTTTCTTATTTTTTTCGGCATGGCTCTTATCAATATATAAACTTGTCTTAATTGAAGGGTATAATTTTCACTGTTCAAACACCTTATACATAAATCTAATAATTGTCTTTTTTTTTTTTTTTTGAATGCTAATTTATTATTTCCAAACTTTTAATTAAAACTTTTGATTTTGGATCGATTTATTTAAGTAGTTACTAATAGTTTTCACACTTTATGGAATTCTTAGTTAACCTCATGCTAGAGATCAGACGACAGTTTATTATAATGGTTTTAAAGTTCAGTTATACACAAGTTTTTATTTTATCATTAATTTATCAATCTTTCAATTTATCTTTCTAAATGCCGTTTTGAATAGGTGTTTTCCGTACAGGGTGATCCCACATACATATGTATATGTTTGTTTTGTAAGTTATTGTTGTTGGTTGAGCTGAAGACAAATTCAGAATAAAATTTAAATTGGGAAATTCCCAGAAAATGTTATATTATCTTGGTCTTAACCTTGGCCAGAATATAAACAGGCTTGGACATCTTGAAATAATAAAAAAAATCTATAACATCTTTTGTATATACTCGTACAGTTAATCCTTATTTCGAAATGACTTTTGGTATTATCTAATAAAATTATTGTTATATTTCGAACATATTAAAAAATTTGTAATATCAAATTGTCCGTAATTACGAATTCTATAAATAAATATCTTAGAATTAAACTAAATTTCACTAAAACAATTTTTCCAATTCCATCAATACATATCATTGTCGGACAATAACATAACCAACTCATTCAAATTAACGAAAGCTCCCTCATTTCCCAACAAGTGGTTTTATTCTTCGTGTTATATATTTTCCCTTTCCCAACGTTTATGTGTGTACTAATTATTTAACAACCACAAACAAAAAGAAGGTGAAAACAAAATATAATTTGTGAAATTTCTGTTTCTTTGTTTTAAAATTTAAATCATTCATTAATGGGTGACAATTAAATTTTCTTCTGTACTTTCATTGCTATTTTCCAAAAATTATTTAATTTTGTAATCAAAAAACCAAATAAATAATGGAAATTTTTAATTTTGTGGGTTTTTGTTTTGGGAAATTTTTCATAATAATTTTCATTTCGACAAAAA
Source organism: Tipula vernalis (assembly GCA_958295665.1). Lineage (NCBI taxonomy): Eukaryota > Metazoa > Arthropoda > Insecta > Diptera > Tipulidae > Tipula > Tipula vernalis. The sequence continues at coordinate 287,340,889 of OY282560.1, forward strand.
TTGAAGACATGGTGATAAAAGTTTTTGTTGTTGTCATAAAAAGGAAACTTACATTTTTCATTAATTTCCTTCCTCATATTCTTTTGGATTTTTAATAACTTTTTTTTTTGTTGGTTGGTTGTCGTCAAGTAGTAAAATTGTTTCGAAAATACAGAAATATGTCAGCCTTATTTTTGTACTGCTATATCTGTGTGTATGTTTAGGATCGTTAGATTTGGAAAAGTTGAGTTTAATTAGCCTCAGATTTAACAATTTTATTTCAAAATGTGGTTTAAGAGTTTTTATTTTGCCCTAAAGTGAGTAGATGACACATTTTTTGCGGTGAGGCTAAATTATTTGGTTAAAATAAATTTTTGCGGTTCGGAAATTAAAATGAAACAATACTTAAAGGGTGAAAGATATAAAAACACAATATAAAACATAATGTTTACCTGTAATCAAAAATTGTAATATTGTTTACTGGTAAGGGTCGTCGTATCCTTGATATACATATTTTACGAGAATGAAATGCTGTCTGCACCATACAGCAACAATATACATTTTTGTGTTGCAATAGATGTTCAAACGTTTCTACAAATATTAAATTAAATCTTATTGTAATATGTATTAAGGGGTTAGGACCAGGGTCAAGTTGGAAAAATAATATATTTTGTTCGAATTTTTTTATAAGAAATCGCTTCACAAGATTTTGTAGAAAAATTAAAAGTGAGGCATTAAGGGGTCAAGGAAGGAATACAAACATTTTTTTAAATCAGTTATATGGTCATGTCTGAAGACGATACCGATTCCAAAATATCGTTCTTTTAAAAAACCCATATGCATAAAAACAGCAGTATGCATCATCTGTAAGGCAAAAATAAAAAGATTCTTAAAATTAATGTGTATAGCTTATTACGCTTGAGGGAATTGAAAATTTTTAAAAAGAAGCAAAATGGCAGTAATAATATTAATTTTAAGATTTTTTTTTTGTGTGTCAACCTCTTAAAAGACTTTTTTAAAAGATCGCTTTAACTTTTAATTGATGTACAAAATTTCAAATAAATTGCTCAAGCGATTTTTTATAGAAAAATTCGAAAAAAGATATTTTATATTTCCAACTTTACCATGGTCTAACCCCTTAAAAAATAATCAAATATTTTAGCTTGTCCCAAATCAACTTCAACCCTCATCATATTTACGTACAAAAAAAAATGTATTCCATAATAATAGACTTTATAATCAGCTTTTCATAATTCACCCATTCATCTCTTAATTTGGGAACGAACGAATTGACCGTATTGTGTCTTAAAAATATTAAATTCAGTAAAGCTACATTATGTTGCAGTTAAATCTCAACTAAAGACGAAAAAAATATTAGATTTGGTATAATCTATCAAATTTAAATTGTTATATCTTCCTTTTTTGTTTAGTAAGTTTTGAAGATCATTTCAAATAAATAAATTCAATTTGATTGGTTCTTGAACATACGGAAAAGCTAACCTGCAAGAAATATGGCAAAATGGTTAATTTATAGTTAAACTACAATACATTGCTTTAAACATTACAATAACAAAGGTCTAGCGCTCAAACCGACTTAGTAACGTATGTATGCCAAAGCAATTTCTGTTTAGCTAGCTCTTAGAGGGAGACAAGGTGCTACGATTACATCTTACAAGAAATTTGCATCCTACTGAATGAACCAAACAAAAGTTCATTATGAATCGTTTGAATCCTCAGTAGAAAGATTTAATTGCCTTGAATTTGTATTTCGCTTTTACTAATTGGCTACTAATTGGGTGTACATGAAAATTTAATTAAATAAATTGTGCTATCTGACGATATTTCGTTTCCAGTTGGAAAAATAAGGCGAAATACAATATTATTACCAACCATCGTAACTAGAAATAATATCACTAGATAAAGCACGGGAAATAATTGATTGCACCAACGGGAAAGAATTAACTACACTAGTAAAGTTCGGGGATTGGCGTTTTTTGTATATATTTGCTGCAGTTTCTTTATGTACCTAGTTATAGTGCCTAACAATATTTATATTTGAGTTATACGAGCCATAACATTCAAATCGTGGAAATCATGTTGAGTTATATTTTCAGGATACGAGTTGTGTATGTATACAAAAACACACACGCAAAATAAAAATTGTCCAAACCGGGTGGTTCAACCTATTGTGTATTTCCAATTTATTTTAATAAAACATCTGTAGCAGCTAAACACTACATATTTAGAGATATTGCTCGTTTTTGAATATAAATATTTCGCACATTCTTTAAATATATCGACAATATAGATTGTCGATATATATTGCGACTATTGAAGGCAACGAAAATATTTTAATACAAAAACCGTCCGCAATCTATAATCGAGTCAGTCAAATTTCAAAATTAATACAAAAATCAATCGGTACTCTAATAGTGAAATAAATTATAAATATAAAATTAAACAAAATCTAACTAAAATTATTTAACGAAATTTAAACTAAAATAAATATAAACCAAATGTAAACGTAAACTAAAATTATAGTTAAACAGCAACACTCTAGGGGAAAGGTAACTGCTGAAGGTGAATCAGACCTGGCCAAGATGCAACGACAACTAGACCAGACGCAACGGCAACTAGCAGATCTCCAGCGAACACTCGCCAACATGAACTTTGGGTTTCGTGGAAGATCACCGGACAGAGAAAATTTCCAAAATAGCAATTACAGATCACGGAACAGATCGGCTTCTAGATCATCCGGACTCTGCTAATATCACCGTCGTTTCGGCTCACGTGCACGCGATTATTCATAGCCGTGCAATTTTCCACCGGTAGCCTCGCAAAGCGGAGATTCTTCTTTAAACTTCTCTAAGTCTTCGGAAAACAAATAAATCCTGCTGCCTCTACGGAAAACAGTGGGATTGGTTTATCTCGCCGGGGCTGAAGTATTTGTGATACCCGTTAAAAAGTTTCCCCGGCAAGCAAAAGACACCGTTTGGATTCTTACCGCAGCAAACGGTACCCCAATTTCAACTTACGGTATAAAATTGTTAATAGTAAAGCTCGGTCTCAGGCGTTCGTTCACACATCTCTTTACAGTCGCGGCAGTAGACATGCTTATTATAGGCGTTGACTTTCTGTCCAAATATGGTCTCGTGGTCGATTTGAAAAACAGAAGATTTTCTGACCCGCTTGCAACTCTTGTGATGAACGCAACCATCGCTCAGGTTAATACGCCAACCTTAAAACATTTCAGTGTTAATAATTCATACGACGCTCTTGTAAAAAAATATCCCTCGCTGATATCCCACTGAGGCTCCAAATTATAATCTCCCAGTGAAGCATAATGTAGTTCACTGCAACATCACACAAGGTATGACAGATATCTGAATATGCCGCCCCTCATCATCACGAGTCTCCTCACCGTGAAATATCGTTCAAAAGAAAGACAAGGACTGGCGCCCTTGTGGAGACTATCGACAGCTCAACAATGTCACGATCCCTGATAGATTTCCTATCCCACACATACACAGCTTTTTGTTGAAACTCGCCTGCGCCACTATTTTTAAAAAAATAGATTTGGTTCGGGCCGGCTACACGAATTAAAAAAGGCTGAAATAAAAATGGTAATCAAAAATGAATTAAAAATGGTGATATTTGTAGGAACACCTGCGATCTTTTTTAATTCATTTTTTTAAAAAATTTACTGAAATAAAAAAGGTCTTCTTTTTCATATAATTACCTTTTTAATTTCATTAATGAACATTTTTTAATGACCTTTTTTATTTCAGCCTTTTTTAATTCGTTTAGTCGTTCGGGCCTATCATCAGATTCCCATGGCTGCAGAGGATATTCACAAAACATCGATTATTACCCCTTTGGGGCTTTTTGAGTTTACCCGAATGCCTTACGGTCTTCGCAACTCAGCTCAGACATTCGAGCGATTCCTTAACAAAATTCTAAAAGCGCTGAATTTCCTTTTTTCTTATATCGATGATATCCTCATTGCGAGCCACTCCGTGATAGAACATACAGAACATCTAGAGTTAGTTTTTAAACGTCTCATTATTTAAGCCACACAATTTCGAAAGATCGTATTCTTCCGTCGAAAGAAAGAGTTGAAGCTATCTCAAATTTTCCAGTGCCAACGTCAATACGCCAAATACAGCAGTTCGTAGGTATGGTGAACTATTAACACCGCTTATCCGAACTGTTATCGCCTATTGACCGGCATTTGGCCACTTTACACAAGAAAGGCAAAAACAGAAATAATTTCTTTTCGCCTGAAGAGTGCATCGCATCTTTCAACGAGGTCAAGCGCTCTCTTGCCGCGGCCACTCTTTTGGAACATCCGTTGAACGATACTGAGCTCAACATCACTACAGACGCTTCCGGCTTAGCGGTTGGAGCTGTCTTACAACAGCACAACCATGGATGTTGGCAACCATTAGCGTTCTTTTCAAAGAAGCTCTCTCCAGCGGAAACAAAATACTCTACATTCGATGGAGAACTTCTTGCTATATATCTACCAATTAAACACTTTCGCCATTTCGTCGAAGGCCGAAATTTCTCTATTTTCACTCACCATAAGCCTTTAACAATAGCAATTGCGTCAAAATTAGAACGTAGTTCCCGACAGTTATGACATCTCGATTATATCGCACAATTCACGACCGACATTCACCACATTAAAGGTAAACAAAATGTGGTGAGCGACTGTTTATCACGTTCTGGGGAATCACCTTCACTAGAAATAAACGTCTCCTCTTTCGACATGAAAGGATTACTTAAACAGCAACAATATGACGAGGAATTGCAAAAATTGATTACAGCTCGGAATCCGAAATCAAAAGTAAATTTGCAATTGATCAACTTACCGGACAACAAGCAGCAAATTTGGTGTGAGACATCGACAGGTCAAAATCGACCCTTCGGCCCTAAAGATATGCGACGGGCAATTTTCGATGGTCTGCAGGGCTTATCACATCCCGGCATCCGTGCCACGCGTAAACTAATTGCTTCGAAGTACTTCTGGCCAATAATGAATACTGATACAAGCAACTGGGCGAAATCTTGTATCCCATGTCAAAAATCCAAAGTTCACCGCCACACAAAATAAGAACTTGGTAAATTCGAGCGACCAAGTGGCAGGTTTGAACACATCCACATGGATCTAGTTGGTCCACTGCCCCAATCGAATGGCTATCATTATATTCTAACGATGGTCGACCGATTTACCCGTTGGACAGAAGCTTATACCGTAAGTAAAATCTTCTACAATGAGTATGTCTGTAGATTTGGTATCCCTCTCTATATAACGACAGACCAAGGAACACAATTTGAATCAACAATGTTCACCGAGCTCACAAAACTCTTAGGTTCACATAGCATTAGGACAACAGCTTATTATCCGAAAGCGAATGGTCTTGTCGAACACTTTCACAGGCAACTCAAAAGCCGCATTAACAGCTCGATGCAATGCATCCCATTAGAGTTCTGACCTTCCAACAGTTTTTATTGGGTATTCGAACCTCATTCAAGGAAGACCTCAACTGCACGCCAGCAGAGCTCGTGTATGGTCAAAATATTAGGGTTCGCGGTGAGTTCTTCATCAACTAGAGAAGCTTCGTACAACAATGAGAGCCTTAGTTCCTACGGACACATGACAATCGAACCAACAGGATACATACATTTCCAAAAATCTGGAAACCTGCTCACACGTATTCGTTCGTGTAGACCGAGTTAAGAGTCCTTTTGAGTACGCCGTATTCTGGACCACATCCAGTAACCCGCAAATTGCGCAAATTCTTTGTGGTGGACATCAACGGAAAAACCCACGACAATTGGCATCGACAGGCTGAAGCCAGCCTACGGAATTCTTGTGGTTAGCCCAGTCGAAAATCATAGTGTCCGCAAAAACCGTGAGATTTCACTTCTAAACATTATGGTTTTCGATCCAGGAGGGGAGTGATGTTGCGGCTAAACGCTACATAAATATGCAAACAAAACAATAACATCGGTCGAAGCAAAAATATTTTATATCGCGCCGCCTAAGCGAGATATTGCTCTGTTGAATATAAATATTTCGCACATTGTTTACATATATCGACAATATAGATTGTCGATATATATTTGACTACTCAAGGCAACCAAAATATTTTAATATAAAAAACCGTCCGCAATCTATAATCGAGTCAGTCAAATTTCAAATTTAATACAAAAATCAATCGGGACTGGTGCGAAATAGTGAAATAAATAATTAATGTCAAATTAATCAAAATCAAAAACTAAAATTATAAAATGAAATCTAAACTAAAATAAATACAAAATTAAATACAAACATAAAATAAAACGAAATAAATAAACATTGTGAAACTAAAAAACTAGTAAAATATAATTGTGAGTTTCATTTTTATCACCCCGAAATCCCACTATAGCTTGACCAACATAATTACATGGAAATCAACCGTGGAAAACATTGGAAGCGACCACCTCCCCATTATCATGACTTACAAACTGAATATCAACAACAACATCAAAAATACCAACTGAAAAAAAATAATAAAAGAATTCAACGATCAAAACTTAGAAACCTAGAAGACAACTTAATAACTATTATAGATAAAAATTCATCATTAACTAAAGCAAAAAACCCATACAAACTGAAACCTTGGTGAAATTCTAACCTCCAAAGACTTTGGGACATAAAAAGAGCAAAACAACTTATATACAACAGGGCCAAAAACCTATATACAGCTGCTGAGGAATTACACCAAATCACAAAGAAACTAAAACAAAAGATCAAAGGGAAAAAAAGGCTACCTGGATTTTATGCTTAAACAGTATTAATAGAGATACAAAAAGTTCCGAAATCTCGAATAAAATAAACAGAATAAAAAACAAAAAACCATCCAAATACTCAATACTTGAAGACAGTAACACAGCCGAAAAATTCTTGAACTTAAATTTTCCTATGACAATTGAACCACTAATGCTAACCATTTAACAACAAGACCAACTCTCTAGTTATGGAAGAATTCAGACTAGCCGAAGTCGAGGAAATCATCTCTAATGCAAACAATTCAGCACCAGGCGTAGACCTTATCAGTTATAAACTAATAAAGAACATAATAACTAACATCCAATCATAAATTCTTAATTATATTACCTCAACACTTCAACAAAATTTTTAAGCAACAAATTCTTCCGGAAAATTGGAGAGAAGCTAACGTTATAGCTATAAACAAAAAGAGCCTTGATAATCGCGACATTAAGAATTACAGACCCATTTGCCTCCTTCCTACTATCTCTAAAATATTTAGCAAATTAATACTCACTAGAATTAACAATGATATAGACAAGAATAATATATTATGCAACTTTAACTTTGGCTTCCGTAAGAACAAAAGCATCAGTATTAGTGCTTTTTTATTCGCTCCGGATAGCTGCTATCGAGAGCCGTCATATAAAAAATGGCTCCCGATAGCGCTCTGTATAAATAGGTAGAGCCAAATATTTTTTATATGAAGTTTTTGATAAACAATTGAATTAAAAATGATAGTTTGATGTTAAATAAGTTTAGTTTACTCATAAATAGCGCGTCAAATTTAAATTTAAGCGTAGCAAAATGACGGCTCTCGCTATCCGTAGCGAATAAAAACACGTGGCTAGTGATTACCAAAAAATATTTACATATAAAAATGACACCGGGCAATTTCGCCGCTACGAGGTTGGTATGTCGCTGCAAGCACGATTTTTGGTTTGTTACTTTACTACTTTTTTTACAAAAAAAATGGGCGTGTGTTTATGCACTTTTATTTATTTATTTTCTCGAAACAGTTGATGATGTTTTGAACTATAACAACAAATGCCGTTGTTGGAACTAATAAACCCCCGTTTACAGTACATATTTGTAAACTGGCGATATTTTATTAGCCTTTCTGATTTGACGTAATTATTATCCAAATTTGCCTTGCACATAAAAGATTTGCAATCACTACAGTTGCGTATTTTTGATACGGCATGTGCAACGAATCCTGCAAAATAAGTTGTTGCCATATTGTTTACAGTTGGATCCATTCTATGTTCGTCAACAACAGTATCTTCGGCTTCTGCATCAGAATCATCAAACTCGCATTTTAATATATAAAAAGAGAAGAATGCATTGTTAGTTTAGTAATGTAGTTGTTTTAATAGCATTTAATTAATTCTTACATGTTAAACTTGTCATGAGTTCGTTCGGAATTGCTTCAGGTGGATTGGATTCGTCGTTCAAACTGGAATCAGTGCCATCTGGATTCGAAGTCTGTAATTGTTAATAATTGATTAATTCTATGTAAAAGAGAGTGCACTGCGAGTGTAACTTACTTTCCACGTCTCTCATATTCAAAATAACTGAACAATCCGAAATTTCACAGGATGTAGTATCTGGAGCCATTATGTTGTAAGAACACATTTGCTTCAAGTTTTTATGAAGCCGAAATAAAGAAGGATTTTTCTCGTAAGATCCTCGAGTACTTCTTACAACAGAAATTGTGTTTTCTAAACAGTCCGAATTTAGATGAGATTTAATGAGATATTGTTGCATTTCTACTTTTATGGCATCCCATAACTGAAGGGTCCCATTAATCTTTTGGCATAAACCACTAAAGCAATATACGTGACCCCTTTTTCTCTCTTCCATTTGCCTATCCATTCTAATGATTCTTTTGGGTTCATTTCTACATCCGTTTGGTGAATCGACAAAGCACATTTGTCTGGATTTTTTGAATACTTGTTTGTACTATTCATATTATGAAATAGTTTGTTTATTTTGAAAATAAAATTAGCAGTACTCAAAGCAACCAATTTTTCCTCTTCGTTGAACAAATTTGTTGACGCAGCTGCAAAAATTGCCGTTGAAACATGGTGGCTAAATACTTGAGTTGCCAGTTTGACCCTCATTTTTTGAAAAGTGTCAGGTTTGATATGAGCTTCCGTCAACTTATGCATCGAACGAATCACTCGATTTTCGGCATAAAATAACTTCTGACCAGGAAACGACTTCATCATCAATAAAAATGTTAGACACTAACAAATTATTTCGTACACTCTTGAATAGATGTACAACATCGTAAAAACAAAAAAGTGTACGTTCCATAATTTTAAAAGAAGGTTGCTTTGTTGTAACTCCCAATCTGTTGTATGCAGTTCTGTTTGCAGCGCCTTGATCACTTACAATCGCCTTGAATACCTTGTTGAATTAATATTTTAGTCGTCGAAGTAATAATTTCCGCCAGCGTAACACCGCTGATATTTCCAGAGTAGTAGCCAATAATCTAACAAAAATAAGCAATGAAGAGATTTTTTTTTATTAATGATTTCGAAACAAAAAATAATTCCAGACTCATATGTTTCCATGATTTATTTAAACCACGAAGCATAGAAAGAAGAGCATGGTTAGCAAAAGATTTAGATCGTCCAAACTCTCCTAAATCTTCAAATCCATACACTTTATCTTCCTTAGAATTATATTCAAGCTCATTTTTAATGCTCTTCTCGTCAAACACCAAAATGCACTTTTTATTAATTTCGGGCATTTCACTTAATTTATGTTTTAACATATGTAAAATATCAAATGGAATTCCCGTTTCAAACTTCATTACTTCATACCAACGAATAATTGTTCGTAAAGAAGGCATTGAAAAACCTTATTTTTGCAAATACCTATAAAATGATGGGGACTTATAATGAAACTTTAAAACTAAGTCCTTTTTATCTGTGCTCCATTTAGTATTTTTTGTGTGAAGCAGTTGACTTTTCACAAAAGTCGCGACGCTTTTGGTTTTGGTTTCTGCCATAATTATTGAAGATTTATCACAGACCATTATTGTTTTAGGTAAAAATTCATTCAAATCTCTTATTTTTGCAGCGCTTTGATTTTGAACATTAAATTTGATCTGTTTGGAAACAGTAGGTTCATTACCTTTGTTTTCCATAGAATATTCATGAATAATTTCACTTTCAAAATATAAATTCGGAATTGCATTCATAGATAGGCGTGATCTAAACGAGCCACAGTTTAAAAATTTTGGATCAAAATGATCAGCACATATATAAATTGGATCGTTTGAAATAAGTTTCGGTGAATAGCTATTTTTAGAGTTTAACAGCCAAATATCGCGGCGATTATCGTTTGGCAAAGCAAATCTAGGAACACCATAACTTTTTTTGCTTTTACAATTTATATAATCGCAATAAACCATTTTATAATACGTATTATTTTATGTTAACTAAATTTGTTTGTAGTTATCACTAATTATCACATCAATTTTAATTTTCAGAAATTCACTTAAACACTCAACTGAAATTAAGATGCCACTTGTTTACACAAAAGAAATTAACGGTCTTACTGAAAAATCAAGCTATTTATACTCCGAAATAGAAAAACATAAAGAAATAAAATATAATTTCAAATGTCAAGTTACTGTTTATAAATACATTCCGTATACTTTACGGTGACCATATAGGCCGCATTTTATAGGACTCACCCACATATCAAGACCCTGTCCTCCAGACATTTTTGCCCTTAAAAAGAACTAGCAAAAAAAAAAAATAATAGCCCGCATGCCCCGCGTTTGTAATAAATTAATTTAAAAAATTAAAGTTTTGTCAAAAGAAAACGAGGATTTACTTCGTTTTTGCTACATTATTCTTTAAAACCCGAAACAATAAAGGAACCAACATAAAGGGTGTTCAAATTAGAGGTATATTTTTAAATTTTAAATAAAAGACATAAATTGTGTGAAATCTTTATTTATTTTTATTGGAAATTAAAGTACATTGGTTCCGGTTAATAATGAAGCAGAATGTCGTTCAAGTGACCTCTTCTGCTAGCTTGGTAGGCTATCAATCTTTTACTTAAATTTTGAATAATTTTTTCGCATAATGATGGTTCAATTAGTGATAGTTGCTCGATGATGTTGTCTTGAGGTGTTGAACAGTTTGAAGACTATCTGCATAACCAACTTCTCTTTCAAAAGATCGATTGATTCTGTTCCTGTGTGGCATGTTGCACCTTCCTGTTCAAACCACATATTCTGCAAATCAATATCTTCCAATTGACTCCACAAAAAGTTTCTAATCATCCCTCGATATCGAGCTCCATTGACAGTAATTGAATTGAATTATTGGAAAAAATATGGATCAATTACCATCACCACACCAAAATCCCAATTCCAATTTTAACTAACAGGAATGTTTGTGCTTGGCATTTGTCAAATATCATACTCGTATGGTACTCTAGTACCAAAAGTATAAATGGCGGAATATTTGAAAAAATACCTCAAATTTGAACATCCTTTACATATTTGAATACTGTTAAAGTTAGCCGAAAATTGCCAGCCGAAAGTAAAAAATTAAGTCGTAAACAGTCGAGTGTTTAGCCGAAAATTACTATGGATGCATGGATAGCATTGAAGATTTTTGTCAATATTCTTAAGTGACAAAACCTGCCTCCTCGTGGAAAATTATGGAAAACTCGCGAAACCCAAAAAAATATTTAGAATTGATACAAAATCAGCGTTTAGAGTTATGTCAACAGCTATCGCAAGAAAAAAAGTTCAATAGAAATTTCCTACGAGAATTCCATTTTCTAAAAACCATTAGAAACTTTGCATAAAATCAGCCTCTAGAGTGTTACGTCTGGAGATGCATTAAATTGATGTGACTTGTCAATAGCTATTGCAGGAAAAAATTTAGTTCAAGTTTCCCGTGTGATATCTGGGAAAATTCGATTTTCCAAAAATCATTAGAAACTTTGTATGAAATCAGCTTGGTGTTATATATTGAGATGGATTGCTTTCATGTGATTTGTAAATCGAAAGCAACAGTCAAACACGCATGTTAAATCGCAGCTGCGTGGTGGCCAATTGACAACTCCATTACGGCTGATTATTCGATCCCCGAAGATAGTGTGGAAAAGACCGATTATTTCATTTGCTGTGTGGCAAGTTGTGCCGTCCTGTTGAAACCAAATGTCATGTGTGTCCTCCTCTTGAATTTTGGGTACCAAAAACTCGTTTATCATGGCTCGGTAACGCTCCCCATAAAGCACGATGCCGAGTTGAAATTGATGGATGCTCAGACACATTCTCAGCAACAGCTGCAATGGTATTGGTGTACGCGCTGTTAATGCAAGTGCACTTGTTGGTTTATCCAATAACAATCAAGTTTCACGAACTCGCTTCACAAATTAATAAACAAATTGAATTGTCGGCTTTTCATTTCTACTGAATTTTCCACATAAATTTCTTACAGTTTGGGTAGAAGACTCACCACTTTGAAAGTAAGTTTTCAATATTTCCCAATTTTGTTCAAGCGTAATGCAACCCATTTCGTAAACGTCAAAAATTAAACTAATTTTCTGTCTTAACACGAAGAAGTAAGTGTCGCACTCGAAATAACCGATACTTGAAATTGCAAACGCTAGATTGACCATCATCTTATATTTTCCTTAGTTAATAATTTATGGGCAGGTGAAAAAACCCAAATCCAAATAGAAACCGCGTTAAAACAATATTATTGGTTAGAGGAAAGCACGAAACGTTTGAAAAAATTTACGAAGACATTTCGAAAAATAATGATTTACAAATTGCGATATGTTCTATGCAAAAACAAGAAAATTCAAAATCCCAAATACATTTTCATTTATTGATTCTCAATTCTTTCATTATCTCAATTCAACGAAATATGAACACACACCACTTTCAAAATATCCGACATAATACCAAAAAATATTTACATACATCTTTTTACCTAATTTTAATACAGAACCAACAACAAATCTAATGTCGATCGTTTTATGTTTTCGTTTCATTGGATTTGTTGATGGTTTTGTATTATGTCATGCGAAACAAAAAACAAAAAAAAAGGACGGAAACCATTCTTTATGAATGAAAATATAGTATATTTTTGAACACAATAACCGAAGACCCAATCCATTTGCGATTTTTAGTACTAGTTTTAGACACTTCAGCTGGTATGGCGCTTTGAAATTTGCGGTGTCATACTCTCTATCTGTTTACTCAATGTGATTACATAGAAGAACTATTCACACTTGCGAACAAAAACAAACAAAATGGGGAAAAATCCATACTCTTGAACATGGATTTAAGCAAAGCTTTTGACAGAGTAGACAAAAAAAATTCTCATTGATATTATGACTACATTGAAATTCCCAGAGATATTAATAAATTGGACATATTTATTTCAAAAAAACAGAATAATTTACACGAAAACCACCACTGATAAGGATCATACCAAGAACGCGGGGGTTCCCCAAGGAAGCTGCTTAAGCCCGATACTCTTTAGCATTTATTCTCAAGGACTTCATAATATTAGCTGCTCAAACACAAAGATATTTCAATTTGCGGATGACATATGTCTAATTATCAGTGGTGACAATTTCGAAAAACTTCACTCTAAATAACTTCAATCTAACTAAAAAACTGCAAGAAACCTTAAACAAATTAAAATTTTATATCAATAAAAAAAACACATTTTATGAGACTTTTCACTAACAAAAATAATAAAAATAAAATAATAATAAAAATAGAAAACACAACAATTGAAGAAAAAAACTCCTCAAAAATATTAGGTATTACCATCTCTAACAATCTAAACTTCTTCAAACATTACACCAACATTAAAAATGAATCACAACATACGTTAAACATCATCAAATCGCTTTTACATATAAACGAGGGCGCCCACCCTCAAATAATGCTAAGACTTTATAAAACTTTAATAAAGCCCAAAGTGGAATTTGCGTTCATTATAACGATAACAGAAAACAACAGAACTAATAAAATATGCCAAAAAATCAACAATGCCTGTCTAAGAATATGCCTTGGATTAGCAAAAACTATACCAGTTCCGGTCATCTTAACAGAATCCACAGAAGCTTCCAACGAACTAAATTTTAAATCCAAAACTCTCAAATACATAGATAAACAATTATTCAAAAATTCAAATATTGGCAAGAAAATTAAAACCAACTCCTCAACAGCAAAACTAAATAATCTCTATATCAACACTCCAATTCTTAAAGATATTTCTCCTACTCACACAAGAAAAACGGAACCCAAAAACATAGAAATCGAAACAAAAATCAAAGAAATTACAAATATAAAATCATTAAATTTACCTATAAAAAAACCACTTACGAGTACAATGGAATCTCTGGAGAAAATCAAAGATTGGGACGAGTGCACGTAAATCAATGAAATCAGCAAAGCAAAACAGACGGAGCACCATTATGAAAACGAACTGCTAGACATCGTTGGTTACAACAACAACAAAAAAATAAAAAATAAAATGGATCCAAGGACACATCAACATTGAAGGCAACCATACGGCAGATGACCTCGCAAGAAAAGCTCTATACAATCCCACCCACACATACAATAACACACCCACCATAAGAGATATAAATAGAGAAATAGAAGAACTAATCCAAAATGAGTGGGTAATACAATTCCATAACCAAATGAACAACAAATGTGCATTCTATAAAAAACTAATCAACACACCCACCCCCCTCCTCCCAAAGAACTTTGGTTCTTAAAATCAAACATAAAAGTAGCAAACATTGCAGTAACTTCTAGATTAAGGACCGGACACCCCTTCGACAAAAAATTTAAATTCACAATAGGCATCGAGGACGACCCAAACTGCGACTACTGCGGATTAATTGAAGATAGCACTCATATTATCAACCACTGTATTAAATACGAAGAAATCAGGAATAAATACGACTCACTCGATCGCTCACTACTGGATATGTTATGCAAGAAAGATTACACTAAATTAAAAGACATAATTGAATTTTTAAAAGACGCTTGACTACGCTTTATAGTGTGGGCCTAAACTAGGACTAGAGAGATGTTTCTGATTACCATGAACAATATATTGTATAATATTAAAGGGTTACAATCGGAATAACAAACACTAAATTGATATTCGAATTGATATTGATACTCTTGAGTACTCTACTTGAGTATATTTTTGATTTGATTCGTTGATATTTGATGTTGTTTTACCCGTTTCGTTGATGGTGTTTTACCCGTTTTTGTGTTTTTTGCAGATTTTCTTGTGTGCTTATGTTTGTGTTTGATATTTTATAATCTTCCAGATATTTATGACTTATCCAATAAATATTGAATAAATCTGGGCCCTATTGCACCAACTACTTATCACTTATTACTTATCAACTTATCATAATTTTTGATAATTTTCTGTTGTACCAAATTGAAATTTGATAAGTATTTAATTGAGTTATAGTAATTGATAAGCACTCACTTATCAAAATTAAATTGCACCAATTTGCGAAATGATAAATGATAAGTAATATTTTGATAAGCGATAAGTTTGAGGTTTGTGATAATTTTTTCGTTGTTTTGTTACACCAAAACTTTTAACTTATCAATAATCGACTACTTTAATGATAACTTATCCAAAATATCAATAAGAAAAATTTCACTACTCAAAAAAATTGATAAGAGCTGCAAATTGTAGTGGTATGACAGAAGTCTGTTAAAAACGTTTTTTTTTTTGTTGTTATTGTAAGATGAGAACTTTTGTTCAATTTTATAAGAGTACAAACATATGTTTCAATAAAATTATTTATTATTCAAATGATTATAAATGATAATGACAATACATATAACAATGTGTTTTCAAGTGTATAATAACTTTAATTTCAAAATTTATACCGCTGTTTTATTGCATTCTAATAAGTTATAATATTAAGTCAAGACAGTTGTTTTTCGATATTTTAAAATTTATATAAAACTATCAAATATAGGTATTATATCAACTTTAGTGAACAAAAACTGAAATTTATTAAACGAAACAATAATTTTTATAAATAAATGCGTTGGTTCGAAAGATTATTCGAGGATGAAAACGAAAGAAGAACTCGTGTAGTGAAAGCCAGAACCAAATATTCTCTGGACTCGCGAGTGATAAAACATTTTCGTTTGTCACATGAACAAAGTGAGCAAGTATTATTAAAAATCGGAGCAAATTTGCACCATGGAACCGACCGAAACTGCACATTGAGTCCTCTATAGCAGCTACTAACAACACTGCATTGGTTAGGAATATCCAGGATAGAAGTTTCTTGAGAAGGGTGGTTGCCCTCAGGTAGCTGGTTCCTTTGATGGAACAATGATTAATATAGATGCACCTACGGTCAATGAAGAATACTTTGCGAATCGATATGGAAAACATTCACTGAATGCAATGATGGTGTGTAGCCCAAACCTCGGCTTTTATGCAGTAAATTAAAATTGGCCAGGTAGTGTCCATGACTCCATATACAAGGCTATTTAGCAATTTTGAGTCTTGTTTTCGCCCGTTTCCCGTTGCTGTGATTTTGGGTGACAGTGCTTCCCATTAAAGATTGGCTTATGCCACCAATGCGAAGAAATCCGGATGATGCAATAGAGCAAATATTTAATCATGCTCATAAGCGGACGAGACGAATCGTGGAAAATAATTTTGGTTTGTATATGACGATTACAATTTTTGTATAATGTAGCTAAATTCAATTTATTTGTTAATAGGAATTCTCTTAATTCATTTGTTATAAAAATAAATTGTTTACGCTTAAGTACTGCTGAAAAATTATTTACAGTTAGAAAAAAGAATTTATTTTAAAAGCAAGAAAAGGAAAGTTTTACAATTGATTCTAAACACTGAAATAAGAACTCTCAATTGAGAAAGGTTTCTCTCCATGTATTATTATATATGTACATGCAAAATTGTTGTTGTTATTAAATTACAGAATAACAATTTTTTAATTGTTTTGCTATAAAGGTACAAAACCATTGTTTAATATATAAAATGTGCGGAAAGCATATTATTTTGCAAACACTATCACATTTATAGTATTTTTGTATAGATGATTACACAACTTATCATAAAAATTTGATAATTCGTCAATTGATAAGTTATAGACAATCTGATGTGCAACGCTTATCACTTATCATTATCAAAATTTGATAAGTTTTCAAATTGATAAATGAGTGAGATTTTGTTATTTTTGGTGAAACACTTATCACTGATGATTATCTAAAAAACTAAATTATGATAAGTAATAAGTGATGTAGTGCAATAGGGCCCTGCTGTATTAAATTTTAAAACTTTTTTATCGATTAAATTTTTATGCTCTGGTTTTAAATGTTTCTGTTTGTTTTTTATTTTCTTAACTTGAGTAAATACTAGCGTATAGTGTAAATAATTCATATTTCAAGTTTAATTTTTAACTAATGTGAAGTTTCTGACAAATTGACAAAAACCTTACAAAAGCCAAAAAGTGTAAATGCTCCGCTATACTAAAATTGTGTAGCTGGAATTTAGATCAAGGCATCGTAAAGATGTCTAAGTAATACCGAGTGTGCCATTTCATTGTATTGACCTCTGTGCATGATTTCTAGCAGACAACATATTTATGCGACCCGTCCAACATAAATTTATTCAGGTTTTAAAAATGTCACTTGGTAAAATTCTGTAGTTGGGATTTTTATGGGCCATTGACAAGGCATCGTAAAGATGTCTAAGTAATACCGAGTGTGCCATTTCATTGTATTGACCTCTGTGCATGATTTCTAGCAGACAACATATTTATGCGACCCGTCCAACATAAATTTATTCAAGTTTCAAAAATGCCACGTGGTAAAATTCTGTAGTTGGGATTTCTATGGGCCATTGACAAGGCATCGTAGAGATGTCTAAGTAATACCGAGTGTGCCATTTCATTGTATTGACCTCTGTGCATGATTTCTAGCAGACAACATATTTATGCGACCCGTCCAACATAAATTTATTCAAGTTTCAAAAATGTCACATGGTAATATTCTGTAGTTGGGATTTCTATGGGCCATTGACAAGGCATCGATTTCCAGCAGACAACATATTGGGATATTCATTTGAATATCAAAATTATCGAGTCTCCATTTCTCACACATGCGGTTTCGATGCCCTAGCGCATATAATTAGAATATTATCTATTGACAATAAACATATATTGGATAAAATTAAAACTACTGGCACTGATTTTGCTGATTTTATTTCGTACTTCACAATTAATGGAGCAATTCAGTCTACATTCAGAAGAAGGACGCATTTGCTATTGAAATGTTTTAACATTAAGACAATCACTTCTAATATAGATATGAGAATGGATTGTAATATTTCAAAAATAATTGAATTTTTTATGAATCGTTCGATATCCCTTGATTTTACCTTTCCAAGTTGTTATCAATCGCACACAAAAGATAATTTTTATGTGCCTTTAAATTATAAAAACTTCAAGGAACGAAGTTTCAAAAATATTAGAAATGCCGTAAAATTTTATGGAGCTACTTGTACTAAATGCAAAACATGGTTCGAAAACCCAATAACGTTTAATATCAATTCACATAATGGCTTTGCAATTGTTGACGTGCATCCAATTGATATTAGGACATATTACAATGTGAAAATTGATGATATTGAATCGGAGTTGAAGTTGGGATCAAACCTGTATTTATTAAGAGGGATAATTCACTTTCAACGGCCAGTAAAACTGATGATCCCAGGACACTATATTTCATATATAAAAAGAAACAATGAGTCTTGGGAAATATATGACGATCTTTTAAGCACAAAACTGGAAACGAACGCGGGGTGCAGAATAAATCCAGTCTCTCTAATATAAAACAAAAAGTACCAAATACAAAACAATATAAATAAAAAAAAATATACATATTTTAACAACAGACACTCGGTATTACTTAGACATCTCTACGATGCCTTGTCAATGGCCCATAGAAATCTCAACTACAGAATTTTACCACGTGATATTTTTGAAACTTGCATAAATTTATGTTGGACGGGTCGCATAAATATGTTGTATGCTAGAAATCATGCACAGAGGTCAATACAATGAAATGGTACACTCGGTATTACTTAGACATCTCTACGATGCCTTGTCAATGGCCCATAGAAATTCTAACTACAGAATTTTACCACGTGACATTTTTGAAATTTGAATAAATTTATGTTGGACGGGTCGCATAAATATGTTGTCTGCTAAAAATCATGCACAGGGGTCAATACAATGAAATGGCACACTCGGTATTACTTAGACATCTTTACGATGCCTTGTCAATGGCCCATAGAAATCTCAACTACAGAATTTTACCACGTGATATTTTTGAAACTTGAATAAATTTATGTTGGACGGGTCACATAAATATGTTCCTAACGACACAATTTTACCACATGGCATTTTTGTACCAAGACATCTCTGCGATGTCTCGTCAGTCGTTTCAAATAACCACATAGCAAAAGTGTAGCAGTCCCTTTACACTTTTTTTAGCTGTTGTAAGGTTTTTTTTGTCAATTTGTCAGAAACTTCACACTGCCAATTTTTAGGGTAGCATAGGTTTAGTTTTAAATATTATTAGATAAGTTTCATTTTAGTTATAACCTCCAATTAACATAGCATATTTGAAATTTAACACCAAAAATGACTACGACAAAACGAAATGAAGTTTGGCTTCATTTCACTCCTGTGAATGAGATTCAAGCAAAGTGTAACCTTTGCAAAGGCTTGTACTCATACAAAGGTGGTGCTACGACCAATCTAAAACGCCACTTAGAATCGAGGCATTCTAGTACATACTACAAAAAGTAGTAGTGCCTACAAACAGAGATGTTAATTATGATTCTAGAGCTCAGTCCCAAATATGGTAATGCCATACATCCCAAAAATATGGGATTAAAAAAAAAATCAATGCCATTGTTACCGATAACGCTGCCAACATTTCGGCGGCTATTAAACTAACAAACTTACCACATGCTTGGTGGTTTGCCCAGTCTCTGAACGCTGTTGTTATCTTGAACATGCAAAATTATGAACGTCCATGGGAGGACGAGATTTCTGATATACAGAAGAAAGTCAAATTGATTGTAGAACATTTCCATCACAATAATGAATCAACTGACAAACTTAAGCAATTACAAATTCAAATGAGTGGAACTACTACGCCATTCATACTAATAAACGATGTAGTCACTCTTAACAACGGAATTAAGGGATGAAATCAGTGTCGCTATTTCAAAAATAATTGTGATAATGGAGGGTATAAAGATTCGAGTATCGATTTAAATAATTTGAGGCATTAGCTTTTCAAATGGTTTGGCATGCTTGTAGTCTTAGACTAGACCTACCAAAAAATCATAGTGACGTGTGATATAAATATGGGCAATCGTAAGATACAGACTTTCTGAACAAAATCCTATACAATAAGTCAACAAATATGGCAGTTTGACGTTCGTGATAAATATGGAAAATCTTAAGATAAAGACTTTCTTAAGAAAATCCTTAACACTAAGTTTTCAAATAGGTCAACTTGACCATGTGAAAGGCATTAGCGTTTCAAATGGTTTGGCATGCTTGTAGTGTTAGATTAGACCTACCAGAAAATCATAGTGGCGTTGGTAATAAATATGGAAAATTTTAAGATACATACTTTCTTAAGAAAATCCTAAATTGTTTGTTCCAAGTGTGGCAATTTGAATAAGTGAAAAGCATACTTCTAAAGTAGTTTAACAGACACACACTTTTCTAATTAATTTATTTTATAGATATGTATTTAGGTAGGTTAATCTGGCTTATTGTTTTTGGTTAAATAAAATAATTCGATTTTATTAAAACAATAAATAAAAGTTCTCAAATTATTTATTGGGAAATGTTCGCCTACACAGTAAAAAAAAATTGATTTTTCAATGGAAATTTTATTAACTTTTTCTTCTAATTTAGCATTTTTGCTATAATATTGCATAAAAATAACAATTCTACATTAAATATTCAGTAAAATTACTGATTTTCTGTAATTTTCGATCAAAATGTAAAATTCGATGAAATATACCGGAATATTACATATATGTGCTTACATTTTTACTCGCCAGTTGAAATTTGTTAGACAATTAAATTAAAAACGCGACATTTCACGTAGAATTGTGAGAATATTGTAATTATAACAAAACGAATATAACAGGATAAACATCATATTCATTCGTGATTGTGTTATTCAGCAAAACGTTTTTAAAGAGTGAAGCTGTGTTTCGAGTTTTGGGATTAATTCTAATTAATAAATTATATAAATTAAAATAATTAAATATTTACTATTAATTAAGTGTATTAAGGTGAAGTTTAAAGGTATGTATGTATCTCTATTATATTATATGTGCGATATGCTTATGGTAGTGGACTATTTAATTGATTTTTTTCATCCAAGTGAAATTTGTTTGAGGTTAAAGTGTTTTTTTTAACACGTAGGCCTTACATTGTAAATTCACCCACGCAAATGTTGCTGTAGATATACATTTTATAAAGTAATTCTATGTGCAAAATATTGAAAAAAATATATAATATTTTAGTAGTGAGATACATTTTTTACTGTATGTCTAATACGCCAGTATTCGTGGTTAAATATTATATGTACAATGTATGCCAAGAACAAAATTGGCGTAGCGAGAAACATTTGGAATGTATGTCTAGAACAAAATTGGCCTGAATGGGAGACATGTTAAGGGAATGGTTTTATAACAAACGAGTTCAACTTGTATGTGTCAATAATGAAAAATTAATTTTGATTAAGTTACGGATTGTTTGATCTATCATGGTGTATGTTTGCGACAATTGTGGTACATCATGAGCTGATGAAGAAAAATATGTATCCCATCTAAGATCCCATAAAAATTAGTGTAATGTAGTGTTTCGGTGCATGCTTAGTAATTGTAATCGAGTTTACTCTAAATTTATTGGTTTTTCTACTCACTACTACAGAAACCATCGAAAAATTAGAAAAAAATTAATACAAAATACTAATTGCTTAGAATGTCATATAAGCAACTGCTCATTTAAATCTTTAATAATAGAAGAAATGCTGCAACATTTATTAAAACATATGCGTACTTCTCAAATGCCGAAAATTAATTGTCCAATTGGCGCGTGTGTAAAAATATTTAAAAATGAAAAAACGTTTAGAAACCATATTAATAGTTTCCATAAAATAAAGTTGTTGTTCAACAAAAAGTCCAATAATAAAGCAGAACAAGATGATCTTCTTTTACAAACCCAAAACTTTTGTTCCAACCAAAATAATAAACGCTTACCCGAAAACCTCCTAACATCATCTGCTATATGCCAAGACCGGCCATCCAAAATGGTCGATATTAGAAATGTAACAGAAAATTTGCTAATTAGATTAAAGAGTGATCATAATATACCCGAGCGAATAATAACAATAATCGCGGATAATTTAGCACATTGCTCAAATTTACTGGAAACAAATATTACTGAATCCGTAGAAAATATTTTCAGTAAGCATGATGCGCAAAGCGGTCTAAAAAGTGAACTTTTAAATTCTATAATTCCGCAGATTAGTTTAATTTCCAACACTTCGTTATCGAGCTATAAACGAAAACAAAAATTCACATCTGAGTCGTACGTCAAACCTCACAAAA
Organism: Tipula vernalis; assembly: GCA_958295665.1. Lineage (NCBI taxonomy): Eukaryota > Metazoa > Arthropoda > Insecta > Diptera > Tipulidae > Tipula > Tipula vernalis. The sequence goes on from OY282560.1 coordinate 287,363,425, forward strand.
TTTTCTTGGGTGTGAATAATTATCACAAATCGTGTTTTTACTATTATATTCCTATAAACGACACTTTAAAACAATTATTTACAGATCCACAAATTTTATTACAGTTCAAATCAATTCAAAAAACTAATTTTTCAAAATTTTGTGATTATACTGATGGGTTTTTATATAAAAGCAGTAACTTTTTTTATAAACAAAAACGGATCGAGCTTATATTTTATGCAGATGCCTTCGAGGTTTGCAACCCATTAGGATCAGCTAAATCTAAACACAATGTGCTAGCGATTTATTTCATTGTTGGAAATTTGCATACTCATAATAGATCAAAAATTAGTAATATCACCCAAGCAACATTTTAGGTAATAGATTAGTTCCCGTCACTAATGAAAATATCAAGCGACCGTCGTAAATTGGTATGCAGGCACCATGTTTTCTACCTAAATGGGGAATGATTTTTCGGTTCCTGCGACGTTCTTGTTTGGTTTCGACGACGTCGAAGTTTCTACATTGTGTCGTAATATTTACTCTAAATCGACTGCCTAAATAGCAATGGATTGTGTAATATGAAGGAGACAGTATTAAAAGAAGACACATAAAAGAAAGAGAAACAATTATTAAATGAATACCTTTTAGAAATTGTTTTTTATTTATAATAATGTTTTATCGGAATTACAAAACAAACTTGAACTTAAAAAATGAAACATTTTAATGGATAATAATTATTTTTAGATTTGATACTTTTTTATTAAATAATATTATTATTGTTATTTAGCTATATTTGTGGTAAAATTATTGCCAAAATAATTTTATCGTGTAAGTTATATTTGTACTGACAAAAAATAAATGCCCATCTGATTCTCCAAAAACCTAATATAAACATTTTGTTTAATTTGCAAAAAATAAATTTTTTCATGTCAAAAATTTTGATTTTGGATTAAAAATCATTGTTTGGAAATGGCGGAAATGTTTTAGAAACTTTGAAGTCGAAAATACTATTAAGAAAAACTTTGAGGTAATTTTCACATTTTATAAAGTTATTTCGTATATGAAATATGTGTTCAAACTGCACGATTACTATTAAAAAGTAAATATTACCATAAAGGAACGATAACGATTTACGTTATGGTAACTTTGTTTGAGTAGTATATACCAAGAATCTACTTTGTAGTTGTCACGCACGATTTTCGTTTTGATTTGTCACTGCGAATCGCAGCTGTCAGCACATGTTTTAGTTTTACATTATTATCGATACAAAGTAGTTTAGATTTTAGAGGTTATAAATTTATTTAATTTTTTTTTTTGAATAAAAAAAAGAAAATGGATTCTTTTAAAATAATTTTAACACTTGAAAAAAACAAAACTTTTTTTTCTGCCATTCCACATAATTGGGAAAAAAATAATTATGTTTATTGGCCTTCAAAACTGCCTCATAATAAAAGAGAATCATTGCGGTGCAATGCAAAATCTCAACCAGAAAATGATTGGTTGAAATATAAATGCACTGTAAAATGTTCCAATATTTCAAGTTTTAAAGAGGCACTACAAATTGAAAAACAATTTTGTGATTGTAGCGACACTGAAAGTGAACAAATGTAAGTATTTTTTTTACTGCTTCTTCAAAATGATATTGTTTAGTAATAACGGTAAACGTAATAGATTTCTCATTTTACTAAAAACACGAAAAAAATGTATTTCTGAGAAATCTTTGTATATTACGATTCAATTCGCAGAATATAGCAAGATTAAATTGCGCTTCTATTTCTTAAAAATAAAATAATTTTTATCTAAAACTTTTCAGAATTTTTGCCGAAAATAAATCTAAGGAAATTCACCACGTCATAAACCGCAACGATATGTTTGAGAAACCAAACGAAATCGATTCAGCGACACCAGAACTTTCACAAATTTGTTTAAATAATGATCATTCAACACCGGTGGTAGTTGAAAAACTGGGGACGAATGGTGAATTATTTTTAATTGCCAACGATGGCATAAAAGATAATCAGTCTGACATTAGCAAAATGAAAACAGAGATGGAGGTTTTGCAGCAAGATGTGAAACAAATAAAGGAACAACAAATTAAAATAAATATCAACCTCGAGAAAATTTTAAATATTTTAACTAATAAACAGCACGAAGACGTCACAGCTACTGTTGAGGAAAATAAAGGATTATCTACTCTATTTAAATTGCCTTTGGAGTCAGTGGATGAGGTTGATCGGTTGGATAAAGAACTAAGAAATAACGAAAATTTTAAATCGTTTTTGGTAAGTTTGCTTGTATCTTATGTTATTTATCAACCTTTAAAACATTTAAATAGAGTAATAAATTCTGAATTAGCGAGTTCCATTACAGATTCATATTTGATTTTCAATAAGGATCATTGAATATGCTAAGAGACTAGCGAATTCGAACCTTTTTCAGAAATAGGCCCTCTTCTTTTAACCTAAAATGAAGGCCAAATTATTTTTGAAATGTCTTATATAATCTCACTTATTTTATTACAGATTAGAGAGCTTTCTAAAATAGGAGGAACCCAGGGGACCGATGATGGGATCAAAGTCGGTTATAAAATAACTGACCAAATTTTTCATCCAGAAATATTGATGGAGTATACCTGGACGGGAGTATCACGTAACCAAAGCCAAGCGAAAAAACCCTTTAACTCATTACAAGGAATTTGCGATCTATATTATCACACAATTATTTTAGCGGACAACCGGCACACTTTAAAAAAAAATGAAAGTCTTTTTAAGGCCGGCGTATTAAAACACGCGAAAAAACGAACCCAAAGAAAACGGTAACTTGCATAATTTATTTTAACTACATATTTTTGGTTATAACTTTAATTTTTTATTTTAGATTAAAAGTAAATCAAAAGGGCGATGATGCTGACGGTGAACCACAGAACATCGATAATATAGTCTCAAAGAATAATATTGAAGTAAGCCTCGACTCTGCGTATGAACGGCACCCTCAATTAGATGTTCAAATTCCATTAGAACTTTGTTCTGATTAAAACTTTTATTATATCTGTGCTCGAGAATTAAAAGGGCATAAATCATAAGTGGACTAATGCCCTTTTAATTCTAGAGCACAGATATTGTTTAAATGTTTTATTTATTATTATTTATTTTCAATGAATTATTGTTTTATATTTTTATTTATTAGAATTATTATTGTACTTAGTTCCTAAATTTCTTATTTTGATTATAGTCGTTGTTAACAACTAAAGAAATAAAGCGTGATATTCGTATACTGAAGAAAAATTATATAATTAATATAGGTAATAAAAAAAAAAAATAACTAGCCTACATAGTTAATAAATATGTATATCTAATGTATGAAGTAATGGAATAAAAACTAAACATGATCGATATTGTGTACAAAATAGTTTACATTTAATTTCTTTTAAATTAAATATGCTAGGGGCTTCAAGTTTCTCGTTTGCTGTATAAATATTTAACCGTGAAGATCTAATTGGAAGATCAAAAAAATCTTTCTTTTTTTTAATTTGTGATCCTGTAATATACAATTGATTTTCCACTTGTTCCACACTTATAAATGAAATAATTTCATCCGTTTTCGTTAAAAACCACTTATTTTTAGGATCGTTGGATAACATTAACCCATCAGCTAACATGACTTTGTTCCTATTTATGTATCGTATTTGACTCGATGTGTTTGGAGTTTTTATGTTTAACTCAGAAAGCTCTCCTAATCTTTTTGCTATTTGGGAAAGCGGTCGGTTTCCACCTCTAATCAATGATTTAAGGTGTCCCAAGCAATTTTCAAATGGGTATGTACTAATCGACGTGAGATGTCCAAATCTATTGACGTCATCGACCACATGGCATAAATTATGAATATTCATACTAATCGAATCGTAACCGTATATGTCAATGAATTCTTCTATGTAATCGTTAAAAAGCTGTTTAGCTACGTTTATATATTTTAAATGTGTGTTACAAGACACAATAGTAACAGCACAAAATAAAATCAAAAAATGGTCGTAAGCTTTAGTAGAAAGAAAATCTTTTAAAACAGATGGACCGAGATATAGTAAAAAGGTGCGATATTCAACCCCTTTCCAATGTTTACTATAATCCAATCCCCTTATGGCTCGATGAATTTCTGCAGGCTTTCTTCTATTACAATCCTGGAGCATTTCGGACATTAATGTGATTTCTCTGGCAGACAATTTGGTTTTAAAATTGTAACTTCCAGTTGTCCAACCGTAGATGCATTTTCGCATTACACCTGCAATTAAAATTTGTTGTTATTTCAAATTAACAAGAATTTATAACAATTTTATTATAACCTAGATCTATTAAATGTAATGAATCAGCAACGATAATATCCTTAACTAAATCTATAGGCAGCTTTAGTAATGGCGTGGGTTGTTTATGGTGATCAGCATCAGAGAAATTTCGAAAATCGTCGTTAGTTCTTGGAGGACAATCCATTCTCGGAAAACTCATGTGGTGACCTTTTTTGTCATATTCGCCAAGTACTGTGCACTTAATACACCCATGCGTAGCGTTAAACCCCACAGTACCTACATCATTTAAGACACATTGTTATAATTCATTATTTTATTATGTATTAGATCAATTTATCTTACCTTTGATAAAGCTCCGTGCTGGTGTATCACAAACAAAAAATTTGATATTAATATTAATTTTGTTTGCATTAATAACAATTCCATTTTCAATGAGTTCATTTAATTCCTCAATAAATGAGGCTAAGTATTCTTCTAAGGGTGGTTTCCCTCTACCACAATACACAGCTACTACCTGTGGATTTAAATCAGCCCTTTCTGATATTTTCAGAAGAATTGGCCACAATTCTATTCCCGAACTTTTAAATGGGGGAATACCATCAATATTAAATATAAGACCAATAGATGTTGATCCTTTTACGTCATTGCAAACTCGTTCTAGGATGCCTTTAATACCATTGTACCAAAACTCACCACGGCCCATTGGGATTGTGGTAATGATGTTTGGTGTACGCAAAAGGGACCTACTATCTTTTGGTAAATTAATATTTGGTTGCCTATTTAAAATGCTAAGCAAGCTGTTTAAAGAAGCGTGAGTTATATTACAAGAAATTGCCCATTTCCGAAGTTCTATTTGTAGAGATAGGGGGTCTTCAAATTCACCACTGCTTGTGCTATTTTCCTCATTAATAACTTCTTCAGAGCTTACACTTTGATCATTTAGTTCACACGGGCCGTTAGAATCTTGGTTAATCGATTTATCGTTAGTTTTATTTTCTTCGATACTAAAATTGTTTGTAACTGCGCTTGATACATCTTTAATCGTATTTAGGCTTTGTTTAACTTTCCTATAAAATGTGGTCGAATGTCTGAATGGCTTTTTGCTTTTTATTACTAAAGACATAATAGAAGAATAAGGTAGACCTTTTTTTTTAACTATTTATAAACTTTTATTTGAACGTACTCGTATTTCCGAAAATTTTGCTGTTTGTTAAAATACTAATATTTAGAAAACAAATGTGACATTTACAAGATTTGCGACGCTTTGATTTATACTACTTGTAAAACAAACTTCGGTTAATTTTACTTCAAAGTAAATTAAAATTTTTTACCATGAAGTCATCTAAATTTTGTAGTTATTAACTTAAGGTTTTATTACTTTAAAGTAATTCATATTTAGGATATTAATAAATATTACTTTCAAGTAATATTTCACAGTAACGAATTCCTAAAATTCACTCCCTATACTACTAAAAATGTCTACATCTTTAAAGTAAATTTGAAAGTCAGGGAAACGTAAAATTAACAGTAAATAATTACCTTAAAGTAAGTTGAACTATACAGCATCTATTTTTAGTAGTAACAACTAAAATATTACTTGAATAGTAACGATGGAAGACTACAAATTTAAATGAAATTTCGAAGTTTTTGGAACGTAGAAAAACAGTTATGTCTACTTAGAATTTTTCGAGTTATTTTTTAGTAACGTAAGAAAGGTTTGGTTACGACTTCACTACTGAAAATTCGACCGTCTAGTTTTATTTACTTTAGTGAGGTTTTCGAATGTTTTTGGAATCTCTTCTTTACTTGAATAATGTTAACAAACACACAAAATCTTCAGAGTTAATAAATACTGTAGGAATTACGTCAATTTTACTAAAAAATTCGCCTTAAAAGTTAAGATGGCAAGATAGTTATATTTTGAGTAAATATAACGAATAATTTACTAAATTAAAGTTTTCCTACCAATGTCTCGTAACTAGAACTAAAAAATGTTGCTTGGGCATGCTAGCTTTACTGTGTACAGAATCCCACGTGAAAACATTTGGATTGACTAAAATTTGTGAAGAGTTATTATTAGATTTAAAAAAGCTAGAATCGGACGGAATTATGTTTGATGAAGAGATTGGAAATACAAAAGGTTCAATCATTGCATTTTGTGCAGATAATTTAGGAGCTCACCAAATAGGAGGATTTTTGGAAAATTTTCACATGGATTTGGAAAGGTTCACATTCGATTACCTGAATCTTAATTTAGACCGCATACAAAAATGTTTAAAATATAATGTTAGTTTCCCTGAAATTAAACATAATAATAAAAAGCTTACTGGACATGCCATGCAAAATTACTATTTACTTATATTATTACCTTTAGTTTTACTAGACAAGATCAAAGATACTAATGATAATGTTTTAGAAATGGTATTGCATCTTGTAGAAATATCGCAAATTGTATCGTCACATATTGTTACCCTAGCCCAAGTTCATATTTTAGATGGTCTTATTAATAGATATCTAGAATTGAGGGTATTGCTCTTTCCAAATGTGGCACTTAGACCTAAACATCATTATTTACAACATTATCCAGAATTGATAAAATTGTTTGGTCCTCTAATTAAATTTTCTACTCTTCGATTTGAAAGTAAACACCAATACTTTAAACAAATTGCTTCGAAATCGAGAAACTACATCAATTTGTTAAAAACGTTTACAGAACGACATCAAATGATGCAGTCGACTCTTGTAGGGCAACGATTTTGTAACGATATTTCAAAAAAACATTTCATACGGTTAGAACCTACAACCGTTTCAATTCGTGTTCCAGAATCGTTTGTATATAAAACAAATAGTTTAACTTACAATAACGTAAAGTATTTCGCTGGTCAGTCACTGGCGATTACCAATAATATAGATGGTTATGTTATTTGTTTAACAATAAAATCAATTTTAACTGACGAAATGGTTTCTGAAGTAGCTTATTTGGGAAATATTTTTAAAATGATGTTCAATTACAAGCTAGGCCTCTTTGAAGTTACTGACATGGACGAATCACTAAATTTCATTTCCTTTTATAACCTTTCCTCTCCATTTCCTTTTGTTCAATTTAAAAATGGATCAACATTTTTTGTCACATTACAGTCGGCGATACCATTTTTCTAGTATGTTCGTTTGACTTGAATTGTGGTGGTACACTAATTATAATTTATCTATATTACATTTCATTTTAGATAAACAGTATTATGTCTTCGCAGCCTCGACTATTTGTTAAAATTTGGGATAGAGAACGCCTATTAAAAAAAAATTTTTTGTGTACAGAAAATATAGAATCTCTTATTAAGAAAGGTAAGTTATTAACTTTTAATAACAATAATCAAATTTTGAACTACTCGTATTTACTATAATATTTATCTAAATCTTCCACTATTTCACTTCTAGTAAACGCTGCGGGCTTATTAGGATCTAAATTAGTCCTAGAATCTGACGGAACCGACGTTGAGGATATGGAAGTTTTAGAACATTTTGGCCAGAAAAATGAAGTTTTTCAGATTTTAGAGCAAACTGAAAACTGGATACCACCACCGTCAACTTCCAATAATTCAGTAAGCTATGTATCTGATGCAAAAATTCCCAATGATTCAGAAAACTCCAATAATATAATTACATGAATCACCACAAGTGATTTAACAACTGCATCGGAACTTGAGGCACCTGAAAGTCCTCTTAGTACAACTATTTCAATGTCAAGTGGTAGAGTTACTTCCATTAGTTCCGATGTTTCAGGAAAATCAGAGAGTATTGGCACAAAGCAAGCTGAAAAATTATTTTCCGATTATCAATTTCCTACGAACCAAATTTCGGATAAAATACTGGATCTGCTTAACCAAGGCCAACCTTTAGATTACTTACATAACGATTTTATACATTGCGTTGTGAATGATATGCGAAGAAAATCATTATATATCCCTCAAAGAGTGTTTCGCACAATTGCATCTCGTTTAATACAAATATATCCGCTTAGTTTGGCAATACTTGATGGAGAAGGAAAGCCTAATTGCACAGAACCAATAACTTTGGCAACTAAGATGTGTAACCACAATAATTATTTAAATAGAATTTCCCAAAACCGCTCACCTGCAAAATCTATAAAAAGAAAAGTAAATCTGTCAGAAGGTGTGGCAAATTTTTTTGAGAAAATTAGTACTAGCAACCAAATATCAGATGAGGAAGGAAACATTAAACGAGTATGGCTTAAGGAAAATTGCGGTCGGAAAATTTCTAGCGATGCATTAAACAAAGAAATTATGGAAATTTTTAAGTCTACGTTTACACAGCAACGTAAATTTTTAAACAAAAATCCCACAATATCAGAGATAAAGGAATATTGGCCTCACTTATTATTACAAAATTTTTTAATTTGCCATTTTTATGAAATGATGGATATACAGGAAACCTTGTTTTTAAGCAGATGGAATTTTCGGAAAAATGCTATTTTTGAATTTGGAAATAGAATTAAAAATTCAGCTTTTGGAAATGAAGAGGACGAAGACCTAAGATTATTAAAGATTATCACTACGCATTTTAAAGAAAATTTAGACTCACTGGTGAAGAAATACTCTGTAAGTAATTACATTAAAACATTACCCACCAAACAATTTATTCTTGATTTTATTTCAGTATGGAACGTCAGTAAACGAAATAGAAATACCTACGTCAACACCATTCTTTGCTATAATCGGTAATTAGATATTATTACAATTTAATGATTATATTTACTATATTAAAGTCATTTGACTATTACAGATCAACCCAACAATAATAAAACTATTTATTTTTATGTTGAGATGCACCAACTTGATATCAGATGTAGTTGTATCAAGACTGCAGTACTTCTTTCGATTGCCGCGTACTATGCTTTTAATATACAATATCCCATGGAGTTATCACAGTCGTTGGAGGCTATGCAAAAAATATTTCTTAATATAGATGTAAATTTTTCTCGTTCCAAAAAGCAAAAAATAAATTTTAAGTCCAAAGTCGCCAACTTTTTAAAAAAAGTTTTGAATGACTAGTTTTTAAATATAAGTATTAGAATTAAGTATTTTTATATGTATAAAGTATGCATGTTGCGTACACTGAAATAAACTGATATTTTATAAATAAAGTTATCATAATGAAGTAGGTAACATAAACTCTTTTGATTTATTAAAACTACTATTCCAATTTAAATACATAAATGGTGCCCTAAATTAAACTGAATATTATATAATAACCTAATCTTTTAATACATTATTCACGTAAAAGTTTACCATCTTTCACTTGTAAGAATGCTGCAGGAATGTAAAATTACTTATTTATTAATGTAAAAAAATGTAAGAACTTATTCGCAAATTTGAAAAATTCACGTAAAATTATATGTTTTTTCATTTAACGTAGTACGAGATTTTGTTGGCAAATTTATGGATTATAACCCTTAATTTTCAATGGAAATTGATTTTTCAATTTAAATGTGATTTTGCATGAAACAGTTTGGAAATTTTGCCCACTTGATAAAACTCGTAATTTTCAATGAAAATTTTTTACTGTGTACAAAATGTTCGCTTCACAAGCGTCGCCGAGTCAACTTCTCCTCACATAACCTTGCCCCATTTCATAATTCAATGCTTGTCGCTATTCATATTTCGACTGTACATTGCATAAAATTGCTTAAAAAGTTTATGTTTTTAGAAATTTTATTGTGTTTGCTTGGTTGGTATGCAATATGCATTTTTATTTGTTTAAATTAATTATTACATTTTTTTTGGCGCCTCTCAGTAACCTTTCAACACAAATCAATTAAACCCGTTTTTATTTTAATGCGGACAATGACACATTAGTCAACACAATAAATTTCCATTATCGAGATGAACAACTAAACAATGTGTACCCCCCTATCTCGATGAGATGTAAACAACAAAAACTATAAGTTTACCGAACAAAAATTATAAAATGCTTACCAAGTTCCTTAATCGTGTTAAAAATCTCATCTCACACCACTTTTAACTAACAATTTGAAAACACAAAGTTCTTTTCACAAACTTTCTTGAAAATGTAAAACTAAACCAACAAAAAAAAAAACACTTTATGGTACCGTACAACACAATGTAATTTTTACTTTTTAATACTTAACGGGAATGAACAATATTAAAATACGAATGCACTAAACTTAAACAATCAAATAAAACTATAAAAACTATATTTTAGTCATATCTAAAGACTTCACCTTATTAATTTTTGTTATTAAAACACAAAATTTATGTTACATACGCAAATGACATGAAATTAAAAACAAATGAATTATTTTTTAGTATATCATCCCCAGTTATGTGTGAGTATGTATACGTCCGGTTATAATATACCGTTGTCTAAAATACACACGCAATTGGATTACGAACATTTCACATAAATTCATTAAAAATTGAAAATTTTTAAACAAAAATGAAAAATTATTTAATCAATTCTAATTAACCATGTTCATGGGAAACATACAAAACAAAATTGGACTCGCTTTTCACAGTTTTTCATTTTTTATAATGCTTGCTTTTCATGATAAATAATCATCATTGTTAACAGATACACCGCAACGGTTTATTTTATTTTGTGACACTTTTTTATATGTATAGGATATGTGTTTATGTATAGACCAAGCAATAAATATTTTGCGTATATGGCAATATGCTTGACTTTGAAAATTGTTCAAGGTTGAAAAGCAGATGGAAATTTGAGTTGATATGTATGCGGACGATAATTGCATTATTTTGTCTAGTTGGAAGAAGCACAAGACGTCGCATTATTTTTGTGGCATTTGTGAGCTTGGTTTTATAAAGTTTAGTTTACGAATGAAATACAATTTCAATTCCCAGTATTATTTTTTTTGTGTAAATTGGAATACCGTGCCGTTAATTTTTTATTACTGTACATTGTGACTTATTTTGTATTTGGTTTCGACGTAAATCCCATTTCTTGAGAGATACTTGTTTTGTGAGACATCTTATGAGATTAAAAGTGTTTGCTTTCTTACAAGCAATGAAGATTCCTGATCATCCTTTATTATATGACCTGTTTGTGTTGTAATTAAATTATTCTCATTTTTATTTCTTATACATTAAATCATGATAAATACAATTTTATATGTTTAATAATTAATTAAAATAAAAATTTCTATCTCAGCTGAACACAAAGTGGACAGTTTTGATTCTTTCTGTTGTATATTCAAATATCGCGGCCGCCCTGAAATCACTAGATTTCAATTTACTGGTAAACGCCATAACTTTGTGACAGGCCTGCAGATCTTTCCATGGCTGGTTAGAATTTCTGCAACATCAACTCGGCCGTCTATTATATATACCGCACTTAATGGTCTGAAATTAAGCAGCCCCTCAATTTGGACCAACAATATACCCAACTCTTCTTGCGTGACCGTTTTAGCTCCAGTTACTCTCTCTCTCTCTCTCTAAATGGGTTTTCACGGATTTAACGCTTCTCAAATTCTTTGGAAGTTGGATGCTTGAGGAGGAATGAAATGCCAAATAACCTGATATCTTTTAAAAATAGAAGCACACATCAGTTGAATATTGTTTTAAATACAATTCAATTAATTCAATTTTTTAACGGCGGCTCGAAAATTTGTTCCATTAACCGTAATTTCTGTACTGTCACGTCTTCGAGTCGGGAGTCATACCTCTTATGAATCTCAAACGTGTCGCCGTGGTACTTTAGCATTTTATCTAAATATACATATAAGCTTTTTGAGATCATTGCTTCCGTCCGGGTTTCAAATACGTTTAATATTCGGACTAATTCTACTCTTTCTTTTGGCGACTTGCCCATTATTTGGTTCTCGATCAGCGATCGCTGTTTAATGTAGGGCACACAAATCCGGGTAGCTAATTTTATAGTATTGTGAAGGTGACACCTAGCGTGTGATAGAATAATTTAAATTAATAGCTCAATGTTTAACTGTACTAAAATGGAATTTTCCATGATAAAATTGTTCTACACTATTCTAACTAGAAAAATCATGAGCTTTCTAGAAGTTTGGTTTATGTACATAAACAGGCGAACGAAGTCGAATTGGATTATTAGTACTTGGAACGCGATAGAGTAAACTTGTTCTTACAAACTTATTAATAGTGTTTGGAAAGCGACAGTGTGAAGATTAAAAAGTAATTAAAAAGTGTTGTAGTGCGAAATAAAAATTATAAGTGAACAGTAAAATTTGAGAATAATTTATATAAAGTGATTTTGTGAATTTTTATTGATAAACTGTGTTGTAATAAATTTTGAGAAATAAATAAATTCGTTGGAGATAAATTAAATTGATTTTGTATTATTCACAATCCAGTGATACGAACCTTAATTGACAAGGCAAAAACGTAACAGTATGATAAAGGGTGGTCCATCTAGCGGTTGCAATTTCAACTACCGGTTATTTCGAGTGTGCCAATACTTAGGTCATTCATGTTATGACAGAAAATTAGTTTAATGTTTGACAGTTACGAAATTGGTCGCTTTACGCTTAAACAAAATAGGGAAATATAGTTAGGCGAAGTGAATAAATTTAGTCAACAAAAATCAAAAATCCCAAAGTCATAAGGTTTTTCTCGAATGCCCGTTGATTCAAAAATAATCAAATTGCCGATCCCTGGGGTCGGTCAAATAAATAACAAGCAATATTTTCATCAAATGTTATACGATTTCTCGCCGACGAAATTCGTTCAACAAAAATCAAAAATCATAAGGTCAAATGATTTTTCTCGAATGTCCGCAGTATGCACTTAATGTAAAAATTATCAAATGGCCGGTCCCCGGGGTCGGCCATATAAACAACAAACAATATTTTCATAATTTTTGTATTAAGTTCATAGAACGGACATTCGAGAAAAATCATTTGACTTAGAGACTTTTGATTTTTGTTGAACAAATTTCGTCGGAGGAAAGTCGTACAACATTTGTTGAAAATAGTGCTTGTTATTTATATGGCCGATCTCATGAACCGGCCATTTGATAATTTTTGCATCAAAATGCATCAAGTAATACGGACATGCGAGAAAAGTCTTTTGATTTTGGGACTTTTGATTTTTGCTAAACATATTTCGTCGGTGGAAAATCGTGTGACATTTGATGCAAATATTGCTTGTTATTTATATGGCCGAGCCCAGGGACCGGCCATTTGATAATTTTTCACTAAATTGTATTATAATCAATTAGATAATTCAGAGTTTAAATTTATCGCTCTTTTAGAGCTCTTTATAAAAATGTTCGCTCTTTCTCCCAATAAATTTTTTTTTCAGTTTACGCTCTTACACTCTAACGATAAACACAAAAAAAATCATTTCGCTCTTTCAAAGTGATTTAAAGATTTATTTTTAATTTTGCTCTTAAAACAGGGAGCGTAAAAGTGAAAAATATCGCTCCCAACCCATTCTACAGAGCAATTGAAGAAAATACATTAGGGAGCGATATTTTTCGTAACACACGAATTGCTCTTTGAATATCACTAAATTAAGAGAGTTCGATAAACGATATTTAGATAAATTTCTGCAATATGGCCAACTAGGATGGAACTTAGCTATTTCTTAAAAGATTTTAGAGAAATTTGACAAGTGCGTTGAAAATGAGATTCTAAAATGATTTTTAGATGAAGTTCTGGAACATGGCCAATTCTTATGGAACTTGGCTATTCCTTAACCGATTTTAGTGAAATTTGAAATGTGAGTTGGGATTCTAAAATGATTTTTAGTTGAAGTTCTGGAATATGGCCAATTTGAATGAAACTTGGTTATTCCTTAACTGATTTAATTGAAATTTGACACGGGCGATGGAAATGGGATTCTAAAATGATTTTTAGATGAAGTTCTGGAATATGGCCAACTACGTTGCAACTTGGCTATTCCTTAACCAATTTTAGTGAAATTTGACACGCGCCATGGGAACGGGATTCTACAATGAATTTTAGATAAAGTTCTGGAATAAGGCCAACTAGGATGGAACTTGGCTATTCCTTAACCGATTTTAGAATTTTAGAGAAATTTGACATGCGCGATAGAAATGGAATTCTAAAATGATTTCTAGTTGAAGTTCTGGAATATGGCCAAGTAGGATGGAACTTGGCTATTCCTTAGATAATTGTGATGCAATTCGACAAGTGTGTTGAAAATTGTATTCTAAAATGATTTTTAGATGAAGTTCTGTAATATTGCCAATTGTGATGGAAATTGGCTATTCCTTAACCGATTTTAGTGAAATTGGACAAGTACGTTGGAAATGGGATTCTAAAATGATTTTGAAATGAAGTTCTGGAATATGGCCAATTTGAATGGAACTTGGCTATTCCTTGACCGATTCTAAAATGAATTTTAGTTGAAGTTCTGGAATATGGCCAATTTGAATGGAACTTGGCTATTCCTTAACTGATTTTATTGAAATTTGACATGCGCGATGGAAATGGGATTCTAAAATAATTTTTAGATGAAGTTCTGGAATATGTATATGATGTAAAGTTTTGGAATATTGCCAACTAGGATGGAACTTGGCTATTCCTTAACCGATTGTAATGCAATTTGACATGTGCATTGGAAATGGGGTTCTACAATGATTTTTAGATGAAGTTCTGTGAACAATTGTGATATAAATTGACCATTCCTTGACCGATTTTATAGAAATATTACATGTGCGTTGGAAATGGGATTCGAAAATGATTTTTAATTTAAATTCTGGAATATGATAAAATCCTATTTCCAACGCACATGTCAAATTTCACTAAAATCGGTTAAGAAATAGCCAAGTGCCATCATAATTGGCCATATTCCAAAACTTCATCTAAAAATTATTTTACAATACCATTTCCAACGCTCACGTCGAATTTCATCACAATTGGTTAAGGAATAGCCAAGTTACATCCTAACTGGCCATATTCCAGAACTCCATCTAAAAATTATTGTAGAATAACATTTCCAACGCACGTGTCGAATTGCATCACAATCGGTTAAGAAATAGCCAAGTTCTATCCTAATTGGCAATATTCTAGAACTACATCTTAAAAATCAATTTAGCATCCCATTTCCATGGCGCGTGTCAAATTTTACTAAAATCAGTTAAAGAATAGCCAAGCTCCATCCTACTTGGCCATATTCCAGAACTTTATCCTAAAATCATTTTAGAATCCCATTTCCAACGCTCTTGCATCTGTTCGCTAACAAAACAATCAGGCTTTCTAAAGAGATAATTTTAGAAGGTTTTGAATGTAACCGTTTGTCGTAATAACAAGAGCAAGAGCAATATAATAATCATTTTTTTGTTCATCAGAGCAGTGCGTATTTATTTTCTCAATATAGCTCAATAAAAAAGAGCAAAAATATGATAACACAAACGCAATAGTGGAAGAGCAAGAGCCTTATAATAGACATAACGCTCCTGTTTTTCAGAGCGACATTTTTTTTACAATATCGCTCTTTATAAAGAGCTTTTTAATAGTTCTTATTAACGCTCTTGAAAAAAAAATTAAGAGCGAAGAGCGAAATGAAATCCCATTTTAAACTCTAAGTCAATTGTTTTATTTATCCACATTCAGGCGTATAATTTGTATTACCGCTATTACTATACATATATAAATACGTATACGTATACAAGAAATTTGTTATTTTCTTTTTTTTTTGCTGTGTTCTTCACGGGCATTTAAAACTTAATTTCAGTGGTGAGTCTTCTAGCCAAACTGTAAAAAATTTACGTGGAAAATTCAGTGGAAATGAAAATATGAAATGCCTACGAGACTAATAAACTGAGAGACTATCCAAGACTTGAAAGATACAATCGAAAATGTTCTGAAAAATTGGGTTGACAGAACTACTGTAAGCCAGCTGTGAAACTGTAACCCAGCTGTGAAAGGCATTTCAATGAAATTGTGTTTCATAGTTAATGGCAATATATAGTATACTCTTTCTAATAAAACAAACCGCATTGAAAAATATTCATTCGCCTTTGAATTTAGAATCAAATTAAATTGCAAACGTTAGATGAACCAGCCGTTATATAGCATAAGCACTACAATCTAGCTTCTGTGATATTTAAGAACTATTTTTTTGAAACTGAAGCTGGAGGGGGGCCAACTTTCTAAAATGGTCCGACCGGCCAGAGGTAAAAAAATATAAACGTCAGATCAAACATTTGAGATGAGGCAACACCCGACTTTTTTTATAAACGGAGGATTTTGAGAAGCTTAAAATTTTATAAAATTTTTTTTTTTTTTTTTTTTCTACCTTTTTGTTCTTATACTCGTAGTGTTTCTGTAAATACTGTCGTAATAGCCACCACTTCCGGTTGGCCAATTTTCAATAAAATTCACTAGGACCTCCTAATTTAAGAAAAAAGCTTAAATATGATGTTTCAGTTCGATTAGTTAAAGGTAAACCATTTGTGCTGTAGAGATGACCCAGACGGAGAGTTAGATAGATCGACAGACACCACTTTGAACCCCAATTTTTAAAATTTGGCTGCATAGTTGCTGACTTAAATTTTCATGGATGCAATAAATCGAAATTATTATTTAGCAATTTTTTACACACTATACTTTACAAATACACTTGTACAAAAATTGATTTAGATACTTTGGAAAAACCAATTCTAGGAGAACATAAACATTTTCTTCAAAAACAAGCAAAGCTTTTCTTAGCTATAATAGGTGCTACACTACAAACAAATTATTGGAGAAAATTATGATAATGTATGGATTGGAGAAAATTATGACATTTTGGTAGGGAAATAAAAACCGGTTATGGGTTGACCAATTAATTTCAAGTTTTCAGTAAACCGATCCGTTATTAACCGATTTTCAGTAGAGTGTCGAATAAATATCTTCGTTTGCAATTCTCAAAGTCGTAATTTCAATAAAACTCGATTATATAGGCGTATAAAGTTAATTTCATAAGAATTGTCTTTACAAGGATTATTCCGCTTTCTCGAATTTTGACGGTGACTTGCGTCATGTTACCGACTTACAGGTACATCAGGATTTTGAAAATTGCAAATGATTTACCGAGGTCGATACTCGGTTATTATTCGAATGAAAGAAATATTAAAATTTTGCTTCCCGATGCGATGTCGCGAAAATAATTTTCTGGGGGCGTCATCTATTTGATTGCTGCACTTAATTAAATCTTTATCATTAGCATCACCTTCAGCCTCTGCTTTATATGCATACCTTTGCTATTGCTACTGAACCGTTGGTACACATTTTTTTAACCGATTCTAAGATTTGTTCGAAATGTGTTAATGAAATGTTTGTTTAACCCTAACAAATTACAATCATAATGAATCGAGTTTGTTTTGTTGAAATCCGAGGTTTTTATATATTTGGATTAAGCTAGATTTCCGGAGTTGACTAGCGTTAAGTATTTTGGTATCGAAGTTATTCGATACTTTTGCGATTATGCGACGTCTTCCAGTTATTTTTCCGAGAAAGATGTTTTTGGCTTTTGAATTGCTAAGCATTAAGATGTCTTTCAATTATAGATTGTTAATGATTTATTGGTTTTTTAAGATTATTCTACTATCTAATTGTATTTGAGATCTTCGCAAAAGTTTGAAATTCCTGGAGAATATCAAGATTATCGAGCTTTTCGAGATTATTCGAGTCTAATCGAGTTTCTCTCATTGAGCTTTATGTAACATATATTATTAACGATTTGATACATTTTCGACTTTTTTTTTATTTTTCTCGAGATTATTGGAATTATTCAGATTTTCGGCAGCATTTATTTTGCTTCCTCAAGAAGTTGCTAGTGAAATTACATAAAAATATTTTTGCTTAGCGCTTTGTTGAACTGAATTTCTTTACGCTTGCAATTCATGCATTGCAGTGTTATACCAACTGGCTCTGGTAATAAATTCTAGTACTAATTTAACTGAATTTCTGTGAAAACCGGTCATTTCTTCTGCCGGTCAGTTGTCCGACCGATGACCGTCTTATTGCTGTGAAACCCGGCTCGACTAATTCACAATCTTCGATTGGCAACGCTAGTGAAAAGTGTCGGGGTAGGTATAAGGTATAATGGTCCTCTTGTCCTCAGCCTTGTCCTTCTCCGTGACTTGAATCTCGTCTTTAAATTATTGCTCCAGGGTGAATTTTAATACTTCATCCTCCGGTTCTCACAAACCACAACTGATTCTTACTTTCGACATAGTTTTTGAGTTTAAATATTTCACAATGAAGTTTCGGATTATGGTCAAATTTTCCAATTTTCTCACCATTTTTATAAATGAACAAAGTTGGAAATCCATCAACTTATTCTGTGGCACACAAATCATTTTTATCAGCCCAGCATTCTAAAGTGCTTGTAACATCTGTTTTCCGAAAAAACTGGCCAATGCTCGGGTTCTGCCTTCAAAAATAAAAGTCCGGGTTTAGTTTGGATGTAACATATCGCCATTTGTCAGTCTAGTACATTAATGGAATCAGACCAACAGAATACAGCAGAAATCGAATAACACGAAATCGAAGGAAACAACAAAATATTTCGTGTTTTCAGAATTTCTTGATAAACGAAAATAATTTGAACAAACAATGGAACTGGTAACAAAAGATTGTTCTTGTTATCCGATATTTGGTGTTATCAAGATGGTGGGCGTGGCTTCTAGAAAGTACGAAGATAAACTGAGGCGACGTTCGCAATCTCACTAGAATTGCAAAAACCATGCGATTGATCCAGCTGAATGTACTGATGGCTGTTTATGAACTATGTAGAAGTTCATAAACATCCATCAGAGTATCCTTATGGTTGATATATTGGCTATTTCGTTATTAGGTTGGTAAATTGTCGTCCGATACAAAATATAATAGCCCCAACTATAATAATAGAAAGGTTGTCCCTTGGAAAAAGCTTTTTATTTTAATGACGAATGGTGCTAACATATGGTTGGCTTCGGTCGATATATCTCTTTTGAAGTTTGGTAGGGCACCTTCAATGGTGACATGGTAGGTTAGTGCTTAGGTGGTTGGTTGCCATTGTAATTCTAATACCTTAACTTCTTGTGGTTCTTTGAAAAATAACTTTGTTTGGATCAGAGTCAACGATTTTCGTTTTGGAATTAGAAGACCATTTGCGCCGAGGTTAAACACGGATTGGAAAATTTACTTGGAAATCTGCTGAGTCAAATTAACTGTTTCAGATACGTCATGTGCGCTAGTTACAATACAATACAAATAATACAAATTTCAAGCTTGCGGATATAGATTGGCGTTGTCTTCAGCGGCTTGCTTAAGTACCCTGGTTGCCAAATGTTAATGTCTTTAACCCAAACTCTTTGATTTCTTCACTTAAGGAGCTCTACGACAAACTATTCTCTGATATCGCTGTTCGCTGGGATGTATCCATATCTGACGATACATCTTTTTGGCATCTGCTGTAAATATTATTTGATGTACTAAGAATCGCAGTAGAATATCGCTTATAAGATTTTTCAATGTCGGCTCGATTAACAGATTATCGTTTAATGATAACCCTGTCGTTTTTGGGGTAGCGTCGAATACTACGAGTAACTTTGTGGTAGAGGAGGTCTCCTTCCAAACTGCATTGTGTGGTAAATAGACATAATCAGAAGGATGTATTGATGATTCAACTTCTGTCATTTTTCCGAGATTAATGCGTTGATTATGTAATTTAGGATTTCGTGTTAGTTTCGTTTCAACAGAATGTAATTGTTTAACGGTAATACCCAATAATTCTCTTAATGTGATTATTTCTGTTTTAAATGGCCTCTTAACCATTTAATGATTGCCAGATAATTTTGAGGTAGCGGCTCTGAAAATATTTTTACAAATCTGATCTTTAGATAACAATGTTTCATACTATTAACCATACCTCTTCACGTTCCCAGAGCTTCCTCAGGTTCTTCTCCAAATTATTATGATCAATTCCGTATTTCTTTGGCTGAATTCATCGATAGGTAAAAAATTGCCAATCAACATCCAGCCGACATGCGTGTTGTGTGCAAATCATCGATGTCTTATTATGATTTACTTTGAGGATTTCAAAAAATCGATCGGCTCCAATAAGTAAGTCGACTTTGGATGCCAATTTATAAATTATGTCGGCTAAAAATGACAATGTTGAAGTGCAAGAGTTTTTCAACAAATCAAATCCTTGAATTCATTTTACCATGGTAAAAGGGCATCACGTACGTAGACACTTCGGATGTGAATGTGGATTCAAAATGCGGAAACCGTTATGTCAACCACCCCTCATGTCGTCACCAGCTCCTGGTAAGCAAGAACTTGTATGGAGATATCTACGTTTTAGCTCCAATTTTTGTAAGAGTGCTTGAGTAATGAAGGAGCTTTGAAAACCAGGGCCGAGTAAAACTCAACATACCATAATTGAGCACCTTGGCATTTGAAACAGTGGTTGTCCGTTTTTAAAAAGGTATGTTTTCTTCGAGAGTCCATTTCTTGAATTTAGCCAGAAAGCAAGACATCAGCTCTTCATCAGAAATCCGTTTTTCACCTGACAGATCGGAATCTATGTCTATCTTTGTGGTCTATTCATCTAGCTTTTGAACCAACAAAAAGTCAGATCCTACTGACTTTAACCTAAAAATCACTTCGTCGGCCGTATTTATTAATTTTCCGATTTGCTGCAATGTTGGACTGTTAACTCTTTACGAAGGATTGCACTATATACTGTATTCTGTCATACCGTCTTTTCAATTTATTAAGTGCTTATATAATTGGCATCTGAAGATGCGGTAGAAGGTTTGCTATCGCCCCTCTAAAAACCTTGATATATTAAAATTGTCGTGCGGAATTTTAATGGATGATTGACGCAAAAAAATTATGGAATGATTGCCTTTCGGTTAAACTACCAAAAAATGAAGCACTATTAATTGTTGGCAGCATCACTTCAATGTTAACACTCCGTATTTGCTCTCCTTGTGCGTCATTCAACTCAACAGAGATATTTCGTATTGATTTATTTAATTTGGCCACAGCGCTAAAATATTGGTTTATCTTAATGTACATAGTAATAGTTTATTCCACATCATGAAACTCGGATGGAAAATTGTCCGCTCGTCTCAGTTTGACCTAGAGTACTTCAATGTCTAATTGAGGCGTTTCCACGACAAGTCAACGATCCCTTGGTATAAGAAGGGCGTGTCACTAGAGGTCATGGATTTCCACTAATGTAATTGTTGAAAAGCAATCGCAAAATTATAAAATGCTGAAACTTCACGAGGTGATCAAAACTTCGGACCTGAAAACTAACTAAACTCGCAAATTCAATTCCGAACTAATTCTCTTAAATCAGTCTCCAGCTCAACCTCAAACAATCCAAAATGCAATCACCAAATTAACCGCCAAACCCAACTAAACCCTAACTCAACTTCAACTCAACTTAGATCGAACCAAATCTCAATGCTCTACTCAACCCCACACTTAATGGCCAACCCAATTCAGAAATCAATTCGATTCGGAAGCTACACGTGTGTATGGACTCAACTCAAATCAACTTAATCTCATCTTCCACTAAACCCTCAACTCTACCCCAAATTAACTCGTAACCGAACCGTTCACTCAAATGTAACTCAAGTTCAACTAAAGCCTAACCATAACCCAATCCAACTTAACCTCAACTGAACCTTAACTTACCCTTCAACTCAACCTCCATTCAACCTTCAAGTGAACCCTAAACCAACGTTCAACTCAAAACCCTAATCAACATGGTTCGAAAACTATGTGTGTACCATCCAATTCAAATCTCAAATCAATCTCCAATTAAATCTTACTCAGCCTCAAACTCAATGCCCTATACTCAATCCCAAAATATATGATCCGAAAAAATACAAACGTCTATATTCCTCCATAATAACTTAGGACCTGATTATCATCCCTCAAGAAGGAGATGGAGGTGTGACATTAACCGTGACCTTTCTGAGGTCTTAAACAATATTTGAGTAAAGTTTGATTCAAGTCGGCCAAGGCGTTTTGATTTGTTTAAATAGCACACATATGTACATTGATACAAACACTCAGTTGTATACATATGGAGAATAGCACGTAAAATGCAACCCCAACAATTTTTACAGAAATAGCTTTAAAATCTAAAAGCTACCTTCTTTCTGACCCCTTAAAATTCTAAATCAATTATTAAAAGAAATTAAGCAAAATAAATTTCATTTGGAGGAAAGATGGGCCAATCTTCACAGAATTCTCAAATGATGCTTTCTTCACTATTTTAGGTAATCAAAGTAAAATGGAGATTTCGCCTATAGAACCCAACTGATCCCTCAACTCAATGCCCAGCTCAATCCTTGAAACGGAATATAGAAAAAATTTGCTAACTGATGACAATACCCTAATCCTCAATCTGTAAATTGACTCTTAACTTAACCTTCAACTCAACGTCAAACTCAAAGCCCAACTCAACCTTTAAACCTGTATATATATATTAAAAATTGCTAAATATGTATTTATATCCAGATGATTTTCGAGTATTTTGCCGCTTATTAGAATATGCCCTGGTGCTTTACTTGGATCAATGTTTTCCTTGATTTTCTTTTCAACTTAGTGCCACTTGTATTTAATTGGCTGGATTTCCTCAGCTTCTGCATCATCAGGTATAAGTTCGGGGCTTCCAATTTGTTCGTTGGGTATAAATACCTTACTAAGATGTTGAGCAAATATGGTTGCTTTATCTGCATCGCTTGTTGTTCAGTTTCCGTTAGGGAGACGAATCGGAGGGCATGAAAGTGTTGGGTCATTTCCGGGGTCAATACTAGGCTTTGTACTGCTGCATCAATTTAAAGTGTTGTTTTTAGCGGGATAAAGAACATTCTTTGTTTAACGTAGACTTAATTTGGGTCCAATTAGTATGTTGGTTCGGCAGGAATCTAGGTGGCGATAGCTTAGTGTTATTGATACCGGCGAGTGATCAGAAGATATGGCCAATAAGTTGGATGGCCAGTAGATATATGATCTAATTCCTCACGTTTCATACATTCCCATAGTTGCTTTCGCTGAATGTTTCGATGGTTAGTTGATTGAATGCTCCTCCCTAGTGTCATAAAAGGTGTATCCTTGAATGCATACATTTGAAATGGCTCGTAGTTGTAAAATGTATTTTAGAAATCAGCATAATATGGATGCTGTGTTCAATTAGGAAATTTTGTACCTCTAGTTTACGTTGCACTAGCCCGTTGGCGTTCAAAACAGCTAATTTATGTTCATTCATTTTTGGTTCCTGATGAGAAGTTGCTAGAGGGTATTCATGTTATAGAGCATAAGATTCATATTGGTCTCCATTATCTGCATAAACTTATTCATTGATTCATTGAGGGTATTAATCACTTTATAAATGCCCTGGTCGTCGTTAGAGGTTGGATTGATTTTTGGATTGATCGTAGCAGACATTTGCTCCGCATTGGTTTGACTTTTGAAAATATGGTTTAGTGCTTGCTGTTCCGCTCTTTGATGTGGAGTCATTTTTTCTTAACTCGTTATACACCGCGCATCCTCTATAGTTTGCGGTATGTTTTTCACCACAATTACAATATTTTCTAGCCTCCGGTTTGCTTTTATCCAGTTCACACTCGCTGTTGTTATGCAGTTTGCCACATATTAAACAAACAGCCGGGAGTTTGTTGGTACATTGTATAACCGATGTACGTTTGTGTGGCTCGGCTCCTGCACTATGACTTTTCTGTACCACAAATACCTGATTCAGTTACTTCGAATTCCAGCTCAACTTTAAACATTGATTGTAGTTTTCACGCTTTTCACCTTGAAGTTAATTTTTGTTAGCTTTTCGCTTATTTCCTCTGGGTGTCCTTTTATCACGACCGTGACTCCTTTTGCGCTCTTTAAACAGTATGTGTAAAAATACTTTCCATTTTTTTGAAGAGCGGCTATAATTTTTCTGTATCTGTGATGTTTTAACTTGAATCCTGGTTTCGCTGATGTTATCACGTTTAATGTGGGCAGTATAAAAGTTCTTATTTATTTCTGTATTTAGTGTTGTCAATAACAGTTTTAATGGCGCACCTCTTAAGTAGATTGGAGGAGGTCTCTCTTTAGGCTCTTCCTCATCATCCCTGTTATCACCTTCCACGAACTTCGAATCGGTTATCAGATATTATTTATAATAATAATAAGAGGCTACTTTCCTGAAACCTGGAAAATTTCGCAAATCTTAATGATTCCAAAACATGGTAAAGATGAAACAAAACTAAACTCATATAGTCCAACCACTTAACTACCAACTCTCTCTATAAGCTATTCGAAAAAATGCTTCTGCAAAAACCTAAAACAATTTTGTACCAGAAAACAATTGTTCTTGATCATCAATTCGGTTTTAGAGAAGAACACGTAATTGTAAAACAAGTTCATACAGTCGTCTCTGAAATCAGAAACGCCATAGAACAAATAAAATACTGCTCTGCATCGTTTTTAGACATTGCACAAGTTTTCGATAAAGTGTGGCATAAAGAACTTATACACAAAGTTAGAAGGCAGTTACCAAAATATTTTTCTAACATCATTAAAAATTACCTGCCTGATCGGAAATTTTTGGTGAAATATAACAGCGCATCCACCAATTTTTACGAAATCATTGCTGGGGTTCCACAAGGCGGTGTGCAATATTCACTATTATATTTGGTCTATACAACAGACCTATCAACATCAAAATACGCAAAAGTTTCAACATTTGCGGATGATACAGCAATCATATCGTCGCATCAAAACCCCACGACAGCATCAAGAAATCTACAAGATCATTTAGACGAAATAGAAAAATGGCTAAACGTCAACAAATCAAGGTGTATTAAAATGAACATTCCAACTTAATCCTGGACTGTAAGGTTTTACTATGTAAAATGGTACTTTAACCTATCTGGACATATGGTATTCAATTGTGGGGTGCCGGTGGTTTTGGGTCTATTCGTATGGCAGGTACCCGATCCTCTTGACGTATCGATTCTCCGCCTTGTCCTTAGAAATAGATTGGCGAAAAAAATCAAAATCGGACTAGCCGCTCTCGAGATACCATGTGTACAGTACATTTTTTTTTTGTTTGCTTTTCCGACTCAGGGACTTTCAAAAAGTCGAGAAAAGTGGTTTTGGACCAGCTAAATTTTTGGTAATTTTTGACAGGATTCAAATACATACTATGGTCTTTTTAGGCCGAAGTAATTGTAAATGAGGTTATCCCGGATTGCAATTAATCTACGTTGGATTCCGTCTTAGGTTATTCAAAATTATTTGTCATATGTGCTGTCGTACTATAAAAAGAGTTACCGACACTCATTTTTTAAAAATCATAGCAGTTCGCCAAAATATGTATTTTAATTGTCAACACCGTTGTTTCATTTAACCAAAAAAATGTTCTCGCGAAAAAAAATTCGCGCTATGGTATCCATTTGAATAATCAAGACGCTCGTTGTCTCAGCGTAAAAAAATGTTATCAACATTTTAAGCATATAACAAGCCAATTTCTCGCTAATTTTTAATAAATTGTATTCATCTTCAATAATAAAGTGTATCTGTCTTATTTTACTTACAATGTCCTGTCATTTCCAATTGAATACAGTTTTTTCGGCTTACCTGCAATGAAATATAAAAAAAAATATCAGCTGTTTTGTAGTTTGGTTAATATTTGCAAAACAAAGGAACCTGAGAAACAGGATGCTTCAGAGTTCCGTAAGAAAAATGCTTTAAACTTAGAAACCAGAGGAACAGTGTTCTATAGAGTTCCACACTGACGAAGAAGAATTAAGAAAAGAGACTGACTGGATCCTAAAAAAGAACAGGAAGGAAAGACCTGCAAAAAAAGGAAGGCAAAATCTTCTCCAGAAATTGTAGCTACAAACCAAAATTCAAAAGCAGGTGTATTAAATCAAAATCAGCAAAATATCCCAGAACAGGAAAACCAACTATTAATGAAATCGGTGAATACTAAAGAATACAGAGTTGTAGCACTGAACAATAATATAGTATATGGAAAATCAATACAACAGATATTGAAACTTATAGAGGCTTGGCTGCAAAGCTGACAGATGAAGGCAAGGAATGGTACACATATGAGGACAAAAACGATCGCCCGATTGAAGTGATGGCCAGAGGTCTTCACCCAACCCGTACAAAGCAAGATATAATCGAATACCATAAACTCCAGGACTTCAAAATAGAGGATGCGGTAAACATCCTAAAAAAAGAAAAAAACCGTAACTAATCAAGGAATCAAAATTAATAAAATAGCTGGAAGAAAAACTAGAAAAAAATTTCAATATTAAGGCATTTCTTAATATGAGAGTTAGAATAGACGCGCTAAGAAAATCCACTGTAAGAAATGCCAAGGATATAATCACACACAGAAATATTGCAAACGAGAGCAATGTCCAAAAACCCGGTGGTAGAACTACCACAAATAAGTGCAATAGTAGGCCGAAAAACATGCTCACATATTGTACAACAGCGTGAAACAGTAAGTAACAAGGACGGCAGCCAAAGCCTAATTCTTGAAAAAATTCTAAAGAATATGGAAGCCTTAAACTTAAGGCTTAAAACATGAAAGAAGCCTGGAGGCTATAAATAAGCGGTTGAATAAGCAAGAAACAGTGAACGAAATCACTTCCACGATGTACTAATCTATGAAGATGAATAACACATTCAGAATCGCCAATTGGGATGCAAATGGGCTGTAGCAACAAATTCCAGAGCTAGAAATTTTTCTAAATTTAGAAAAGATACATATATGCCTAATTTCAGAATCTCATCTGACAAAAGATTCACCCGTTAGAATTCGAGGATACCAGTGCTATCACGCCATCCACCCAGCAGGTAAAGCGAGAGGAGGCTGAACCACATTTGTGAAGGAGAACACACCACATTTGTGAAATAATTAAAAATCGAAAAAGAAATTATGCAAGTAGCCACCATTAATGTTCGATTAAATAATCAAAAGGCAATGAACGTATCTTCAATATATTGTCCTCCGCGGTATAATCTGAATAAAGAAAACTAAATATGTTGCTTTACTCAAATCGCTCGGTTTAATGGTAACAACACTAACAACTCACAAGCGTAAGGAGCTATTTGCAGCTGGTTGGGCTTTAAACTGCGAGTTCCTGTCTGTAGGTAAACCAACATATTGGCCAGTGGATACAAATAAGATACTCAGCGATACCATTATCAAAAAAGAAAATTTGCCAACAAACTGGAACGAAATTACAAGAATTAATTAACATTCAACAAAAATTAAAAAAAAGTAAAATTAGCGTTCACAGCTTATGTGATTGTCGTGAAGAAGAAAAAATTGTAATTGAATTTATCTGTATTAGTACGATTCGCTAGTACATAAAGCACAGGACATTCTGTATATATAGAATGTAAATTGTGGTATAGTCAGTCCAGTCGCCGCGGCCTGATGAGAGGATTGATTTTTTCATAATCATAAGCTCATCAGTTCGAAACTGGATTGAATTCTCTTACAATCTTCGGAACATATTAAAATTAAAAATTAAATAAATAGAATTCTGTCTATTAGCCGGTTTTCGTTGAATTACCGTTCGTAAATACTAAAATGTTTCTACGTGTTAATAAAAAACACATTTAAAAGTGTCGTAAGACCGGTAGCATATTTAGAAATTACAAGAATTAATTAACATTCAACAAAAATTAAAAAAAAAAAAGCAACAAACTGGGATCACTTCTACACAGTTGAAAAAATAACTTTAATTTTTAATGTAAGTCTTGCATTACGACTTATGTAATGCAAGTTATTATTAAATTGTAAAGTATGATTGCGTTAAAATGAATTTTAATGCAATTATGAGGATTTCTAAAGCATTATTTGCATTAAAAAATATTTTTAATACAACTATTAGACATTTTAAAGCAACCTTCTCAAATTTAAAAATTATACCAACATAAAATTCGCTAAAACAAACGGACTTAAATGTATATATGAATAATAAGATCATGCACGAGTTTTGTATTACTGGTATAAAATTCACTAAATCAAATCGACTACATGACATATAAGCAGCTTAATAAATCTTTAATAATTTAGTTTTCCGAATTCAAAAATATCTATTATGTTTTAAGGTAAGCTTTTCAGTTCTAAATTTATAGGTTATTATCTCTCTGAGATTTTGACCCTCAACCTCAAGGCACCAAAAACAAAGAACAATCCTGAAAAAACAAAAAAATCCCTAAAATTACGGAGCTTTTAATGCAGCTTGCTTTAAAATTTAAAACTTCTAAAATATTTTATTAATGCAGTCTTTGATAAATTTTAATGCAGTTGATTGACGGTTCTTCTACAATTTGCTTTATATTCTAATGAAATGTTGCACTAAAATTTAATCTAATTGCTGTATTATAAACCAATACAAATTGTATCAAACTAATTTTTAATGCAAGCTTTGTATCATTTACATGTAATGCAATTTGCATTACATAAGCAATATTTTTTCGACTGTGTAGAACCTAGTCGAAGACAATACTGAATTACAAGTACCAATTAAAACCGCGGCGCAATTAGAGCTACTGTACTACAGCATACTATAAGCAGCGTGTCAAAGCACTCCTCCTACTCGTAACCAAACCGAAAATTACATCAACTATCCAGTAGGAGTGAGAGATCTGGTTAGAGAAAAACGACAAGCGAAGAAAAAATTGAAAATGATTATCAAAGAAATCAAGAACAAATCTTTTAGAGAATACCTAGCTGGCCTTTCTGGCAGCAACGACGCTAATTATTGCCTTTGGAAAGGAACTATAGGTCTTAAAAGGCCTAAAGTACAAATAGCTCCTATCAAGAATGGGAAAGAACTTGGGCTAGAAGTGCCAAAGAAAAGGCTACATTGTTTGCAATCTACCTTGAAGACACATTTCAACCTCTTCCAAGGCAAACAGCTGAAGAAAATATAATTCCAGTAAATAAAATGGATAGTCAAAACAAAAAACCTGTAACGCATGAAATTAACAACTACTTAAGCTCAAAAATGTCCCCTGGTTAAGACCCAATCACTGGACTTATAGTTAAAGCACTACCAGAAAAAGGATTACGAAAATTATTGCAAGCGTTCAGACTAAAACAAGTTCTATACCAGTGGAATGTCACCAATTTGGGTTTATAGAGAGACGTTCTAGCATAGATCAAGTGCACAGAACCACAGATTTAATTGAAATTGATTTTTGAAAAATAAATAAATTTGCTCAAGTGCCTTCTTGGACGTATCTCAAGCCTTCGACAAAGTATGGCACCGGGGCCTGTAGTATAAACTAGACAGAAATCTGCCCAAGCAGTTTTCCTAGTCCTACCCTTTTCGGTAGGTTTTAACGACTCTTGCAGTATGTAGTTATGCGTTGTCTTGCTGTAAAATCAGTGTATTGTGTCTATTCTCCTATTCTGGTCTATTATATTGAACAATTCGTCATTAGTAGTTTCAGACTTCGCCATTAGTAGTTTCAGAGGGTTTCAGTAGCCGTAGTATACAACGCCTTTCATATCGCACCAAATACAGATCATAACTTTATCACAATGAACATTTCGCTTTAGCTGTAATAAACCGTTTTCAAATTGCCTAAATCACCTTCCACATACTATCAGAAAAAGCATGTTTGCGATTTGATTAAAATGTAAACAACACAGATTTTTATTCAATTTAAAATTGAGGTGGAGATAAAGCAAAGCGCTGCTGAAAGTCATCATTTACTTGTAGAAGCCTACTCTACAAGTAAATGATGATTTTCAACAGTGCTTTTCTTTATAATATAAAATTACAACAAAACTTCCTGCAAATGACGATTAGTTGGCGCGAAACTCTCCATCTCCATTTTAAATCGAATAAAAAACTGTGTTGTTTACATTTGAATCAAATGTCATATACAATGTTTTTAAGGTTATGAACAGATTTTTCGAAAACATAAATTACCAGATTCACACATGAACAATAACGTCATATATTAGAAAAACGGAACTTACCTTTACATATACCCAATATTTAAATTAATATTGCCAGAATAATATACATATTGCAATTTCCACTATGCCATTCCGGAGACCGTAGAAAGACTTCCAACAAATAATTTCTTTGACTTTCACCAAGCCCTTTTACTCAATTGCCCATGCAATTAAGACATTATCTACGGACATTTGTAGTTCATCACCTCTGGCCTCGCTACAAGTGGACATCAAAAAATTCGTATTTCACTAAGAATTTATTATTCCAAACTTCAATTTCATAGAAATTACACAAGGATCATAAGTCGCATTAACTTAAAAGAACTAAGCTGGCGACAAAAATATGTCAACTTTTGGTCAACACTCAATATTGTATTTTACGTTCTATAATATATCAACTGATATAGTTTTTGAAACTTTAGTAATTTTTCGCAACTAATACATAAAACACAAAAATATTCGAAAACTTATTTATGTGGCGAAGATATACGATAGATAATAAAAGTATAAAAGCATGAATAATTTTATCATTATGGTTCATGATATGGTTCGAGTATATAATTTGAATATTCTAAAAATTTCAAAACGGATCGCCAATTTATATCTTCCTTCTTTGAACTAGCATCAACCAACGAACAAAAAAAAAAATGGGAAATTTGATTCAAAACAAAATTAGCATATTTACCCCACAAACACAAAATCAAATGAAATCCATATCAAATCTTGTATGATTAGATTTGGTTTAATTTATGTTGATTTACAGTTCTAGTTATTCAGTTTCAACCTATAATACTCTAATTGCTAACCTATAGTGCTGCTGGTGTAAGGATTTCTCATAAAACATACAAATTTATTTTAATGGTGCAGACGAAAAAAAAATTGAAAGCAAATTTGCGACAGTCGAAAAAACGTGATTGGATAGATTAAACGTGACATTTGACTATTAGATTGTCGCAATATGTTATTATATTTTGTGAAAAGCTATTTAGTATAGTTAGTTTTATTTTCGCCTTTCATCATGATTCACGTAAGAAGAAAAGCTTACATAGAGAGCTTGCATTGATGTAATATGCATTTTAGCCAGAGCCTTCTAGAGTATAGAGCCATAATCTTAATGACGTATTTTTTAGAAGCTTTTTTAGTGGTATAACTTTTCACTGATTTCCATAGGAATCCATAGTAAAAATGGTGGTTTTTAGCTTCAAGTTTTTCAATGAAAAAAGCAAAAATATTATAAAATATTTATATAAAAGTTTTCTACATATCTTTAAGAACAATATACAAGAAGGCCATATTGGTATTAAGTAAATATTAATTGCAGAAATATTAAAATTAAATTATTTCTAAAATATATTTTTTCGAACTTTCATTTTGAAAAATACATCAAAGTTGGCTCTGACAAATTAATAAAATAATACTTGCTAAATTTATCTTTAGTTTTACTAGTGTACGCAAGATGTCTAAATGGTTACAGAAAAATACGAAAAAAAGTTATTTAATCCCAAAATTAACAAACGTTCCTATATTTTGTGAATTTGTTTTGCTTTTCCTACAATTTTTGAACTTGAAATTTCCCCAGGTGGTAATGTTTGGTACGATTTTTCCAAATTTTTACGCGGCCATCACTGCCATCTATGTAATGTATATTGACTTAATGACCAACGAATCGTAGTAAGCTTTTATTTTAATTTGACCAGAATGCTCTTGTTATGAAATTTTTCTTATATTTTGGTTTAAATAAATCAATTATTACAAGAAAATGAAAACGATTTACTTTTACGACATTCATATATGTTGAAATTCAAACATTTATGAAAGTATTTCAGAAATCATAATTAAGAATTTGTAACGTTTTCATTTAAAAATTTGACTTAGGGAAAAAAGTGATTTCCCATATGTTTTGTGTGTTTTACTATGAAAAGTTCCGTTTTTTCCTCGTTTCTAATTCCCTTATAAAAGCTCAGTTTTTTTGATTATGGCTCTATAAAATACAGGGTGCTCTAATTTTAGCTCATACATTATATCATTTGCAGTATAAAGCATGTATATTGAATAATACTTAAACGAATTAGCTTGAAAGCTTTATCATGCATAATGATAAATTTTCAATAAATTTCATAAACTTTGATGTTTGTTCTAGCTGTTGAACTAGCTAAAAGTTAAATTCTTTGTTGACAATTATAAACAAAAACGAAATTTAAAAATTTGCTTATTTATCGATTTTGGCTCTCATTTCTTTGCTTTAGATTTTATGAAGACTATCCAGCAAAAACACAAAGTTTGTGTAAAACGATAGAGAACAAGATAAAAACTTTCATTAAAAACATGTCCAAGTAAAGAATTTAATACGCAAATATTCCAACGTAACATCAAGCAGCATCCATGCTGCCGGATAACCTGTTAGTCGCCAAAAATTAGAAACCATAAACAAATGATGTTATCTTTATCATTTAATGTTTGTGACATATTGGTGTGATATGTGTGAAACGCCTTAAAATTAAATGAAAAAAATACCCCAAAATATGAGAATATGAGGCATTTAAGCAGTGGTTGGTATTTGCCATGCGCAACACAACTACAGCTGAAACAGAAACCACCAGCCTGCCTCGTGCGCAAGGCTCAACCAACTCTTAAATGGGAATTTATTATGTGAAAATCTTTATGTGTAAGTACCCATTAAATCATTTCAAGCCTCTTCGATGGGCCTGAGTAACCAATGCAGATAGACGGCTGCCGTTCGCTCAGTATTTAAATTGCGTAACACAGTTGGGTTTGGAGGACGAATCTTTCAGACATTAATTGTTTAATTAAAAATTGAAATGTATAATTTATACGTTGACAAAAAAAAAAATAAAAACGACTAAATTTAAGTATAGCCATGTCCCGATAAGCTTGAGCGCCCCAATTACTCATACAGTAAGTACAGCCCATTTCTCATACAAGGCAAGCTTGTTAAAGAAAAAAGTGTTCGTGAAATCTATAACTGGCGCAGCCTAAGTTAAAGTCCCGCGGCGTACTGCAGCTATCGGGGGGAGGAAGGGGGGGTCACAGGTGGTGGGTAGTGGACGGCCTATCGATAGGTAGGTTAGCGGTGAATTAAATAAGCCGCCCCCAACCGCAGTCCAGCTGGTGGGAGAGTCTCAGGGAACTGGGGAGTGGTTAACCTCAGTTCATTAAATTCTGAGTGCCTATGATGCCCAGCATGAAAAGGAGAACAGATGGCGCCAGAAAACCTATCGACCAATAACCACGGCGGACTGTGCGTCACGTCTTCTCTGCACCTCTGGAGTCTCCGCGGGTGATGAGTGGAGTACCCTATAAACGGGTGACACTGGGAATGGAATGGATCCCATTGGATTGGGCTCTCCATGTGAATAGGTGAATGAGAGAGAGAATGTGGAGCGGAGGGAAGCTGGGGAGCTGGGAAGCCGGGGTGCTAGCGAGCCGAATGGGCTGGATTAAGGTGTTAAGCGACCCGTGCTGATGATCAACTAGGCTGGGGGCCAATTTAACAAAGCCCAGTCGCTAACGGAGCCCTCTGGACACCTGGCGATCTCCAGTTGTAATTAGCCTTACCTGCGTATACGGATCTCTGCGCAGGCGGACCTTTATTTCTCTGATACTCGTGGGAATCAAAATGGAAGGATCTAACAACAAAAAAATCAAGGGCACCGGCTCTCCTCAAAAGCCGGTATCAGCAAAGGCAGGTACCTCGAACCAGACGGGTAGGGCCTCTAAGGTTGCAAAGGTGGTTGACTCTAGGGCACCAGTCCCGGGAGTTAGCGGTACCAATGCAGCACAGGGGAGTGGGACGAGAGACATTCCTCCGGCGAAAAGGCGGTACAGAAATCGCCGCTTGGCATTCCGAATTCTCGAGAAGTGGGCTGCGACCCCCGAGGGGAAGCTCACGGAAGAGCGAAGAACATCAATAGCTTGGGCAAGGAGCACTGTGGGCTGCAGAAGCTCGGAAAGGGACCATGTGTCGAAAAGACAGCGGTCCCAGGACGAGGTGGAAGTAGTTGACAGCAAGCGGGCCAAGTTGCTGACTGACACGAAGCCGAGCTCTAACTCAGGGACAAAGCTGTTCAGCGATGACCTGAGGGAGCATGTGTTGATGCTAGCCGTAATTGACGAAAGTCAAGAAGATGGGAGCATCACAGCGGAAAAATGGAGGTTGGTGTATAATGCACTCAACCTCGCCTTTTTAATGGTCCAGGAAGAAAATCCGGAACCACCCTCATCCTGCAGAGATGCGGGATGGTATCAAGGGCGTGTGAAGAAGACTACATGCTCTGACTCTAGATCTGTGGATCTATATAAAAAGGCTATAGCCAAAGTAGGGGAGGTGTGGCCAGGCGCAAAGCTTGCGGCAGTTAGCTGGGAGGAAATTTCCAGCATGCCGAGGGCACGTGTCTGGCAGCCATCCAACCCGGCTAGCCCTGACGAGGCTTTGAAAATCATTCAGGCCAGTAACCCAAATCTTCCGACCGGAAATTGGAAGATCGTCAAGCAGGAGGAGGCGGAGGGGGGCTCGAAATTATCAATTAAAATAATAAATAAGGAGTCACTTGCCCTCCTTCACAAAGCGAAGGGAGTAATTGACTTCGGTTTCGGGTCAATTACTCTCAACGTTTATAAAAAGGATGGGGCGGAAGGGCGTACGGGAGGCCAACCAGAGGATGGTGGCAACCCGCCCAGGCCTGAAGGAGGTACCAGCAGCATGGGGGGAGAAGCTGAGGGTAGGGGGAGAGTGATCTGGCAAGGATTCACTTGGAAGATGAGGATAATCACATTAGCGAAGGAGCTGGTGTACCAATGGAGGAAGATGTCGGCAGCCCGGCCAGACGGCCGGACACTTGCAAGTCCTCTACAGAGGGGAGCAGGGTTAGCGAGACGGGCGAATCCGGCGCATCCCAAAATACCGAGAAATAAAATTCCTGCTGTAGCAGGAATATACCATAGAGGTAGGTAAAGGTTAAAAGGTTATGGTTAAGATAATCCAAATTAACCTTCACCATTCTAAGGCTGCTTCGGCAGCTCTACTCCTCAGGCTGACTAGTTCAGGTGAGGATGTGATACTAATCCAAGAACCTTGGATTAATAACAACAGGATCTGTGGCCTCAGAACCAAAGCGTACAAAATTATATCCTCTAGTAAGTCTGGGGAGATCAGATCTTATATTCTTGGGAAAAATAATATTAATCTTTTCCTTCTCTCTCAATACATCAATGGTGACACTACTGCAGTTAGCCTGGAAGTAGGCACTTGTAGATTTTGGCTAGTTTAAGCCGACATTGACCGGGAGAAGGAGGTTCCTCCGGATAACCTGGTGGAGCTGATCCGTGAAGCGGAACAATCAAAGGTAGGTGTGGTACTGGGAGTTGATGCTAATGCGCATCACACTATCTGGGGAAGCACGGACATTAATGAAACAGGTGAGTCACTTTTTGATTAATTGATGAGTACTATTTAATAAATTTAATAAACTTGTTTAAAACAGCATTAGATATAATCCCTATACGGATGAATACAAAACAGTTATTCGAGCTAACAAAAACCAGTAGGAGAACATGAGCGACGATTTAATACACCAACTATTAATGAAACGGAAATGAATTCGATAGGCGTGATATAATCATACATAAATGAAGTGGCACTCTTCAATGAATTCCAGAAACTCTTTGATCGTATGATGCTCTTTAGTATCCAGTAATATTTTGGTAGGGAGAAGATGGATGTAGCTCGAGGAGACAAAGGCTGACTATAGGTCAGCTGTTATCATCTTAAACAGGGAGTCACTGACTGCACTGGAAAAAACCAAATGTTTAATCAACTATGGTTTCAGTGCAGTCACACTCAATGTGTACAAGAAGGACGCGGACAAGCCGGAGGCTCTGAAGTCATCTTCAGAAACTACCGCGGTGCTTGATAGCTCATCTGCGTGCGCGGAGGTAGCCAGACAAGCGGAAACGCTCTCCACGGAGAGAGCTTAAAGAGGCTCTCAGAGGACTTCTCATCAGGGGATGACTCTGATGTTACTGTGGTGGAGAAGAGGCTGCAGAGATGACACTGACATTTCTGCAAGTCAACCTCCACCACTCTAAGGCAGCATCAGCTGCTCTAGTTTTAAAAATTGGGAAAGAAGCGACAGATGTCGTCTTGATCCAGAAACCTCGGTTCACTGAAGGCTGGGTACTTGGGCTCAAGACTCCCTATTATAGATTATGCACGCGAAAAAAGGAGGTAAGGTTCGGTCGTGCATTCTCATTAAAAATAACAGAAGCTGTTTTCTGCTATCAAATTTCAGTAATGGAGATGTAGCAGCAGTCAGCATTTAATTATAATTTTTTGGTGAGTACCATACTGATTTAAATCTCCCTGATTGATATCCAAAAATTCCTCAGTTTTTATATATATATATTTTAAAGTCAAATAAAAAAAAATTTATCTTAGAAAATTTTGATTAAAATTTAAAGTTAAACATTAAAGTTAATCATTTATCGTGATCAATAAAATAAATTATAAAATAAAATGGTAGAAGAACAAACCTTTAAGCAAATGGAGCGAACTCTTCGTCTCCTTCAAATCCCAGATGCCATTAAAGACATTCCACCATATAGTGGAAGTCGAACAGAACTTAGTAAGTTCATAACACAAGTTGAGGACATCCTCACAATTTTAAAACCTGTATTCACGGATCCTTCGTACCAAATTATTCTATTACGTGCGATAAGAAACAAAATTATTGGCAACGCCAACCATGCCTTAGAAATGTACAATACTACAAACAAGTGGGACAGTATAAAAGAAAGCCTGATAGCTCATTTCGCAGATAAACGCGATGAAAACAGTCTCATTCGAGATCTCCATTCTATTTCCCAAAGAAAAGACAGCGTAGAAGTCTATTTCACAAGAATTTTAGAAATTTGTAACACCCTAAAAACTTGGGCAAAACTGAATACACCTAACGAATATGAACACAAAGCCAAATGGTATGATTCAATGTGTCTTTCAGTGTTCACAACCAATCTTAACGATACATTAGGAGTTATGGTAAGAGCCATGCAACCAGCAGACTTACCAACAGCTAGGCTTTACTGCCTAAAAGAACAAAATACGGTTTACATGAAAACGAAAACCTTCGGTCAACCACCACAAATCGATTATAGACCAAATATACACCAATTACCACCTAAACCTCAATATAATCATTATAATCAACCAGCACAAATCCATTATAGACCAAATATACCCCCATTACCACCTAAACCTCAATATAATCGTTATAATCATTATAATAACAATGGAGTACCATTCAAAAAGAATATGCAGTACTTTAACCATCGACCATTAACAACCCAACAATTCGCTAATACTCGCGGTTTACCACCAAAACCTGACCATCGAAAAATGGAACCCATGGACGTTACTTCAAACATGGATAAATATAAACAACCTTCATTTCAACGTCAAAGCCCACAGTTTGACAATCAAAGATACAATTTCCATTCTAATGGTCCACCCAAATTCCAAGTCGAAGAAATACATAATATAAATTCAAACCCGTACAACCATGAACAAGACAATTATTTCGTTGAAGATCCGAACGAAGAACATTGCATGGCGCAGGAAATAAACTTTGACAATAATATGAATGAATACGGTGCTCAAAATGATATTCCTCAAATAGAAATAGAAGACCAGGATTTTCACCAAATAGCCTCGACCGAACCAATTTCGGATACCTAAGCCTAAATTCCAACCATAAAAGGGGATATCAATTACCCTATATTAATATATTCCTACACGGAAAACACCATAAATTCTTAATAGATACGGGATCAACAAAGTCGTTCATTGACCCTGTAATCATAAACCTCAACTATGTTCGAGAAATCAAACCTATAACAATTTCAACTCTTTTCAACCAAACAACAGTTAACAAAGCTGTAAATCTTAAAGGTCTCAAAGAATTTAAAACAGGAGAATGCTTAGAATTTATTCTCTTCAAATTTCACGACTATTTTAGTGGCTTGATAGGCATTATTGTGAATATTATATGTTATATCCAGTGATGATATTGTGAATATATGTTTGTTTAATGGGTATGTGTATTGTGAATGTATGTTTAATAGAAGAATTGCTTAATGTGAATATTGTGTATGTTTTGTTGTAAGTATTCTGTGTTAGAAGAATTGTTAATATTGGGAACTATATTTGTGTTTACTTCGCGAATGTTTGGTAAACTGGTTTGGGATTATTACCGATGATCTAAGTTTTATTTGTCGTGTTAATTCACTTAGCGCTTACCACGGGTGGGGGCTATGTCCTAAGTGAATTTTCGTTACGTCAGGAGAATATTTAATGTTATTTGGAGAATTGCGTACACAATA
Organism: Tipula vernalis; assembly: GCA_958295665.1. NCBI lineage: Eukaryota > Metazoa > Arthropoda > Insecta > Diptera > Tipulidae > Tipula > Tipula vernalis. The sequence continues at coordinate 287,402,092 of OY282560.1, forward strand.
ACCGGCTATTTAGTAATCTACTGGGTTTGCACCCTACTTCAATTACTTTCCTACTTTACCATGTAGGAATTAGATAGACTGGGCTATTGCACGTGGTGCCTTTTGAGTTAGTATCTTTTATTTTGTTATACTTACGGGATTTTGCCTGATGACTGGAACTTCTGCTTGCGATAATATTTGAACGAGTAATACAGCGGTTATTATTTTTACTTTGTTTTATTTACGTTTTGAATATCTGGTCCGTGTACTGGTTTACAAGTGATTTCTTTAATATTTTGATTACGAGTGATCTACATGAAAATTTTCTGTTCTTATATACTAAATTTACATACTACTTTACACTAACAATGTTCTTAAGACCTAATTAATAATTTTTCATTGATGCGGCATTTACTTGCCCGTCATAAAATTTGGGTCGTTTTTATTTTGGGTCGTTTTTTATTACGAAACAATTAATTTTACAATTGATTTTGTGTTTTACAAATATTGCTTTATGCTGATTTGATTTTTATTTAATTTCTATATGCACGTGTTCATGAAATATCAATTTGTATTTTCATGATTTTTATTTATTTTTTATTGTTAACGGATTTTACTTTATTAATTAATTTTGTCAACCCTTTTCTTATCGCTTAAATTATTATCCTAGAATTCAATTTTAAAACTATTCTTAATATGTTCTACTTTATTATCTTTAGTAATGTTCTATTTTATTATCTTTAGTAATTATGTAATGTTGTGTAATGGCACATGTATATATGGGCATTTCACAACAGCATGGAAATCATGCAATTATTAGAAATTACCCTAGATTTGGGAAAATCAATACTTAAAACACCCAAGGTCGAAATTCCACTCTCTTTCAAATTAAATTTTATGTCAGCTACGTACAACATTCCACCGCGTAGTAAAATTATTGCAAACATTCCCGTTACTGTAGAAAACGGAGAAATTTACTTAAAACCACAAGTTCTTAACGGCAATTTAATTATTCCGGAAGGGATATACACAAGTACAAAGAATTATGCCAATGTGGAAGTAATAAATTATAGTCCGAAATTCAAACAATTTGTTATAGAACATCCAATTGAATGTGAAAACTTCAACAACAATTACGTTGAAAATAATAATATTGAATCCCTCAAGACTATTCGAGACACTCAATATTACAACAAAAATATAACAAATTTAATTAGAACTGATCATTTAAATATCGAAGAAAAAAGAAGCATTGAAAAATTATGTCTTCAATTCGAGGAAATATTTAAAAAAGAAAATGATCAACTAACATTCAGTAATGTGGTCAAACACAAAATTGAACTTAGTGATGAAAAACCTGTTTTTACGAAGAGTTATCGTTATCCTTTCATACACAAAAACGAAGTTGAAAAACAAATTAACGATATGCTCAACCAAGGGATCATACGACCAAGTTATTCACCTTGGTCTTCACCCATTTGGATTGTCCCAAAAAAGCAAGACGCTTCAGGACAAACAAAATGGAGGATGGTAATCGATTATCGTAAGTTAAACGATAAAACCATCTCAGATAGATATCCATTACCAAACATAACGGATATTCTAGACAAATTAGGGAAATGCATTTACTTTACGACCCTAGATTTAGCATCAGGATTCCATCAAATAGAAGTGAATCCTAATGACATACAAAAAACGGCCTTTAGCGTTGAGTTTGGCCACTACGAATACGTTTGCATGCCATTCGGGCTAAAGAATGCTCCTAGCACGTTCCAACGTGTCATGGACAACGTTTTAGGGGAACTCCAAGGAAAGATATGCTTGTGTTATATGGATGACATAATTATATTCAGTACATCCTTACAAGAACATATCAACAGCCTAAGATTAGTTTTCCAAAAATTAAAAGATGCTAACCTTAAGGTGCAACTAGATAAAAGTGAATTCCTTCATAAGGAAATCGCTTTTCTGGGTCATCTTGTCACAGCAAATGGAGTTAAACCAAATCCCGACAAAATTCGGGCCATCCAGAAATTTCCTTTACCAAAAAGCGAAAAACAAATTAAAAGTTTTTTGGGTCTCTTAGGATATTATCGGAAATTCATACCCAATTTCGCTAAGATCACGAAACCAATGACAGAGTGTCTACGCAAAGACTCTAGTATTAACTTGAGCAAAGAATATGTAGAATGTTTTGAGAACTGCAAAAAATTGCTTTGCCATGAGCCAATTTTGCAATATCCCGATTTTAACCATCCCTTCATTGTGACTACCGATGCGAGCAATGTTGCCATCGGAGCAGTATTGTCACAGGGAAATATAGGAAAAGATCTTCCTGTATGTTACGCTTCCAGGACTTTGACTAAAACTGAGCAAAACTACTCTACTATAGAGAAGGAGCTCTTAGCCATAGTTTGGGCTACGAAGTATTTCCGCCCTTATCTTTTTGGAAATAAATTTACTATAGTTACGGACCATAAACCGTTAACATGGTTATTCTCGTTGAAAGAACCAAATAGTAAATTAGTGCGTTGGAGATTAAAATTAGAAGAGTTTGACTACAGTATTGTTTATAAAAAAGGTATACAAAATGCCAATGCCGACGCATTATCACGCGTACAAATCAATAACGTAGAAATAAACACTACTGATACATCATCATCTGTCGAAGAAACAGCTAGCATGCTATCTACTAGCGAAAACCTAATACCAACCACCAAAAACAGCGTAAACATGTTCGAAAAACAACTTGTAATTTACCTTTCTGACACATTAAAAGAGCCTCTCAGAAAAGATGAAACAATCTTTAACACAAGGAATAGAACCACAATACATTTACCTAGGAAATTAGGCATTAAAAATAGGATCACAGAAGAATTACGGAAAATGTTTGGAAGAACAAGGAATTTAACTTGTGTCTTTACCACGGACGAATGTTTTCAATATGTAATGGAAGCCTACAAACAAATGACATCTACAAAACCAAGAACAAGTAACCCCAAGGTAAATTTAGTTCGATCTAACTCCCTTCTAATAGATATAGAGGATAAAACAAAACAGCTGGAATTAGTCAAAATTACACACGATCAAAACGAACATCGTGGTATAATCGAAAATTACGAACAGCTAAAACGTAAGTACTATTTTCCCAACCTGAAAGAATCTATCAGGGAATATATTAACAAATGCGACATTTGCCAAAAAGTCAAATATGACAGACAGCCACCTCAATTAAAAATGACCTTAACGGAAACACCCAAAGCCCCTATGGAAATTATCCATACTGATATTTTTCAATTAGAATCTACAAAATTTTTAACCGTCATAGACAAATTTAGTAAATTTGCCTCAGCATACAAACTTCAAGAAAAATCCGACAAAACTCTAGCAAGTAAAATAATTCAATTTCTCAGCCTACACGGAATTCCAAGAAAAATCATAGCCAACACAGAGGTAGGTACAGGCAAAAGTGTTAAAGCCTTAGCAGAAAAACATCAAATAGAGTTACATATAACCACACCATATAACTCAACAGGAAATTCACCGGTTGAACGCCTTCATTCTACTCTGAAGGAACTCTGTAGCATTATTCGTATTAAAGACGACAAGGAAAATCTAGAAGACATCATGAACCTTGCTATATTATCATATAATAACGCTATACACAGCTCAACAAAACTTACTCCATTTGAACTTTTAAAAGGGCATTACGTAAAAACACCATTAGACTTTAATAACGAACAAGACTATCTCACCCAACACAAACAAAGATTTGAACAACTTTGTAATGAAATTCATGAAAATGACGTGACTAAGAAAACTAAATTGATTAATAAAATAAACACCAAAAAGAAAACCATCCCTATACTAACTAACGTACACATATTCTCAAAGAAAACTAAAAGAGGAAAATTGCGAGCCAATTATAAAAAAGCTCAAGTTCTCAAAGATAACGGAGTTACTGTAGAAACTGACAAAGGTAGAGTTCACAAAGCTAAAATAAAACGTCTCTTCCAGGTTTCAAAGGACAACCCCACAGGAAATCAAGTTGACGTCCTTACAGACCAATAAAGGTATTATTCCTATCAAACTAGGAGATGTAAAACTGTATAAAAACTTCAGGAAAATTGTACACATAATTGAACTGAAACCATACGAAAACTTAATAAAAGACATGGACAATCAAATAGATCATATCACTAAAGACTTCCCAGATAAAATCGATTACGCAACCATACTTAACAACAAAAAAATAATTATGGAATACAAACTGGAAGAACTCAGGAAATTATATAAAGAAATACTACCTAGGCGATATAAAAGAGGACTAAGTAACGGTATGGGTACTCTAATTAAAGACCTAACTGGAAATCTAGATAACCAAGACCTAATAGACATTCAAACAGCCCTTCAGGAAATTAACACTAATCAAGACACACTTAACAGACAAATTAATAAACAAATCCAAGTTAACGAGCAAATAATAACAAGGTTACAGGAAATCCAAAACTTCGTAAACACAAACTTAAACAAACTTCAATCCGAATATAACAAAACCTCAGACAAATTAAACCACATATCCTTACTACTGCTATATGACCAACACTTCTATAAAATCAATCATTTAATAGATATACTACATAACCACCTCGAAAACCTTCTAGATATAATTACCTTCTCAAAACAACGACTATTTTCGAGACATTTATTAACTGAAAACGAAACACAGTACATAGTCGATTTATTTAAACAAGACAATGTTGTTTTCCAAAATGACAATTTTATATACGACTTATTAGAACTTAAAGGTTTTTTCGACAATCAAAATCGATTAATTTACATTATCAAAATACCAATATTTAAACGCGAAAACTTTGAAATATATCAGATAAAATCCATACCCCAAATTAACAAAATTCTTTATCCAAAACCACCAAACATGATTATCCTAAATACCTACTCATATCAGTATGATACAACAAAATGTAGAGAAATCTACAACACACATTATTGCCAAGAAAATCAACTAGAGCCAGTAGAAAATTCCTGCACACCAGCCATTATAATGCAGCAACAAGCTACATGCATGTTCCAGAATATATCAAACTTTGAAGAAATTGATTACATGAATTACGGGAAAATTTATGTCCAGCCTGACAAAACACCAATTACATATACATCAACATGTGATCAGACCTCATATAAAATTCAGGAACCCACACTGATCGAATTTAAAAATTGTGAAATAATCATCAAAAATCAAACATTTTCCACAAAAGAAAATGAATTTCATGACCACTTCGAAATAAAATTACCATATAATGACGTCAAAATTTCAAATATTAAACCAGAATTAACATTAGATATTCTACATAATAAAACAATTACCAATTTGGAACATACTCAGATGATACATACACACTCGATTCTACATGGCACCTCAGGACACATCGCTCTAATAATAATTATCTTAACCATTTTTACAATCCTTATAGTTAAATACAGATATCTACACAGAATTAGAGAGATCACTTCAGGACCACCAAAGCAGCCTGTCGTTCATCTTAGGGGGGAAGAGTTATGTATAAACCCACAACAGGTAACATAACAATAGGCAACATAAATAACGCACACGATTCGGCCCACGATAACATACAACAACAAACATGCAGTCACATTTTTTAACATGCATAATAAGTTTAATATTACGAATTATGCTGTAAATATATATTTTGCCTTTTATGCAAAATATAATGTAATTGACCTAAAATAAAACGTGTGAACATAAAAAATGTAAAGATGATAACGCTGCATTTTTTATGTATATAAACTCAAATCAAACCATTGCTCGGTGAGATTTATAATTGTATTCCAACCTAAATTGTACTCTTTATGTAAGATCAAAATAAAATTAATAAAATAAATTCTGGAATTAATAAAAATTAATTCCAGAATAATAAAATTTTAAGTATTTTTGAAGCAATAAATATAACTCGCCACAGGGTGGCGTGATGTCCCCACCTGTTGCTGAGAAGAAATGATGGTGGCTTCAAGGTGATTGCCTATGCGGATCATGTTGCTATTGGTGTCCGTGGTAAATATCCCGGCACCCTTGGTGAGCTTATGCAAAATGCCCTGGGCACTCTTTCACTATGGGCCAATGGCTGTGGGTTGAATGTGAACCCACACAAAACCGAATTGGTTCTCTTCTTTAGGAAATATAAACTTCCTCACATCGATCCTCCAACTTTAAATGCGTTCAGCTTGATTTTTACAGTTGAAGCGAAGTTTCTGGGTCTCGTTTTGGATAGGAAATTATATTGGAAACCTAATATTCTGCAAAGGGTAAACAAAGCTATGGTAGTGCTATCCTCTTGCAAAAATGCCATTGTGAAAGGATGGGGGCTAGAGCCCCGCATCGTACATTGGCTTTATACCGCAGTAGTCAGACCCATACTCTTGTATGGGGTAATAGTCTGGTGGCCTGCTGTGAACAAAACTGTCAACCAAAAGCTGTTGACAAAAGTTCAGAGAACAATCTCTATGTGAATCAGTGGTGCACTGCTATTATTGACTCCTTTAGATATCTTGAGGAAACAGTTGGCGGCTTGTGCTGCTATACGGCTGAAAGCCATCTTAATGTGGACCTGCAACAATACAAGGCACTCATCTAATTTGTGCAACAAACAAATTCCCAAGACCACCGACTATACTGTCCCGTCACTATCTTTTGAGACAAAGTTCCGGACTAGGATCCCATCCAGGGAGGACTGGATGATGGGTGCAGTTTTGGAACCAGGAGTTATAAACTTCTTCACTAATGGTTCAAAACGGGACGGGAAAGTCGGGGCTGGAGTGTTCTGCGAGGAACTTCTGTTAAATCTCTCCTTCCGTCTCCCCGACTGCTGTAGCATTTTTCAAGCTGAGGTAACTGCCATAAAGAAAGTCGTAGAAGGGTTGAGGTATAATGTAATATCAGTTTGTGATATTCACATATGTATATACGGACAGTCAGGCTGCCATTAAAGCGCTTCAATCACACCTCCTCAAGTCGAAAGTAGTCCAGAACTGTATATCATCTCTTAACGAGATATGCCAGGACATTTCATAAATACAGGTAATATAAACGCCGATGAACTGGCTCGACCTGGTACAACGGACCACTTCTCAGAAAGCAGAAAGGATATTGAAATGCCTCTTGGGGTATGCAAACTGCTGCTTCAGGAAGAAGCTAGCAAGCTGACGAATGACAGATGGTAAGATATCACCTCTTGCGTAATAACTCGGCAGGTCTGGCCGAAGTTGGACTTGGCGAGATCCAAACAGCTAATCTCACTTCAGCGAAGTCAGATCATAGGGAGGCATGCGATTAGACTTGGTGTCTTCTCACATGACTACTGTCGTAGTTGCGAGGACGAAGAGGAGGAAGAGACAGTACCTCATCTTCTTTGCACCTGCCCTCGTCTGGCACGAAACAGACTACAGTTCCTAGGGGAACCCCTCTTCAAAGACCTGACAGACCTCTGTAGGATGAACGTCAGGAGTATCCAGCGCTTTATTAACAGCTCAAAATGGTTCCAATGAGTTGGAGGAAACAATTATTCGTGGTATGGCCTTGGACCATTTTTGTGTTTATGCCTGGCCCTAGTGGACCGCCACCCAAACCTAACCTAACCTAACCTAAGATGGATATCACTTTAATATAATGCAAACAGATCCGAATACTGGAACAAATACAAATAAAAAAGTATTGGTTAAGAACTGCATGTTGGACGCATTCAGAATTAGGGTAAGCTCTGATTCATCAAATCATATATTAAGATAGAGCGCCTTATTTTTATTCGCTTAAACCAAGAAAAACTTCAGGTTGACGAATATATACATTTTATGGATGCTATGGCGAATGAGAGTAATGCCGAAAATGTTGGCCAAATGGTTATACTTCCGGCAACTTTTACCGGAAGTCCACGGCATATGCATGAATATTCCCAGGACGCAATAACTTATGTTCGTTCTTATGGTCATGTGAAATTCAACTGAAGTTGTTACCAGGCCAATCGCCGATCGATCGGCATGATTTAACAGCATGAGTATTTAAACAGAAGCTAACCAAGCTGAGCCTTTGCTAGATAATATTGTTAAGAAAAATATGGTGCATATGGTGGGCCATTCAATCGCAATCTGCATTGCATGAAGGATGGAAAGTGTAAATGGCACTATCCTCAACAACTGAGACTGGAAACACAAACTGGTAACGATGGCTACCCTCTTTATCGAAGGCGAAACCAAGGAGAGGAAGTGATGGTCAAATTAGGCCTCTTGAATTGGACAATAGGTGGATTGTTCCTTACTCGCCGTTTCGTTCAAAAATGTTCTAAGCACATATTAATGTAGAGTGCTGTAGTTCATTGAAATCTGTGTAAATATGTGAATAAAGGAAGCAATATGGCAGATTTTGGTTTGGCGAATTAAAATTCACCAACCGATGAAATCATCAGATGGGTCGTTATACCTGCTTGTTAAATATACAAGCAGCAACGAAGTAGTTTGGAGAATTGTAAATTTTCAAATACACGAACGTTATCCAGCTATAGGTTAGGTTAGGTTGGAGTGGCTGCTTACGCACACTTAGACCGGTGACGGTCCATTGTGATACCACAGGATGTATCGCCCTTTTACCCTTATTGGAACCATTTCGAGCTACTTATGTAGCGTAAGACGTCCCGCACTTTACTGTTTTCGAGATCCGAGAGGCAGTCCATCCTGAACTTACCTAAGTGTTTGTGCCTTCTGAGAGCCAATGCTGGACACGAGCAAAGGAAGTGGACCAACGTCTCTTCCTCCTCTTCGTCCAAGCAGCTTCTGCAGAAGGCATTAGCCTCCAGACCCAGCCTTCTTGCATGTTCTCCAAAAAGGCAGTGTTCCGTGAGAATTCCTACGACCGTTATTAATTCACGTCTGCGTAAGGATATTAATGCCCTAGTGCGCCCCAAGTCCAGCTTTGGCCAAATTGTCTTGCAACTCTACAGGTGAAGGTGTTCGACCACCTTTCCCCCGCTGAGGATAGCGCCTGCTTCCGAAGTGCTTGTCTCAGCGCTGTGATAGGCCTCCCCAGACTTGCCATTTCCGGTTGCAGCTGGAGAGTCGTACCATGCCTAGCAAGTTCATCTGCCCTGCAGTTCCCCATGACGCCCGAGTGACCTGGGACCCAGACGATTGACAACTCAACGCCACCCGTGACGCCAAAGACACCGATTCTAACGACCGGATCGCCGCTTGACTGTCCACATAGATTGTGATATCATCTGAGGATAACACATTATGCTTCAACCACGTCATGACCTCCTCAATCGCTACGACTTCAGCTTGGTACACGCTGCAGTAATCAGGGAGACGAATAGAAATGTTTACATTTAATTTGTCACAGAATACTCCAGCTCCCACTTTACCATCTAGCTTGGAGCCATCTATGAAGAATTGCAACGCTTCGGTTTCCGATAACGGACTATCCCTCCAGGATTCCCTTGAAGGGAAGGAGGTCCGAAATCGCTTCTCCAAGCGTAGAGTAGGTTTAATGTAGTCACGATTCACCAGCTCATCCTTTAACGATCTAACAATAGTAGAGTGTCCTATACTAAGACACCTCCACTGAGAGACGGCTGCAAGTCGTACAGCCGTATTTGCCGCCATCCGTTTGCCAAAAATGTCGACCGGAGGAAGGTGCAACATAACCTCTAAGGCCCTCGTCGGTAACATTTCCTCCAATAATTCCCCATATTTGCTCCAGTTGGTCTTTCTAGGGTTCCTGAAGGCTTCCAGGGTAGAAGGGTGAATATCGAGGGAATAGGTTAAATATCGATGATCAGAAAAGGAGTGTTCCTTATCCACCCTCCAATTTTTAAACATATGAAGAATATTGAGGCAAGGGTCACGTCTAGAACCTCCTGCCTGTTACTAGTAATAAATGTGGGTTCCCGCCCAATATTACACACTGAAAGGTTAGTACTCTTCAAATAATCAAAAGGCGATACACCCCTTTCAATAATGTCCGTGCTTCCCCAGATAGTATGATGCGCATTAGCATCAACTCCCAGTATACCACACCTACCTTTGATTGTTCCGCTTTACGGATCAGCTCCACCAGGTTATGCGGAGGAACCTCCTTCTCCCGGTCCATGTAGCCTGAAACTAGCCAGAATCTACAAGTGCCTACTTCCAGGCTAACGGCAGTAGTGTCACCATTGCTGTATTGAGAGAGAAGGAAAAGATTAATTTTATTTTTCCCAAGAATATAAGATCTGATCTTCCCAGACTTACTAGAGGATATAATTTTGTACCCCTTGGTTCTGAGGCCACAGATCCTGTTGTTGTTAATCCAAGGTTCTTGGATTAGTATCACATCCTCACCCGAACTAGTCAGCCTGAGGAGTAGAGCTGCCGAAGCAGCCTTAGAATGGTGAAGGTTAATTTGTGTTATCTTAATCATAACCATTTAACCTCTACCTACCTCTATGGTATATTCCTGGTACCGCAGGAATATTATTTCTCGGTATTTTGGGATGCGCCGGATTCGCCCGTCTCGCCACCCCTCATACCCTCTGTAGAGGACTTGTCAGTGCCCCTCGTCTGGCCGGGCTGCCGACATCCTCCTCCACCGGTACACCAGCTCCTTCGCTTATGTACCCCTCCTCATCTTTCAAGGGAGTCCTTGCCCGACCGAGGTCGCCGGATTCACTCTCCCCCTTACCCTCAGCTTCTCCCCCCATGCTGCTGGTAGCCCCTTCAGGTCTGGGCGGGTTGCCACCATCCTCCAGTTGGCCTCCCGTACGCGCTTCCGCTCCATCCTTTTTATAAACGTTGAGAGTAATTGACCCGAAACCGAAGTCAATTACTCCCTTCGTTTTGTGAAGGAGGGCAAGGGACTCCTTTTTTATTACCATAATTGATAATCTCGAGCCCCCCTTCGCCTCCTCCTTCTTGACGATCTTCCAATTTCCGGTCGGAAGACTCGGGTTACTGGCCTGAATGATTTCCAAAGCCTCGTCAGGGCTAGCCGGTTCGGATGGCAGCCAGACACGTGCCCTCGACCTGCTGGGAATTTCCTCCTGGCTAACTGCCGCAAGCTTTGCGCCTGGCCACACCTCCCCTACTTTGGCTATAGCCTTTTTATATAGATCCACAGATCTAGAGTCCGAGCATGCAGTCGTCTTCACACGCCCTTGATACCATCCCGCATCTCTGCAGGATGGGAGTGGTCCCGGATTTTCACCCAGGACCTTTAAAAAGACGAGGTTGAGTGCATTATACACCAACCTCAATTTTTCCGCCGTGATGCTTCCATCTTCTTGACTTTCGTCAATAACGGCTAGCATCAACACATGCTCCCACAGGACAACGCTGAACAGCTTTGTCCCTGAGTTGGAGCTCGGCTTCTTTTCAGTCACCAATTTGGCCCGCTTGCTGTTGACTACTTCCACCTCGTCCTGGGATCGCTGTCTTCTCAACACATGGTCCCTTTCCGAGCCTCCGCAGCCCACAGTGCTCCTTGCCCAAGCTACTGATGTTCTTTGCTTTTCCGTAAGCTGCCCCTCGGGGGTCGCTGCCCACTTCTCGAGAATTCGGAATGCCAAGCGGCGATTCCTGTATCGCCTTTTCGCCGGTGGAATGTCTCTCGTCCCACTCCCCTGTGCTGCGTTGGTACCGCTAACTCCCGGGACTGGTGCCCTAGAGTCAACCACCTTTGCAACCTTAGAGGCCCCACCCGTCTGGTTCGAGGTACCTCTATTCGCCGATACCGGCTTCTGAGGAGAGCCGGTGCCCTTTGTTTTTCTTCTGTTCGATCTTTCCATTTGATTCCCACGAGTATCGGAGAAATAAAGGTCCGCCTGCGCAGAGATCCGTATACGCAGGTAAGGCTAATTTTCACTGGAGGTCGCCAGGTATCCAGAGGGCTCCGTTAGCGACTGGGCTTTGTTAAATGGGCCCCCAGCCTAGTTGATCATCAGCACGGGTCGTTTAACACCTTAATTCAGCCCATTCGGCTCGCTAGCACCCCGGCCTCCCAGCACCCTCTTTCCTCCGCCCACATTCTCTCCCCCTTTCACCTATTCACATGGAGAGCCCAATCCAATGGGATCCATTTCATTCCCAGGGTCACCCGTTTATAGGGTACCCCCACTCATCACCCGCGGAGACTCCGGAGGTGCAGATAGGACGTGACGCCCAGTCCGCCGTGGTTATTGGTCGATGGTTTTTTGGCGCCATCTGTTCGCCTTTCCATGCTAGGCATCATAGGCACTCAGAATTTAGTGAACTGAGGTAAACCACTCCCCATTTCCCTGAGACTCTCCCACCAGCTGGACTGCGGTTGGGGGCAGCTTATTTATTTCACCGCTAGCCTACCTATCGATAGGCCGTCCACTATCCACCACCTGTGCCCCCCCGATAGCTGCAGTATGCCACGGAGTATCCAGCTGTAGTTAACATCAGTGTTCATTTAGAAAATGGGCGACTGACACAATTGGAAGAGTATATACAGTCCAACTAAATAACGCTGAATGTTATTATTTGAGATTGTTGTTGCATACAGTAAGAGGACCAACATCCTTTATTGTTCTTTAAACCGTAAATGAAGAATTATGTGAATCTTTCAGAGAAGCTTGTCGAAAGCTTGGTTTACTTGAAAGTGATTGACACTGTAATTCTAGGTTATCAGAGGAGGCCGCTATGACATGTTTTCCGCAACAGCTGAGAATCTGTTTGCTATTATATTAACGACATGTGGGCCGTCAAATCTATTAATTCTATGGAATAAACATAAATAAAGCTTGAGTGAAGATATCCTTAGCTAACAAAAATTTGGAAAACTCGACAGAAATTTATGAAAACTCTCGTCCTTATATAATAATGCAGCCCTCAACCTACCACTAAATCTTACACATTCTGAAACTCCTATTTGCAATATAAGCAAAAGATCTGGACAGGCAGAAAAAGGCAGTATTTTGTGTCATCGGTATAATATAGTGCGATTCCAAAATAACTTGGCACAACCTCAGCGAAGAGTTCGCTGTAAGTCGAACTTCTTTAAGTTCGGCTTACAGCGAACGTTACGTTTAACACAAAAAAAACTAAAAGATTAAAATAGTAAAATGGTATTATCTTTTACCCCAATCATCATCAAAATTAAAAATCAAGATGTTAAAAGTTTTACTAAATTTCGTAAAGCACAATTTCCTTTAGGCGTTATAGTACCTTTTATATAAAAGAGCAGTCACCTAATAAACATATTTGATTTTAAATAAAAAATCTTAGCCGTAAAGTTCGGCCGTAATGAAGGCAAATAGTTGTATTCATGTAATTTTAATAAGTGGAACCTTTTAGAACATTTCGTTTTATTTCCCCTGGCCAAATTATATGATACGAATTACTAAATCGTATCAGGTACTCGATAAACAATTTGATTACAAATGTCTATTTTAACTAAAGTTGAAAATTCTATTTCAATTTCAAAACTTTTCCTATTTATGTACTATAAAATATTAAATAAAATGTGAGTTCTCAAATATTATGTTTGTGAAAATGTGGTGTGAAAATCGAAATATAATTTTCCTAAAATGTTGTTTTTTATTAGGGAGGAAAATTGAATTGAATACTAATGAAATTGATATTTTTATTAAGGGTTTCCTGCCAATTTTTTTACTTTTATTTTCATTTTTGGTTTTACAAAAAATTTTCCAATCGAATATATTGCGTTTATTAGTTTGCGTGAGCTTTTTATTGGGAGTTCATTACCAAGTGATATATCATAAATTAAACTTATACCGAAGGCAAATAATTTGCAATGAACCTTATAAAATCAAATAGGTAAAATCAATTTAATGTTTTGCTGTACTTTCGGTTAATAACAAAATAAATTTGTGTTTAGCATAATGCAAAAACGGGAAATTGTAGAAAAAGTTATTCTTAATATTCGCCATCAATCATTCCAACCCACTAAGCACCGTACAGTATAACAATGAAATTCATTGAATATAAAATACTTAGTAAAATGAATTACATACGAGTGTATTTTCTATTTAAAATAACGCTTGGGAAATATTACATGAAAAACAAGCAAACATAAAAATTGTAAACGTTTTTCAGTTTTACAGTATAAACTATGTATGTACAGTCAGTAATTAGTTTATTGTTAGTGGCAGGTAACCATATATAGGTACGACATTGCATACATACACAGAAATAACAGACATATGCTGGTATATATACATAAACGTACATATGAACAGTGTTATGCCATCAATTTGTAGAACGTTTCCTCAGCGTATGTTAGCAACAAAATGGAATGTGACATAATTTTTAATATATACGTCTGCTATGTATACATTATGAACACCATAAGTACAAATTTATTAATGGCGGAGGTAAATGGAAAATATTATGACTCAATTTGTTTAATATTACATTTCATTTTGCTTTAAAAAAAAAAATCGCATTCCACGCACGCAAATTTCATCTTAGTGGAAGGTAATTTTTTTATTAATTTACAGCTGTGTTTAGAGGATGCAGAACATTGCAAAACATGGACGTCTAGAATTAATGGATTATATCATTAGTATTTACAAACATTAACTTTATTTGCTGTTTTTTGAGATCAGTAAATATATCACTGGTGTACGTAATGGTATATGGTCAAGGACCTGCCATATACAAATGTTGATCCGTAAGCAGATTATAAAAGTTCAACGTTTTATAATCAAATTTACAGAGGGTAAAAAATTATTACCAAACTTTTATTAACGCTCGATATTTTGTCGTTCGTCATTCTTTAAAATAAGATGTGCTAGAAATTTATGGTAATAGCAAAAGCTTTCTGTCGAAAAACTTACTTGTTGGAAAGAAAGTTTATTATGCAAACAAATATTTTCCAATAAAAAAAAAATTATTTCGTACTCGTACATTCCTCGAATAAAGTCTCTCGAAATGTTTTGTAATAAATTAAGAGAATCTACTTTGTCTTATGTCTGCATGTCTTTAAGTAACACAAACAAATGAAAATATCATAAATATCTTAATTAAAGTTTGATTATGTTTTTCTTGGTTTTCTTTTGTTCTTCCATTCACATTTTCTTTTTATTTCTTTAGACTAACATAAATTTTCTTCATTAAATAGATCCTAAACAGCCAGACATTATTTAAGGGTTTCGTTTATTTTTCTGCACAATTTTATACACGGAGGGATCTTCTTCCGAGACGAATTAATAAAAGTAAAGTTGTATCAAACAGAAACTTTTGTATAAACTTAAAAGTTTCCGTTTTTGTTCTTACCTAAATAAATTTTTCATGAGATGCTTGTTTAGTACTCCTATTTGATTGAAAAGTTCGTTTTATTTTATTTGTTGGTTTCTGATTCAAATAAATCACCCTCTTTCCCGTTTATCTTAACAAATATTTTTGCAAAATACCTTTAATGAGCCGTAATATTTTTACATGTTTAAAAAGTGTTAGTTCATTTTGTATATGTAAGTTTTGTATATGTAAATTTTTCTATAATCGAATTTAAGAATTGCTGTTTGAAAAGAGAACGGCATGTCCATTCAGCTGCCTTTTTGCATTATATAGTCACCGAAGAGCATGTTGTTACCATTTTGGTTGCTAAAAATTGCTTCAAGTTTAGGATTGTTGTTTGGTTGTATTAAAAATTGAGCAGATTGTACAAGTAAGTGATGTTATCGTAGTTGTAAACATAATGATACATGGCGCAGTACACGAATCGGCGCTTCAATCGATTTTCTGGCACAAAATGCCATATTTCTCTAATTGAAAATTCAGAGAGATTTCGGGAAACACTACACGAGGTTTTCCTCGGCAATGAAAATTGTAGACTACCATTTGAAGCTTTGTACGAGTTTCATAGCAAAATCAATTTACATTAAACAGGGAAAAAGCTAAAGAATTCATCGCGCCAAAGATGGGATTTGTCCGGTGAAAACTTTTTGAGAGATCTGCTTCTAAATCATTTTTAACCAAATTTAACAGCTACTAACATATTTCGCAGGGGGTCTGGGGTCTTCTCGAAGGGGGGTAATAAAGCTGTGCAGTAATACTAGCTCCATAACCTTCCTTTAGGGTGAGCTCCAGCAGGCTGTTCTGGTCACAGTTTTAGGCAGTCGTGTCTGTGGGCCCACGATCTGCGCGAGAGGTAACCTGACCGTGATTCGCAAGTATACGTACTACCTCCTCGTGGTGACCTCCGGAAGCTGTTGGCTCGCTTACCGAACAACAGGCTAAAGTACGACGCTAAAGGATGGTATAACAAAAAACAAATCTAAGGTGAGACACGTGCGCCGAGGGATAAATGATCATGGGTTAGTTGGTCGCTAACACGGAACTCCGGATACAAGGCGACCTCCGGTTTCAATCAGCCTTACCATGGCAAGAGGCGCTGTCGTGGTGGACCTTTCATTCCTCAAACACATTAACATTTTATGGATTTAATTAACAACGAAAAAAATAAGGGCGGTGCTCCTTCAAACGCATCAATCTCAAAAGATGTCAAGGACCATTGAGCCCCTGCTACTGAGATCAAAAAATTAATAGAAAACTCTAGCACGGACGTAGTGGTGGGCTTTCCTATATATGGCACTCGACAAAGGCCGAAATAAATAACGACCTTGAGGAATTGGAGCTCGGAGAGACAGCAAAGAGAAGAACACGCCTCAGTGGGGCCGCGAGGAGACGTCTGTCCCATGTAATTCGGTCAGAGCCCCCCGCGACGCTGCCTTGCAGCAATGTAAGGAGAAGATCAGGGACAGAATTGTCCCAACAAATAAGAGAAATAGGTCGGATGACGACTCTAGCCCTTGAGGCATCGCGGCAAAAAGAGGGAAAATTTCCAGTACTTCACCGAAAGCATTACCTGGGATGTCGCACCAGAAACGGTTGGCTCACGGTCAACTGTGCCGATGAAGACACTGCAGAGTGGCTTAGGGCCACAGTACCCTTATTTAAGCCATGTGACGGAGCATCCCTGAAGGCTGTCGGGGAGGAGGAGTTGCCTCGCCCAAAAATAATGTTTGTCTACATGCCATGAGGTGGTAAGGAGACAAACGAAAAGATACTGCGTCGTCTGGCGATCTCGAATAAGGACCTAAGAGACGCAGATTGGAGGATTATTAGAAGAAAGGAGCGAGCAGGCGACCTCCTTCAAATTACGATGTCTGTTTTACACAAGACGGCGGATATACTCAAGGGCTTCTACTACAGAGTCAACTGGATGTTTTGCTCTGTACACTTCTTGAGGCCAGGAGACCTGGCACCTCCGGAACAGGAAGACTGGCCAAACCGGGCCGATGAAGGAGCGGGAAAAGCCATGGACTGACCCCTAGAGGAAGGGTGGCACAACAGCAACCTGCAAGTGAACCAGGCTCTCCGGAGCCTAAGAAATGAAAAATAAATAAAAAATACACATCATGGAGATACACACCAAACCTACAACAACAACGAAACTGAGATTCATGCAGATTAATCTATATCGATCGAAGACGGCTACAAACAACCTAAACCGTCTTTTTATGATTAATGACTGGGATATAGCGCTCATACAGGAGCCTTGGACCAACAATGGGAAGATTAAAGGTTTTGCAGCTAATACAGGTAAGCTGGTCTACGACACGGTTGCAGATAGGCCGATGACAGCAACTCTCTGTCGCTCAAGGCACAATATTTTCTCAAATAACCAATTTATTTCTAAGGATATCATGGCTGTTTCAATAGAAATGCTGTTACCAAAAGGAAGCAGGAGGGTGATTAACATCGCTTCTGCATATTTTCCCGGGGATGAAAATGACCCCCCTCCAGAATTGATACAGAGCTTTGTGAATTATTGTACGATTCATCACATACAATCCATCATTGATTGAGACGCTAATGCACACCGCGTAGTCTGGGGGAAGCAGCAACACCAATTTAAGAGGTGAGCAACTTTTTGAGGTACTGGATTTTACCCTGTCTGTGTCCAAGGAAGCATCCCTCTCAAATCATATGTACATCAGGTTTGATATCAATATCTCTTCGAGACAAGAGTTGGTGTTAAGGATACCAAAACGCACCAACTGGCCAGTCTTTAACGACAGAATTTTGGATAACTTAGCTGGTCTACAGATGACGATAAACTCTGTCGAAGACCTCGACAGAGTAGCAAATGACATTACAGAGGCAATAATTAATGCCTACCACTCAAGCTCACCCCTGGTGTGTATCAGAGGCACAAGGAATGTTCCTTGGTGGAACCAAAACTTAATATAAGACGAAATGTCCGTAAACTTTTCAATAGGGGTAATAGGACGAACGATTGGACTACCTATCAGAATTCCCTTACCCAATACAACGTAGCTTGCAACGTAGCCCAATGCAACTTAGGCAGAGCAAAAGGCTAAGCTGGAGAGACTTGTGTAAGAAAATAGACAAATTACCTATGGCGTGTTGACTCCAGAAGGCACTCTCCTTGGAGCACAGGAATCCCTTGGGATCTGTAAGGAAACCAAGTGGAGAGACAACCACAACCAGGGAGGAGACTCTGGAATGTCTAGTGAGAGGTCACTTCCCAGAATGTGTAATACTGAGGGATCAGGAAGAATCCAACGCAAGTAGCTTACATTCGTATCTGGTTCCAAAGGGGACTCACGAGTTCTCGGGACAGTTTTTTACGCCGGAACGGATAAGCTGGGCAGTCAAATCATTTGGCCCTTTCAAATCACCGGGAGGGGACTGCGTATACCCCGCCTTTTTACAACAAGGCCTGCAGACTTTGCTGCTTTATCTTACTATACTCTTCAGAGCCACCTACAGCTTGCAATATATTCCAAAATGCTGGAGGGAGGTTCGAGTGATTTTTATCCCAAAAGCGGGAAAAGATCCCCAGAGGAGATTAGGTTTTACAGCTATTACATCATTTTTACTGAAAACCATGGAAAAAAATCTGCGACTTTTTTTATATCAGATCCAACACTCTCCAAAGATACCCTCTGGACTCTAGGCAGCACGCCTACCAAGCAGGGAAATCAACAGAAACAGTTCTACACGAGCTGACATCGGAAATCGAAGATACGCTCCGGAATAAAGAATTATTACTATGCTCTTTCATTGATATCCAGGGAGCTTTTGATAATACTAGTTTCGAGGTAATTCAGGAACAATCACTAACAAGGAGTATAGACCCCTTCCCCCTTAAGGTGGATAATAAACATGATAAAAAATAGGAGGATTACCGCCTCTTTTGGAGACAAAACCATGCCCATAGCGGCCACCAGGGGTTGCCCCCATGGAGGTGTTCTCTCTCCCTTATTGTGGCTGATCGTGAAGGATCAATTACTTACCAGACTGAGAAATTTAGACTTCTCAAACATTACCTATGCGGACGACCTAGTCTTAATGGTTAGGGGCAAATTTGCAAATACAGTAGGGGAAGAATGCAGCAATCCCTAGAGGTAGTAATAGATTGGTGCACGGAGGTGGGCCACAGGAAATCTTAACAAGGACAACTGCACTCTCTTTACTAACCCGAGAAAATCTGTCCTCGCGCCAAGCCCTGGGGGGGGGGGGAACTCTCCAACTGTCAACGGAGGTTAAATATCTAGGTGTCATACTTGATCAAATCATATCACAAACAAGGCGAATAAGGCCTACTTCACCTGCAAAAGAATGATTGTCAAAACGTGGGGACTGAGCCCACAAATGTTGGTTTGGCTCTACCGGACCGTCATAAGACCTATGGTCTCTTACGCGGCGTTTGTGTGGTGGCCAAAGACGGGGCAGACCGGTGCCCGGAGAATACTGGACAAGATCCAGAGGTTAATCTGTGTAGGTGCAACTGGAGCAATGAGGACTTGTCCAACAGATGCCCTTGAGAGAATACTGGGGCTCTCACCACTGCACCTACACATTAAAAAAGTAGCCGGTTCAAGAGGTCTGAGCCTAAAAATTATAGCCAAAATTAAAACCATAAGGCCAGGACCCAACAGTATCTTACATAAACTAAATTTTAAGGAGGATTTGATGGTAAGGACAATCGACTGTCGGAGGAATTTTACCATTAGTTTGCCGGATAGGGCACTGGTGGAGAATATTATCTCCTCCCTCCCCCGCCATGCTTCTGTATGGTTTACGGATGGGTCAAAAATAGACGGAGGTACCGGTGCAAGGATAGTCGGGCCTAACCTATAACTATGCATACCACTGGGTAGCACTCCCACAGTTCCTCAGGCAGAGACCCTTGCTATTGAGGTATGTTTGCTTCAATGTCTCAAAAAGAAATATAAGAAGACCGAGATCTATATAATCTCGGACAGCCAGGCAGCTCGGATAGCCTTAGGAGCTTCAGTGTTTAACTCGAAATTGATCTGGAGCTGCTACTGTAATTTATTAGAACTGGATAAAGCAAATAATGTCACGCTTTTGTGGTCTCCTGGCCACTTCACCATTAAGGGAAATGAGGCAGCAAACTGATGTGCAAAAAAGGGAGCAAGCGGAGATTTCCTGGGTCCCAGTCCTAGTATTGCTTTTTCCAAAACCCACTTGGCAGATGGTATAAGGAACTGGGTGCAGAACTATAGGAAATTACTCTGGGAGTCCTCCATTGGGATGAGAAAGGCCAAGAAATTATTCAGTTATAATAGTATACGTCTGGGAGAGGTACCGAGGATAGACTGCCAATCCCTAAGATCCCTTACGTGGTTTTTAACAGGGCACATCACTTTTAACGGCCATCTACATAAAATGGGAAGGTCCCTTACGGACCAGTGCAGATTCTGTGACCGCGGTAAGGAGACATCGAAACACCTACTCTTCATATGCGATGCTATTATCCTAAAAAGATTCAAGTTAGCCTTACATTTCACGTCAGAATCTCTAGGGATGTACAATAGGCCTCAATGGTCGCAGTGCGACCCTTTAAAAATAACCAAAAACATATTTCGCAAAACAATAATTGTATTTTTTGGTGACATCCTACCCACCGAATAGCAAATTAAAAACAGCCCCTCAAACTGATGGGCTATTACTGATTTATTGAATTCTATGAGGCGGATAATTTCATTGAATGGCAACAGAACTTAACGAAATACAAATTGAAAAAAAATAAACTGCATTAATTCAGTTGTTTGATATTGCCGATCTTTACCTATGTGTGTCTATACCTTGGACGGATTAGACAACTATCATGCTCTAGATTGCATAAAATGCATCACACCTTCTACATCAGTTAAATTTTAAGTAAAAAGATATCATTGTTCATATTCAATGGCAGTGACATATCTGAAGTTATTATACGCCTTAAATCCATAGTTTGATCA
The DNA here is from genome assembly GCA_958295665.1 of Tipula vernalis. NCBI lineage: Eukaryota > Metazoa > Arthropoda > Insecta > Diptera > Tipulidae > Tipula > Tipula vernalis. Next base: position 287,423,418 of record OY282560.1, read on the forward strand.
GAAAGTCGTGGAATTTTGTTTTTAATTTAGCGGGGTATAAAAGTCCAGTTGTCACAATATTTTTTTTGTTCTGTTGGTAAACTTGTCCCCGAGGTACTTTGACATTTGCAGCCATATTGGATTCTTAGTTTTTTGTTGGCTTTCGAAGAGGTTACACAGTTTTGATGTGCTCGACAATTTGGTTTTTGGAACGGGAAGAAAACGCAGGAAAATGTAACGCGAATATAGGGAGCTTGAGGGATCACAAACGGTGTAGTTTTTGACCCAAAATTTACGAACAAGCAGATAAATTTCGGTACCAATTTTGTTGTCAGACGTTTCAAGCCCAAAACATTGGAAAACAGTGTTTGGCATAAGGCAAATGATATACCAACATCATCAGCAATCTTTCTTTTCTTCCCCGTTTCAAATTCACAATGGCCAAAACAATCATATTTCTTATATGAGCAAAGATACGTCGAAATCTCAACATAATTATTCCACCACTCAGCTCTAATGCCTCACTGCTGTAGAAAGAATTAAAAAGTTTCGACTCTATATTGAGGGATATGTTTTTACAATCATAACTGATCACATTAGCTTGAAATCGCTTATGAGTCAAAAGCCCTTGGATGGTCGGTTAGCTCGATGGGCCCTTAAGATTCAAAGCTATCACTTTAAAATCGTGTATCGCAAAGGTAGTGAAAATGTACCTAATACCCTTTCTCGTATCAACGTAGATGCTGCAGACCTCTAACTGATTTTAAATTCTTCCTCGTTTCATGATGTAAACTTTGTGGAGAAAATGACAGCTCTCCACTGGAACCAACATGTTGAAGCAAACTAAAGGGTTCAAGAAGTGTTCAATGAGACACATACTTGGAAATAATTGGTACCAACCAACATACCACACTCTCTGGTGGCACAAGCCCATCAACCTGCTTCAGCTGATCATAAAAGTATTGCCAAAACTAACGTCGACTATGGCTGCTGTTATTACGAAATACGTCGGTAGCTGCACTATTGCAAGCCTGCAACTTACCAAACAAGACGATAAATGGAAACAGGTGCAACCTACTAGACCTTTAGACCTTTTCAGCGTATCTACGAGTATTTAGATTTTTAGGCCCACACTCTTGAACCGTAAATAAGCATTCTTATACTTTCCTGCTCACCAGAATTCCAATTCTAGATGCAACGCGCTCGGCAACCGCAACTAAACTGCTTGAATTTCTTGAAAAAAAAATATTTGAAGTTTATGGAATTCCAGAAACAATGTTTATTCGCCCAAATCCATCTCATCCGAGCGTGGCAATCGCTCTATTTTGGCGGTCATCAGATCTTATATTTCTGATAATCACTGGAAATGGGACCAACATATCGATGAAATAGCCGGAGTCTTCTTCCAATGTAATACATACTACTCCTAAATTTTCGCTACATTATTATTTGTTTGGTGGACAAAAGACAACTTACTGGTCTTTTTAAAAAGGCAATCATCCAGAAAATAAAATTTGAACATATTTCTTTGGGATTATCTCAAAAATAAGGTCTATGCTAATACGCCAGCAACAATTCAAGAGCTAAAAGATGAGATAATAAGGCATATTGGTGGAGTAGAGGAGCAGTTATTCCAGAGGTGTCTTTCTAAATTTAGACAAATGGATTGGTATGTGCTGTTTTGTCATTTAACCGATATTATCTTCCACACATAATCGCTATCGACCAATAAGCAAACATGATTCAATAAAGAAATCAAAATGATTCCAACGCAATATTTTTTTATTTACTATTTACTATTATTGAAACTCTTATTGGCTTACCCTTTATTTCTCAGTTACGAACTGGGGCTCATCGTAGCCGATCGTTTAATTTCGAACCAAGAATGTCCTTAAATTGTTGTCTCTGTTTAATGTGTTGAGTGGTCTGCGGAATTTGTGTCTCACAGCACACATTCAGACTTCAATTTCTAATGCCCTGATCCTTGGAGATTGAATGATTTAATACCATGGCCACATATTACATGAAATGTTGTTCCATTTGGAGTGAAGAGAAATACTGCTAATAGAGTATAGTCCTGCGCAAAGGATAGAGGAATGGTGATTTTTATTATGATTTTGCTTTGGGTTACTATACTGTGAAGGAGATCGGAGATACCATGCCCAGGTATGATTATGGTTGTTGGTGTGTTGGTTTGTTGTTAAGCTTGGGTAAAGCCTGGTGAAGCTGGTTCATCACAGCAAAAAAATACAACAAAACTTCCCGCAAATGATGATTAATTGGCACAAAACTCTCCATTTTAAGTCGAATAGAAAACTGTACCGTCTTTAGTTCATATTTTGTTTGCTTAAAAGCTTCAATCTCTTCCCAGTAATTGCTCATGTTATAATAAATCGGCAATCTACATTTCATAGCTTCTACCTCGAGTATGAGTTTACCAATTTCTTTGAAGTAAACCCCTGTGGAGTGACTAGAAGAGGTTATGTGTATGTTGGCCTGTACAAATCCAAAACACGGATCATGGGCATAATTTTCTGTAAGACTTCTTCATTTGGTGACTTACATAATTTCACAATTTGTAGCTTATAGGTTGCATTTTCGCACTTGACTGTCGCTATCCGAACTAAATCATCCTTTCCGGCGTGGTTTTCCTAATTCTCCGTAGCTTCGTGTGGCAAGTTGTTCGCCGTCTTTCAATAATACGAGGTCGTTGAACATTAGGTTTGGCTGGCTGCTCTTCCATTTAGTTCGTTGTTGTAGTTGGTGCAGGTATTCGGTGGACCCCTGTTTCCAAAAATCCTGAACCATTTAGGGTTCCCAGCGGGAATCTCCTATCAAGAAGTGCCCCAGCGTTATTGCTGACAGATCTGCAGGCTCACTTGTCAGCGGAGATAGTGGGCGAGAATTGAGACATGATTCTATTTAGGTAGTCACAGTATATAGCTTCTCGAAAGCGAGTGTTATTTCATTGAATTTCATTGATTTAATCGCTGCCTCCCATATTCCACTGAAATGAGGTGGTATGAAGTGCTAACTGGCTCCATTGCCAGCTATCATTAAGGCAATCTCACTTGGTAATGTCGTCATTGCGCGGCGGTGATCTTTCTGCATTACGTTGTTTGCTCCTACGAAATAAGTTTCACTGTCAGAGTAAATGTCGAACAATTTTTTGTTTTCGCCATCAAAAGGAATTCTTACTGTGTATCTGCCGTATGGGCTTTGTTCTACATTCGACTGAAAATGTTTTTGTATCAAGATTTCCTCTTTAGTGCCATCTCCCTCTTTTGGTATTTAGTCGTTTTCTACCAGTAATCTCATCTGATCCTTCATACTTTTAGTTGAAATCACCGTTGTTTTGTATTGACTTCCTGTATTGTTCATGCTGCCCAATATAATCGAACTGAATTCCGTTTATTGTGCCATTGGCTCTAGTTGACCTTTTTGATGATGTAGTTGATGGATAATAATCTGCGCCAAGTATAATATCAATTGGCTGTGACTTGTTTTTGTGTAGATCAGCCAGTTGTATTTGGTTGAGACGCATCCAGCTGCTGTGGCCAAGTTCATTTGTTGGTCTAGTTTGTCGAAGGTTTGATATTCGTTTCGAAATCTCCATCAAATCTTGGCGATATTTTTAGATTGATGGTGTATCTGCAAGTGCCTGTTTTTTCCAGCTGCTCCGGAGATGGTGACGTGTACTTTCTCTTATTTTAAGTGATCCTGGATCAACTAAAGCTCTTAGTGTGCAAAAATCGCCTGTGCTAGTTGCAGCTCTGACTAATGCCGATGGTAGTAAAACTTGTAATTGCTGGTTTGACACTACTTACGGTAGTTGATGCTGTATTATTGCAGTGCAGTAGTGTATGGTGTGCTCCTTTACCCATGAAGCATGTTTCTGCCTGTCAGTTACTCCCTCGATGCTGGCTTATCGTATGCACAAGTTGGCTGAATTGACAAGTCTTGCTCGTTGTAATGTTGACATCTTTTTGAATTGCTGGCATTGCTTCAACCCTTACATCCTTCCACCCCACATGTATTGTTTAACATAACTGTATTCACTTGTTTTAATGGTGGTATGTACTGCATGTGAGTTCGTATTGCTGTTGTTTTATGATTGCCTATGGCTTCCAAAGTTTGAAACCTTCTTACCAGGAATTTAAAGAAATCTTCCAGTTATGAAAATTCTTTAGCATTCAGTATAGTTGATTTGTAGATCCTAATGGATTTTGGATCCAATTTTTTATTTAAAACGAAGCGCACGAATGCCTCGAAGGGATGATCATATTTATCCGCTTTATATTGTATAAACGTGTTCTTGCCGTATCCTGCATCTTTCTTACCGATTGGGCGGATGCTAGCTGAATTGTCGCCAATGACAATAGTGGGTTAAATTGATGGTTTCCCAGTCCCTCACGTTGTTGTACCTTGCTTGGATTATGTTCCAAGCTGGTTGGTAATTGCCATCTGTTGTTGTTAAGTGACTAATGATTTGGGCTTCTGCTGTTGTGATTTCAGATGCGTCATCTTTACCGTACTGATAAGTGGCTGATGAACGCTTTCCAGCGCTCATAATCACCGTAAAATATTATGATTTCTACTTTAGGCAATTTTACATGCGCTGTTTCTGCTGCGGTTGTTGTCTGGGGCCGGATTTGATGTAGTTTGCCTTAATAAACTTCTCTAAAGTAGTTGGACGTTCGTTCGTCTTCTTCCAGCTCTACTAATATTTCTGTGAGTTGGGTTGCGCTCTCCTACATATCTTTTTCTAACTGCCCAGTTTTAATATTCACGCATTCCTTGGATATGTTATGTTATTGGTTTCCGAAGAATAATTTATTGACGCAAATTTAGCCAATTTTCAGGACGTCTTGTATTTTGAACAATTTTGTGTTTTTTTTCATTCTTTCTTTGCCGCCTGAAGGACCTCGATTGAACTACTCATTAGCGTTCATACATTAGTTTGAGCAACCATCCTGGCAGCACTAATATCAAACCAATTTTAGGTTTTGCCAAAACTTAAGTTTTTTGGCTATTCGTGAACATATTTTAATCAGTTTTGGGAAACCCTCAAACGTTTTAACTGATACGGTTCACAAACCAATTTAAAGGTTCACAAAAACCAATCGTTCTTGTAAAAGTGGTTATGCTTAACTAATATGGTTACAAAAACCCATGTCGGGTTTTCTAAAATGGATTAGAATGGGTTTACGAACAATTTCGATTAAAATATTCCGTATTTTTCTAAAACTGTTTTAAAAGTAAGCTTAGGGCTGAAACCTTAAAACATAAAGGTATCAACAAACGCGATCAAACAAAAGTCATAACTTATACCATAACTATGGTTTAGTGGAGTACTCATAGCAATTTTTGAAACGTTTTAGTTTTGATACTAACGTTTTAACCTACGCTTTAAAGCCATTTGGTATATAAAAAATGCCGCTTGGAAACGTTCCTTTGTCCGATCATAACGAAAATAGGAGACGCACATTTCCACATAACTTAACATCTAAATCCAAAATTTCATAATTCTTGAGGTGGTTGGTTTTTGAGTTGGAGAACAACTTCTCTTTATTTAATATCACCATTTCCGTCAAATCACGAGGTGTAAAATTTTCATGATTCCTATATTACTTTTTTATGAATGTAATAGTCTGTTGAATTCATGAATTCTTTATTTCTTTGTTAAATAGCTGTTTATCACATAAAGAGATTTTTTAATTATTAGATTTAATTTTAATAAACGAAAACTTTAATATTTACTATCATTAAATTATTTATTCGCACAAAGTGTAATAAACCTTAAGTCGCCTAAAGCATTTCGTAATCCCGCGCTATCGCGAAATATATAAAAAAAATCCAATAATCGAATTTTCACATTTCCTGTAGATGAAAATTCCTCAAAATTTCATCATTTTTCATTCCGTTATACATCCTTCTTATTATACGCCATTAATATATTCTGCGTGTTTAATAATATTTCACAATTCGGTTATTTTATAGTCTTGTCAATTTCCTTACAGAGACGATGACATTACCGACAACAACATTTATTTATGTATTTAGACCTACACAGAAAAAGCAACAAACTCGTTTTATTGAACGTGACATTTTCATAAATATGGGGAAAAATATGAGCTTTACGTAAGCATATCACAATACCTTCAGTGTTTCCTAAAAATTATATTACAATTAATTTAATATACAAGAAAACATAGAAGAAGTGTACCCAACTCAATCCATATTGAAAATAAGTAAAAATAAAAATAAAAATTCTTCTCCGTAAATGCTTATGGTTTCCTTCTCATGAAAAGTTTTTCTTTTATTTCAAAAGCAATAAATTTGTATTCACATCACGTTTTAGGTCTTCATTTAATGTTTTATTTCTGCTTTTATTAACTTTTTTAAATCTATCAAAAAAAAAAAAAATTTTAAGATATTTTTCACAAGAAACCCGATAATGTTTGTGTCAATAAAATAAATTTCGATATGCTCAAAATAATGTTGGTCCTTAAAAGAGCATAGTTGATACGTAGAGAATAATGTCAATTAAAAGCTTTACCTGTTGTAATCGGAAATTTTTTATGTTACACATATACATTTATTTGAGCAAAATTTTGATTTAATTTAAAGTTTCTTGTAGGTAACAAAGAGGATGATTTTCATTCTTTGACACAAATCTAAAGTTCATAAAAAATTCCAAGAATCTGAATATTACAAAGAAGTACGTAAATGAAAACAATCGTTAGAATCCAAAACACAATCAAATTAATCCAATAAGCCTGGATCCAAGCATCTACAGAATTTAAAAAAAAAAAAAATCTTGGAGGAATGGAGCGTCGGATAATCGAATATTTGAAAATTTGAAGAGAAAAATATTAATGAAAATTCACGAAATCGGGCCAAAAAAATCATTTCAAGAAATACAACCAAAAGCTTTTGTAGAATGTTATTAAAATATTTAAAACGAGGGCTGTAATCTATCTGATGATTAAGTTTTAATATTATAATGCAGCATCTCCATCACTCTAACTCAATAAAATATGAAAATAACTTCCAAACTATCTAACAGATAGTTATCAGTATTTATTTTGAATTTAATTTGTCTGTCTGTAATCAGTTTGATTTTTCGGCATTTTTTATAGACAAATATATTAATTTGTTAAGAATTTAATTTGTCTGTCTGTAATAAGTTGATTTTTCGGCATTCTTTATAGACAAATATATTAATTGTTCATGGCAATCCCAATATTTTCGATTTGGTAAATCAGAAAAATATAGAGGCCAATCGCTCATAATATATCTACTGCAAAAAAGTAGAAATATCTTCCCCCCTCCCCGTAATTTTGGCTGAAGGCCCAGAGTTATACCAATGTACAACTCTGCAAAAATGAGAACCCTCCATGAGTTCTGTTGGTAGTTTGGTTTCGTACTGAAAAGTATGGTCTACTCATCAGGCAGCTACGACCAAACTACAAAAATTTCCACTCTAACCACATACATTAAGTATCTGGCCAGAACGTACTGACATAGCGAATTATTATTCAACTACATCAAATATAAAAACCCATGGAGAAACCTCATTTGTGTGTGTATTATGCCCACACGTATATTTGTTAAGAATTTAATTTGTCTGTCTGTAATAAGTTGATTTTTCGGCATTCTTTATAGACAAATATATGTTCATGGCAATCCCAATATTTTCGATTTGGTAAATCATAAATTACAGAGGCCAATCGCTCATAATATATCTACTGGAAAAAAGTAGAAATATATTCCCCCCTCCCCGTAATTTTGGCTGAAGGCCCAAAGAGTTATACCAATGTACCACTCTGCAGTATTGTTGAACGTTTTGAACTAATTTTCAAACCAATAATGATATTTTACTTCGCTCCAAAGACCAAAAATAACAAAATCCTGTCAAAAATGACAAAAAATACGATTGGTCCAACCCACTTTTCTCGACATGTTTAAGGTCGCTAAATCAGAAAAAGCAAAAGAAAAAAATGGTCGAACATCTGTCTTGCCATCGTAAAATGTAAAATGTAAAAAATGTAAAAAATTTAAAAAAAAAAAAATGTGAAAATGTAATAAATGAAAAAAATGTAAACAATGTAAAAAATGTAAAAAATGTAAAAATGTAAAAATGTAAAAAATGTAAAAAAATGTAAAAAATGTAAAAAATGTAAAAAATGTAAAAAATGTAAAAAATGTAAAAAATGTAAAATGTAAAATGTAAAATGTAAAATGTAAAATGTAAAATGTAAAATGTAAAATGTAAAATGTAAAATGTAAAATGTAAAATGTAAAATGTAAAATGTAAAATGTAAAATGTAAAATGTAAAATGTAAAATGTAAAATGTAAAATGTAAAATGTAAAATGTAAAATGTAAAATGTAAAATGTAAAATGTAAAATGTAAAATGTAAAATGTAAAATGTAAAATGTAAAATGTAAAATGTAAAATGTAAAATGTAAAATGTAAAATGTAAAATGTAAAATGTAAAATGTAAAATGTAAAATGTAAAATGTAAAATGTAAAATGTAAAATGTAAAATATATTTATATATGCTGGTTTGAATATTGAGTTGGATATTGAGTTTGGGGTTGGTTTAAGATATAGTCAGCAATTGACCAATTTTTTAAATATGCTGGTTTGAGGAATGAGTTGAAAGGGAGTTTGCGGTTTGGTTGAGGGTTGAATTGGGGGCCGTTTGCAGGTTGAATTGGAGTTGAGATGGTGTTGAACCAGTGTTTAGTGAGCAGTTGAGCAATCTATAAAATAAAGTGAGTATTTATATGTATGTACAGCATATGTGAATGATATTTAAACAAATCCACACTACTTGAACGATTTGAACCAAACCTTACACAAATATTGTTTAAGACTTAAGAAAGGTCACTGTTAATATCTCAAGCTTCAAATTGAACATTTTACATTTCAAATTAAACCTATAGCAAATTAAATGAATGGCCAATTAGGATGGAATTTATCTATTTCTTAACTGATTTTAGATAAATTTGAAATGGGAAATGGGATTCTAAAATGAGTTTTGGATGAAATTCTAGAATATGATAAGTATGATGGAACTTGCCTATTTCTCAAACAATTATGATGAAATTCGGCTTGTGCATATTGGAAATGGAATTCTAAAATGATTTTTGGATGAAGTTCTGGAATATGGCCAATATGAGGGAGCTTGCCTATTGCTCAACCGATTATGGTGATATTTGACATATGCGTTGGAAATCGGATTCTAGTCTTCGGTGGTCAGACGCATATATTATTAATATTACGCTGGGATTGAATTGGAGATATAATATCACGAACGCACGTAATACAGACCGAAGTTCTGATCACCTCGTGAGATTTCAGTCCTTTATATTTTTAGTAGACGTTTGTCTAATCAAAAAAAGAATTATTGTAATGACACTGTGGTATATCAAAATGCAAAATGTAAATTAAGAGGAATATCTTCAGAAATATTAAGCACCCGTGCTGAGTGGGATGCAGCTAGATAATTACCAGACGATCAGTGCATACCAGTTACCTTTCAAATAGTTTCTGACTCGTTCCCTATAAAATCATTTGGTCTAATTGGTCAAAATTTCCTAAAATATTATAAATTTATGCATAGTGTGTCGCTTCCCGTTAAATCAGAATTAGAGCTGAACCCCCAAAAATCAATTATTATTGCACCCCGCTTTGAAAAATTAATTTCAATTCCAGTAAATTGTTTTACTAATCTTGAATAAATTTGCTTTTCTCAGAAAATAACTGATTCAATATTTATTGCAAATTGAATTCACAAAGTTCGGAATAATTGTATCACTTTACCAATTCTAAATATATCTGAACAAAATTCAACAACGAATCGAAACTCTTGAGTCAAATGTTGACCTTACTAATTTAAACGAAGAAGAACGCAAGGCACTAATTCTAATATTACATCAATTTATTGATATATTTTACTAAGAAGGCGATGTGTTAACGTCTACAGAATTAATTAGGCACGAAATCTGACCTTCTGCTAATGAACCTCCAATTCACATCGGGCCATATCGCCAGCCTCATTCGATTAAAGCGGAAATTAAGCGGCAAGTTAATGAGATGCTCGATCAAAATATAATTCAAGGCAGTATTAGTCTCTGAAATTTCCCAGTGATGTCGTGCCAAAAAGATCTCAAACCGCGGAACCAAAATGGCAAATTGTGATAGATTACCATAGGTTAAACCAAATTTCAACAGTTGACATTTACCCATTTTATATGTGTTATTCTAGACAAATCTGAAACAGCTCAATATTTCTCTTCATTGGATTTACAAAGTGCATATCATCAAATTGAACTTAAAGTATGTGATAGGTCCAAAATAGCATTCAGCACAGATGATGGCCATTACGAGATTGTTCGTATGCTTTTTGGTCTCAAAAGTGCTCCTCAGGATTAAACAATATAAAATGTCTAGCGTACCTAGATGATCAAGTTATCTTTGGTGCAAGTTTAACAGAATACTATGATCGACTTCTTCAAGTTCTTTAGCCTTTTAGGAAATTTAATCTTAAATTAAATCCTCAGAAATGCCAAATTTTGCAAACTAGATGAATCAAAAATTGCGGTACAACAGAGATTAAATCGTTCTTAGGTTTTTCTGGATACTATCGTCGGTTTATTCCCTACTACTCTGGCATAGCTAAACCCAAGGGACGCCTTAAATGAATCAAAATGCATTTGATAAATTTAAAGAAATATTGATTACTCCTCTTATACCTCAAATGCCAGATTTCGCTAAACCATTCAGTTTAACGTGTGATACTAGTGACCAGGCAATCAGATCAGTTCTCTCACAAGATATAGATGAATTTGACTTACCATTAAAGGGTATTGCCAATCGTGTGGTCAGTCATTCATTTTCGCTCATACCTACATGGCCGAATGTTTTTAATTATTACTGACCATAAAGCATTTATTTGGCTTTGTTCTTTAAATAATCGATCTTTCCGCCTTATTCGTTGGAAAATTCGTTTAGACAAATATAATTATACCATAATCCATACACCTGGGTCGCAAAATAAAAATGCAGATTCACTTAGCAGAATTCAAGCCAAAGAAAATATTAGCAAGGAATACCTATTGATTCTGATATTCTTACTCGTTCAAAATCAAGTAAACCAGAAACATTTAGTGATAAAAATGTAATTCCAAGTACACTTACAGATCCTTCTACATCAGATTCTTTAAATGACAACGAAGATACTGGATTCTCACTTTTAGATCTTCAGCCTCGAAATAATTATGAAATTCCTGATTTATCAACAATAGAGAGTTCTTTCATACCTAATAAAAATAAGGAAACCCTGAAAATCATTGACCAATTGACCAATTGATCCATGAATTTCATGTTGCACCTCTTGGAGGTCACCGAGGAACGTATCGAATCTAAACCCGAATGCAAACGTCTTACCGGTTCCCAAATATATCTTGCAAAATCTAAAATTATATTTCTAATTGTAAACTTTGTCAATGCTTATATACTTATGCCGCGTATTGCTTATTTACATGCTAAGCCTGCAAAAGAACCGATGAAGATAAGTAGTACTTCATCAAAGCCATTCCAAAGAGTATCTTTAGATATTGTGGGGCCCTTAGTAAGTCCGCATAGTAACAATAAATTCATTCTTATTATGCAAGACGATCTAATAAAATTTCCGAATCAGGAAAGTAACATACAAATCGCACAAACTTTCGCCGAAAATTTTATTTGTGTCTTTGAAATAACAGATGAAATTTTAACAGACCAAGGTACAAATTTCATGAGTACCGTCTTTAAACAAATACAAAGATAACGTGCCAACCAATCAGCTCTTTCATTTTACGTCTCTATTCCACTATCAACGTTCGAATTTTCAATTTGTTTTGTATTAAAAATTTGGCATAATGAAAAATAACATTTCTGACAAAAAATGGGGAAACACCAACTTTTTTTCAAAAGTCTCCCAAAATATTAAATTTTACACGATAAAGTGCTTATTGGGGCAAATAAAAATGCATTACGAAGTAGAATCTTATTATACGGTTTGTTATAAATGAATTTGAATAGTTTTTTTGAAACTACATATTTAGAGATATATTATTGATATTTAACATCAACTAAAATAGAGGACAACAGATTCGAATTTGTTAAACAACAAGAAAAACGAGAGCAACTTTTCTTTTTAGGATGGCCAACTAAAATAGAGGACTATCCTCTATAAAGAAGACAAATGGTCAGCTTATACTTTATGTAAGAACCAATAGTTATTAGTTAGATCAAAAGAGTCATGTAAACTATCGACAGAAAAATAATTTTGTGAAATTAGGCTGCTACTTTGGATATATCTCTGGAGGCAAAATACATATAGCAATTATTTTATTTTATTTTTGTCTGTAAAACAAAATTAATCTACAGCTTTAATATATGCTTTTACATTTTTTACACTTGTTACATTTTTTTTACGGTTTCACATCTCACAATAAAATATACCAAATTATTAAACAAACCACAAACATATATAATTGGGATAAATATTAAGTCGTTTAAGCATAATGCTCTTGGTTTTTTTTTGGAGTATTGCCAAATTTTTTTGTTGGTAGCAAGCAATACGCAGAATAATTTCTTGGGATATAAAATGTAATTATCCAGTAAAACAATATAAAAAAGAATAAAAATGGTGAGATGGGTTTACCACAAAACACAATGACTGTGTTGTTTCATTTTATTGGTGGATTTAAACTCTATAATTTTAGTAGTCATGTTTAATTCGCTACGGCAACATAATTAGTTTATATTTTATTAAAATGAACTTTGACTCCAACAATTTGTAGAATAATCTGAAAAGTGTAAAAGTGATACTACTAACGTTTAAAGAATGTTATATCAGTAAAGACTATCTATAAATCGGAATACCTGATTTTTAGTTGCTTACCTTATCATTACAACTTTCCTAATAAGCATTTATGTAGTATCCTATATGGTCACAATATAAAAGTTTTCGTCCACCTGGTCACATTAAGATAAAGTCGTTTACAGATAACAAGTGGGGTAAGAAACAACAGGTGAGTGTCTGTGAACGAGTATAAAAGCACCAATAACACAAGAAGATTTTCATTTCATAGATAAAAATGTAAGCAAGCTTTTAGTTTAATTAAAAATTTATGATGCGATAAACATGTAGTATGTATTAAAAAAAGACTAAGAAGAACAAGAAGCGGACACAATACACAACATTTAGAAGAAGTTTGTTAGTTCAAGACTTTTCTTTTGCATATTCATCCGCATAATATATCGTCTACAATAATATTACGATTCTTGTTCCATTCAAATATTGGGGTCATACATTTAACATATTTAGTAAGGATCTAGATATGTGAATCGAAGTGAAATAAATTCTCTGTACATTAAACTGGTACACAATGTATACTTTTTATTTAAGGTGTAGGTGTTAAAAATTACGTTTACATAAAAAATAAAGAAAATTTAATCCAATAGATTTTACACAATACGGATAGGTGCAAGACACACGTACATATATGGTCGTGTGTTGTTGCTACTCGTATATGTGCTACACCTACTAATTTTTATGAGAACAGCAAACGAAGGAAAATTGCTTGAGTAACTATGGAAAGAAAATACACACTGCACTACATACTCGCATATATTTGAATTTGTAATATGTGGATATAATTTTTCAAAAAGTTAATCTTGCTTAACTTCTCTCTTCAAATTATTTTAGGTTTGGTATTTGTTTGTAAATAAAAGAAGAATAGAAAAGAACAATGGTTCAGCACAAAAGTATTCTTATCATATTATCAATACACTATTCTATAGTGCTACCAACAAAGGGACAAGAAAACTAAATGAAAATCCTTTTGAGACCATTAGCAATATACTCATTTTGAATTGTTAAGTAATGAATTGAAGATCTCTAAGGTTGATACTTCGGCTCGTTTTTGAGCACTTTCAATGACGTGGTGCAGTATTTCGATTGAAAATTGGTAATTTATTGTCCACTCCCCTTGGAAACGAAGCAGAATGTGACTAATAAAAAAACATGATGTTTAGTCGAGGGCTGTGGTAGCATTTTAAAACGCCGGCTGAAGTGGCTGTCAAAGGAGAAGGTAGCCTATTATTCATAGGCCAGACAGCATCGAAACAGAGCCAGATTAAGATGAATTTGTTCCTCGCTCGATTAATGGAATGTATCGATTAAATAAGACATCGAGAATTCGATGTTGCCGAGTTCTTCGAATAATTTTTAAATTCTTCATTAGATGAATGGGAAATATACTGTAAAATTTCTGATTTTTTTTTTTCAATTCTATTTTTGGGTATTGGGTCTGTTAATCGTCTGCAGCATCTAAAATCATAAGTAAAGAAAAGTGCAAATAATCATTGCGGGACAATTACTTAGATGCGATTTGTATTTATCACAGTCGTTGCTATGGGGCTACCAGCGACTTCCAAAGAATGTGATGCCCCGTTTAAACAAACAGAAATGCCACTTTGTTATAAATACTGGTGCCATGGCAAGCTAAGTTAACAGTATGTTTCTACGGGATAAACCCGTAGAAACATACTGTTGACACGTAGGTGACAACACCTCCGGGTCAAAACAGTAACAGGTGATTCGTGCCCTGTCAGTGGCATCGTTGATCTAATCGTCATGCTAGGATAATTCACCGCGGGTTCAAGTTTTATCATCGCAGATATCACTGATGATGCCATTCATGGAACAGTCTAAAGAAATTTGGATGCTAAGTCAACTTAGAAGATGAATGGTTGATTCTTGACTGGAACGAAATACTATTTACCATTGTCAGAAACCCCTCTATTATCAATATGTTAAGGGTAACTTTACACCCGAGGTCGGAAACGGGCGTTCCTATTAAAATGACCACCAATCGAACGGGTGTCCAATTAATAGAGCACCCGCCAGTATTTAAATTTCCCAATGGCGTTTTTGTCGCTAGAGGGCATCGACGCAAGGCAATACTCCAAAGGAAATCCGGATTGTAAATCTGACCGACCATGCAACTAAACTCCTTCAGAATACTCGTGTTGGTGACTTAAAGGCTGTTGAAATTGAGAGAGATTGTCGAGCTAATACTAAAATCGTTGAAAGATGCTCCTTATAATGCTCAGAAAGGAATCGAACAATTTTTGTCTGAACATCAGGATGTATTTGCTCAAATTTCAGGGGACTATGACAAAACTACTTTGACAAAGCATCAAATTGACGTCGGAAAGGCGGCCCCGATAAAACAACCACCTTGCAAAATACCATTGGCTAAACAAGAAGAGTCGAGAAAACTCCTAGCCGATATGAACGAGAAAGGGGGCATCGCCAGTGGTGTAAGTATTGACGTTACACTCGACGCATTGAAAGGGGCAATCCGGTTATTGGCCAGTGGACCCCGAACCTATTGATAGACCAAAAACGGCGTTTTTGGCCGGAGAGGGCCTTTTGGCTTATATAATGCCCCACCACATTCTCGCGACTATTGAAACTAGTATTCGCAGAGTTGCTTTGGGAAACGTGCCTCATATATTTGAACGATATCACCGTATATGGAAAGAATATAGCCGAGCTGCAAACAAACAAGGAACTGATTTTCGAGCGACTACGCAAGGCGTACTTAAAGCTGAATTCAATCAAGTGTCATCTGTTCAAACGAGAGGTTCAATATCTAGGACCCATAGTTAGCCAAGAGAGAATCCGAGCAGATCCGGCCAAAAGTGCTCCTATTCCAGGATGGCCGCTTCGTACTACAGACCCTTCATAAAGAACTTTGCTTTAATAGCTAAACCACTGTTTGGGTTAACAGAAAAGTTAACAGAAAATCAAGCCTTTGAGACGTTAAGGAAGTTATTACCACAGCTGCAGTCTTATTATACCCGCATATCGACAAACCATTTATAGTAGACACAGATGCGAATCTTTGTGGAACCGACGGCGTGTTGCCGCAATAAATTGATGGCCAAGAGAAAATGACCGATAACTTTTCCAGAACTTTGAGAAGGGCCGAGCGAAACTACTGCACTACAAGACGAGGGTTGTTAGCTGTTGTAAAGACAAATCAGCAATTCCATTCATAGCACGGATCAGTTGACATGGCTGTTAAATTTGTAAAAACCCGAAGGGCAGGTAGCCAGGTGGATCGAAATCCTCCAACAGTACGATTTTGACACCAAACATCGTCGTAGTCAGCTTAAAAGGAATGCCGATGCTTTCTCATGACGATCGTGCCCGAAGAAGTGTCAGGAGTGGCAGGATACAATGGGGCGAGGAACGAGGTTGGATATCAATGAAGATCACCTTACGAAAGCCAAACAAGATGACGACATACTGGGACAACTTACATCATGGAAATCTCTTGGGACCCGTCCAACTTGGAAGCAAATATTAGCACAACCAGCGGCAATAAAAAGATACTGGGTGCAATGGGACTCGATTATAAGTCAAGCCGGTCTAGTAATGTGTAAGTTTGAGTTACCAGATGGAAAAACTGTCATCCTCCAGTCGTTAGTACCCAACTCTATGGTCGAAGAAGGGCTGCGTGATGCCCATGACAGTAGAACGTCTGGTCACTTGAAGAGGCGAAAACAAAACACCGCATCCGGGATCTATTGGTATGGTTGGATGATAGCCGTTGAGCGTTGGTGTCGGAAATGTGACATTTGTGCAGCTCGACAGGGTCCTTACCGAAGAACACGTGGGCGAAAGCAACGATACTTTTTTGGTTGGCGCCTTTTTTGAACGAATTGCTATCGACATCAAAGGGCCATTAACGATCACTGCAAATGGAAGTCGTTATATCTTGGTCGTAATGAATTGTTTTACCAAATGGCCGGAGGCCATTTGCATTCCCGATCAAGCTGCCGAGACTATAGCAGAAGCCTTGGTACGGGAAGTAGTTTATCGGTACGCCGTACCGCTTGAACTCCCACTCGGATCAGGGCTGTAATTTCGAGTCTAGGGTTTTTTCACACATGATGGAGCTACTCGGAATTAGAAAAACCAGAACTAATCCACTACATCCACAGTCGGACGGTATGGTAGAACGGCACAATCGAACCCTCGGAGACTGCTTATCTAAGTTCGTGAGCGAAAATCAACTATTGCGTTTGTTCTTACTGGCATATCGATAGATAGTTCATAAGTCGCTTAAAGTATCAACAGCTGAAATGCTACAAGGAAGAAAACTTCGGCTGGCGGGGTGCCAACTAGTTGGTTCAGCACCGGATCGGAAGACCGTGGAAAACTTCGTAACGTAAACTAGAAAAAGTTCTTCAATATGCCCGTGAGAATCTTAGCATTTCTTCGGAGCGTATGACGACCCAATAAAACACGAGGGCAAATCTAATAAATTTTGAAATTGGACGTCCAATTTGGTTATATAATCCAAAATGGAAAACTGGTCGATGCCCAAAATTAGAGAACAATTGGAAAAACTCAATTTTGGAAAACTCAACGATCTTATCGTTCGGATCAAGAAACCACAGGGTCGCGCTATGGTTGTACACATCGGTTGACTGGCTTGGTACTTAGGAGGATCTGCTGACCGGTAATCATCCATTTAAATGTTAGGGGAAGTCCGCATGCAAGGGGGAAGCTGTATAATGAAAACAAGCAGATAAAGAAAACATACAACAACGTAAACAACCACACACTGTATTTTCAACGCTTTCCGTATAATTCGCTATAATTAAATGTCTGTAATAAATATAAAATGTGAATCAATCTCTATATAAAATAAGAAAAGTCAAGGCAAACAAGCCTTTTTTTAATTAAAGTAAAGCGATTATCCAAATTCAAAGCACTTTATTAGTATAGAATTCCTAAGCGAGAGGGCCTGTAGCCTTGCTGTAATAATAAACTCCTAGCCTCACCAGTCGCAGTACGATTTACTTATTTGTGCGAAATACCTCTGTAGGTAAGCTTGTAGTAATCCTCGTTGTTCCTATACAAATAAGCTTGTAGTAATCCTCGTTGCTCACTTTTGTCATCAGCCATATAGCAATCGCGCTATCCCTCCAGGCGTTGTTACAATATAATCAATAAAATCATAAAATTATGAACATCGGGTGTTTTTTATTTAATACAAACTGCGACCATAGAAAAGCCTCCTTCAGCCCACAATTTAGGCTGTGTCTCAATAGAGTAGGGTTGACCGTCTACAGCTATGCATATCATGCTCTACATTCCAACGCTGTAACTAAGTATAATCCATCAAATTTGTTTAGTATATCTCCAAATGGTAACAGCTGGGAAACGACGTGAAACATCGGCTAAATACTAGGGGCGGGTGTAATATACTATAAATGATCAATGAGAGGAACAAATATGGAAACTAATAACCTATGTGGTCAGCAATAATACTCCGGAAAATCCACCCTCTTCGGAGATCGGTCACATAAATTCTGGGGAGACCAACTTTTGTTATACTACAATTATTAGAACATAAACATTTAACTTTATAATTTCAACCCATACCAGAAGATTCAGAAAGAATCGCGATCTCCAATAACAGTCGGTAGTTCCTCCAGACTGAGAGAAATGTATGTTGACGTTAAGCAAATAAAATATAGAAAACTAAGATTTAGGATTTTTCCTGAACTTAAAATAATTTGTCCAAGTATCAAGAAATAATATCTAATCGTATTGTTGAAATTGATACATTGGGCATTTTTAGGTCTGCCAACTGTTGGCAACATGTTGAGTAAAATAATCATGTTTTCTGAATGTAATCGATTTATAGAAAATTTCATGGCAATGTCATAGATCGAACGTCATTTTTTCTACCAGTAAATTTTCAATACCGACATGTTGGAGGAACTGAAAGCGTCCAATGTCCAGGTAATTCGGTTTTTAATTAATACAGATTAATTTTTTAATTAATACGGTTTTCCTGAAGAAAACTCAACTGAAAATGATAATAAACAATTAGATGTTCTGTTAGGTAAAAATGAAGCTGTTATTTCTTTAAAACGATTTTAATCGTTTTCTTTACCAAAAATTATTTAAGGTGATGATTTTACTAAAGACGGTTTGGCGAATGTATCTGAAAGGAAATCACCAGAAAACAACCTGTTGAAATAGTTGCTACAACACCTATTTCTGACAATGAATAATCAAAATAGTTACAAAATAATGAAAATATAAGACAACATGAGCTTTCTTATACCATAATCAAGTTTTTTAAATTAAAGATTTTGAAGACAGCGGCTCAGAGAATGTACCGGAAAGCGAGTCATTAGATTCCACTGAAGTATCACCAGATTTCAGTCCGCGTTCGCCACGTGGACTAAGAAACTTTGGCGTGAAATCATCTGAAAGCTGTACAATGCCGGGGGCACGGTTATGTACGAGTTTGGTAAGCTATAACAACAGAGCCATTGAAACAACGCGAATTTCCGGAATTAAACCGAAATAATGGGACAATTTAGTTTGGCAAATATTTTTTAGTGGTATTTTTTGGCCAAAGTAGGAAGCTCTTCGGTTTCGGTAAGCCTAATTTCGCTAATTTTATACAACTTAAAATATTTTTTTTTACATTTCTGAAATAATTCGACAGTGGATTTCCACTATTTGTTTAAAGTTGAAAGACGAATCTTTAAAATTGGACATGCAGGGATAGCAGAAAACATTTCCAAATCTCAAGTAAGTACCATACAGTCTGTTAAAAATTCCGGAGTAGTTCCAGCAACAAAGTGGCACTTGGCAGTACACTGATATATTCAGTATATCTTTTTATTCCAAAGAAAGACCGGGTGCAACGACTGCACTTTATTTACAAATCAAAACATTAACAGAGAGAAGGGTGAATTTGCGTGTCATTTAAACGAGGCACAATTTGCACGATCTATAAAGGACCAAGACAAACGAGAAGCGTTAGCATGCCATGGGAAAATAATTGCAACAGTATTTTATTTTGGGATAAGCATGTTCTTATAAGCAAAATTGTAATTGCAATAAATTTACAGTACTGCTTCCTTTGGCACGAATATACTGCAAAGCGAGGACCAAGCGAAGTTGTTAGCTGCTTAAAAAATATATTCTGGTCGGATAATTGTTATCACCAAAACAAAAACAAATTATTAATATCTTTCTATTCGTGTGTTTTCAACAAGTTTAATTTAAAAATCGTTCAACGTTATTTAACGAAAGAACACACACTAAATGAATGAGATTCCATTCACGCAACAAAGGAAAAACGTTAAAAGAACGGAGATGATATGAGACCAGGAAAGCGGTTACGAATATCGCTAAAGTTACCAAACCTTTGATTTTTTTAACCTCAAACCTTCAAGCGAAATTTTGTTAGTCAACGAAAGCAAAAGTCACATTTTATAATTGCGTACAAACTTAAAGCTAAAATGATGCACCACCAACCTCGGAAGCAAAGTGGAAAGACTTGACAAATATCATGATTTTTACAAAAGTTTATCCTTTGCATCAACGAAAAGCCAATGTTGATGAGGCTGCAATGACCCTGTGCTAAGCTATGACCGACAAGCTAGAAGAGATGGCGAAGTTGCTATATGAACCAAAGTAAAGCTTTTCCTAATGTGTTACACTTACATACATATGGTGAAAAATACGTCAAATCACAAATTTTTGGAAGCCATGTTTTAATTTTATGATTTTTATGTTTTTAATTTGTAGTCTTGATTAAAAAACAAATTTTGTAGAACGTGATTTTTTTTTGTTGTTGTTGTTGTTTAAAATACAGGGTGTCAAATTTTGAGAAAAATGATGAACATGATGTTGTGTTTATGGCTATAAAAGGAAAAATAAATATCCGATATTTATGATATAGGGCTCGTTTTAAAGGTACGTAAATACGGATTAATAAAAAAATATAAAACTGGTTAGTTCTTTAATTTCTTCGTTTTCAAAATTTTATTTTTGAATTTTCTCAATGATCGTCCAATTTTTTTTTTTTTTAATTTTAAATTTTACGTCCTTTAATTCTATTGAACATACTAAAAACTTGCGCTAGCAAAATTTTTCGTTTTCGTGCAAAATACGTTTAAGTATGACTCTACCTATTTTAAAAATTTCAAAAATCGAATCAACAAAAATTTATTTTTTTACTAATAGCTTTATGGGCTATCCCTAAACTACGTTACGCCTTTGTTTGGTGAAGGAGTATTGATTGTCGTGACGTTTAGGCTGGGGCAGGGAGAATTTCGTAAAAGATGACGTCATGTAATTATAAGAAGTTACTGTTATGGGATATTACATATGACATAATACAATAATTTGCAGTTATATCATTAAAGACGTATTTCTTTAATATACCAATTACTTCATGTTCTTAAATGATTAAATCATTGCTCACATATTCAGTTTTGTGACGACTTGTGATGAAGGAGTGAGAGAGACGGAGTTAAGAATAGCCCAAAATAACTTGACATAGTTTATGAACGGACTGTTACAAATTGATTCCTCTTTGTTTTTAATTTTCTATTAGAAGTAAGAATATACTAAAGATCGACGAAATAATTTTAAACAATTACATTATCAGGTCGAGCGTAAATTAGTTAAAAATTGAAAATAACATATAACAATTTGATTTTGTATTCCAAAATCGGGTAAATCGTTATACTTAAACGTATTTTGCACGAAAACGAAAAATTTTGCTAGCGCAAGTTTTTAGTATGTTCAATAGAATTAAAGGACGTAAAATTTAAAATAAAAAAAAATTAAAAAATTGGACGATCATTGAGTAAATTCAAAAATAAAATTTTGGCGGGAAATTTGAAAATGAAGAAATTAAAGAACTAACCATTTTTATATTTTTTAATTAATCCGTATTAACTTACCTTTAAAACGAGCCCTATATCATAAATATTGGATATTTATTTTTCCTTTTATCGCCATAAACACAACATCATGTTCATCATTTTTCTCAAAATTTGACACCCTGTATTTTAAACAACAACAACAACAAAAAATCATGTTCTACAAAATGTTTTTCTTAACTAGTACTACCAATTGAAAACATAAAAAATAAAAAATTTAAACACAACTTCCGGTCCCATATACCAAATTTGTGATTTGACGTATTTTTCACCATATACCAGTTTTATTTACTTTTACATTTAAGTATGTAGTCTTGATTAAAAAACAAATTTTGTAGAACGTGATTTTTTTTTGTTGTTGTTGTTGTTTAAAATACAGGGTGTCAAATTTTGAGAAAAATGATGAACATGATGTTGTGTTTATGGCTATAAAAGGAAAAATAAATATCCGATATTTATGATATAGGGCTCGTTTTAAAGGTACGTAAATACGGATTAATAAAAAAATATAAAACTGGTTAGTTCTTTAATTTCTTCGTTTTCAAAATTTTATTTTTGAATTTTCTCAATGATCGTCCAATTTTTTTTTTTTTTAATTTTAAATTTTACGTCCTTTAATTCTATTGAACATACTAAAAACTTGCGCTAGCAAAATTTTTCGTTTTCGTGCAAAATACGTTTAAGTATGACTCTACCTATTTTAAAAATTTCAAAAATCGAATCAACAAAAATTTATTTTTTTACTAATAGCTTTATGGGCTATCCCTAAACTACGTTACGCCTTTGTTTGGTGAAGGAGTATTGATTGTCGTGACGTTTAGGCTGGGGCAGGGAGAATTTCGTAAAAGATGACGTCATGTAATTATAAGAAGTTACTGTTATGGGATATTACATATGACATAATACAATAATTTGCAGTTATATCATTAAAGACGTATTTCTTTAATATACCAATTACTTCATGTTCTTAAATGATTAAATCATTGCTCACATATTCAGTTTTGTGACGACTTGTGATGAAGGAGTGAGAGAGACGGAGTTAAGAATGGCCCAAAATAACTTGACATAGTTTATGAACGGACTGTTACAAATTGATTCCTCTTTGTTTTTAATTTTCTATTAGAAGTAAGAATATACTAAAGATCGACGAAATAATTTTAAACAATTACATTATCAGGTCGAGCGTAAATTAGTTAAAAATTGAAAATAACATATAACAATTTGATTTTGTATTCCAAAATCGGGTAAATCGTTATACTTAAACGTATTTTGCACGAAAACGAAAAATTTTGCTAGCGCAAGTTTTTAGTATGTTCAATAGAATTAAAGGACGTAAAATTTAAAATTAAAAAAAATTAAAAAATTGGACGATCATTGAGTAAATTCAAAAATAAAATTTTGGCGGGAAATTTGAAAATGAAGAAATTAAAGAACTAACCATTTTTATATTTTTTAATTAATCCGTATTAACTTACCTTTAAAACGAGCCCTATATCATAAATATTGGATATTTATTTTTCCTTTTATCGCCATAAACACAACATCATGTTCATCATTTTTCTCAAAATTTGACACCCTGTATTTTAAACAACAACAACAACAAAAAATCATGTTCTACAAAATGTTTTTCTTAACTAGTACTACCAATTGAAAACATAAAAAATAAAAAATTTAAACACAACTTCCGGTCCCATATACCAAATTTGTGATTTGACGTATTTTTCACCATATACCAGTTTTATTTACTTTTACATTTAAGTATAGAGGAAACTTTTTGGATCAAGTTATCTTCCCTCTAAAAAAAATCGAATCCTTGGATTTGTGATCATGATTGTATTTCTATTGAATATTTATTAAGGATACCTAAACCGAAGCTTGAATATTTAAACTTAAAAAGTAATCTTATTATTTAAAAAATATTAGGACCTCATTGAAGCGGTTATGGTAGTTGATTAAACTAATCAGCAATTTACTAAATCATCAGAAGAATACTTTTTAAAATCCTTGGCTTCATTCATTCTAATGAAGTCGGGAATGATCGTATCGGCCTGCAGTTTCTCAAAATCGTGTTACCTATCTTATTTCAATGCGTAACCAAAATAAACAATGAGTGAACCATAAAAACAAATGGAGTTTAATCTTAACAATAATAGCTTTGTTGTTAAACTACAACCGAGGTTTCGATTATGGCACAGTACTACTATTACATTAGTTAACATTGACGATTTGGCTTCCCTCCTTGATAAGCCTAGCAGTTTTGCTGTTTTAGTTATCCTTGAGAATTTTTTAACTTTTCAAATACCTGTCCAAATACACAAAAGTTATTTCAGTCAAACTCTATCTATTTACATAAACAAAACAGTCGTTTTCAACCTGTGGTACGCTTAAGAGCGTGGAAAAAATAAAAAAGAGATATTTAATTACAGAAATAACATGAAACTTCGATATTCTTAAACTTATTTTACAAGGTGATATGTGTGCAAGCTGTACATCATTGCATCATTCATATGTCAAATATTTATATTTAGGTACATATTCATTATCGTAAAATGAAACGGATGTGTTTTTGTCTTCCTCCACAAAATGAAATGAAATAAAATAAAAAATTAAATTCAGTTGAATTAAATAAATCAAAAGGGATTAAATTATACTTTGATTTATTCTAAACTGTACTGTGACAAGAACGGGAAAGGTGTTTTTTGTTTTGTGCTTAGTATTCATTCCATGAGCGTAAAAATTATAAGTGTCATTGAAGGTGCTAGTGATAATAAAAATAAGGCACTTTAGTGTGAAATAAATATTTATGTTTATTTCGTGGACTATTTTGTGTTTAATTTGTGCAAAAGTGTTCTTCGATTTTCTTTTCTTTTGAACGACAGGAATACACAGGGAAAAACGTGTTCAAAAAATAAATAACGATACTGCTCAGGTACTGTTTGACAGGTATTCCTTTAAATCACATGAATTGTGTGCATTTTGGTGTGAATACAATTATGTTATAAAAATTAAATTATGAAAGATAGTTCAAATGTGGTTATATGTCAAAAGCGGCGAAGAATATGTTCAATATGGAAAATTGCACTGGTGGCATTATAATTAAGCGATTACGTTGGGTAGAAATTCTTTTTCTATAAGAGAATCCTAATGCAAATCTCTTTTGTCACAGATGCATTTCGTAACATCATAATAATTGACCGTTTTTTCAGTTTAAGTTTAAAATGAGTCAAACCAGCTCGATCCAATGCTTTTTGAGCAGAATCCGTTGTTTTTTAAAGTGATTCCATAAATACCTTCAATAATCCATCTTCATAATTCACCCAGAAAATTCAGAGCCAATTGAGCAGAACATAGTTTCTGAAAGTTTCTGAGTTTTAAACATTGACCAAAGAAAACTGCTCCTAATTGAAGAAGCTGCAATATTACCTCAAAACCATCGTTTTCTACCGAAATTTAGTTTATTAATCATTATGCTCCAGACTTTCATTTTATGTTCGAATATAAGCATCCTAAGGTTATTAACCGTACTAAATACATTCGACAAGGTGTACGGCTCTTATTAGATCAAAATACGTTTGGGCGAATTTTCACACAAACACAATACGGTGTGAAAAGCATAAACGAAAAAGTTTAACAACTCTATATATAAATAATAATATTAGACAGCACACCAATGTTTGATATGAATGGAAACTCATTTTTTTTTTTGCGATTGAGATGAAAATGTTATTTCCATTTCTCGAATACTTTGCCTCGGTGAATTCTTTTCCATTTTGTACCATTAAAAAAAATGAAAAATCAATTGATGTCATTGCCATGAATACAGTGCTTTCACCATTCCAAGAAAATAAAAAAAAAAATGTAAAAAGTCGGAGAAACCATAATAATAACACAATAGAAGAAAATTATTATTTTTTTTAGTTCAATTCAGTTCTTTTTTATGTTTTCTTTTCTATTCCGAATTTTCATTTTGTAAAAAATATAGCAATATATGTTCTGGATATTTTTAATACGTATAATAGTATGTGCAGAAAAAACAGAAGCACTGTGTGTGCTTTATATAATAAACATTTTCTCTTTGTGGTAAGAAAATTTATTTTTTCCTATGAATCTGATTTATTTTGTCAACAACAACAACATGCACACAAATATATGTATGTATGTATGTATTACTTCTTTGGAAAATAAATATGAATCTATATCCTGTTTTGACAAACACAAACTAATTTTGTTTTTATTAATTGGGTTATAATGTTTTTTATGTTTGGATTGGTTGTCTTTATAACTTTATAACATTTGAATTGCCGTAGCTTCATCCAATATAACTTTATTTCTTTATTGTTGTACAACATTCTTTGATGAGTATATCTTGGAATAAATGTACAAAGTATAAATCTCAAATCATATCAAAAACAATCAAAACTGCAAACTGCTTAAATTTTGTTTATTTTTACGAAGCATTCCTAGCAATATTTGAACTTAAAGATGGAGAGTACTACAGCGCTTGAAGGTACAGCCAATGAAAAACCTTTTCATTTCGAAAAGTCAAACGCTTTATTTTGTTTTTGGTCAGTTAGTTGGAATTTTATAAAAATATATTATTTAATAAAATTTTATAAATTTGTATACGTACTCATATTTTATGGTTGTTAGGTGACCTTAATAGTTATCCTCTTGAGGTAAATTATTTTATAAAATATTTACTATATTTCTTAAAATGGGGTTTAAAGTCTGAAGTAAATATATTTTCCTGGAGCACTCACCTGTAAAGAGATAAAGCAATATTTGGTTAGTATATTTTGGAATATTTAAAATTATTAGATGGATTTCGGAACAACAACAAACTATAAAATCAACAATTTTCTACCTCTATTAAAGTCCAAGTAATTGAAGGTGCTGTTGTTTCAAGTCTGGGCTAAATATGGAAATTACTTTTCGCAGTATTTAATCTAGAACGTATACAAAACCTAACCTCCGATTTTAATAAAAAATATCGTATCAACCACAACAGCTGTGTTTTTTTTACAAGTCTCGATATATCTCTATAATTAGTTCATAAACCTTTCGCTAGTTTCGTCGTCCCAGTACAAAAACGTTTGCTTATGCTTTTTTATGTAAAGTTTTGGTAAAAACATTATAATAAAATTGAGACAAATTGAATAAAAAATATCACGATATGAAGTTTAGAGTAAGGCTGTGTTTCAATCGATTAAAAAGTTAAATTTTTTACCTGTGGTAAAAAATTGTATTTTGCTCACTTTTTAATCGTTTTGATGTTTCAAATGAAACTGGTTTAAAATGTGACGTTTACGTTTTTTATTTTTATTTTGTGTAGAGAAAAGCAAAATACAAGCTACAAATTTTTAACTGGTCCGTGACCAATTGACCAATTGAAAATCTGTTTCTAGGAAAATATCTGTATTTAAAGCTTAGTACATATACTTTAAATATTTACCTAATAAATTTGGTAAATTTTAAAAAAAAAGGTGTAAATATGAGGAATTTTTATATTCAAGTTCATCCTTAAAGTCAGTGTTTCTCAAATACTAAAATTTTCGGTGAATAAAAAAGTTGTGAAAAGTGGTTAGTACAAGTATGAGAGGAAGAAATCGAAAGATAGATTTGGCGCTTCTGTCCATACTTAGTTTGGTCTACGTGAAGCTGAAATCACCGAACCGCAGATATTGGGTTCATCCGCTCTGGCAAAATAGAGCAGAAATGGGATCGTACAAAACTCTTATTAGAAAATTGTATAAATACCCAGACAAATTTAAAAATTATTGCCGTTTGACCATCGAAGAGTACGAAGAATTACTGGAAAGTGTTTCGCCGCTCTTAAGAAAAACAGCATGCGCAGATCGGGTGGGTCTTAGGTTAAAGTGACGTTGAGGTACAATTTAATTAAATATTATCTTATCGATGTACCTAATAAATTTAAATATTACATTTCAGATACCTTGCCGCTGGAAACTCTATGATGAGCATGGCGTATGAGTATCGGGTGGGGGGCATCGACAGTTTACAAAATTATATATGAGGTTTACGAAGCTACTTGGGCAGCATTAAAGCAACGTTCCTTGTAACCACAGATCTAAAGTAAAATTAGAAAATAAAGAAAGAACTAAAAGGTTATCTCTAATAAAACTAATTATAAAACTAAACCTAAAATATTGTTGTATAAATTGTGATTAAATAAATTGTGAAAAACTATAAACTAAAATTCTTTAATTACTTCATTAAGTAAGTAACTAAAATTCTACCTATAATTCCTCCTATTATTTAATGAGTAAAGAAAACTGTGATAAAGTGTAAAAGTGTACGGTGCACAACATTTTGTGGTGGCAGTGAAATACCAGAACGATATATAAAAAAAAAATTCAAATTGTGATATATAGAAAAAACATAACGGTGCATTATATGCGTACACGTAGCATTTTCTTGCACAATTTTCTTCGTTGAAATTGCTCATTAACGGAATTAACCTGTTGAACAATTATCATCCGGTTGTGTAGCGTTTTATCTATATACAACTTAAGATAACTACTGATAACTCAAGTGCAAAGTAAAAATTTTATTATACCAAAATCAACATTTCCATCAGTGTAAACAAGTGTTAGACAGAAATTTTCGCAACCTTGGAAGTCTCATCAATCACATTTTATCAATTTTCAACATTATTTAAAACTGTTTTAAACCATCATCAACCACATTTTTTTCGACCTTCAACCGTGTTCGATTTACCATGGATTTAAATAAGTTACTCGTATCAACATCTTCACGTGAACAACTATATACACCATTACCGTTCCTCATTAGCTGTTCAACAATTAATCGCAAACTCTAGTTACATACATAAGATTATGCTAAATCCTGATTATCATCTACTACATTTAGTACAAAAGCAATTTGATTCTCTCAATGATATCTAATCACTAAATACATAAAGATATTGTAAAAGGTAATTTTATTCTATTAACTTCATTATTTTATATTTTTTATAAAAATTCCAATAACTTAAAATTTAATTTTTGTTTAAAATTTTTATTTTTATGTAATACTGCGGAAGAATTTCAATTCTATTCACATGCAAGACGGCAATGAAGAGAAATCAATCAAAGCAAATTCCGATAGTTCTAATAATTCTGAAGACAGTGAGGACTCAGTTATTTCGGTGAGTAGCGTAAATGATGATGATAATGATAATGCCAATGATTCTACTATTAATTTAAACTCGACAAATCTACATAAATGATCAATCTGTTGTTAAGCTTTCTTCACCTTCTAATTTAAATTTATCCCAAGTTACTAATTCCCTAAATGTATATCATCCAAACAATTTTAGACCAAGTGTGTTAAACGAAAATTTTTGTGAAAAATCAATTCTTGTCGGTAATCGAAGATAAACACAATTCAAAAACGTCAAAATTGAACGTTGACCACATGTTAAAAATTATTCCAGAATTCGATGGGTCTTCTGCGAAATTAGATAAATTTATTTCATGTTGCGAAATTATTTATAAGCCTTTGACTAGCAAGGAAGATCAAATATTATTTTTAAACTTTTTAAAATCTAAATTAAACGAGAAATCTTTTGATATTGTTAAATACGCAAATTTCGAAAATTGGGAAGATTTAAAAGCAGAATTTATTTTGCAATTTGTTTATAGTTGGCCTGTTGAGCAATTACAAGTTGAGTTAGTACAACTTCGACAATAGCGCAACGAATCTGTCAAAGAATTCGCTTCTAAAATCGAACAATTACTTTCGGATCTTAATAACGCATGCGTAGCAAGAGAAGGAAAAGCCGCTGCGAAATTTATTAAAAATATCAATTCCATCACTGCCCTTAATACCTTTCAAAATGGATTGAAAGAGCCTATCCGTTTAATAGTAAAGGCATGTAGATTTAATAAGTTGAAAGATGCTGTATCCAAGGCAGTTGAAGAGAAAGCAATTACAATAAACGTTCCGCAATTCCCACAATTTCCAGAGTAATAATCGTGAAAAGTGTGAGTTATCTTCACGAACGGGACATACTGCTAAATCTTGTTATTCCTTTACCAAACCAATTCAATATAATAACAATAACAATTCGTCTTCGACGACCAAAATTCCAGTTACAAGATCTAATTTTGAATTATAACCAAAATGTCTCCAATCATCACCAAAGTTCTTCACCCTTTGGAACTACAAAAACTTCCGTACTAATAAATGCAATTATTGCAAAAATATTGGCCATAAAATAAACGAGTGTAGAAAATGAGAATTCAATAATCGTAGGTCTGCTAGTTTTCAAAATAACAATAATTCTAAACCTGAACATTCAACTCAAACTACTTCTAATTCGGTAAACCGCAATCAGTCCAACCAATCGAATGCAGTGGGTTCGGGCTTCTGCGATTTAAATCTGCATTCAAACCAGAATAATCATAATCAAAAATCTTCCATATCCAATACAATTACTAAATCTCATTCTTCAAATTTTACTGATTTTCAAAATACCAATTCTAGTGTTTCTTGTTCTAATACTAATTACAATATTCCGTCAAATTCAAATTTAATTCCTCGTGAAATATTCTATCAACTTCCTGAATTTAATGACAATGATTCAAACAATAATAAATTTATCGAGTTATCGCTAGATATTCTAAATTCTGATAAAAATCACTTTTTAATAGACACTGGTTCGGATATTTGTTTAATTAAACGCGAATGCATCCATAATGATGTGCTTTGTTATCTCAGTGAAACTTGTTACATCAAAGGAATATCCCCAGAGCAAATTTTAACTTTAGCCTTATGCCATGCAGAATTAAAATTTCCTAATAACAAATCAATTCTACAAGATTTCCAAATAGTTCCTAATAATTTTCCATTACCATGTGCTGGAATAATTGGTCGAAATTTTTTGAAAAACAATAAATGTAAAATTGATTACGCTGAAAAGACAGTCAAGATCCTATCTACAAATAATTTGTTTATTTCAGTTCCATTTTGCTTTATTCCTAATGGTAAAGAATTTATCAACTCTATTTCTTTAACAATCCCTGCTAGAGTAGAAACTATTATTAAATTACCTGCGTTTTCATGGCAAGTGCAATAATAAATCCTAAGCATTCATTCATTCCTTTAAGTATTTTGAGCACAAATAATAATTCCTCAAATCCAAAGTCTGTCAATTCAATTTCAACCTTTAAGTGATTATGATGTATTTAATTTGCATAACATTAACCATTCAATTGAATGTTCAGATCGCTTAAAGCTACTGGAATCTGAAATTGATACGAGCCACTTAAATGAGAAAGAAAAAAGTTTAATCTTAAAAATCTGTTGTTCATTCAATAATGTTTTTCATCTACCAGGAAATAAATTAACTACAACAAATGCTGCATTTCATGAAATATCTCTGCATCCTAATTCACGACCTGTACACACGAAAAATTAAAGACATCCTGAAGCAGTAAAAAATGAAATGAAAAATCAATTAGACCAAATCCTCAAAGATAAAATCATTGAACCATGTTCGAGTTCTTACAATTCGCCTCTTTTACTCGTGCCAAAAAAATCTTCAGACAATGAGAAAAAGTGGAGATTGGTTGTAGATTTTAGAAGGCTCAATAAAATGACAATTGATGATATTTATCCATTACCCAACATCTCTGAAATTCTGGATCAATTAGGGAAGGCAAGTTATTTCACTACGCTAGATTTAGCGAATGGTTACCACCAAGTTCCTATGCACCCAAACGATAAAACTAAGACAGCATTATATTCACCTTGGGGAACATTATGTTGGAACAGGATGCCGTACGGTTTAAAAGGTGCCCGGCGATTTTTCAGCGCCTAATGAACCAAGTCTTAAGTGGTTTAAATGGTATCAAATGTTTAACTTACCTCGACGACGTCATTATATACGGTTATGATTTAATAGATTATAATAAAAAATTGACTGACGTTTTACAATGTTTAAAAAATTATAATCTTAAACTGCAACCACGGAAGTGTCAATTTCTTCTAACCGAAGTCACTTATCTAGGTCATATTGTTACGAGTCATGGTGTCAAACCCGATCCAGCAAAAATAGACGCTGTCCAAAACTTTCCAACCCCCGAGTAATCAAACCCAAATCAAGTCATTCTTAGGACTCACTGGCTACTATCGTAGATTCATCAATGAGTACTCTAAACTTGCCGAACCTCGTAACCGGTTATTGCGAAAAAATGTTTCTTTTACTAGGGATGCATTTTGTGACAATTCCTTCAATTCGTTGAAACAAAAGCTCAATTCTCCGCCAATCTTAATATATCCTGATTTTAATGAAACTTTTATTGTGACCACAGATGCAAGTGATTTTGTAATGGTGGCATACTTTCACAAACACACAAATCTCATCAAATCGATCATCCTATATCGTTCGTAAGTCGTTCCTTAAATTCAGCCGAATTACCCTACCATCGAAAAGGAATTACTCGCTATTGTATGGGCCGTTAAGCGTTTCCATCCTTACCTTTATGGAAAAAAAATTGTAATAATAATTTGTAAACCTTCTGCTCGTCTTTTGCGATGGCGAATTGATTTAGACGAGTATGATTACGAGATCGTGTATAAACCCGGAAAAATCAAACCAAAACGCGGACGCATTAAGTCGCATTGTTTATGAAAATTCCAAAAATTCTAATGATGCGTTAGCTATAACTAGAGCTCAAGCAAAAACACAATCCCAACAAAATTCAACCATTGATGCAAATTCTCCCAATGCAGTTTTTAACTACTCCTTTTATGCCTACAATATCTTGTACTAATAATTCATCAATTCCTGTTAGTTCTATTTATAATCCAAATCCTAAACCACCGATAGCACCAAATATCATAAAACTTGAATCAGATTCTGAAATTAATCGAATTATTGAGGAATTCCATTGCAAACCATTAGGAGGGCACCAAGGGGTTTGAACCGTTCGTAGATTAAAATCGTATTAGTATTTCCCAAAAATGAAGTCTTGTGTTAGAAAATTTATACAAAAATGTGTTTCATGTCGAAAAATAAAGCAGGAATACGTAACAAAATTCCAATGAGAATAACGACAACATCCACTGAGCCTAGTGCAGAATCCATGGGCCGACCCACCTTTCATGTCAGCACTATAGGTTGGCATGGAGCAATGCAATGTGCAGGTGGTTCATACAAAGCGGGTCTATAGCCGTACGTCCTCGATTTGGCTACTACTGCGGAAAGTAGGACGGTAAAATTAACTGAAAGAGTTGGGAGTGCTTTGAGCCCCAGAAAAGATTGTATAGTTTAAAAAAAAAAAAAAAAAAAAAAAAAGGTATAAATATGAGGAATTTTTATATTCTTCTAATTTATATTATAAAATTGTTTAAATACCCATACAAATTTAAAAATTATTGCCGTTTGACCATCGAAGAGTACCAGGAGTTACTGGAAAATGTTTCGCCGCTCTTAAGAAAAAACAGCATGCGCAAAAGTATATCACCGGGTGGGTCTTAGGTTAATGCTGACATTGAGGTACAATTTAAATAGATATTATCTTAGCGATGTACCTAATTAATTTAAATATTACATTTCAGATACCTTGCCGCTGGAAACTCTATGATGAGCATGGCGTATCGGGTGGGGGCATCGACAATTTCCCTGAGTATATATGAGGTTTGCGAAGCTACTTGGGCAGCATTAGAGCAACGTTACTTGAAACCACCAACTGAGTCAGAATGGCAATTAATTGCTTACCAGTTTTACGATAAGTGGAATTTCCTGAATTGTTTGGGATGCATAGATGGCAAACATGTTGCCATACAATGCCCTAATAAATCGGGAACGTTGTTTTATAATTACAAACAAACATTTAGCGTTATTTATATTCGTTTCGATTTATATTGGAGCATATGGTTCGAATCACGATTCCGGTATATTCCGGCAATCAGCTTTCGGGAATTTTTTTTTTTAAATAAATTGAATTTACCCGGCTGAACGAACTTTCGCCAAGAAAAATTGAAACAGCAAAAAATTTCCATTCTTTTTTATTGGAGATGCTACGTTCCAGTTGCATAGAAATATGCTAAATCTTTACGGTGGCACAGGATTATTACCATCAAAAAAAAATTTCAATTACCGGTTAGCCAGAGCTAGGAAATGCATCGAATGAGCTTTCGGTGTGTTAATTAGCCGCTTTAATATAATGTATTCAAAAATAAGAGCATCTCCAAAAACAGTAGACAGTATAATAAAAGCCACCGTAGTACTGCACAAAGGGTTTTCCAATAAGAGGTTTCATTTTGATATTCATTTTGCAAAATTGCGATTATTTCGTTGCTTGTGTGGCACGTAGCGCCGTCTTGCTGAAAATAAACGTCGTCCACATTAATATCTTCCAATTCCGGCCATAAAATCTTTAATCATAGCTTGGTAGCGCAATCCATTCACCGTAACATTATTCACCGTAACAAGTAAGGTTAATCACACCGCCAGCCCAAAAACCGCACCAAACAGTGACACGTTGAGGATGGAGGCTTTTCAACAATCATTCTTGGATTTTCTGAGCCCCAAAAGCGACATTTCTGCTTATTAACGTAGCCCCGAGGTGAAAATGGGCCTCATCACTGAAGATGATTTTTCGATGAAAATCCGGATCATTTTGATGCATTTGAAAGACCCAATATATATAAGGTGAATATACCATTTTTAGTAATGGCGTAGTTTTTACTTGTCAAATGTCAAAAGATGGCACCTTCAAAATTGACAGCTGCCCAAATAGCAGGCTATTCAAAATGAAAAATCTTATTGGAAAACCCTATATTATAAATAAACGTTCGAAAAAAGTCTTTACCAACCGAGCAGACCAGCAATGCACCCTTATATTAGATAAATGCAGCGGATTGCGCAGAAAGAATACATCAGGCATGAGATTTGGTGCAAGAAACTCAACGAAGGAGAATCTTGCCATGCGTGATGAAATTAAAAATTATTTTGTCAATGATGACATTCTTAGCTGGCATACAAATAGCGTGAATGTTGGACGAGCAAGTCCACAACGTTGTTAAAAATAAAATATACTAATGTTTTGTTTTAATATTTTTAAAAAAATTCAATAATTTTATTGTACATTCCAACAGCATTCAAAGTAAAAGTCATTTACATTTCATGTACAATGTAAAAAATCAAAATTAAAAATATAAATTTAAGGTTTAAAAAAATTTCATTTAAATAAATATTGCTTATTCGGAGGTCTCCTCTTCATATAGCACCGTAGTTAATTTTAAAATCGTCCGGAGTCTTTTTTTCTTTGATGGTTCTCGGCCAAGAAAGCAACAGCATAAATTCGCAAAATGATCTACCTCTGGATAAGTTGATTGTGTAGGTTGATCTTTTATTATGTCAATGACATCAGAAAGTTTGTCCTCAAAGTTTTTTATATTTTTTTTTTATTGGTTGTTTTTCCGCGGTGAGATGTGATGATCCGGGTTTTTTTTTATCGTCGTCCAAATTAGACAGGACGTGCTGGAAAAGCTCTTCATCGCTGTCTAATGACGATTCATCGGGCAGCATTTCGTCTGGCAAATTATTAACAATCAGTTCAAATCTCGAAACACACACGTATGTATTAAATAAATTTAAATTAATAAGCTTACCATCTTGTTTGGATATAAGGCCTTAAAAAACTCATCTCCTCGGCGAATTTAATTTTTTTTTTGTTTTGACCCTCGCTGAGCCACTTGGAATATTTTTTTCAGCTTTTATGGCCTTCGAAAATGAGTTTCTTAGTTGGCGCCATTTGGCCGTGCATTCTTCGGATGAAACTCCAACCGTTTTGGCAACCTGCTCCCACGCATTGGCGATGGCTAGCTTATTTTTGTAAAGCTTACAGCTTTTATCATATATAAAAATAAAATGCTTTACGCATTCTATTAATGTCGCCTCCATTATATAAATATTTTTTGGTAATACCTAAACCAAATTACAAACAAATTGATGACAAAATCAAAACAAAAATTAAACAACACAAATAAACAATTAGAAAAATACCTATCACAAATAAATTCTACGCCGTTCCAATTTAGACTAAACGTAAACATAAACGATAAACATAAACAAAACAATTTTGACAATTTTGGTTGAATTGTAGTTAACTTCATTCTTTTTGTTCATGAGGCAAAAGATAAAAGTTTATTAACTTTTTCCTTAAGGCAACCACCAACATAACGAGGTAAATTTTTTTTTTTTCTGAAAAAAAATTTCATACAAATCTGGAAGTCAAAACTAAAAAGTTTTTTCACTGTGAATGCTCTGATATAAATTTAGTACAAGTTTTGAATGTGTAACATCATACCTAATATAATATTCCACGGCCTATACCCCATGGTGGTGGTAAGTTAAATGACTCTATATAAAATTAAATTTAAACTAACTATTATTTTTACAATTTCAGCTAACAAATTATAGGAACAGAAGAAGCGTCTGATGTGCAATTAATTCAGATAAGTATAAATGGAAATTACATATACGATCAAACGATTCTTTGTGTGTTCTCTTTTAATTTTAGGTTAGAATCCTGGATGACAACATTACATTGGAATTTATAAATTGTAATGCAAAAATTTTACTGCTGTTGATCAATTGACCGCCGATGATGCAATAATCTCGAACACGACAACCGCAATACATACATATATGGTTTATGCTCCTTTTTCCAGAATTAAACAGTGTGTCATATATATAGTGTAGTATTTATAAATAATTTGGCTGAACTTTAGCTTTTGGCGGGTATTGATTTTTTCCTCATTTAAATTTTAAAAATCTAATATAATTTATAATCTAAATCGCTAATATTTTAAAATAAAATCTAAGAGAAAAGCACAATGCTTATTAACACATCAATATTTGAAAATACTATTACCAAAAACTAGTAGATTTCAAAGAGACGCCTCTTGTCGCAAATTTATGTCAACCAAATTAGTTGGGTGTCGAAATTATATTTCGAATAATACAGTGAGTCCCTACGTTATATTTAAAACCACAAAAACATAATTCTCTCTTTGAGTAAATTTACTCTCCAACTAATGCGAGATTGTTTTGAGCGAGGTAAAAAGTATTTATTCAGAAAAATTTTCGTGTGTTAAAGTAGGCGCTGGAATACACATTCAAACAAGATTAGCTCGATCTTTTGAGTCACGTGTTCGTGATGTCATACAATTCACCACGTGTTTATAAATAGAGAAAAACCGAATGAAACATTTTTTTTTTTTCAAGTTATTGTTTTTTTTATTTTTCATTTTTTTAATTGTTGTAATTTATAGGTCTCTTTTAATACTAGCATTGTGTGTCAGCCAAAGGAGATAAACATTTACTTATATGTCAAAGTGCATAAGAAAATGGTCCAATGTAAATAATTATTTATGTTAATTTATTATTATTTTACAGTAATTTTAGTTTTTTTAAGAATTTTAATTTGTCTGTCTGTAATCAGTTGATTTTTCGGCATTTTTTATAGACAAATATATTAATTGTTCATGGCAATCCCAATATTTTCGATTTGGTAAATCAGAAAAATACAGAGGCCAATCGCTCATAACATATCTTCTGAAAAAAAAGTAGAAATATCTTTCCCCCTCCCTGTAATTTTAGCTGAAGGCCCAAAGAGTTATACCAATGTACCACTCTGCAAAATGAGAACCCTCCATGAGTTCTTTATGTTGGTAGTTTGGTCTCCTACTGAAAAGTTGGTCTACATCAAATATCAAAAACCCATGGAGAAACCTCATTTGTGTGTGTATTATGCCCACACGAATATTTTTTTTAAGAATTTTAATTTGTCTGTCTGTAATCAGTTGATTTTTCGACATTTTTTATAGGCCATTTTCGGCATTGGGCCATCAGCCAAAATTACGGGGAGGGGGGAAGATATTTCTACTTTTTTTTCAGTAGATATGTTATGAGCGATTGGCCTCTGTATTTTTCTGATTTACCAAATCGAAAATATTGGGATTGCCATGAACAATTAATATATTTGTCTATAAAAAATGCCGAAAAATCAACTGAGTAATTTTAGTGGAAAAGCATTATATATTGGTTATATTATTGTAAAATCCACACTTCAAGCAACACATCAAGCATAACAAATCATTCGGCATATTATGAAATCGAGATGGATCAAACCTTTTTAATTACAATTTTATATATTATTGAATTTTGTGGTGGCTATTCAAAAAGATGTTTTGCGGAAGGAGAGAAAGTGCACATAGCAAAAAATGTTGGCATTCAAGAAATTAGTGGTGGTAATTTTAAAATCATAAGTGTTTGTTTACAATCGATGAACCCTAACAAACAACGTTGCAAACAAACGAACAGTTAGGCAAGGAGGCAAGTGCTAACACATAGGTGCAACACTTTTGTTTATAACTCAGTAGGTTGTATATTAAATTTTTATTCGGCGAAGAAATTGAAACTAATTTATACATTTTGTAGAACTTCCACTTAAAGAATATTAACGTCCACGGAGGTGAAACAAAACTGGGGAAAAGAAAGAAAGTGCTGATCAGATGTATGCTCCTCATATTCTTAGCGAAAATAATTGTTAACGAAAAACAAGTTATAAGTCGTTTACCGTTCCATCCCTTTCATTAGTGGACAAAGAAAATTTTGCAGTATTTGTTAACGGTAAAGTATATTCAACGTCAATATGTAATTGTCTTAAGCATACGAATTAATAACCTGGCTTCTTCTGTTAGGATGCCCCTGGTCTTCAGTGGCCCAATACACGTTTGAGAGATCGTCTAACGTTTTCCCACCACTTCAGCTGTACTTAAGAAGCCTTTTAATAAATAACGTGTTCTTATCAAATTTTAATACAAATTTTCATTAGAACCGGAGTTAACTATATTTTTTAAGGCCCACACGTAGAATTAAGTTTGAGCAAATCAATCGAGAATATTCAATCATCCCTAAGTCAATCAGGACATATTTGGATGTGCGAAAGGTGCAGGCACCAGTTGTTATGGTTTATTTACTTATTCGAAGAATAAATCTGATTGGAATTGGAAACTCGGAATGCACGTGATATCTAAAACCGACAATAAAAATTTTAAATATGGAAGGGATACAGCGAAACTCGCCTTCAAAAAATATTCTACTCATTCGACAGAAAATCAAATTATCTTAGGATTTGTGGTAAATCCTAATGCTGCCTTGGTTCGGCTGCAGTCCTGATTGCTACATTCCGAGTTAAAATAAATTGTTGGAAATCAAATGTTCGACTAGAGATGAAAATCTAAGTTTACTATAATTGATACCAAGGCTAAGCTACATTTTTGATTATAATAATAATAACCAATTGAAACAAAACCATCCTTACTTTGGTCAATTAATCTTATTGGGTTGCGCGTCTGCAGATTTTGTAATCTACTCGAAAAAAAGTGATGAAATTTTGACAATCATTGTGTCAATTAATCAACAATTTGTGCTGAAAATAGTGATGGCGTTGAAACAAGTCTATTTCGAAAAAATGTTGCCTTTTTCTGTCATAATAATAATTTTAGTATTTAAAACATGGCTACCTATTAAGGTAGGCCCTTACCAAGTTGAAATAATGAAATATTTATTTGAATTATGTGACATTTATAATACATATCGTCGTCTTAGGACTAGAGTACGCTAACCATCAAATTAACATTTTCCGGATTTTGATGGTTTCTTAGGTTTCAAACAATTATCCTTTGTCTGCGCTCATTTACGTTTTAATCAGAATCCGCGTTCCTGAGGAAACTGGTTCTGTGTTTACCGCTATCCACCATTTTCAATACTTTATTTAATTAATGCAAACTTTAATTTCCATTTTTCTCAAATTAGTGATTTTGCCGCTTGGCGTACTCTAGTTCTGAGACGACGATATATAAACTTAAATGCAACTAGGAATTTAGAAAATTTCACCATTTAAAACATTTTTAACAAATTCGTTGCATCTTGCTTTATTATTTATTTATGAATGGAATAAAAGCTGAATTCAAGTTAATCTAAAATTTATTTTTATTAAATATAGGAGTACTTAAATTAACTAAGCTACATATATATCGTCGACTACCGGAAACAAACAGTGGCCGATTCTTTTATTCATAATTTTATAAATTTTTATTCGCTGAATAGCTCTTTCAACATGAACTCGAGTAGTGGCTATAGCGATGTTGGTGACTGATTCGCTTCTATCGAATTGATTTTTGGAATCGTTAAATATGCAAAACTTTTGTCGACCATTATCACATGGTTGTGTTGAAAAAATTCGATCAAGTTTTCTTAGTTAAATATGTATTTGTCTGTTATTTTCCCATATATCCTTTGCTAAATGTACATAAGTTGTTCATCCAGCCGGACTAACAGCAACTAAAAATTTTATGGTGTTCGTTCAATTGTAGTGCGAATATGTAACCACCTTACATTTAAGGCAATTGGACAGACCAATTGGTTTGGCTGATCTCAACTTCTGTGCTATCTACTACAGCACGAACGCCCGCAAAAGCAGAGATACAATCAATAAATTAATGATCTTAATCCCGCTCTCATAAAGGTAACATTTTTCTGAAATATTTGATACAAGTTGAAACCGCAATTCCAAACAATACCGACATCACCAAGAAATCGAAATTTTGTTTCTATTTTATCAGCACTAGCAGGATCTTGAATTTAGCCGAAAAATGTGTTTTAAAAATTCGGTTGTAATTCTGTGGTTTTAGTGTCACTTAATGAAGTCATAATACTTTGCTGAGACCCCGATGTTATTAGGTTATCAAATGTTAATTTAGAAATTCTTTCGATATCTTTGGCGATGACTGATTCAAAAACAATACTAGCTTGAACTGCAATATCAGCAGTTTGAGTTGGGTTGGGTACACCATCCCAAAATCAAATTCCCAATTACAAAATCCTAAAATCAAAATCCCAATTTATAAAATCCCCCCAAATAAAAATGTAAGAATTATTTTAGAAATTTATTATGACTTTTGAAATGACAATAAAGTAATTATATTAAAAATCATAAAAAATTTCGAAAACAATTCTAACATAATAATTTAAAAAAATTAATTCAATAAATGTAAACCGGTCATTTTGACCGGTTGGTAGTTCTAGTGTTAATAAAGGAAGTATGTACACATATTATTTGTCATCTAAGCTAAATGGTTTTCTAAATTTGTATTTAAACTCGAACTTAGTTAAAAATAAATCAGAATAAACTTATACATCAAAACGTTTGGTTATCAGTCTAGTTAAACATCACCAACAGTAATCTAACTGTAGCTCTCCCACTAATTAAACTCCACCAGTGGTAATTTTATTTGTTGGTACGTCAATCCATCAAATTTTTAGTCTTACAAACTAAACTTTATAATCTTTTCGAAATTAACAGTGATGAATATGTCAATGTGAATATCGCACAGTCTTTTTAAAGCTTATTAAAGTATGAGGGTCATATGAAATAAATATTATCTAAAATACGATATATAGTATGTCAACATTTCTGATTCATCAACCATTAATAAACCATCAAGTATAATATCATGTATCCCTCCCATTATTAAATTATGTTCGGCCCTAAGATTTTTGCGAGCGGGATCTATCAACAGAATATCGGGGGCGACTTCAACATTAGTATGGCGCAACCTACCTTTCTCTTGCTATCAAAGAAGTAGCAGAGCTAAGTGAAAATTGTGTGAGTGGCAAGTGGATACAATTTTAAAAGTTTGAATGCAAATTATCATTCATGACAAAATGCCACTTTTCTGGTGTTATAACATGGGTCGATCGCACTCATATCAAAATCATAGCACCGAACATATAGGAACGCCACTTGTATTATAAGAGAAAAGACTATCACAGGTTAAATGTAATGAGAGTAAGTAATATCCATATAATAAGTATAATATTCCTGTAAGTAAATTTTATCTAAATTTTATAGATCTGACCGCAACCTATTCTAAGACGCATAGATTCGATACATCCCAGAGCGAATGATACACGGAAAAAAATGAGCTTGTTATCACAAAGAAAAAGTTTTCTTTTTTTAATAAAAAAATATTTTTCTTTATTTAAAAGCCTAATTTCTTACTTCACACTTATTTTTCTAGCTTATAAACATTGTTTCTTACAACGAGAAATGTTTCTTAATCCAAAAAACTATATAAATTTTAAATAATATAAAATAATTTCTTACTTTAATCTTTGCAATAATTTCTTACCTATACCACACAAAAGTTTGATTGAATAAAAAAAAAAAATGTAAATAACACAAAAACAGATTAAATCAAGAAATGTAACCCTTTCTCAAACTTTTTCATAAATTTTCTTGAATAACCACAACAAAACATTTCTTAATTAATAAAAAATGAATTTCTCTATCCTAGAATCTTGTCAAATCTGTGGCCAAACAATATTATCTTGATTTAAGAAAACATTTTATAGAAACAATTCAAACTATTTCTTTAATCAAGCATCAATTTAGATTAATGTATTTATACTGAAATGAATGCTACAACTACATATGCATTTATCGGTTTTGATTTAAATTAAATTAGATCGATATATAACTTACTAACTCTTCTGGCCGGAGAAGAAT
The DNA here is from genome assembly GCA_958295665.1 of Tipula vernalis. Classification (NCBI taxonomy): domain Eukaryota; kingdom Metazoa; phylum Arthropoda; class Insecta; order Diptera; family Tipulidae; genus Tipula; species Tipula vernalis. The sequence continues at coordinate 287,465,852 of OY282560.1, forward strand.
ATAATTTTACTCGATGCCCCAATGCCTAAATGGTTATGTATAATTTCTCGTGTGCGTTAAAAAGGACAAAAATAGATTACGTCCAGCATATCTCATTTGATTAAAAGCTTTTACAATTTAATTCATAAAAGAAAACCGCGATCTGCATATAACGTCACTTGAACATTGAAGTCTTGCAGGTACTTATGTGCAAAATTTACTTGCAAAACTAATTATGATTTTCACAAAAAACACATTAACCCCCATCTAGTAGGATAAATCTTTTAAATTAAATTGGGCCATCATTGTCCACCCAATCAAATTATACAACATATGTATATATTTAATTGGTTTCGATGATTAGAAATTGAACGATTATAGCTTTTCATTCACGAATCAAATTATATCGATATTTGACTACAGGTCAGAAAACTATATAATGTCACACTCAAGATTGTGTGTTGAACCAATTATGGTATTTCATATACAATAAAAAATTATAATATCGTTTTGTACACGAAAAATATGTTTTAAAAACAGGCGCCAAATCTGATTAGACGAAGGCATCATATAGGAACGGATTTGACACATTTTGAAGGCGCAGGTATATTTCTTTTTCTGTTTATTACTAAAAACGAAGACTTGTTTATTACCATATTGTTCTGATGGTTATACTAAAAGTCCCTTTTAACGCCTGTAATACATTTTACATAAACATTTTGACAGAGTATTTTTTCAAAACATTCTTTACCGGTATATAAATTTTGGTCCCAAATTTCCTCACTGCCTCATGAGAATTTTGTATACGTACAAGGAGTATAAGATACATTTTGTTATTGTGTTCTGTCATTTTCGTTGTTTGTATTAGTGTATCGTTTTGTGACGGTAAGTATCAAAAATAAGCCAATCGGTTGAAATCGGGAAAATTTTTTGATGCTTATGCTCACGTGTGAGAATATTTCACTTGCTATGAAGCAGGAGAATTAACAATACTGTGTTGTTCGTTGTAAGTATTTTTTGAATATTCTACTTTTAGTAAAGTTCAATTATTGTATAATAAAAAAATGTATTTCTTTAGTTTTAACTTAACATGTTTGTGTATTAATTTTTTAGGTTTCGTGTTGCAAAAACAGATTAATTTTTTATTAAAAACTTAATTAAATCAATCAAATATTGTGTAAGTACAGTTTAAATTATGTAAAGGTTACTAAAAATACTTACACTCAAATACATTCAAAATACATAATGTAAACTGTACTTTCACAATATTTGATTGATTTAATTCATTTTAATATTTAAGCATCAAAAAATTCTGTTGAAAATTTGATAAATTTAAACAATTCGAGAACGCAAATTTTTTTAAAAAACTGTATTTGAAATTGATAATGATGTTTTACGAAATCTTTTATGCCTTTTATATTTTTTTTAATATAATATCCAAGATAAAAAGAGGTAGATAAAATTATAAGTACATAACGTAAAACATTTGAATTTTTAAATGTTTTTGTTAATTGTTCTTGTTTACCAACAAAATATAATATTTTGAACATACATATGTACCTATTATTAAAAATCTATTTTCTTATTCCTTTATTTTCTGTTTATCTTGCTAACTACTACATGCATTTTATACATTCTCCCAATGCCATATGGAACGTAAACAAAATCATATGGGATTTTCAAATGCATTATTTTACATCGTCTTTATTATCAATTTAAAAGAAAATTTTTGTTTATAAATATAAATAATTTGAAATTAAATATATCGAATTGCAGGTTGTACACAATTATAATTGAAATTAATAAAATTTTAATACCCAATTTTGCGTTTTAGTCAATTGATTTTTTTTTCAAACATCGTCATCTTCGTGTCCCTTTAAAAATTTCATTCGTATACTAAACCCTAATCTCAACAAAGAACACAAAATAACTATACGAAAAACTAAAAAGAGCATGAAGAGCATGAATAATAAAAGAGCATTCGAACACACACATAATAACTAATACCATTACGATCCGGTAATTCTCGCCTCACCGACTCATGAGACGACCAAAATTTATGTCATAAATTTTGGTCGTCTCATGAGTCGGTGAGGCGAGAATTACCGGATCGTAATGGTATTAGTTATTGTGTGTGTGTGTTCGAATGCTCTTTAACTATTCATGCTCTTCATGCTCTTTTTTGTTTTTCGTATAGTTATTTTGAGCGTGTTTTTTTATTAGCTCCGGATAGCTGCTATCCGGAGCAGCTAATTTTCTGTTATAAAACTTATGTTTGACAAGCTATTTATACATATAAATAATTTATTTAAAATTAATCTATAATTTTTAATTCAACTTTTTAACTAAAAACCTATAAAAAAATATTTAGCTCTACCTATTTATCTGGAGCTGCTATCCGGAGCTGCTATCCGGAGCAAAGGGAAATTTGAAATATTTTTGAGTTTTGTACAACCCTAATTGTGGCAAACTTCATTTTGGTTTAAAAATTTTGATAGATGTCAAATTCAAATGTAATATGGTTGTATGACATTTCTTCCAAATAAAAAATCATCGGGAGATTGATGAGGAATACGTTAAAGTAGAAGCTGCAAAAATATTTTTAAAAGCTGGAAAGCAAAACGATAATCGAAATGCATCATTGTCGGAAGGTGACGAAGATGAAGATAAATAATATTTTGATGAAATGCATCATTGTCGGAAGTTGACGAAGATGAAGATAAATAATATTTTGATGAAATGGACAGGCCTGGTACAAAAGTCAAATCGATTCAAAACAAAAAGTTACTGTACGTATTCTACGTATATGTGAAGACACAGCTTAATATCACATAAATTTGAACCCCAATTCGGCATATTATGATCCAAAACACGTTCTATGAGGGATATTACTGATCCAAAATCACATCCTATTCTCGAATTCCACATCCGTTTTCCACATGCGGACATCTGTCAAAATGCATCAAAACGTTTGGAAATTTTAATTCGTACATAAAACACTTGATACATGGCCATTTTCCTATATGGAGAATTTCTTCCACCTGCCCATTCGGAAATATTCCCTTAGTACCAAAAAAAATCAATTTTTATGAATTTTGACTGATGTCCACATGTGGAAAATGGATGTAGAATTCGAGAATAGGATGTGATTTTAGATCAGTAATATCCCTCATAGAACATGTTTTGGATCATAATATGCCGAATTGGGGTTCAAATTTATGTGATATTAAGCTGTGTCTTCACATATACGTAGAATACGTACAGTAACTTTTTGTTTTGAATCGATTTGACTTTTGTACCAGGCATGTCCATTTCATCAAAATATTATTTGGCTAGCATTGGTTTTAGCTGTCTCAGTCAAAGTGGCGCCATTTATTTCTGGATGGGGAAATATTAATAACTAAAAATCGCTGTTTATTTAATTTAAAAAAAATTAAATCTTCCTTTTCCAAAATTTGCAAACATAATACACAATTGAATAAATATTAGTAAATTTTATTTCATTTCTATTTTAATTTAAAAAAAAATTAAATCTTCCTTTTCCAAAATTTACCACCGTCGCCTGTCAAGTGAGACAGCTAAAACCAATCCGTGCCCCTCAACAATCACCCGATGATTTTTAGATAGTTTTATTCCGATTTTTTATTCGGAAGAAATGTCATACAACTGCATGAAGTTAGGTAAAATTTTATTTTTTGTTTAATAGCGACACATGTGTATAATAGCAAAACTTTCAATACAAATTTCCCTTGTGCTCCCGATAGCTTGCTATCCGGAGCCAATAAAAAAACACGCTATTTGTGTTCTTGTTGAGATTAGGGTTTCGTATACGAATGAAATTTTTAAAGGGACACGAAGATGACGATGTTTGAAAAAAAAATCAATTGAATAAATTGCAAAATTGTGTATTAAAATTTTATTAATTTCAATTAAAATTGTGTACAACCTGCAATTCGATATATTTAATTTCAAATTAATTATATTTATAAAAAAAAAATTTCGTTTAAATTGATAATAAAGACGATGTAAAATAATGAATTTGAAAATCCCATATGATTTTGTTTACGTTCCATATGGGATTGGAAAAATGTATAAAATGAATGTACCTAGTAGTTAGCAAGATAAACAGAAAATAAAGGAATAAGAAAAAAGAGTTTTAATACATATGTATGTGACGCTGTACGTAAAAAAGGTTTCGTAAAACATCATTATCAATTTCAAATACAGCTTGTTAAAACAAATAGCGATTACTCTCGATTTGTTTAAATTTATCAAATTTTCAACAGAATTTTTTGATGGCTTTAATATTAAAATGAATTAAATCAATCAAATATTGTGAAAGTACAGTTTACAATATGTATTTTGAATGTATTTCAGTGTAAGTATTTTTTAGTAACCTTTACATAATGTAAACTGTATACTTACACAATATTTGATTGATTTAATTAAGTTTTTAATAAAAAATTAATCTGCTTTTGCAACACGAAATCTAAAAAATTAATAAACAAACATGTTAAGTTAAAACTAAAGAAATACATTTTTTTATTATACAATAAAAGAACTTTACTAAAAGTAGAATATTCAAAAAATATTTACAACGAACAACACAGTATTGTTAATTCTCCTGCTTCATAGCAAGTGAAATATTCTCACACGTGAGCATAAGCATCAAAATTTTTTCCCGATTTCAACTGATTTCAACCGATTGGCTTATTTTTGATACTTACCATCACAAAACGATACACTAAAACAAACAACGAAAATGACAGAACACAATAACAAAATGTATCTTATACCCCTTGTACGTATACAAAATTCTCATGAGGCAATGAGGAAATTTGGGACCAAAATTTATATACTGGAACCTTTAAATTGTTAGCAATGAATTACCAAAATTGTCATTATATATTTATTAGTTTTAATAGTTTTTTAATTATGTTCCAGTATATAAATTTTGGTCCCAAATTTCCTCACTGCCTCATGAGAATTTTGTATACGTACAAGGAGTATAAGATACATTTTGTTATTGTGTTCTGTCATTTTCGTTGTTTGTATTAGTGTATTGTTTTGTGACGGTAAGTATCAAAAATAAGCCAATCGGTTGAAATCTGTTGAAATCGCGAAATTTTTTTGATGCTTATGCTCACGTGTGAGAATATTTCACTTGCTATGAAGCAGGAGAATTAACAATACATACTGTGTTGTTCGTTGTAAATATTTTTTGAATATTCTACTTTTAGTAAAGTTCTATTATTGTATAATAAAAAAATGTATTTCTTTTGTTTTAACTTAACATGTTTGTTTATTAATTTTTTAGATTTCGTGTTGCAAAAGCAAATTAATTTTTTATTAAAAACTTAATTAAATCAATCAAATATTGTGTAAGTACAGTGTACATTATGTAAAGGTTACTAAAAAATACTTACTGAAATACATTCAAAACACATAATGTAAACTGTACTTTCACAATATTTGATTGATTTAATTCATTTTAATATTAAAGCCATCAAAAAATTCTATTGAAAATTTGATAAATTTAAACAAATCGAGAGTAATCGCAATTTGTTTTAACAAGCTGTATTTGAAAATGATAATGATGTTTTACGAAACCTTTTTTAGTACAGCGTCACATACATATACGTACCTATTATTAAAACTCTTTTTTCTTATTCCTTTATTTTCTGTTTATCTTGCTAACAACTACATGCATTTTGTACATTTTTCCAATGCCATATGGAACGTAAACAAAATCATATAGGATTTTCAAATTCATTATTTTACATCGTCTTTATTATCAATTTAAACGAATTTTTTTTTTTTATAATTATAAATAATTTGAAATTAAATATATTGAATTGCAGGTTGTACACAATTTTAATTGAAATTAATAAAGTTTTAATACACAATTTTGCGTTTTAGTCAATTGATTTTTTTTTCAAACATCGTCATCTTCGTGTCCCTTTAAAAATTTCATTCGTATACGAAACCCTAATCTCAACAAAGAACACAAAATAACTACATATACGAAAAACTAAAAAGAGCATGAAGAGCATGAATAGTTAAAGAGCATTCGAACACACACACAATAACTAATACCATTACGATCCGGTAATTCTCGCCTCACCGACTCATGAGACGACCAAAATTTATGTCCAGGACAGCGATTTTGGTCGCAATTTGAGGATTGAGTTGAGTATTACCGGAAGGCAAAAGTATTGGTAAATTGTATTGGTGTCCAAAGAATAGAGAAAAACAGAGAATAAACATTTGAAATATAAAAAAAAAAATTCAGTGTCATCTCATGCGTACGAAAGGTTGTACATATTTTTATTTCCAGTAATTTTTTGCAAAATTTAAAACTAATAAAATTGTTACTTGAATAATGATTTAAAGATAAATAAATATTAATTAAAAAAGGCAAATAAGTCAGAAAAATATTTATAAACTATAATTTTATTAATAATTTTAAGTTAGAAAAATTACACGACGTACATCAACCCTTTCTTGCGCTTAGATCAACACTAAAAGTTAAAATCACTAATTTTATTCTTATATTTTTCACATTATCCCTCTTATCCGATGTTAAACAAAAAAACCTTATGCCATGTTATATTAAACAAAAAACTAAAAAATACGCACATTTGACAGTGTCTAATGGGCGTTTTTTTAAGTTTTTTGTTTAACATGATGCAAATAAGAGAGATAAAATGACACGAAAAAGAGGGATATAAAATATAATGTGGAAAAAAAAGAAGTAAATTTGTTATTTTGGCTTAGTGTCAATTCAAGCACAGGAAAGGGTTGATGTACGTCGTGTGATTTTTCATCATTTTAAATTATTAATAAAATTATAGTTTATCAATATTTATCTGACTTATTTTCCATTTTTAGTTAATATTTATTTATCTTTAAATCATTATTTAATTAACAATTTTATTAGTTTTAAATTTTGCAGAAAATTACTGGAAATAAAGATATGTACAACATTCCTTTCGTGCGCATGAGATAACACTGAATTGTTTTTTTTTGATTTTTCAAATGTTTATTCTCACATAACTCAAAAAAAAAAAAAAGTTAAAAATATTATGAATGTGGTCGACGAAGAATGTAAAAATTAAAAACCATTTATTTATGCTGCTTTTTTTTTATATTGAAGATCACCACGAGCAATTGATTGCGTACATTGTTTTGGATTTTTGGTAACGAAGTAAAATGAATGTCTCGTTTACAACAACAATAGATAGAAAAACACGAATTCCTCATGTTAAAAGGTAGGGAAAAATAACTCAAGGCGAGCGGAAGCAACAAAAAAGTTGAACCGATTTCACCCGCTTAGCTTATTTTTGATACTTACCATCATGAGAAAACACACTAATACAATAAAAATGTTTGACGGCACACAATAGCATAATGTATATTATACGCCGTGTACATATACAAAATTCTCAATCCTCAATCCTCATTTTGCGACCAAAATCGATACCCAGGTGTTTATTCTGTAGGTAGAAAACATGTGTTTATAAAATTTTGTTATTTAAAATTCTCGCATATGTCATTTGAATTAAATAGTTTTTACATTTTGATTTATTGAAGATAAATTGATGTATATAACGTACCTGAGTAATGAGGTTTTTCCAGATGAGAATTTTCACAATCGAAACATATAACTCAAAATCAAATAAAAATTTAGCATCATCTTCCACCCCATATACAACATTTATACATTACATATATTAAATTATTTCAATGAATCAAAATTCATGGAAAAGAAATTGACGAACATAGTATCTGCATAACCTTATATAGTTTCGAGAGAATTGCGTTTAAAGTTTTTCCAGACTATGATTATCACAAGAAACACATTAACTCAAAGACGAACAAAGATTCTTGAAATTAATATACCTATCATCTCTCACCCTGAAATGAACTAATGCCTATATGAAATATTGCTCAGAATGTACATATTGTCCTGTCGAAACGGAACTTTAAAGAGTAGGATGTGATTTGAGTTGATCTTATAAGTTCAATTAATCTTAAAATGCAGTTTACTGATAGTCAGATCTCATATGGTGGATTATAATTTCGTTTTTCATTATATCTATCTGAGCATATAATAATTTTCAATAAATTAAAAGGAATTTTCAATGAAACTACGATTAAAACATATTTTATTCTTTTTTTTAAATGCGGATATTACAACTCCCACCGCATTTCATCGCGGATTCCACATATAATCTTATAAACCTGATAAATTCGAGTAAAAATTAAACTACATATCGGAAAGGTGCATTGCGAGATCTAGAATACTAAATGAATAATTAATTATTGGCGATTAAATGCGTTTTTTGCGCGAAAGAATTTTCCAACGGATAATTAACCAAGCTCTTGTTAGGAACGATAAACAGTTTGTTTGATTTAAGAAATGATAAATTCTTAAGTTAATATAGCTGCAAGAAAAATATTTATTCTATTATGCCAGTAATTTTATTGTTTTAAGAAATATTTTTCTTGTTTTAAAATATTTTTCTTAAAATGATAGAATATTCTTAATAGAAGAATTTAATTCACAATTGAAATCTAAATTGTTAATGAAAACAAGAAAGCTAATTACTTAGTTTGAGAAATACATTTCTTTCAAACAAATTTTAACGTTGAGGTATCATTCCCTTACATATTTATCATTGTCGTATGAAATTTCAAACAGTGAAGACGTATGTATCTATATGTCCGTAAAGGTTTAGTTATTTTAATTTATAAAATCGTGTGGTGTACTTGTGTTTTGTGTGATAAATAAATACAAACAATTAATAAAAAAAACGTATACATATAGTGTTAAATTTTTATTTTAGTTTGCCGGTTGCATGTTACGCACACAAAATTTCTGTAAAAAGTTTAGTTAAATTACAAAAAGACTATTTTGAATATATAAAAATAATTTGTGAAGTGGTTTGAGGTAAGTAATATTTAAAAGTAAATAATAGTCCTTTTATATAGGTTTTTGAACGTATGTATATTAAGTAAATAGTACATTGTGTCATTAGGATTAAAAGTGATACTTTGTTTGACGAGCAATTATATTTGCATGCGAGGCGAAGCGCAGCGTAGCCGAGCAAAAGCAAATATTTGCGAGTCAAACAAAGTCACTTTTAATCCGAATAACACATACTATTTTTTCTTCAACGAAGAAATGCTTATTATAAACTAATTATACAAGTAAGTACAAATTATGTAATTAAAATTTCAAAATTGAAAGTAATTTTGTTGAAATATTTTGTGAAACTAAGGAGATCATGACTTTTGTTTGGTTTGACTATTGTAAGTGTCAAACTGCCAAGCTATAATTATAATATTTTTCTTGCGAACAAAATGTTTGAATCAGAAGATTTATCAAATTTACCTCCGGATGTGGTTCAAACAGCAAAGGAAATTGTATTAAACCTATTGCCATCAAAATCACGTAAGATTTACGAGTGCGCATATAACCGATTTTTGAAGTGGTGTACTAAAAAAATGTGCAATCTGGATTATATTCAGAAAGCGTTCTATTGGCATACTTTGCCAATTTGTCTACGAAGATGAAAAGTTCGACTCTTTGGGAGCAAAATTTAAAAACAAGTCGATTTGTGCTTTATCGAGAACCCTCGAAATTCATTGCGTACACTAATTATAAGTACAAAATAGAAGGCCTTTAAAATTTCAAGATTGAACATTTTATTGAAATATTTTGTATAGTTAAGGAGGCCTTGACTTTTTTTTTTGTTTGTGTATCTTACCAAGTTATGACGTCTCATTTACTTTTAATATTGAAAATAGTGTTAAAAGAGCATTTACACCTAGGATTAAAAGTTCAGCCTAGCAACACTTACATTTTTTTTAATCGTAACAAAAAGGCCAACTTTAATGCCCAATAATAGTATTAAAACAAGCTACTTTTAAGACGTTTGGAGAAAAAAGTACATTTTTGGATCTCCTTTCTTCTTATAGAAAAATGACTGATGATAATCAATTTTCAAACAGCACGAGTTCAGCATTTGTTTTCAATACATTGGTATGTACCTTTTAAGGTTTATTTATCGCTTACCATATTTTATTACCATATTTCTTTAAACGATAGTGATATTAAATTAAGTTAATATTATTATGATAAATTGTTAATGTGATAAAGTTGTGCTTATTGAAGTTTAAATTATTTCCCGTTTAAAATTGTGTTTAATTAAAATATTTTGGTTTATTGTCATTTTTGTGCTGCCAGTTTTGATTTGTAATAATAAGATTAAAGTTTAAATCTATGTTGTCCGAGAAAGAAATTCACATTAAGTTTTATGACCAGAACATTTTAATAAAACATGTTATTTATACGGGTGTACTATGAAATTCCGGGTTTCCAAATCACGAATTAAAAATCCCTATTTCCAAAATCCCGGTCTTTAAAATCCCAGTTTCAAAATCCTGGTTTTGAAAGATATATTTTTTTTTTAAATTCTGGTGAAGGAAAATGTTAATTTTTAAACGGGATTCCATAGTACACTCGTAAAATAAAAATAATACAATTAATTCATTCTTGAATGCAAATATCCATTTGTAAAAAATGTATTGCATTTTTTATTCGATCGCATGCCGAACTACCAGGCCTAACAATATTTAACATTGTTAACTATTCAATTTTAGAGAGACCGTTTACATCAAATTTTGTAAAAATTAAAAAGCCAGATTAAGGGAAGATGGAAGTAATTACTTTTTTTATTTGACAGATTCTTGAACAATTTCTTCAACGTACTAAGGGTGCTAAAATTTTAAAATTTTTTATTGAGGCTAATCCACCACACCTGACTGAACACACCAGATTGCTGCTGATTTCATCGATTGTGGATGAACTTATAGAGACTCCTGTGTCGAGTTATGTTTTTGAGAATATCTCAAAAGATATAGAGATTTTTTTCCCTGGCGAAAAAAAGGTAAAAAAAGTGATTTAATGAAAATGTGTTTGATTGTTTAAATTTCAATTACTTTTATCTTTCAGGAACTGTATTAGAAACTCGTGCTTAATTAAATATTTAAATCAAATTTATGTTCAATTTAAAATTTTTAGTAATAAATGAAACTAATATTTTATGTATAGTAATAAATAATTATTTTATTAAATAAGCTACTTCGTTCGTTTACAACTACTTATTTTTTTTTTCACTCCCAAATGGAGTTAGAACTTAAAATATTTAAAGCAAATATATCTTTTATTTTGAAGTGATTAAAGTAACTGATATTTTATGTAGTAATTATTATACATAAAATTATTATATTATAATAATTTTATATAAACACATAACTTCAAAATATATTGCAATTTTAATAAAATACTATTATAATAGTATCTTATTAAAATAATAATTATGGTTTGAAGTGTATTAAATTTATTTTCATTTTATGTAACTACATACATATACATATGTATAAGAATTCACAAATATGTACAATAAATGTATTTTAAATAATATTTTATAAGAATAAATTAAAATTTTATTATAACTAAATTATTGTAAAATGTTTTTATTTATTTTCACTACCAAAATCCATTTTCAGAACGGCATTCAGAAGGCAAGAAAAAGTCTTAGTGAACAAGAAAAATGTTTTCTTTTATGAAGAAACGAATAGAGTCCTAAAAGAAAAAAAACAGATGGTTATGAGAAAAAAGCAGTATAGGATAAATAAAATGTTTCTCACGTGAAGAAAAATAAAAACTTTCTGTAAGGAAATATGTTCTTGACCTCAGAAAAAGAAAATTGCACCAATAAATTGTTTTCTGGTTTTAATCAAAAACTTTTCTTACCCTAAGAATTTTTCACTTAAGCAAAGAAATTCGGTTTCATAATTATGTATTAATATATTCTACTTCTAAGAAACAATTACTTAATCTAAGACATTCGTTTTCTCTTTTATATATTAATATATTCTTACTGTCAGAAAAAAAACGTTTAAATGAAGAAAACTGTTTTCTCAGTTTGATATTATGTTTCTCAATACAAGAATCCTTCCAGGTCAAATCAAGAATTTGTAATTATAAATGCAGAAATCAATACAAGCCTTTTACAAAATAGTTTTTCAAAATAAAATTATATTTCTTGCATTAAGGTATACAATTTCTTGCATGAAAAAATACAATTTCTTATAACAAAAAATTAATGATTATTTTGATTTTTAAATTTACATATCAAACCAAGAAATCAATAGTTTAACTTGTAAAATAAATTTCTTAGCTGAGAATCAAGTGCTGGATTTTCTTGATTCATTCTATTTTTTCTTTATAGAAATGAGTATTTTTTTCTGTGTAGTAGTGGAAAGTGGATGGTGTCAGCCCACCTCAAAATGGCCGACACTCCAATATATAAATACGGAACCGTTTATGTGTTGTAAGTATATATATATATATATATGTATATATATATATATATATATATATATATATATATATATATATATATATATATATATATATATATATATATATATATATATATATATATATATATATATATCGTTAGGTGGCAGGACATGTAATAGTTAACTTTTAACTCAAACTTTAAATGAGATTTCTCCAAATTTTGGTTATTGTAGATATACTCTTAAACTCTTATCCTAACCCCAGTCTTCTCTTAAATAATTCCCCAACCGAACAACTCACTTATTCCCATCGCAAGCTACCTGTACCCTAACGCAACTTTAGCTCAACTTAGGTCGAATCAAATTCCAACCCTCTACTCAACTCGACGCTGAATTGCCAAACCAACCCTAAAATCAACTCGACTGAAAAGCTACATGTGTGCATAAATTCAACTCAAATCAACTCAATCTAATTGTCCACGAAACCCTAAACTCGACCGTAAATGAATCCCCAATCGAACCCCTCACTACAATGCAACCAAACTTCAACTCAAATCCGATTCAAGCCCAACTCGATCTCAACTCAACCCAACCCCAAACTCAACCATAACTCAACCCCAAATAAACCTTTATCTCAACCTCAAATTAACCCTCAGCTCAAGCCAAACTCAACGTTCAAGTCAAACTCAAAGTCAACACGTGACCACCGACTCAACCCCCAAATAAATCCGTAACTGAACTTCAGCCCAACACTACTCGACAATTCAACCCTCAATGCAACCCTCAACTTAACAACTAGCTCAATCCTCAAATCAACAAGATCTGAAAAAGGAGATGAGTACAAGCGTACATGTATTCAACTTCTAACTCAATATCAATTTACGACTCGATGTGCCTTTTACATGAACTCAACTCAAAATAACTCAAGCTTACTATCAACTCAACCCTAAACACAAATAAATTCCAACTTAAGCGCAGACTCTTACTCAACTCAAACTCAAATCAAATCCACTTCAACTCAACTCCACTCACAAATGGAACCCAACTTAACCGAAAACTAGATGCCCAACTCAATCCTTAACCAATTATTTTCGATTATTTTATATAATAAATTATCTGGTATACATGCTGCTACCCGGCAGATGATGTTGCATCTGGTCATTGACATTTGATTGGCATTTCTTTAAATGCGGCTTTTACTAATGCTATTTACCATTATACAATCATACCACCACAATCATATCATAATGGCAACATACGATCATACAATCTCTAGATTATACCATCGTAGAATCATATGATCTTATCATCGTACTACCATAACATAAAACCATCATGCCATCATACCGCCATAACATCATATCATGTCGTACCATCAGCATCATGACACCATACCATTCATGACACCATACCAGCATAACATCATACCATCATACAACCACACCATCAACCATACCATCATTCTATCAAACCATGATATCATGATACTATCATATAATCATATCATCATATCATCATACCATCATACCATCAACGATCATACCATCATAACATCATACCGTCTTACCGCCATACCATCATACCAACAAACCGTCATACTTTAATTCCGTCGTAACATCATACTGTAATACCTTCATACCATAATACCATTATCACCATCACCGTCAATATCACCGTCACTATTACCATCACCATTATTGTCACCATCAACATCATCATCAATATCACCGTTAAAAGAATTATGATACACTATTAATATCGAAAAATTAACGCAATTAGTGAATTTTTAGAAATTCCTCCATAGTAACATTTGACCTGATTATCATCCCTCAAAAAGGTGGTGGATGTATGAGTTATTAAGAGTGACCTTTCTTAGGCCTTTAGTAATATTTGTGTAAAGTTTGGTTCAAATCGGTCAAGACGTGTGGATATGTGTAAATATCATACAAACTTAAAACGGAATTAAACTTCGACTCAACACGTAAATCGACCCCTAATTTAATCTCCAACTCAATCCCAAACTCAATGTTCAACTCAATCTTCAAACAGCAGCATATATAAAAAATTGGTAAATATTTATTCAACAATGTGGTTTTGGGTCAGTTCGTATGGCAGATACCCGACGCTCTTGATGTACAGGTTTCAAAATCTTTTCAAATATCTGCCTTGACCATAGAAACAGATTGACAAAAAAATTCAAAATCGGATAAGCAGTTCTCGAGATACCATGCGCACAAACATTCAGATGTCCAGACATCCAGACAGACGGACAGAAATTTTCGTAAAAATCACGCTCTAAATTACATATTGGATTAATTATTTTCCAATCATTACAAATTTTAACAAATAAATATAAAAGTTAAATATGCAATATTTCCATCTGATTTCTGAGTTCAAAAATTTTATCTTATGTTACGTTAGGTTTTTTTGGTGGTTTGGCGTATATTAGAGGGGAAGGACTAAAGTTGCGTAGATTAATCTACCAGCTCCGTAACCTTCCAGCAGGCTGCACATTACGTGAGCTGTTCTGGTCTTGTCATTAGGCAGCTGCGTGATGGGTACAATTGTGTAAGGGGTAACCTGTGCAATTCGCAAGTGTACAATTCGCAAGTGTACGTGCTGCCTCCTCGTGGAAACCACTGGTAACTAAGGCCATTTGGCACAGGCTAAAGTACGGCGCTAAAGGAGAAAACCTTGACAAAAAACCCTAATCTAAGGTGGAACAGCATATGCCGAAAGATGAATGGCTGATAGGTTAATCAGCCCAAAATATGCGGACTCTGGATACCAGGCACCCTCCAGTTTTATTTAGCCTTCCTGTAGTATAGCTGGGTGACCTACAGGTGATTTGCAATTTCCAGCAACTCGTAAGAGTAAAATCAAACGGAATACGGGGCAGGAGTAGGAATATACGGGAGTGGGACAACCCTCTCGAGGTCCTTGAGCTCCAATGCGACCGTCTTTTTAGCGGAACTACATGCTGTAGTAAACATCTAGGAGGGAGAGCAATAAGCCCAGATAGTATGTATTATGTACCGGGAGGCAGTATTGTCAGGTTCATTAAGAACCTGAATATTGACTGGACGGATAATTAAGCAGGGTCCAGCACAATAGATCTTTTAGGTCGCAGCGCGAAGTGGCTGATCGCCTGCATGGCCCTCCAATAATAATAATAAATACGTTAGGTTTGTTTTTTCAATATAAATTCTTATAGGGGTATTAAAATAACATAACATGGATTTTATCATTCCAGAATCTGGCCCAATGTATGCACATATTATCTTTATATAAAAACATTTGTCGTATTTTATTTTTGTCTGGTAGAGCCAATTGTAAATTGCGAAAAATAGCTCATCCCATTTTCACGTATTCTTTAAATAGATAGTTTGCCAATTAATGTAATCAAGCGATTAATTTAAATTCATTTAAAACATGAAGCAAATAAAAATAAAAGTATCAAAAATTGTTTAATGCCAGAAAGGCCAGTATTGTTCTTTAACCAATTTCCTCATAATAACTTGTTAAAATATAATATGTGCACGTTACACGTACAGTAAGAGAAAGGTAGGTTCCACTCGCAATAATCTTAGGGCCGAACATAATTTAATAATGGGAGGGATGTTATACTCGATGGTTTATTGATGGTTGATGAATCAGAAATATTGACATATATCGTATTTTAGATAATATTTATAACATATGTCCCTCTTACTTTAATAAGCTTCAAACAGACTGTGCGATATTCACATTGACATATTCATCACTATTAATTTCGAAAAGATTATTAAGTTTAGTTTGTAAGACTAAAAATTTGTTGGATTAACGTACCAATAAATAAAATTACCGCTGGTTGAGTTTAATTAATCGGAGAACCTCAGTTAGATTACTGTTGGTGGGATTTAACTAAACTGATAAACGAACGTTTTGATGTATAAGTTTATTCTGATTTATTTTTAGCTAAGTTCGATTTAAAAACAAATTTAGAAAAACATTTAGCTTAGTTGACAAATAACATGTGTGCATACTTCCTTTATTAATATTTTACCTTCTGCAACCTATGCGTTTTGGCTATAAACTTAATAATGTTACGTTTTTGCCTTGTCAATCAAGGTTTGTATCACTGGATTGTGAATAATACAAAATCAATTTAATTTATCACCAACGAATATATTTAGTTAACACAAGAATTATTACAACACAGTTTATTAAAAATTCACAAAATCACTTTATATAAATTATTCGCACAATTTTACTATACACTTATAATTTTTATTTCCCATAAAACTTTTTAAATCTCTTTTTTAATTCCTTTTTAATCTTCACACTATCGCTTACAAATACTAATCCAATTCGATCTCGTTCGCCTTTTTATATACACAAACCAAACTTCTAGAAAGCTCATGACTTTTCCAGTTAGAATAGCGTAGAAACATTTAGAACAATTTTTATCATGGAAAATTCCATTTTAGTACAGTTAGACATTGAGCTATTAATTTAACTGATTCTATTACACGCTAGGTGTCACCGTCACAATATTATTTATTACTTAAAATTAAAATGATGACTTCACGAATAAGCCCTGTTTAAGTGAACATGTGAAGTGTACATTCTCTCGGGTGACTATAAGATTTCCTCTTGTTCTTTATACGGCCGATACTCTGTAAGTGGCGTTAATTATTTTATAGATGTACGCTATGATGTATCTTTGCGGAATATTGTGCTACTACAAAGATCATAAAAAGAGCCGTTGGTATTACTAAATAAATCGCCAAGTAGTGATAGTAATCTTGTATATTAACCTTGGATTCAGGTGACCCGAGTGATCTTGAATCATAGCCTATATTGCATCGGTTTCTGGGAATTTCGAAGTTAATTTTTGGAGGAAATCTTGAAACTTACTAAGGAATTCATCATTTAGCTGCCTGGGTGAGCAGAGAACCCAGACATGTTGCATTTGGAACTCTTGCGGATTGTAGGTTTCCATCAATTGGTGCCCTAGCTTGATTTTGAACCTGTGCATACAGCGCATTTTGAAATTACTGATTTAATTGTGGTTGTGCCCCTTATAATCCAATATTTTCTCCGCATGAATGAGAAGGTCCTCCATGTATCATTTTCTCCAATGCTTATGGTTGATTAAGCTTCTACTTAATTGATGGTGGACAGGATGTATGGCTCAATGTTTCTCTTAGTAGCCTAAAAATGATTTTTGCCACCAGCCACCTACTCGTAGAATTTCCTCTGGATCCAGAAATGGATTTAACGACAATAACGTGTTTTTTTTATCTATTGAACGAATTTTTTATTAGCTGAGTTATTTTCGCGATGTAGCAATTTCGCTGTGTACGCTTCACGATGAGGAAAACATATTTTCACTTATTCATTCAGCCCGGATCTGACTAATCTAAAATTTCTTTAAAATCCAGAGTTGGCCAAAGGTACATTTTTTCTATGTCAGCGATCATCACAAGGTTGTGTTTTCGCCATCGCAGTACGTTACTGTCCTAGTGGTGAATTTATTGTACTGTCTTGTTTAATTACACCATTATGAGGTATGTATGTATGTATATGGTTGTCCTTAAATGGAATGAATTCTTTTACTTTATCATCCATCATTGTTATGCGCTAATGATGTTTTAAAAACTCTTTCATTTTGGTTTCTTCTTTTGTTCTACATTTTTCAATATCAACCACGGGTAGGTGCTGGTTTAGCTGCCGTCCAATGACAAACTTTATTTCCACAAGTATCTACAAAATTTTAATTAAAAAATGTTCGTTTTAATTAATGACAAACTAAAAAGCTGCTTTTCAAAAAGTACTCCAAAACTACTTATAAAAAACTACATAAATTCAAAAGTAGTAACATACAAGTAGTTTAAAAGTTCCTTTTGTTTATGGAATGAGGCAGAGTCTATAAATAAAGACAATGATTCCTGATTTATCTACAGTTCAGTTCTCTTTTCGTTGTCGTTTAATTCGCAACGATTTGTATTTATTTAAGTAAGCTATCAGAGCCTAGATAATGGAGCCTTATTCAAACTTCTAATTTTTAGCGGGCTTTTCTTCTACTAACTTTTAGCTATTCCCCATAGGAACCCACAATAAAAATGGTATGTTTTAGCTTCAAGTTGACCAATAGAAAAAGCACAAATGTTATACAAATTAAATTGTTGGTAATTGAAGCCTTCGGCAAGAAGCTTTCACTGTTTGTTTTTTTTTTTTTTTTTTGCAAGAAGTTCACCTCTTGTACCTAAATATATAAGCAAAAGAGTTCTTCATAGATGTACAATATAAGAAATCGAAAATATTTAGTAAGCCCGAAAATTCAAACTAAACAGCGTTCTATAGCAGACAATTCCAAGAAGCAATTGTGTCTACTGAAAAACAAGCTTTCGTTTAAAAACGAGAATCAAAACAAAAGTTCATATATTTTGCAATTGGTAATACAGCTAATACAAAAGACCAACCGTAGGTATTGCAACCTAGTTACTACAACCAATGCTGCTCAAAATACATTGTTTAGAGTAATTAAAATACTGTTACGAATTACCGCAAACTCAGTAATTAAAATACGTATTACAATTATTTTCACGTGGAATAATTAAAATACAAGTTAATACTGCTTTGAATTCATCATTATTAATTATCAATAAAACTTTATAAAAGCTAGACACTTCGACCAAATGGCCCCAATTGTGAGGTTCATGACGATCGTCAAAGATGGTTTACACGGTGGAACAATAGTGAGTTGGTACATCTCAAGAAACGCTGCAATATGTTCTATTCCTTATATAGGGGGTATGGGGTCCGATTTTAACCCGGTTTTATTATAGTCCGCAGAGAGTTAAAAAGTTGAAATTGGTATTTATTTAACTAATACATAGTGCGCATTGAGTGCAGAATACGATGGGATTCCAGCATGCCGTATTAAATATTGTGCTGAGAGTTAGTTCCGTCAAAATTGAACGTTTATTAAATGGGACTTTCCTTATTTAAATGAAATGCAATTCTTGTGTGGTGTCTCGAAATTAACAAGTCGTCTTAGCCGAGCATATAGGTACGTAACAAACTTTGGTGAGACGTGCTATCTATAAATTGCCTTTATGATATCAATATAAGCAGATAGTAAAAATAATTAAATTTACATTTGTATTTTTGGTAATTGACATGAATATCTATATAGGTAATATGTTAAAGATAAAATAAAAATAATCAGTCGTTCGCTGATTATCAGAGAAAGTACTTCGAACGTAAAACCAAATTTTATTATAAAAGGTCCTTAAAAGATGTCGTCGGTGTTCTTAAATTTGTAGATCAATTCCCCTAAAATCATAATTGATCACGGCAATATAAATCTGCTACTCTCATGCCGCAATTTTTTATATTCAACCTTTAACAATTAGATCGAGTTATACACCTCTGTATACTGTTAAAAATCCTTAAGAATTTAAATTACTCCATTCAGCGAGTATCCGTATATGTTTAAAATTTATTATCTGAAAATGTACGCCATTTGTCCAAATCGCGATATTATATGAGTTGCTGAAACAAACAAGCATCAAACAGCAATTACAGCCGATAAATCTAAGAAGGAGAGTAAACGGTCAGCTGGCCCAGGATAATTGTATAATGATGGAACGAAAAGGTTTCAAACAGTAATTACAACAGATGAATCTAAGTAGTGGAATATTTGGTCAGCTTATTATGGAGATAAAATATATTTTTGAGCTTTCGACCATTATTAAAACACCACAATTCCAAAATGGCGGAATCGAGTTTCACAATGTCAACACAAATAACCATAAGAAGCTTGAAAATTTGATACATCTGAATACCAACAGGGGCTATCAATTTTAGGAATTGCAAATCTGCCCATATCGAATAAGTATGTTTGGAAATTCACCAGTTTCAATTATATGGCGATTTAACAATTTACATTCAAATGGCTGAATACTTTGACGGAAAACAAAAAAAAAAAAATCGAAGTGGAATATAAATCGGTCGGTGAAAAACGTTGCAACAGTTTTTAATTAAAATCAATATGCAGGAAAATTGTTTTTCCCAAACAATAAAACAAACAAGAGAGTTTTAGCCACTATATTTTCCTTAATGACATAAATTGCTACCAATAAATACAGAAATTATATTTATTTAAACATCAATCAAGCTGTCAATCAACCAATACTTTAACCCTAGAGGAGGTAAATATAATACATGAAATTCAAATAAAACAACAACGTACTCGTACGTCCATTTATGCCTGATTCATGTTTACTTCGTACGTATATAGCAATATGATAACTATGTGTTGTGTATATAACACTAAATTATGAAAACACATAATATTATTATACGAGTATATAGATTTTATTTAGTGATAACACAAAATAAAAACAGGAAAATTTACGATACGAGATAGACACTAAAATAATAATCATAATAATTTACAAATAATATCCTAGATGGTTTCAATATCAATTTCCGATGTCTGGACTGAAACATAATAAAACGAGTATAAAATACTATGTATGTGTTGCCGAAATCTATTCGAATCTAAAATAAATAAAATATTATCCATTCTTTATTGATTTTAAAGCTATTAAGAAATTAAAAAAATATTTTTATATTGGATCTTGATTTCGTACTGTTTGAATAGTCGCACACATTGTCTGTTCGAATAGAGTCAATACTAAAGCTCAATGATGACGAAAGATCAAAAATAATTAAATTCCAAACATTTTTATCAAAGAATTATTAATTATGTTTATTATTACGTTTTCCTTTGATTTCAGCTGGTCTATCATGTATGGTCATAAGGATAATAGCACAACATAAATACAATTATCATTTGCGAAGATAGGTATCCGTGGAAGTTACAAGACTTTAATATTTTCAGAGCTAAAGGAACATTACTTGCCTATTGAATCCTTTCACAGAAATTATATGAATATGTCCTGAATTGATGGATTTGCTGATAAGTCGACATTCACATCCAAATAATAGAAAAATGGTTGAAATTCGGTGCTTCAGTACAAAAAAAAACGCAATTACTTTCTTCACTCAATTTTCACCACTGTCCATTCATTATTGATTAACTATTCATTCTCTTTTCATTCCCTACCTATTAACATTTCCCTTATTTTTCACACAACTTTTCGTCATTTTCACAAATTTTTCGCACATTTGCCATTCAGCGTCACTCGCTGTTAACTCTTTTTTCACTCACTTTCTTCACTAACATTTTTCATCCTGTTTTTTTACTAATAGTTTCTTATTCACATTTTCATTAATTTCGCAAAACTGTCTCATTCGGTTCTTCAAAAAGAATTTTATTTGCTGGTTCAGTAATTTTTTTCACTCGCTATTAAATTTTACTCATATTTCACTCACTTTTTGACTCAATATGGAGTCAACCTTTTTGATCCACCTGAACAACCTTTTCTACGTTTTTGATACTCCATCATTTTTATTCAGTTTCACCTACAATTCTTACTCTATACTTTTTACTAATTCTTATTTTCTTTTTCATTCAATGCTTCTAATCTCTTTCACACGGTTTTTCACCAACTTTTACCTTAATTTTCTCATAAACATTTTTCACTAACATTGCACAAGACTTTCTTACGGTAGCATCATATTCCCGCAAATAAAAATCCCATAAAAATACAAAAGAAGGAAGGCCACATTAAAGTTTTGTTAACTACAATATGAAAACAAAAGGAAGCTACATAATTTCATGTCATCCTTACGCAGAAATTACTCAATGCTAAGCGGTTTTGAGGAGTTTTTTATTGATGAAATACAAACGTAAACATTTTCACAAATGTTAATATTTTTAAAAACTTTCTGATGTTTTTCTATCATCCGAGTTTTTCAGAACTGATAGAGTTGTTGAAAGATTGCCTCTGTTAGTGAGTCATAATTGTAGTGTTTTTTTATTCGCTCCGGATAGCTGCTATCGAGAGCCGTCATATGAAAAGTGGCTCCGGATAGCGCTCCATATAAATAGGTAGAGCCAAATATTTTTTATATCAAGTTTTCGCTAAACAATTGAATTAAAAATGATAGTTTGATGTTAAATAAGTTTAATTTACCAATAAATAGCGCGTCAAATTTAATTTTAGGCGTATAAAAATGACGGCTCTCGATAGCAGCTATCCGGAGCGAATAAAAAAACACGACTAATTTCAACTATGACAAATTATAGCATAGATATAAGACTACCATTATTACTTTGTAGTGTATAGACGATTTTTACGAAAAATGTAAATGTCGGAAAAATGTGTCTAATATCTGTTTATTTATAATTCGTTCGAATCGATGATTATCAAAATAAAGATTTTTGCGCAATCCGTTCAATATGGTATTTTAAGTTTTACCAATTAACAATAAAAATTGTAAATTTCATTGTCAAATTTTGTCTACGCTTATATACGAAAACCAAGTTGTTCGAATTATATTTACAATAGATGGAGTCGCTGATTTAACATAGAAATTACGTCAATTGGTTTATATTTACAAAAGATGGCATTAGTAATTACACAGTATATTATCCTATTATAATTTATATTACGTAAATGTATTGGTAAAATTTTACTATTTTCGGTCTCTTTTGTTGCTGACCATCGAAGACAACACCTGCCACCACTCATCGTTATATTGGACGCAATTATTATTTATAATAATAACCAATTTAATTATTAAAATATTTAAAATAAATAATATTTACACGTGTATTACTTAATAATTAATTGGAGAATTTAAATATGAACACGGCAACCTAATAGACATAGGCAAGTAAATTATTTTTCACTGAAAGGGACCCGGCGAATTAAATCCAGGTTTCGTCAGAAAAAATAGTAGATAAATGTCTTTATTCGTTTTTTATATTTCGTCAGCCATCTGTTGTAATACGGTAACCTGAAATTTCACACCCAAATAAGAAAAATGGGGTGATCACTGTATACCTTCAGTTTGTTGGCATGTGTATCAATGCCGGTGGTAGGATATTGATTAGTTAAATAAGAACACAAAGAAGTCCTAATAGACATTTTTTTTACTGAAATTCTCAAAAACTAGAAATTAAATTTAGTTGATTTCTTGCAGGTAAATAGATGCTATCGAGAATAGAAAAAAATATGTCGAAAAATTGTTACTCTGCCGATGAGTTATGGGCCAATAAAATCAAGATACGTAGCTTTACGTCAACTAATTTTCCACTGTGAACTTAGAGAATATAATATACGATTATAGTTACATAAGGGGTAATTAACCCGTCCTAGGACGGAATTGGTATTGTTTTCTGAAATTCGGTAACACAATCCAAAGATGAATCTCAAAAAATGCGGTTCAATAAACTGTTGGTACTATCCGGTTGCAGGTTATCAAAATCCAATTGGAATACAAAAGTATTGCAAATGTATGTATTTCACGATAATAATTTGAAATAAATCAAAACCACTGGTAATTTAGGTACTAAATTCTTTTTAATTCTGAGTTAAATAACAATATTTAAGTTAATATATATTGTAGATAATTTTGGTTTACAGAAAAAATGGTAATGGCTGATAAATTGGTAATTGATGAATATATATATGAAAAATGAACAATGGACAAAAATAAATATGTCCTATTTTTTCTACTTAGAAATGGTTACATGCTTATACTAATTTTCTTATTTTTAATTACTGTATGCAACCAATGATGTGTACTAACAATAATAGTATTAATGTCAACAAATTGTACATAATTTCAAAACGGTAAGTTGTTTACATTTATATAGGTCAACATTTATATAGGTCAAAAAAAATATTTACTTTAAAATTTAAAATTAATAATACTAGTTCATTTTCAGGTTATATATAATGATTTACGTAACAACAACACTACTGATTGGTGGCAAGTATATAACTAATTTATAAATAATGTTAGTACGTATATAAAATTATATGTGATGTGTAAATAATTTGTTTTATTTTTTATTTCAGATAATTGATGCTCTATCGTTCGTGAACAGGTATATATATAACTTTTAATTTTTTCTACAGGTATCCTAATGATGGGCAACTGTCACCTCTTGGTGCTATTCCACCTTTTATTAAATTTCGCAATATTCAACGTATATGAGCTGATTATAAAAATAATGTTAGATAAATAGGGAAAAATACGCTTTTTGAATATTTGTACAATGTAGCAATAATATTTATTTATGAATTATTTCGGTATATACAATATTGGGAGTAAATTGTCTTACATCATTAAGTAATAGTCCTTGCTGCGGATTTGCTTCAATGTAAACCTTGACTTGGCTCGCAATTCGTGATCTTGAGAGAGCAACGTAAAGTTGGCCATGCGCGAACACGGCTTCCTTTAAATGAATTCCAACGCGATCAAACGTCTGGCCTTGCGACTTGTTGATGGTGATAGCATAGGCCGGAATGACAGGAAATTGCTGGCGACGTAACATAAATGGAAGGGTAGTTTCCGATGGTGCCAGATCAATTCGGGGGATCAGTACACTTACTCCTTTATTGCATTCCGAAATTATTTTGGCCTTTATGAAATTCTGGGCGGGGCCTTCGATGATTAATCGAGTGCCATTACACAGTCTCTTTTTCGGGTTTAGGTTTCTAGAAGCATGATAATAACACCTTTTTCAGAAGAAGTACATAAGGTGGCATACCAGTTGGAGTTTGATCGTTGAGAAATTCAGTAGAGAAGTTAAGAGTGTCATTGGGATCTTCAGTCACGATGGAATCAGCACTGTGGTATATGTGCGCTTCACCGGCTATCATCTCAATGATTTTTCGATTCATTTCGAGCGCTTGAGCGTTTGTTGGTGCAACGATGACTTTTTTGATAAATCCTCAACGGATATTTGCTGAATGTTGCCAAAAATGCTGGTTATCAAACCGAACTTTTCGCTGGAATTAAAATGACGTCTTCTTAAAAATTCCTAGTATTTGAGACAAACTTCCAAATAGCCATTGGTTGTGCTCCGCTTGTCCTTCGCTCGCATATTGATGGTAAGAGTCAGTTGATCGAAGAGTCTCCACAACGGGCTAGATTTAATACAACACTCAATGATTTCTGTGCGCGTTCCTCTTTCACGGAATGTGAGCGATCGTGCATTTTTGATGCTCTCAAACGCCAGTTTGCTTCCGGAGCGCTCACATAACGGCAATCAATAAAGTTAGAAACTTCATTTACACATAGTTCCGGCTGACCGTTTGATGTGATTGTAATATTCGCACAATCGAATCCCTTAAATATATACATATATTTGTAAATGTACTTTACAAATCGAAGAGATGTAGCGACTTCTACATTTATGTGTGTGTTGTACTTCGGTAATAAGTAAGGGTTGTATGGAATGATGAATCGATTGTTTATGCGTTCACCTCTGACCGAAGCATGCACATCCGCGCGACGTCTATACGATGGATAACCATTGACATTTAGAAGGGTGACATCATTGAAGCATTTTGGAAATTGTTTTGAGCATTGACCGTCCTTCATGCAAGGCGAGTTTGGATACCTAAGACCACAGGGGCCATACATCATAAATTTAAGCACAATTTTTAGAAGCTTTCGCCTCGTTTCTGATGGAATTTCAGCACTGATAAATTGATCGATTCTTTGGACTGTTGTAAATTTCTCTTCGGCTCTTAAGGTCACCAGAATGTATGCGTGAGGAAGGCCTCGCTTTTGGAATTCAATGGTGTAGACGTTTGCAATGGATATTCCAAAAATTCCGTGCTTCGTAATATCATCAATCAGGGAGTTGAGTTTGATTTTAAAAACCTGCGCCAATAAATCCAGTCGATCTGAAGATTTCTCGCCAGGTTTCAAATTTTCAGCAATCTCACGCAAACCTGGATTTGCAGTGAATGTTATAAATAGATCCGAAGCGCCAAACTTTGGAAATATTGACATTGCATCGCAGCACCTTTCTCGTATGTCACGTGGCAGAATAACCTAAACACCGGCGGCCAAGTTCTTGTTTTGACCCATGTTCTCCATGTGATCAGCGAGTCCTTTATATTGCTCAGCTCTCAAATGTTGCTGATTTTGGCAGACGTAATTGAGATTGTTCGCTCCAACTTGCAGATATGGGCCAACTAACCATTGTTGTGTCAGCTTGCCTGAACTCACAATCGGATTGAAGGCGTCTCGAATAGCTGTTAGTGCACCTTTAAATTGAAGCATGGTGATGTTGTTTCGCACTCGATTAAATATAGCTCCTGCAAAACTTTCACTTTGCCAATTCGGCTGCCAGCTGGGTTCACCATAAGGAAAGATGAGTCCATAAGTCATAAGGTCCAAATTGGAACTCAAAACGCTAAGGTTTGTAAACTGTTTATTAGGATCTTCTGGATTTCTCGGATAAACGTGGATGTCTCGATGAAAAGGAGGCTCGCCGTCTTCACTCACAAATATCATAGCCACTTCATTTGCGGTCGGAGTATTATATCGACGTTGGTCAGAATGTCTATCGCGTCTAAATGCCATACTCACAATCGGAATTAGTTCACCTGATTCATCAGCACGCGCATCTTCTTGCGCCTGTACATCTCTCATTAATTGATAGCTTTGAGCTAGTCGGTTGTTTACACGAAAGAAACGGTCCAGTTCGTCAAAAATGTCACCTCGGCAATTATGATTCGCGGCGCATTGTTGACGTATTTCTGTCGCCTGAGTGCTATCAATCACAAATAATTGTGCGTATTGCGGCGCCTGACTGTCAATTGGTTCTATATGCGAAGTGCGATTATACGTCTGCCCGTGTATTTTGAATACATAAGGGCCTCGCCCTGGCAAATTTACAATTTTCGCACCGATCGAAGCGAAAGAAACAGCACTGTTATTTAATATAATTTGATCGCGAAAGTGCGTACAACGGGGATGATTTACATCTGAGTGTGGCTTCTCAAAGAACTCTGGATAACTAAGTTCGTTGCCGTCTATATCCCTTGGCTTAGGCAGCATAAGCTTACCTTTTCTGCATCAGTCTGTGAATTTCTGATATGTTAGAAGTTAAGCGCGATAATGTTTTGCTCTACTAAATTGGCAGATGACATTAAATGGACCACAATAATGCTCTTCAACTTTGGGGTCACCGAAATTTACTACCTCGTCTCGAATAGCTTTACTTTGACGTATTTGAGTCAAACGATGAGAAGCTAAGTTTAACGTACGATGAACTGTCAATTCCTCTTCTGTCATCGCCTCCACACGCCGTTGTTGCAAAGCCAAGTTTGATACACGACGAGCTGACGCACGATCGGATAATTGGCGATCGACATACCTCGAATGAGAAGAAGCATGAGCAGTGCGATGAATGACTCCCTGTTCGACGGATTCTTGTCGAATACGCAGACGATGAGATTCTGCATCATTTTCACGAATGGTCGATAAAGGCCTTTGACTTTGCTTTGCCAACCATCTCGCCTTTCGTTCGTTGGCCTATCGGATCTTCGTCTTGGTACATTGACTTATTTTTTAGTTTCGAGTTCGATTCTCACCAAAACTTTATTTAAATTTTAGTTCAAATTTATTTAAATTTTAGTTCAAATAAATATTTTATGACGAATAATTTATGTACACGAAAATTATATTTTAAAAATTTGTTTAGGAGAAATTAATAATCACCTGTATATTTTCGTAAAAGCCCTGATTACATTTCTTCCTAATTATTATTCAGGCTATTAAGTTATAAAAATTGGTCATGTAAAATGGAAATATAAGAAAAGCATTCCAAAGTCAGTGAATGAATTGGGTAATTATATATTAGATTTTGTTAATACCATTTTAGTAGTAATCGGAAATTTTACAGTTATAGAGCGAATATAAATTTTGTGAATAGGGGCATAAATTATGTCTAAAATATATTTTTCGACCTTTCATTTTGAAAAATACATCAAAGGCTCTGACAAAGGAAAATAGTGCTTGCTAAATTTATTATTAGTTTTACTAGTGTACGTCAGATGTCTGTAGTTGCTTACAGAAAAATATGGAAAAAAAAATATTTGTCTACTACTAACGTATAATATACTCATTATGTGTTTGTTTCTTCAATCATAATGATATTCATTATTCACTGCTAGTTTATCTAGTAGTCCCTTCTTCCATTATTCATTACTACCAAGTAAAAATTTCATTTTTTAAATTTTATCTAGTAGTCTCTTGCTATTTTCATTATTATTAAATTGAGACGCCAAAATGTCGACGTAAACACTTTTAGGCTTATTTAAAGGATTTGATCACAAAATTCAATGTTTTTATCGGTCGTGGACAAAGCATCGTATTCTACTCGCATATAATGGCTGTTATTCACTCAGATGATTTACGACACTCGCCTATCGGCTCGTGTCGGTAAACTTCATCTTCGTGAATTACAGCTATCATTATATGCTCGTTGAATAATATACTATTAATCACAAAATTATCACACGTTCTTAATATTTTGTGAATATGCTTTGCAATTCCTACAATTTTTGAACTTGAAATTTCCCCAGATGGTAATTTTTAATTTGTACTGCCATCATTGCCATCTATGCAATGTTTATTGACTAAACGTCGATCCGCACGATGTGTTTTCAGTTATGTTTTAACAAACGAAAATATGTCAAAAAATACAAGTGTGTTTTAAAATATTGGTGAAGTTGATAATCGCATCGACACGTTCATTAATAGCATATGTGTTTTCCAATATTAATATGGACGGCGATACATTAATTTATGACCAGGCGACTTTGGTTTCTTTAGATTCACTAATATCTACAATTAAAATAAAATAAAAATAAAAAATTACGGTCAAAACCATGGTTAATTATATTTGTTTAATTTTTTGAGGTTATACCCTGTGTAAAAATATACCAAAATGGATAAAAGTCATTTTCAAAAATTACATATGTATTTGTGGAAACATATGTTATCACAAAAGCAAAAATACAACATGTGGCCATAAAAAATTGTCGCATGTGTTGACACATTTGTAAAAGTACTTGTAAAAACACGTCGTGCGGGTCTACCTTTAGTGACCACACGATTCATAGTAAGATTTTATTTCAATTTGACCAGAATGATGTTATTATGAAAATTTTATAAATTTTGATTTAAATAAATGAATTATTACAAGAAAACGAACGAAATTCAAACATTTATGAAAATATCTCAGAAAAAAGGGATTTCCCATATGTTTGGTTTTTTCCTTATTTCTCACAAAAGCGTCGTTTTTTAGACTACGGCTTTGTATAATCAAGGTTGCTTTGGTTCGCCCGCAATATTGTGTAACACTAAAAGCTTCGGCTAACTGTAACTTACAGAAGTTGACAAATATTAGAGCTGTATGTCGTTGTTATCCTTTAATGGAACGTTTGTTGAATTGCATGTGTATTGTGATATATTGGGGTTCATCTGAATAGTTGAAATGAATAAAAGTAGAATTAGGTGTTTCCTCAACCACTTAGTTTGTAAATAAGATAGTTAGTTCTACCGTATGCTCTTTGCCGAAGTACCACAAATCGTGTACCGTACAATTTATTGAGGAACGGGGGCTACTTCAAAAATTAACTCACAGAAGAAATAACAAATTGAAGAAAATTGTTTGCGTGTTTAACTTTGCTGGCTCTCTTATTCTTTCTCACTCATTTTTATTTACACCAGCAGACTGCTTCTTTTAAAGTATTTTTTATTCTATTTGTAAGTTAAATTTTGAAGTATAGGTAAAATTTGTTTTTAAATTAATGGAATTTCCTACTGATAGTTCGACTTTCACCATAAATGTTTCAGGTTTTGTTTTGGTTAACTTAATTGGTTGGGTTAGTATAGCATCGACGAATGTACTGGAGCATTTTATTTATGTTGAATCGAAAAATAATTCGTCAACCTTGCAAGTACAGATCAAAGGAATTGTATCGCTCTTATTACTTCTGCTGTTACAGTTGTCCCGAACTCTGACCATATACTTTATTATACTTTATAAGATTCATAAAGAATTATTTAGCAAACTTTTTTATTAGACACGTTTTAATTAAAATTTGAAATGTTTCACTTCTTAAACGTTATTAGAAGAAAACTCGTCGTTTAAACTATTTAAATCTTGCTCCAGATAGTGTTTAATTTGTCAACCGTTTTGAAATTCTTAAATAAAATCTGTCCTGTATTGATTCATAGTCGTTCATATGTTATTGTAGTCCAAATAAAACGCAGAATCCACTATAACTGCCAGAGGGTGATGACAGTTGTCGAAAATTTTGTTACTCAAACATTTAAATACGCTTTCATCACCAACATTAAAAAAATTTTTGTTCAGAACAAAAATCTGCTTCAAATCTAGCGATAATCTACAATACATTTACAAAACGTTCCATCAGAGAGATATGACTACAATTTGGTTGAATATTTTCGTTCTTACCTAAACTATTTCTATATCTTTCAGTGTAACACAGTAATCGGTTATATCCTGCGAAAACATATTGCTTATTATCTTGCTCCTGTACTGTTCAATTATACGAATAAAGGCAAATTCTAGAAAGCTTCTCGAAAAATAAAATTAATTCAACCTTAATTTATAGCATAATCCAGATAACCAAGAGAAATAGTTTTAAGCATGTTATTATTCGCTTAATAAATTTAACTCACTGATTTATAATTTTCACAGCATGCGATCAGATTCAAAAATTTTAACTATTGTAAGTTTTGAATAAATAGGTCAAGATTAATATTATGTTAGATTAGGGTGACTTGCCGCTCTTATCGCTCTTAACTAAAACAAATTGTGCAACTATTTTCAGGTCGATCGAATTTTGAAACAAGAACAAACAAATCAAATAATTTTTAAACTACACTTTTCAATCACATACGCACTAGAAGTTTTGTAGGTTCCAATTTAAGTTCCCCGGGAAAACCAGAATAGTAGTGCCATCTATGTATGGTTTGCGTTCAATACCAGATATTTTTGAAACTGGTAGCAATCGATATATTTTTATAAAGCTTGCGAAATAAATGTAGCCAGGCCTAAAAAGATAAGCCTAACGTTTTCTTTTTTTTTTTAATTTCACCAAACCGAAAATAAGTTTGAAATTTTGAGGAAACAAAATTATTTAATTTGTTTCAAATTTTGATGGACTCTGAAAATATTTACTCAATTAGTTCTATCTAAGAGCGACAGATCATTCTAATACTCGAATCTAACATAAAATTGATTACAGAGAAAAATGCGCAGCAAACAAAAATATTATTAATCTTGACTTATTTATTCCAAACTAAGTTAACATTTTTGAATCTGAAAACAACGATTAGTAAGTACCACACACTAACAAGCGTATATAAGTTACATCAACGAAATTTAATTAAAAATCGTAAATTTCTTATCTCGGATCGGATGGGTCGCATTGTTGTGTCGTTATAATTTCTATAAGTATATAGTCAGTCAGTATCAGTGAGTTAAACTTATTAGGTGAATAATGAAGTGTTTAAAAATGTGTTTCTTGATTATCTGGATGATGCTAGGAATCGTTAGTGTTTCATCCAGGAATATTGCTTCTATTGGAAATTGTCAAACCGCAGCATTTGTACGGTTAACTTTCTTATAAGTAGCAATATCATAAAAAATTATCGAAATATTTTTTTTTCAGGAGCTACTAGATGAATTTAATAGCTGTGCTCCAAGGACCTACCAAGCTGCGCACTTTCTTTTTATGATTGAACAATACACAAACCAGCTGATAAATAGCACAACATTTTCGCAATCCATAATCGATTATTGTGTTATACTGAAAAACGCGACCACATGTGCATTAAGAAAGACGGAAAATATTCAACCAAGATGTCGACATACCCCTTTAACGGAACGTTTCGTAAATTTAGTGCTGGTTATCGATAGACTTGGAGCAGATTTTTGTTCTGAACAAATTTTGTATAGTGTTGCCAATGATCGTGGATTTATGTGTTTGAGGAACAAAAATTTGGACGACTGTAGGCACCCACCACCAGCTTTGGCAGATTCTGCATTTTCTATTGACGATAACAATATATGCGCGACTATGAAGCGATACCAAGCATGCGGGAAGGATTTTATCGAAGAATGTGAACACGATGGACAAATTAAACAGTATTTGGAGCAAGCATGGAATACTTTAAATAACGAGTTTTCTTGTAATGTTTCTTGTAAGTAAGAAATGTTAAAATTTAAATATATCATGTCTAATAAAAAATATTGGTTAGGAATCAAATTGGTGCTTTTAACAATAAAATATTAATTCATTTCAAAAAAAAAATTGTATAGCGGGATTTTCATAACTCTTACGGTTTCCCTTTTAAAATAAAGAATGGCTACAAAAGCTCTGTAAGACTAACATAATTAAAAGCACAAATGCTTTTGGTAAACCTATAATTTGGCTTAATAGCCATAATATCAGCTCACTCATAGAGACAATCTTTTAAAAACTGTATCTGGACTGAAAAGCTCCAAAACTTTTAAAACACTCTGGCCAAACGATATTTTTAAGTTATTGAAATTGAAACCATGAGTGACAAAAATTAATGGAAAAGCTAAAGTAAAAAGTTTTTGAAAAAAGTGAGTGAAAGAATTTAGTTGTAAAAGTGAATGAAAAAATTATTTAAAGACATTAAAAATGTTGGTAAAATTGAATAAAAATGAAGAAAGATGAGTGAAATATGAGAAAATTTAATAGTGAGTCAAAAAAATTGTTGAAAGAAGCTATGAAAATTTTTTTGAGAAAGCTAATTGAAGAATTTTTCGAATAAAACCGAATGAAAATGATAAAACCTCTATAGTAAACCAATCACTGAAATATGTTAGTGAAGAAAGTGAGTGGAAAAAGAGTGATACGGAGTGACAAATGAGTAAAAACTTAGTGAAAAATGAATGAAAAGTGAGTAAATAGTGAATACGCAATGGTGAAAATTGAGTGAAAAAGGAGTACAAATTAATGGAAACTGATCACCGAATTTCACTCATTTTCGACTTATCAGCAAATCCATAAATTCAAAGGTTCGACTCCTGATGTTAATTTCACTTTTTGGTGAAATTCAGCTTTACATTAATTATCAATAACATTTTATATCAGTATACAGAAAATGCAAGGAAGAGCTTCAGAATTTCTAAATTAGCCATTTGTATCACACTAGGAGTCGTCAATTTCGTATATCGTTGTTAGGTCAGAAAAGGGCAACACTTTTTTTTGTATTTGAATTGCTTTTAATTCTCTGATAATTTTAAATTATCAGAGAATTGAATTTTGCTAAATTTGGAAAAAAAATTAATTTAATTTGATTTGAAAGTTGTTGTCAAATTTATTTGAAAATATTTTAATTTGTTTTGAAAATTGGCTAACTTCTTTTGTAAAAGTGTTAATTTGATTTGAAAAATGGTTAACAACTTGACTTGAAAAAGGTATATTTATTGTTCAACATATGTCACTGCAGATGAAGCTTTTCATCAGACCGCAGAGGTAAATAATCTATTCTATGAGGAATTCATACAGGCCGTATGGAGGCTGAAGAGAAATCGTTCTGCAATTCTGAGCTTTTGATTTTGCGAAGCAAAATAATGCCTGATAAATGGAACGTGGGCGCTTTATGCCCAATCATTAAAAGAGGAAGGTGTAGCACTTATTTGCACAGCATACACATTACTGTCTTATATAGCAGTGGAAAGGATCGTTCTTTTAGCAGAGGAAAATATCGGAGAATTCCAAGGAGGATTGCATGCGGATTTAATGCGGATAATTGATCTTGTGCATAAAATTAAAGGACATCGAGGAAGCTGGCTCACGTTCTGCGTGCGGATCCAGAAGGATCAGTTCAGCGATCTCTGAGAGGTGAACCACCTTTGGTCGGCAGAGAGGTCGTGATCAGGGGCGATGACTCGTCGTTATAAGAACGATTTAGCACCTTCCGGTTGTCTAGGACAGTACGAAGAGCTATTTCGGGAACAAAACCGGTACGGGCCTTCAATGGCTTGTAAATCCTGTTTATTATTATTATTCGTCCGATAAGATATTAGATCGACTTTTTATCCAGAACCATTAGATTGTGAAAGATTAAAAAAAGTCACGCTTTCCTGCCAATTTTTAATGTGCCGCAATTTTAAAAAATGTGGAGGACCGTGAACAACGTGGGATCGCGAATTATTTTTTCGTTACCAATGCTCGAGAGCAGCATGCCATAGCGGTCAACATACGCATCACAACCAAGGTAGATTTTGTTTTTGTCTTGATTGATTTTTTGGCGAGACAACGATAAAAATGAACGCGGTCATAGCTACGAGAAGCGCGATCAACATGATTCTTCAAGAAAACGTGCCGTCAAATTGCAAATTAGAATCATACATGGGCAATAAGTATAGCGGTGCAAACAATTCACCTTTACGTATTATAGGAGTGATAGATTGTAAAATTAAGGTTAATCCGGATTACTTCAAGTCAAGTTTAAGATTGAACCAAGTGTCGAGAAGGATGTCATACAGTTTTCACCATCGGGTATGGAGAAACGGCCAAGTAATATTTAAACCAATTTATGATATCGGACAGTGTGAAACTAATGTTGGTAAAGATAATGAAATCGAAACTAAATTTAATGTAATAATAAACGAATTCCTCAAATGCCCTTCGAAGATAGAGCCAAATGTTAGGCACGAATTTAGTATTCAGTTAACGTCTTCTAAACCAATTTATGTCTCACCTCAACGTTTGTATATCAAAGATCGTAATACCGTGAGTGAAATTGTTAAAGATCTTTTAAATCGACAAGTAATCCAACCGAGCAAGAGTGATTGTGTCAGTCGCGTGACTTAAATAAAGTTACCGTTAATGACAGATTTCCGCTGCCCCTAATAGACGACTGCCTCGAAAAGATTCATGGGAAGAAAGTGTTCTCTTTGCTCGACCTAAAAAACGGTTTTAACCATATTCCAATAAACGCGAACTCTATGAAGTATACGATTTTTTTGGCACCAGATGGTCAGTACCAGAATTCCAACAGGTTTTTTATGATATATTTCAAGAACCCATCTCGCCTAGTGACCTAGTAGTTTGTATTGATGACTTACTAATAGCCACTGAAACGGTACAGCAACATTTTTTTGTTCTCAAAAAAGTTTTTAATTTAATATACGACAAATATCTACAAGTTTAGCGAACCAAATGCTACTTTTTAAAATGGAACATCGATTTCTTGGGACACGAGATAAGTGGTAACGGGATTCGCCCAACTGATAGGTATATTTCTGCAATAAACGATTATCCCATCCCAAGTAATTCACATGAGCTACTTCGCTTCGTAGGCTAGTTTTTTAGGCGGTTCGTACCGAACTTTTCGACAATCGCAAAACCCCTTTACAACGTCATAAAAATAAAAGACGATAAACAGTTTTGTTTTACTGAAGTTGAAGTGAACGCGTTTCAGAAACTCAAATCGTTGCTTACGAATGGTCCCGTACTAAGTCACACTATATTGCTATATCCGAATTAATATAAAACGCACGTCAGATCACGAACAACGATATCACTCGTATGAGCTAGAAACTTTAGCCAAATACACACTTCAACGTTTCAACACATATACATACATGGCATCGATTTCGTGATTGTTACAGGCTGTAATTCAGTGAACCTCACCCTAGACAAGCGAAATTTTAACAATCGAATAATGCATTAGGCTCTCCTTCTCGAGAATTATTCTTATAAAATAATAAATCGCCCTAATACTCAAATGCGTCATGTTGATGCCCTAAGTCAGGCACCAAGAATATTAATTCTTAACGAATATACACTTTCTCAACGTCTTGCTAATTTCCAGTACAACGATGCTGAAATAAAATTAATTAGAGAAAATTTAGCAAAAAACGGCGATGATAGTTATTTCGAGTTACGTGACGGACTTGTTTATAGAAAATTCAACTTAAGAAGAAAATTAAGCGAGTTATTTAAATGTGTACAACAAATTTACCGAACCGTTCCATACAGTACATATTGATCACCTTGGTCATCTGATTGAAACTAAGGCCAAGTATAAATATATTTTAGTAATCGTAGATAGATTTACGAAGTTTATTCGTTTATTTGCGACAAAAAACGACAAACGCAACGGAGTTAATTAAATGTTTAAATTGTACTTTACTCAATTAAATATTCCAAATAATGAATCCAAAATTTCGAACGTAATTTGAATGAAACTAGAGAAAACGTTGTTGTCAACACGAAAAGTCGATCCTTGAAAAACAAGGCATACTTCGATTGCAAAAGAATTAAAGCATATTCTTATAAAATGTGAGATTACGTATATATATATAGCAAACGTTGTGACGACTGCTGGTCCATATATGGTAACTCACGTCCTCCCAGGTGAACGCTGCGTTATTCAAGATATTCCTGAACAACAGCAGTCACACATACCGTACAAAAGCGTATATGATGCGTTCAACATGATGCCCTGTCGCACGGACAATCAGAGTCGATTGTGATGTAACAAAGGATCTTGAAATGTAGGTATGTAAGTATGTATATAGCATGATTTATCAATAAAATTCTTTCGGCTCGATTGGTTAATTAGAAAAAAATGAAGAGACCAATCATTTATAATACATCTACCAAAAAAGTAAAAATATAATGCCCCCCGTATTTTACCCCAAGAGTTATACAAAGTTTATATTGTATAACTCTGAACAAAAAATGAGAACTTTCCTCGAGCTCATTGTGCTGGTAGTTTGGGTTCGTACTGAAAAAGTTGATCTACTCATCAGGTAGCTACGATCAAACTACATAAATACAATTCCTACTTAACACAGATAGTGTCAAGTACGAACGTACTGATTTAGCGAATTATATTCACTAAATCAAAAAACTCAAGGAAAACCCTCACTGGTTTGTTTTTAATGCCCAGACAAGATTAAGAAGTTTAAGAGAAGTACATAATGTCTGTTTATCAAATAATTTTTATCGGCTTTTTATAGATACAAATATATTAGTGGAAATGGCATTCACAAAATTTTCGATTGCTTAATGAGAAACAAAATCCAGAGGCCAATTATTTAAAATACATCCACCCAAAAAAAAAGTAAAAATACCAATCCCCCCGTACTTTACCCCAAGAGTTATACAAAAGCCGTGTTTTCCACGAGAACTGCACTAGAACTCGATAAACTTTAAATTCCTTTTATTCTATGCAAACCGAACAAAAATAAATTCATATAGCGCGAATTTGACATAAGTACACATTTTACGTTTAAAAATTTTCCCTTTCAGTTATTTCATTGATATTTTCTTATTTCTTGCTGACGTTATTACACGCAACTATACTCGATACATTTATGAGTTTATCAAGTGTAACTAAAAAATAAGCTATAATTGTAATTATTTGTTGCTGTATCAACTTAAAATGTGTATTTATGTTAAATGCAATAGACATTAGCACTTTATGATTTTTTTTTTTCTGTTTATCGAGTTCTAGTGCAGTTCTCATGGAAAACACGACTAAAATGTATAACCCTGAACAAAAAAAAATGAGAATTTGTATTGGTAGCTTGGTTTCGTACTGAAAAAGTTGGTCTACTCATCAGGTAGCTAGATCAAACTACAAAAATACAATTCCTACTTAACACAGATAGTGTCAAATACGAACGTACTGATATAGCGATTTATATTCACTCAATCAAAAAACTCAAGTAAAACCCTCGTTTCTGTGTGTTTTTCTATAGAGTGGCTTTCTATAGAGGTGTTTTTGATGTTGTTTGAGTTATTTGATTTAGTGAATATAATTCGCTAAATCAGTACGTTCGTACTTGACACTATCTGTGTTAAGTAGGAATTGCATTTTTGTAGTTTGGTCGTAGCTACCTGATGAGTAGACCAACTTTATCAGTACGAAACCAAACTACCAACACAATGAACTCAAGGAAAGTTCTAATTTTTTTCCAGGGTTAAACAATTTGTATAATTCTTGGGGTAAAGTACGGGGGGGGATTGATATTTCTAATTTTTTGGTAGATATATTATAAATAATTGGTCTCTTCATTTTTTTCTGATTAACCAATCGAAAAATGTTGTGAATGCCATTATTGTTAATATATTTTGTCTATATAAAGCCGAAAGAATCTTATTGATTTAATACACAGACAAACTTCTCTTTCTCTTAGCATGATTTATGTTCATCGGTAAACATTATTATTCATAATCAATGTTATTAATTTTACAAAAGTAGAATTTAAATTGTAATATTCCTAATAAACAAAATCTGTTTATTTTTTATAAATGTTAATTTAAAATGCATTAATTAAATTTATAAATAATATCAAAAGCTTTTGTGCTCTTTGAATTTTTTGTTATATCATCATCATCAGTATTGTGTCTTCTGTTGCCGTCTCCCGTCTTGATTTAAGGAGAAATTCTATTTTAACTATACGTTTATGCGTATACATCAAAATAATCTTGTCCTCTTTGTCAAGCAGATTTAGCAGGTTGTTTGTTCAAAAAATAGAAAATCGATTAACTAAATTTGATTTTGATCAAAAATCTCCTTTAATTTTATTTTTTTTTTTTTTTGAATTTTTTTATTTATTGAAAGGAACACACACCCACACCAAGTAGGAAGGAAAAAGGAAATTAGATTAGATTTAAAGATATGCAGTTTAGTTGTATTGTTGGTATTTTTCAATTTGATTAAATTTTTTGTAGATTACACTGAAATTGTATTAGGTTTTATTTTTAGTTTGTTGGCTTAGGCCTTTTCCGAAAGTTATACTTATTTATTTAAACATACTTATGCTGAATTTTAATTAAATGCGTTGCTATTAAAATATAAAATAAGTATGTGAAATCAATTTGGATGATTTTTGATACTTATTTAAGTATAAATTTCGGAAAGGGCCTTAGTTACTGCGTATTATATTATATTTTTATAAGAAACATCAACAAACCATAATAAAAAAACGTTCCAGTAAGTCACAAAATTAGAATTCATACTGTCGCAGTATTTTATTATATTTATGTACATATAAAACCAAATGTAACAGTTACTTTTAAAATGAAAATGGAAAAGAAGTCAACCACAAAAAGATGATGAGTAAAACTGAAATATTTGCCTACATTAAAAGTAAGAAATGACATATAACTTTGGTTTTTATTTTTCCACAATGAATAAATTTATTTTAAAGATGACAATGAAAAATATATTACATACATTATTATGTGTACAGTACAACATAATTTTAAGACAATCCATAAAAACAGCATAATACAAATTAAATTTAAATGGATAAAGTTAGAAGAGATAAGCTTACTGCCAAAAAAAAGAACATAAAAAAAGAACTTTTCTTAAAAGTTTTTGTTTTTGAAAGTCAACATTTAATAAAGTGGTTTTGGTTTAATGATTTTCGGTTTGTCATCATAATGCAGCATAAAAAGATCAATTAAATAATCTTATTTTGCAGTAAGTAGGGTTGGACCATCGTTAGAAATGCGTTTAAAAATTGTATATTGGTAATTGGAAAGCCATAAAGTAAACATTTAACCTTCACTCTGGGTACAGCTTACTATCACGTTGTCTGTGTATAGGGGTCAATCTGATCCCATGGATATCTTCATAAATTTCATAGGGAAAGTAAATAAAAATTGTTAATTTTCTTATTATATATTTATATTTTCATTGAAGAAGTAATTATATTCACAATAAAATCACATTTTAATTAGTGAAATTTATGTTTTAACCAGATGCATCATCTGATACCACTTAATCTTCATCCGAAACCATTTCCTTTTCTTTGATGCATCCTATGCATAGGGATTTGGTGTGATTTGGAAAAGATGGCTCATTACAAAAATGAAATCTTGATCTGGTTTCATATCAGATGATGGCTTTATTTATTTTTATTTGTATGCACATTTTTTCAAATGTTTTTATTTAAATATTAAACAGGTTTTAAATAATAAAAATAAAAATAAATTAAATAAATTTAATTTTAATTTAATTTCTTAATTTTATAAATTTTTTAATTAAATCACTCTTTCAATATAAAGTACAAAGCACTTAACAAAATATTTAAACCAATACATTTTACTTGTCTGTCAAACTTTATTTATCAAGTAAATTTTTGCTTATCATAAAGCATGTGAAGTTATCCCAGTTTTTCATCCCAGAAAAAATAAAAATGTTCATCAGGTAACTCTATCTCATCCCATCCCAGTTTTTTTCTATACATATTAGAAATGTAAATAAAAAATAAAATGATGATTACATTTTTTCATCCCATCCCAGCTTTTTCAATATAGTGGGTCTGTATTTTTATTCACCCGGTGCAGTGCAGTTCATTATTTTTCCTTGTCTGCTTTGATTGTTTTCTATTAGAGAAACAAGGAAAAATTGTACACTACACTGCTCGGTGTGAATAAAAAAATAGGCCCAGTGTATTTCGAATACAAAATATTCAATATAAACTAATCATAATTTTAAATTCTTTATTACCGATCTCATAAGAACTTAGTAGGCCGGAAATGATTCTTTATATTTTGAGTTTGTAATAGTATAGACTATCTTTGGTAAAAATCCAACCTAAAATATAAAGAATCATTACCAACTCAAAATATGTGTGACTTTCGTGTCAGCCGGACGTTTATAAAATGTTTCCTCAAATTTTTTTTACTAGTAAATATAGTATATGCCTCAAATCATCTTTATGAAATGAAATTATATGGAAGTTACCCTGTTTCCGGAGAAGTTGTGCAGCTGTGATGTGAGCTGAGCTGAGCTATACGCAGGAATTTTATTCTTATGGTGCTAACGTAATTTTGTATTGACACCCTATTGTGAATGAGCTCATGCTCAAAATGGGGTGTCTTAAAATTTAGCAGTTAATTATAAATAAATTATAAATAAATAAATAAAAATAAAAAAAATAGAAATATAAAGAATCATTTCCGGCCTACTAAGTTCTTATGAGATCGGTAATAAAGAATTTAAAATTTTGATTATTTTATACGAACCCATT
This sequence comes from Tipula vernalis, assembly GCA_958295665.1. NCBI lineage: Eukaryota > Metazoa > Arthropoda > Insecta > Diptera > Tipulidae > Tipula > Tipula vernalis. The sequence continues at coordinate 287,507,214 of OY282560.1, forward strand.
TGGAAGTAGGCCGATTGTGGAAATTGCACCCATACGGCTGATCTTAGATTTTCACCAAAGTTAGTCTATACTATCTATAATATAAAAATGAATCGCTGAATGTGTTGCTAAGCGCCAATCTCGAGAGCAGCTGAACCGATTTCGCTAATTCTTTTTATAGAATATTCCTTGAAGTACGAGGATGGGTCCTACGGAGAGAAAAATTTAAAAAATTCCCTGAAAAAGTCTAAAAACAACACTTTTATTTACGAATGTTTTGTCCCTTTCTTTCTTTTGATTTTCTTATGCACGAATATAAAATACAATAAAATAATTCTACAATAAAAACAACGCCTGTTTTATTGTGCATTTATATTCATGCATATGAAACTCAAAAGAAAGAAAGGGACAAAAACATTCAAGGCAAAACAATTGAGTGCCGTTAGTATCGTATAAATATTAATGTCGATATTTGTCAATCTTTAATATTACTAAATCTAAAAGCCACAAATTTCTATAAAATTAAAAAAGTGTTGTGTGTTTGTGACTCATTTATACTAAATATGCCTCCTATAAGGCGGCGGACAAATTTAGGCAGAAGAACTCGAAATGCAACGAATCAAATTAATTATCAATCTAATCGTACTGCCCAGGAACGTGAAGATCGCAATGAACGTGAAAGAATTCGGTTAAGACAGACCCGTGAAGCGCGACATTCGACTAATAATGGTGCAAGTTTGAATCGAGCTGCTTTCTGTTACGATATGTCAATTGATTACAGTACCTACAACTGTGTTGCTATTGGACCTATGAACTCAGTTTGCCAATATTGTAAGGCATTGAAATACAAAAATGAAGCCAATGTATTGTGTTGCGCAAATGGAAAGGTGAAATTGATACCATTGCTTCCACCTCCAGAGCCATTGTACTCATTGGTTTTTAGGAATAGGAACAGATTCCATACACTTTTTAAAGAATATTCAACAATACAACGACTGCTTTCAAATGACTTCATTTGGAGCAACAAAAGTAGTTCGGGAAAATTGTATGCCAACTTTTAAGGTTCGTAATAGTATTTGCAGTTGTATTTTTATTAATTATAACTATTATAGCCCAAATACATTTTTACAATATATTTTTTCCCTTTACAGATACAAGGTCAAATATATCACAGAGCAGGTTCTTTGTTACCAGTGCTAAATAGCGACTACAAGTTTTTGCAAATTTATTTTATGGGCAATTGTCCACAAGAAATCAATCAACGTTGTGCACTTAGCAATTTAGTGAAAAGGTCAATAGTTGAACAATTACAAAACTTATTTCACGAACACAATCAATTGATTATATTATTTAAAAGTGCAATGGATATGATGCCATCTGATGATCACAAAATTGTTATCAGAGCAGATAAAACTCCTGTGGGCCAACATGCAGGACGTTTTAATGCACCTACTATCGATGAAGTTGCCATTGTTGTAGTTGGAGAAAATTTGGAATCACGTGATATTGTTTTACATCGTCGAAATAATCAATTACAACGTATTAAGGAGACACATCGCTCATATGATGCACTGCAATATCCCATTATATTTTGGCAAGGTGAAGATGGCTATGATTTCTCAATCAAGATGATAAATCCCATTACAGGTAATTGAAATATTGGTTTATGAGATGTTACGTCATCTACTATATCACCTACTAAATAGTTTAATTTGTTATTCAACTGTCATCAATATAATAAAAAAAATATTTACAGGTTCTGAAATCAACAAAAAAGTAAGTTCAATGAACTATTATTCATACCGCCTAATGATCAGAGAAAATGAAGACAATCACATCTCGAAATGCCGGCGATTATGTCACAGATATGTTGTTGATATGTATGTAAAGATTGAAACGGAGAGATTAACATTCATCAGGTTGAATCAGACCAAACTTCGATCAGAAGAGTATATTCACCTTCGAGATGCAATTAATTCTGATGGAAATGCAGAAAATGTTGACCGGATGACTATTCTTCCAGCAACCTACATCGGAAGTCCTCGGCATATGCATGAATATGCTCAAGATGCCATGTCCTATGTTCGGCATTATGGCACAGCAGATTTGTTCATTACATTTACATGCAATTCACAATGGATAGAAATTAAACAAGCGTTATTCCCTGGCCAATCACCTATTGATCGTCCTGACATTACAGCAAGAGTCTTCAGACAAAAGTTGAAATCTTTAAAGGGTTTAATTGTGAAACATTGTGTGTTTGGTGAAACACGCTGCTGGATGTATTCTGTAGAGTGGCAGAAACGTGGATTGCCGCATGCACATATTTTGATTTGGTTGGTTGAAAAAATTAGGCCAAATGAAGTTGATGAAGTCATATCAGCTGAAATCCCTAATGAACAAGTAGATCCTGGCTTGCATGAGGTAGTTATAAAAAACATGATACATGGTCCATGTGAAACACTTAATCAAAATGCACCGTGTATGGTAGATGGTAAATGTTCAAAGCGCTATCCACGGACATTAATATCGGAAACAATTACTGGAAATGATGGTTATCCACTCTATCGCCGGCGATCACTAGCAGACAATGGAAGATCAACAATTGTCAAAGTAAATCAACAAGATATTGAAATAGATAATCGTTGGATTGTTCCATATTCACCGATGTTATCAAAAACTTTCAAAGCACACATCAATGTTGAATCTTACCATTTAGTAAAATCTATCAAGTACATATGTAAATATGTAACCAAAGGAAGTGATATGGCTGTGATTGGATTTGGTGCAGAGAATTCCAATGATGAAGTAACCCGATACCAAATGGGCCGCTATGTTAGCAGTAATGAAGCATTTTGGCGAATTTTTTCTTTTCCAATTCATGAAAGACACCCCACAGTTGTTCACTTAGCCGTGCGCTTAGAAAATGGACAAAGAGTGTATTTCACAGCTCAGAATGCAGTACAGAGAGCTCACCATGCACCATCTACTACCTTAACCAGTTTTTTCGAGACGTGCCAAAATGATCATTTCGCACAAACACTGCTCTGTTCTGAAATGCCAAAATATTATACTTGGAATCAATCAACAACGAAATGTATGCGAAGGAAACAAGGAAAACCAGTTCCAGGATACCCAGGTGTATATTCAACCGATGCAATAGGTCGAATGTATTCCGTTCATCCAAGCAACGATGAATGTTTTTATTTACGGCTGCTATTAGTCAATGTGCGTGGCCCAACATCATTCCAACATTTACGAACAGTTGATGGTGAATTGTGTGGATCTTACAGAGAAGCCTGTCATCGTTTGCAACTGTTAGAAAACGATGCACATTGGGATCAAACTCTCAATGATGCTGTAATTTCATCACTAGCTCATCAAATACGAACATTGTTTTCCATTATCATATGTACATGCTTCCCATCAAAACCAATTGATTTGTGGATAAAATACAAAGATAATATGTGTGACGATATTTTATTTAATATACGCAATAGAACAGGGAATCCAAATTTACAAATAAGTGAAGACATTTACAATGAGGCATTTATTTCCATTGAGGATATGTGCTTGATGATGTTAAACAAGCTATTATGTCAATTGGGGATGGCCGCGCCCAATCACCCAATGCACGATGCTTTTCATCAAGAGTTACAACGTGAAAAATCGTATGATCTCAATACTTTGAAAGAATCGATTCAAATAAATCTTCCACTATTGAACGAAGAACAGAAGTATGTATTTGATACTCTTATGAAAGTAATAAATGATGGAACTGGAGGGATTTACTTCTTGGACGCTCCTGGTGGTACAGGAAAAACTTTTTTGATTACTTTAATATTGGCAAGAATTCGCTCAAAAAATGAAATTGCTCTTACTCTTGCTTCATCAGGCATTGCAGCAACTTTGCTTGAAGGCGGTCGAACAGCCCATTCAGCTCTAAAATTGCCATTGAATATGCAAAGCAACGAAACTCCAGCCTGCAACATTTCCAAGAATTCTGCAATGGGAAAGGTTTTGCAGCAATGTGAACTAATAGTGTGGGATGAATGCACGATGGCGCATAAAAGATCTTTAGAGGCTTTAGATAGAACCTTAAAAGATCTACGGAACAACCAAAACCAATTTGGTGGCGCAATGATTTTATTATCAGGAGATTTTCGGCAAACATTGCCAGTGGTTCCACGTTCAACGCAAGCTGATGAATTGAATGCATGTTTAAAGTCCTCCAACTTGTGGAAACATGTCAAGGTATTACATTTAAGCAAGAATATGCGTGTCATGTTGCAAAACGATCAATCTGGAGACATATTGGTAATGGTCCCAAGATTAATTTCCACGTCACCCATCCATCGGAGAGGTGGTCTCCCGCGAGGTCCTACTTTCGTTGGTACCGACTCCAATTTCCGTTTGGTGGTCCGATTTTGCGAACGAAGGAAGGGTCCAGCCACCTTAGCCTTGATGATTTTATGAATTTGATGAAATAACTTTATCGAGATCATTTCTGATCTCGCGAATTATTCACATTCTGTACGGGGCTCCCTTTTTGATGGAGCTGAGGGTTCATCAAAAGTGATAACTGGTCTTATCAGCGCTTTATAGAGGTCCAATTATTGTACTTTGCGCGATAAAAGAGGTTACTTGAATGTTTTAATTTTAGCAATAAATGTTCGGTAAACAGTTGCGATCCTCGATAAAAAGTCTACAGAAACAGAGTACCCAAGCAGCACCAAATAACTTTATAGTTTTATAACCCATTTCCGACGTCGGTACAACGCTAAAAATTTCTAGAATTTCACTTATTTGACATTGAACTAACAATTTTTAACTTTTCGTCGGCACGACCACAACGCGACGTTATATGTTACCAGTCGGCAGAGGATTATTTTATATCTACTTGATAACATTTTATACTATTTTCAACTATTGGCCGACTAATATGTTTTTTATAAAACCGTGTACCGATTATTTAGTTAGTAGTCATAATAAGTGGTATTTAATGACTACCTAGCGAGTTTTTTGTCATATTATAAACCAATATCTAACGTAAATATTTTGTTGTTATATGGACGACCACAAGATAACATTTTTTACATATGCACCACAATTTGGTCAAATACAATTTCAATGAGAAAGAAGAGGTAAGTTATACAAGTTATTTACCCGAAATCATGCCTATATATGTAGTGGTATTGACGAAACAATAGCGATCATATAAAAAGTGTGGTTCGGTTTGTTGAAATTACAACATATGTTTTCTAGTTATGTATTAGTAACAGTTTATTTATCACTTATTTGTTGTGTAAATAACTTTACAGTCGGATTCTAGAAAACTTGGTAATAAAAATAAATGAATCGTCGGGAGAATGACTAGACCGTCGTGATAGTAACTTTTTTGGAAATAAAATAACAAATTTGTACTTTTTGAGTCGAATTTGTTATAAATTGGTTATTAATCTTACTTTTTAGTGATTTAAATATTTTTTTATACATATTATGAAATTCGCCATTTTTAATTAAAATATATAGACAAAAATTTATATTTTTTGAAAATAAAAGTATGATTTTCAAACTTCCCAAGACTACATATTATTGTAATTACATTATTTTAATGGTAGGGATTATTTTAAAACGGCTTAAATTGATTTTAGAAAATTTTATTCAAAATGAAATAAAAATAATTTCTAAAAGACCAGAAATGTATTTTGAAAAAAAGGAATTTATAAGGCGCATGAGTTTTTAGTTCACTGATAGGTGCACATTTACGATAAAACTTGCTTTGTTTATAAAATTATGTCGTATCTTGCCCGATTTTTATATTACCATTATTACAGGGAATGTGAATATTACATTTACAATTATTATGGAGTATATTTTCTTAAAGTCGTAAATAATGAAATAGATGTTAAAGAAAACAGACATATAATTATTATATTTATAAGATAAAAGAAGACAACATGATTATTTATATATTTTATAAAAAAAAGTTGTCCCTTCTGCTAAAATATATCCACAATGTGAAACAAAAAAAAATGGTTTACAAACTTAATAGTTGTCAATATATCTATTTCCTGACTTGGTATTTTATAGCCAATTGACAAGTCGGATAAAAGTTATTACGACGTCGTTACAACCCAAGATTTATTCCCCAATAACGTTGTAGCTTAGTCTTCATACCCTTGTCACAACGTCGGCTAGCCGACCAGTAGTCATTTACCCAACTACGGCACAACGTTATCCCAACCCACTCGTGCTACTTGGGTATTGCTTAGTGATCAGTGATCCTACATATTTAGACTCTTTCACCTTCTCACACTATGTGCGTTTCCTGAAACGGAATCTCAGCGTCGCTGGCTTTCTATATGTTAGCATATATTCTGGACTTGGCTCTTTCTTTGATAGGACCGAGAATTATTCAAATAATATATCAATTCCATCGTCCTTATTTAAAATATCGTTTTCAATTAATTTGCCAAATTCTGGAACTTTATCTAAAAATAATTAAAGAGTCACATTTTTATCGTACATTTTGAATCATAAAAATCGGTTGAAAATAGCCAAGTTCCATGTAATATGCAACTAGTCCAGAACATCAAATAAAAATATTTTAGAAACTTTATTTCCACCGTTCATGTCAAATTTCACTTATATCGGTTAAGAAATAGCTAAACTTCGAATTGGCCATGTTCTAGAACATCATAGAAAACGTTTTTATAGTCCGATTTTCATCGTAGATGTCGAAAAACATCATAATCGGTTAAGAAGAAATAGTCAAGTTCCATTCTAACTGGCCATGATTCAGAACTACATCAACAAATTATTTAAGAATCATGTTTCCATCCCACATATCGAATTTTATCAAAATCGGTTAAGAAATAGCTAAATTCCAACTTAATCGGCCATATTCCAGAACTTCAAAAAATCGCTTAGAATCCCATTTATATCGCATATGTCTAATTTCGTCAAAATCAGTTGAGCGATAACCAAGTTCCGCCCTAATTGACCAAACTTTATCAAAATCCGTTAAGTAAAACATTCCATTCAAATTGACCATATTCTAGAATTTCACCAAAAAATCATTTTATAATCCCTATTCCGTTGTAACTGATTAATTTTATGTATTCGGTTAAAAATAGCTGGGCTAAAATCGGTTAAAAAATAGCCAAGTCCAATCCTAATTGCCCCAGAACTTCGTCAAAAAATCATTTAAAAATCCCATTTACATAGCAAATATCGAATTTCGTCATAATCTGTTGAGTAATAACAAAGTTCTATCCTAACCGGCCAAATTCCAGGACTTCATGAAAAAATTATTTAAGAATCCATAAATTATCCCACTTATCGAGTTTTATGAAAATCGGTGTAGAAGTAGCAAATTTCCATACTAATTCGTCTTATTCCAGAATTGTATCAAAAAAATCATTTTAGAATCCCATTTACATCGTAAATATCGAATTTCGTCATCATTAGTTGAGTAGAAACTATGTTCCATTCTAATTGGCAAATTCCAGAACTTCATATGGAATTTTATCCACATATCAAATTTTATCAAAATCGGTTAAGAAATAGCCAAGTTTCATCTTAATTTGCCTTATTCCAGAACTTCATCAAAAAATCATTTAAGGGTCCCATTTCCATTCCACATATAGAATTTTATCAAAATCGGTTAAGATGTAGCCAAATTCCATCTAATTGGCCATATTCCAGAACTTCGTCAAAAATCAATCTAAAATACCATTTCCGGCGGACATGTCGAAATTCGTAGTAATCGGTCCATTTCTCAAGGATTTAGGTATAAATTGTACGAAACGCCGAATTACCATTCTTAACGTGTATTGATAATTGAGCGTTGAATCAGTTTTTTCTAAACAGGTTTTGCATAAACTGTTTTTTAAGAACTAAGTAGTGTGCCCTACACTACTAAAAAAAAAAAACTCGAAACATTACATAATTATTGTACTGTAACATTAGATAACTACTAGAATTCAATTATTCAACATATACATCGAAAAGAAGAAGAACAACAGAAATTAAAAAACGTTCCCGATTTTGAGAACGAAAATATATTTTTGATTCTGTCGTTCCCTCTGGAAAAAATATTTTAATTTTTTTTTATCTATTGTTTCTAATAAACAGATAGAAGACACTCTGCTTTATAACCGTCGATTGCTGTCCTTACATTTTTTTAACTTTCGAGAGTAGGAGCGCTGGCCTGCACCAGTCCCATAACTAATTTTTTTAGAAATGATTTTCTTTAGGAAAAAACTCACAAGTGGTAGGTTCTAAATTTTGCAGATTTTAGTTCTCATTTTTTTTAATTCCGCCTTACTAATAAATTTTTGGGGAAGATCGGGTTTTTTTGTTTAATTGTTCCAATTAGGGTAGTTTTTTCTGCAAAAGTTGCAAGGCTATAATGTACAACTAGTGAACATTTGTTCATGAAAATTGTTCTTCCTTTCTTGATGTACCGTCCGGATATCCAATGGAACTAAATTCATGGCATAATCAACCGAATGAGGCCTTCCTGGTTGTCCATCAAAATACACTTCTGCGTTCATTAGCCAGAATATTTTAATTCCATACTTCCCTAGTTTTGAAGAGAGATCTGGAAAAAGCTGCCAATCTAGCGGTCTTCGCTCGCTCCTGTCGGATATCGTAGCTCGATAAAATGGGCGGTCGTCAAGAAGGTATAATTCATCCAATTACGAAATACAAATACATACACCACAATTACAAAATAAATTCTACACAACATCTTCTCTATTTAAATAATTCTTAGAATTTAAGTAGCCTTGCTTTGAAGGACTGATCTTTTGAACATCGCGAGTTCCCTTTATTGTTTTTAGTTTCGCGAACCTACTAGTAGTTGGATTTGTTTAGATTTATATTCAGTATCTGAGTAACATTTAAAATTCATGTCAGTGCCGCATTCGTTATGATACAACGGTATTCATCGGTGAGACTGGATCTGGACGCCATTCCCTTCATCCTCCTAGTTCATCGCACGTTTCCATGCTATGAGCTGTTGCATGAAAAAGCCACTCACAAATGACTCCAAAATCCTCTTTCTATTTAGATATATTCATAATATTTTGAAATAATTTGAATAACTTGAAACATAAACAAGAAAGCACATTAATTATCTTCAAACTGCTACTGTAGAATTTCGATTAATTTTCAATATATTTCTTGTGCTTCTTGGAATTATCCTCCAAATTTAGTTTATTATTTTGTCGTTTATAACGTCAAATAATTTTGTTGTGATATTTGTTAGAAATGTCTTAAGGTACCACTCGCTTGTTTACATATAAACATACACAATAATAATCTTATAAAATAGCCTTAAAACATATTGGTTTCGCAGAACTACACTAACACAATACATTGACATAAACACAATAAAAGGTATTGAATAAAAACGATTGTTATTGTGAACAACATTTTTGTATTCTTTATTAAATTTAGAAAAAAGTTTAATCCAAAGAGATAAATTTTATATTTCCACAAAAAAAGCAACAACAAGAAAAAATTCGATAATGTGTACATTTTAATGCCCTCACATTATTGAAAATTTAATAAAGCTTGAAAAATAAAATGATAAAAAAAGAATAAAATAAAAGCGAACGACAAGAGTTTATCCATTTGAAAAAATTTAATTAAAATATTTTTTGTTTTGTTATTAATAAAATTAAATTTATTTGGTTAACTTTTGCCCTTATGCATTGGCCTCTTGAATTACTTTATTCTTTGGGGTTTTCAGATTATTTTTTTCACACTTGAATGTTTTTCTCAAATTCTGCGTTATTAACATTAAAGTATAGAACGATATACTTCTATAAAACCACAGAACCAATTTGTAATAAGAACGTCGTAATTTTCATAAAATACTTGCAAGTTAAGAAAGTCGTGTTGCATGACAACAAATTGGATTATTTATATGTTTATGAGAAAATTGATTTACAAAACGAAATGGCGAAATTGAAGGAAGATGTGGATGTTTGTGATTCACTCAACAGCAAAGTCTCATCTTCCAATTCATGGATCAACTGAAAAGCAAGTTTAAAAAATTAAAAAAAAGTTATGAAAAGATACAGCTTCTGAATGCATGGCCCAAAATCACTAACCGTAGAACAAATCATGAAAGAGTTTAACACTACTCAATATATGGTGCGAACAGCAAAACGTATTCAACACAAAAACGGTTCACGAAGCTTACCAAATCCAAAAGATCGTATAATGATTGGAAAGAACGATTGCTTAACTATTGAAAAAGCTAAAGTACAATAAAATCTAGTGATGTGCACATTAAAGGATTGCTATGAGGCTTACACTGCTTATTTCTAAAAATTGTGTGCAATCCAGGCAGGTATACGGTTAGCGGTTGTTTAATACATCGAAACGTAAAATTAATTGTTTATCACGATGAACACTATGTTATGACTGTTATATTTTGCATTTTGTTAACTGTTATACTTTGTACTATTATACTCTAACCCTAAGCTGCTTAAAAGCCAAAAAAGATTGGCTGCCCAAACAAAATAAGTCACTACAACAATTTCACTGGTTTTCCAGTTTGATGTGCAAAAAACGTCATTGGTCATCCTGTTTATTACAAATAAATCAGTATTTCGAGGCATGCTAGGTATCGGATAATAATAGAAAACGAGCATTTCTCCTGCCCAACGTGCAAGATTATATTTTTGAAGTTCTTCAAAAATTATTCGACGGCAATTCGGTGAGTAGGACATATGAAAATCTAACCTCTATCAGCCCATTTCACCTGAAAAATCCACATTTTGGCTTGGTGTTATGAATTTCATAAAACACAAAAATTAATGCTTTCCAACACCGAATTTAATGCTTTCTAACACCGAAGTGAAGTTCTTAGCAAATAACATAAAATGTAGTAGCGTGAGTAAACTACATAGTATACATTTGGGCGATTTTTGTATCATCGAGCAAACGATGGAAGTGACTAAATTTATTCAACAAAAATCAAAAGTCCCAAAGTCAAATGATTTTTCGCGAATGCTCGTAGTATGCACTTGATGTAAAAATTATCAAATGGCCGGCCCCTGGGGTCGGCCATATAAATAACAAACAATATTTTAATAATTTTTGCATCAATTCCATACAAAGAGCATTCGAGAAAAATCATTTGACTTGGGGACTTTTGATTTTTGTTGAAAAAAATTCGTCGGCGGAAAATCGTAAAATATTTGATGAAAATACTGTTTGTTGTTTAAATGGCCGACCCCAGGGACCGAGAAAAATTATATGACTTTGGGACTTTTGACTTCAAACAACCCTCTATATGAGCCGCTGAGGTGGAAAGCTCTTGAAATGAAAGAGGATGCTCGTTTTCTTACGGCCTTTACCCCAGCCTCCCATAAATCTAAATGGTGCGGAGAACGCGGTGTTATGAAATGTTATGAAATGCTATGTCTATTGCTGAAAGCTTCAATGGCTGCTCTGTTGCTATCGTAGTTGAAAAAAAGCTCCAGCGATTTTAAATGATTGAGGGCACCAACGGAGTTGGTGTCATTATCATTATGTATGGATATTGGCTTACCAATTAGCGCTGTTATGAATCCATTTGTAGTTAGATCGCTGATGATTTCAAGATGGATTGACTTTGTGTTGAAACAGACGAATACCCCGATATAGGGCTTTAATGTTCTTTTTGATCGAGTACCAGCGATTCTAGTCAAATATGGCCCACAGTAATCTTTTCCGATCACCGTGAATGCTCTGTGAGACGTCTCTCGGTCCACTTGTAACTCACCCATAAGTTGTTGAGCGGGCATTGGATTTTGTCGAATGTATGTCGAATGCATCTCGATAACGCCCGTTTTGCTGCTAATTTACCCTTAACGGTCCAAAATGTTTGTCGCTTGTGATACAGTAATGCTTGCGCTCCACAATGCAAACCAATGACGTCATAGTTTCGGAACAGGACATCAGTGAAGTGATGTGCATACGGCAGCAATATTTGGTGGCATTGTTCATATGGCAGGTCACTCTTACTGATGCGACCGCCGACGCACATAATTTCAAAACTGTCCAAGAATGATGTGAGAGCTCTCTTCTCCTCAACAAATGCATCGCTTTGAACTGCATGAACGAGTAAGAACAAAGCTGTAATTCCTTCGATGAATGCTGAAATTTGCTCTTTGTTAGGTAATTTATTGTTGCGAATCTAAATCATTTGATTGATGAATCTGACGCAATATCTGAGGATTCTCAACAATTTCGTGTATGAGCAGTGACGATTTATGACATAACCAATGGCGTCGTAACTGGATTGCGTTGCAAGTACAATCCGATGGTCATTCCGTTCAATTACCTCGACTTCAGACAAGTTCAATACATATTGCTCTTAGTCGAGAGGTGTCATCGAAAAGGTTGGTCCATGCCACCAGTTATTGTCGAATGACATACTCTGGAGAGGACAACCACGTGAAACGAGATCTGCAATATTTTTCTGGCTATTATTCCTTCCTGGCTTCCTTATTCTTGAGCTAAAGTATCTCGGATACACGTGATGGAACAAATACTTTCAGCTGATATACGAGTGTCCTAATCCATGACAGGACTATAGTTGAGTCTGTGCAACTTGACTCTTGGCAACCTGGTTGTAAAAGTCCCATCGCGATTAATGGCTCGAATGTCAACGCATGTCCCATATGCGGCTTGACTAGCATCTGCGAAACCATGAAGCTCGAGAGCTTGCGGTTGTTAAATGACTAAATGCTGTAAATGTTAAATGACTGAATCGAACAAAAGTCATCCAAAAATTCATGAAATTGATATAGCAAATCTGGCGACAGTGTTTGATCCCATAAAACCTGTTGAAACCAAAGTTTTTGCAAAATGATCTTGGCTCTGGTTACTACTGGTGATGCGAGACCCAGCGATTCGAATATGTTGGCCACGATGGAGAGTACCTAGCTGGGCTTCATGTCGCAAAAGTCATTCGTAGAATGAGAATATAGGCTTATCGTTCGATGGATCCCACTTGAGTCCCAAAGCCTGAATAATTGTATTTTGGCTCAATTGATCCAGCTCAGCTTCAATTTCTCTGTCATCTGCAGGAATAGTACTTATAAATCGTGACGAGTTGACACAAGCTTCCTTAATCTCATACCTTCCTTGTCTAACAGCTCGCATAACTGGTTCATTACGTTGTAAGACACTCGATGTCATCAGCTCCTGTCATGTCGTCATCGACATAAAAATCACCAATGCTCTTCGCCCTAAGGGAAATTGTTCACATTCATCAATGCCGATTTTCTGTACAAGATTCTCTGAAATCGTCGATGTTCCGAGGCGACTTCCAATTGCCTGTACATCTTCTCGATATCACCCGAGAAGACGTATTTTGAAATTCGAAATCGCAGAACAACGTTGAGTTAATCCTCCTGGGTCTTTGGCCCGTCGAACAAAGTATCATTCAGAGAGAGTCCCGACGTAGTCTTTGCCGACACGTCAAAGAATACTCGTAACTTCAATGTAGTGCTTCCCGCTTTGACAATACAGTGGTGCGGCATCATCATGGTCTTGACACTCAGCTTGCCCCTCGGATAAATATATTTTTGTTGGGATGTTACCAAGACTCTATAATTTTGACATCAAATTATGGAGATAGTCGTCTGCGAAATTTGTGCTTCCTGACGATTTCTGATCGATTTCGCCACCAATGAAGTAGTCGAATTCGGTAGCTTGCAGGGGTGGTAGATCTTCCGAAACTTTTGATACGCTGTTGTCTGAGAAGATCGAAGAATTATTCAAAGACTTCGTCGTCCGAACGATCCAAACTAACTTCAAAAACAACTAAAAAGCCTTATCAAATAAACCTGCTTATAGCAACACACAACTTTATCGACCGTCCGAAAGCCCGAGTAAATAATTATTGGAAATTTAACAAGTTGAAAACATAAATGAATCAATCATAACCGAGGGTCTCGATAGTCGACCATATGGCGAAGTACAAATTAATGAAAGAGAGTGTTTAGGATTCCTGCATAATAGTGCCAACATCTCAATATGTATTCGGCAAAGGATGCGAGAAACTGTTAGATAAACCCATCAAATTCCATTCCTTCCTTGCCTTCCTCGGTCAAAACAGCAAGTGGTTTGAAACAATCATTGTTAATTTGGCACAACCATGATATTTAGGTATCGACTTTTGGCGAGCATTCGAGTTTCGACATTTTTTTTTTCTTCCTTATCATCAACTCAATTTCTAAAACAAAACGAAAAGTCAAACAAAGAATTAAAATTTCCTTTTAAAGTAGCTGCTGAAGAACTAGATGTCAAACGTGAATCCCAGGATAATGCTTCTACCCAACATTTATTGACTGAAAAACAGAAACAAATCTTAGAACAAATAATCACTAAATTTCCGCCATCGCGGCAATTCTGGAACTGGGGCGAACAATATTATTAAAGCATATAATTATTGTTGTAGATGCTAAGCCGGGCAAACAGTGGCATTAGCCGAGATTCATCAAAAACTTGATAAGCTAAGCTTGTTAACCTTGCGTGTGATTGAAGAGAGTGCCAGTTCATGGTGTCAACCATGATTTTGTCTTGATGCTAGGAAAGTTAACGAGGTTACATTGAAGGACGCCCATGGAGATGGGGAGGAACTATGCCTATCATCTACGGGTTGTTGGAACGTCTCGACAATACCAGATTCATCTCTAGTCTTTATTTGAAAGGCGCTCTCTGGTAAATCACGCTCGATGAAGGTTCCGGAAATAAGAATACCTTTGCATTGCCTAAACGACTCCTATATCAATCCACAGTCATACAATTTGGCCTCTGCAACTCACCACAAATAATGTGCCGTCTAATGCATCGTGTGATACGCCACGAATTGCACTCTCGGATATTCGTTTACTTGGATGAACTCCTTATTACCTGCACTAGCTTTGAGGAGCACATTACCCTTTTGCCCAAGTGGCTGATTTGCTGAAATGAGCCAATTTGATAATAAACGTCGACAAAAGCCAATTTGTCCTAAGGGAATTAAATACCTTGGCCATATTGTTGGCGACGGTTTATCGAAGGTGGATCCTGCAAAAGTACCGGCTTTTAAAGATTATCCTCGTCCAGAAACTGTTCATCAAGTCCGTAGATTTTTAGGTGTCACAGGCTGGTACCGACGGTTCTGGAGAAAAAACAAAAAGTTTCTGGGGATGACTGAGGTAGATACATCTTTCGAATACTTAAAATCTTTGTTGGTTTATATTACTTGCAGTAATTTTACATTCAGTTCGATATGTGAACCGCCGATATAGGGAGCGTCTTGTTTCAGAGATCATCCAGCGGTGAGAAAGAGGAACCCGTTGCTTGCTTTTCGAAGAAACTTAATGCACAACGTAATTATAGTGTTTCAGAACTTGAATGCCTTGATGCCGTATTGAGTAACAATAGATGTAGGCAATACGTACAAGAATATCCTTTTATCATAATCTCGGATCATGGCAATAATCTTTGGCGGATTGTGATTGGAAATAGTATTGTTATATCGATGTGTTGAGATTAAGTAATTTTACTTACGTAGAAACATTGTCTAAATTAAATGCTAAAATAATTTCCAAAAGTTTGTTTTGGGTTCGGGTTCAATAACCGTGGTCCCCCAAATTAGAAAGCGAGCTGTGCAAGGCTTGTATAGCCATATTAACGTTCACCTTCTTCTCGTCAAACGTAACAGTGGCGCCCAACCTATTATAAGCACGGTAATACAATTCGATTTAATAAGAATTTTTGTATTTCAGTTGCACAACATTTTACCTACTTACTTTTTGTTTCAGTTCGGAATAGGTGGTTCTATACGGGATATAATGGTGTAACCGTTGTAATTCTCGTTGTGTGTAGCTCCATGTTCCCTACAATTTTTATCTCCTTTTTTTTCAGCCTCATGTATTTTTTCTGTTCTATTAATTACAGGTTCAATTCTATTGTGCGTGTGCATCACCGTCGGATGGACCTTTCTTGTCGACTCATGTCTAGAAATGAAAGCGTGATTCGGACGCTGATGAATTCGCATATAGTTTCTTTTGCCGTTCGAAGATGTACTCCGATAATCTTCTGGTTTGTTCCCTCTGGGTGTTGACCGCTAGATGATATTTGACGAGTGTGTTTTCGCCGGTCAATTAATGTTTCAGCAATCTCATGTTATCCGTGTTTCGTCGATCACCATGAGATCGCTGATTGAGCAATTAGTTCCATTTTTTTTTATATTAACGTTTCTTTTCTTATTTATTTGTTAGCACACCCATGTACATCGATGATTCTCACGTTGTATTTACATATACGTTTTTGTTAGTTTGACTCATATTTGGAGTAGATTATCTCGGCTCGATTTACTGTTGGTGGTTTTTTTTCTTTGTGGGTGAGTTTTGGTGTAAAATTTGGTGGTAATTTAAATTCAACTATAACTATAAATATATTCATTCAAGATCCATACAAGCCATATTTTGTGTTTATTTATTAATTACATTTTTTTTATTAAATTCATTTACTCGTTACTTACATATCTTAGCGCGAGTGTTTTGATTTTATTATAATTCTCTAGTGGTGGGACGGTATTACCTGGTGTCCATCATGGACATTCGCTGCTTAGAACCTGACGAACTAATGTAGAATTCGAGATTCGGCACTTAACGGCAGGCCCAACTAATTTGGTGTTATTACATGCCAAGATTAAGGCTGAGGAATCCTTCCCGATTCTAGTTCCAAAAACCCCGCATGCATCTGGTATACCACATCCCGCTACAGAAATACGTTTATGTGCCTTAAAATTATCCCGAACGTCTTCCTTTTTGGATAGTCAACCCTCGGTTGATGAGCAAGTCATACTACAATTGCGGTCACGTCTACACCACATTCGTGGTCGGTTATTGAGGCTTCAATACCAACATTTGGATCCAGATGGGATGGAATCCGTAGCCAACCATTGCGAACAACTACTGAGCTATTTGGAGCAAATGGAACAAATACCAAACTCTTGTCAAGGTACGACGGAGAATGCAGGGATAAACCCAGACCTATCAGGGAGCCTCCACGCTCAGGAAAATACGTTTTTTCATCAAAAACACCGTTCTAATCGGATTCTAACCTCGATACCCCGGTTCCAGATATAGATAAAACCTATCGGTTGGAACCTAAAATAGTATCCCAGGTTGACCGTTATGCTTCACTTCCGGGAAATCTGATGGATCTTTTCTCCGCGGAAAATTCCTCGGATTCCTTACACCTCGCACCGTTGCCATCTTCCATTACATCCTCGTCAGAACCCGGTGGGGCTCATCTAGATTTCCTCAGACCTACTGTTGACCAGAAGGACATTACGGTGACCAATCCTAAGGAATCTCCACAAGTTCCTGCGGTCAATCCGGTGACTCAGACGGATCTACAAGCCGTAGTAAATACATTCGGATCAATGCTAGTTGACTTTCGTCGTTCATTGGCCGATTCTAGCCAATCTAAGCAAACGACATCTATCACAAACTCCAACCGAATGTCGTTACCAAATTCCTCCAATATATCTAGGATGTTATTAACACGGAACCTAAAGTTTAGTGGTTCAAAAGACGATGTGCCCATTGAGCGCTTCGTAGCTCGAGTAGATCAAATGGCCAGATGCTCGGGAATAAACCTAAACGAATGCGTACAAAAATCTAACCTGTTTGTTGTCGGGAGTAGCTCTCGAATGGTTTTGGGTAACAGTAGAGCGGGATCCTGGTGTTAATTGGAAACGTTTAAAACCGGCAATAATATCACGATTCAATCGGGGAATTACAAATCGTGAGATCCGTCGAATGTTAGATGACAGAAAACAAAAATATCCACAGGAATGCTATGGCGATTTCCAGGATGCCATTCTGCAAATTGGGTTGCAAGGAGTTCCTTCTATCCCAGATAATGGCTCAGCTTCTCGACGTGCTATTAAATAACATGCGCCCGGGATATTGCAATTAGCACTGGCCAGCAAATATGTATATAACATTGGTCAATTAGCCCAAGAGGCCCGCTATTTGGAGACGTTGTGGAAGCAAGTTAAACACAATCCCGAAGCTCATCATCGGTGCTGCGCGTAACTTTGTGCATGAACTTAACACCTCAGTTTGTACATCAGTAATGCCTTCAACGGAGATCGAAACAGTGTGCGCCTTTAATAGAACTAGTGACCAAACAAATCGTAAGCCGATAGCCAAACGCGATAACACTACGTTCCAATGTTGGAATTGTAGAGCCCCCGGTCATACCTACCAGTTGTGTCGACAATCACGGACGATATCTTGTTACGGATGTGGTCGTGCCGATACTTATCTTCCCGAGTGCCCAAATTGCCAAACCACGTCTTCGGGAAACTTTCCGGTGAGGGACCGATACCCACGGGAACCGCTCCCTCAATCTCACTATCTCCCGTGACATATCCGAACATCGGAGACCGCTTCCAACACGGACCCCGAGTTATATCTACGCCAGCGTTCAAAACACGATTAACTTCTCCTTCACCTACTCATAAATCGTACTCTCGCTTCCACCGGTCATATGTATATTTCCGATACCGGCGACGTGTTCGGAAGGAAATTTGTGCATCTATTTTGCATACCGAAGGGGATGACCGTCCATTTAAGGATATTTTAGTTGGGGATTGTAAAATGCGAGGTTTGTTAGAGTCGGGGGCCAGCATTAGCGCCTTGTGGAAGGGTTGCGAAAAGTTCCTTCAGTCCTCTGAATTATTCTTCCATCACATGCCATCGTACCTTTCGACCGCAAATGGTGCTCGAGAGCGTATTCTCAGTTATATCTTCGCAGACGTAACCTTCAATGACAAAGTCCGACGAACTAAATTACATTTGGTTCCCAATCTATCCCAAACGCTATACCTAGGTATGGATTTCTTCCGTGCATTCGGGGTGGAGTTCCATATTTCCGAGTTGACTGATGGCCGTTCTGATTCGTCCACTCCTTCCGACACGGCTGACCTTCTCCCTACACATGTATTTACCGCTGCTCAGTCTAAATCTCTAACGACCATCGTTAACCTTTTCCCATCGTCAACTACTCTGGGATTGGGTCGCACCCATTTATTATCCCATAAAATAGACACAGGGCCGCTTCTCCTCTAAAACAACGACATTATGCAGTTTCTCCGGCCGTCCGGTCACAGCTTTATGCTAAACTCGATCGAATGATCGGATTGGGAGTGTTGGAGGAGAGTCAGAGTCCTTGGTGTTCACCAGTTACACTGGTGAAAAGTCTAATGGGAAGTCACGGTTGTGTCTTGACGCTCGAAGGGTCAGCGAAGTGACGGTTAAAGATGCCTACCCGTTACCGCTAATCGACGGTCTTCTGAGTTATTTGGAAAACACGTCCTTCATCTCCAGTTTGGATTTGAAGGATGCCTTTTGGCAAATTCCACTCGACGATGATGCTAAAAGTAAGACTGCGTTTGCGGTGCCTGGTCGACCTCTTTACCAGTTCACAGTTATGCCCTTCGGGTTATGCAACGCACCGAAGAGCATGTGCGGGTTAATGTATAAGGTGGTCCCCCATGAATATCACGACAAAGTTTTGGTTTCCGAGCGGTTGTGGTGGGCCAACCTGACAATAAATTATAGTTTAAAAAACGGTGGTTTTTTAAAAATTTTACAATTTATTAATGTTTTTTTTTTTTATAACAATATATGGTTAAAAAAATTTTTTTTAATTACAAGCACAAAAAAACAAGCAAAATAAAATTTTCTAATTTATACGATTCTAAAAAAAAACACAAATTGGTAGTAAAATATCTTATAGTGACAATTTTAAAAATTTTAAAAAATTTATTTACTATGGAGACTAGTTTCGGAAATTTCTTCCTTCATCAGATCCCATTACTACACTAAATTCAATCAAATTCATCTGATTGAATTTAGTGTAGTAATGGGATCTGATGAAGGAAGAAATTTCCGAAACTAGTCTCCATAGTAAATAAATTTTTTAAAATTTTTAAAATTGTCACTATAAGATATTTTACTACCAATTTGTGTTTTTTTTTTTAGAATCGTATAAATTAGAAAATTTTATTTTGCTTGTTTTTTTGTGCTTGTAATTAAAAAAATTTTTTTAACCATATATTGTTATAAAAAAAAAAAAACATTAATAAATTGTAAAATTTTTAAAAAACCACCGTTTTTTAAACTATAATATACAGTGATAAAAGCCACGGCACCTGATAAAAAAAATGGATAAATGCCATCTTTATAATATGACAATAAATGTGGATAAAAGTCATTTCGTCTTAAAGCGGATCAAATATTTGGGACATGTGATAGGAGAAGGGTGCATTAGAGTCGATCCCGAGAAAGTAGATGCGATTACAAAATTTCCAACGCCAACTACGACTCGTCAACTTCACCGCTTTCTCGGAATGAGTGGGTAGTTCCGTCGATTTATCGCCAATTATTCATCTATCGCAGCTCCACTTACTGACTTATTGAAGAGCAAACAAAAAATCTTGTTGAATCCAAAGGCTGATACCGCGTTTAGTGAGCTGAAGAAGGCCTTAACCACCGCTCCGGTTTTAAGGCACGCCGATTACGATTTACCATTCTACATCCCGGTTGATGCTTCGACAATGGAAGTTAGTGGGGTGCTCTATCAGATCCATGAGGGATCCGAGCATCATATAGCCTTCTACTCGCATAAGCTCAACCCTGCCTAGCGCAGTTACAGCATTACTGAACTGGAATGCTACGCTGCTGTACTTTGCGTCAAGAAATTCCGTTCTTTCGTGGAGGGGTTTGAGTTTACAATTATCACTGATCACGCAAGTCTCCGCTGGCTGATGAATTTGTCTGACTTGTCGAGCCGATTAGCCAGGTGGTGCTTGAAACTGCAGGGCTATAAATTCAACATCGTCCATCGTAAGGGTAGTCTAAATACTGTACCAGCTACGCTATCTCGCGCTTACTGCGACGCGATAAAACCTGGTCCGTCTAGTGCCTGCAATGATGATTACTTATGCATCAATTTGGATGATCCCGCTTTCCAACATGATGACTATTTGGAACAAATTCACAGAATAACTGATGCTCCACATGCTGATTTTAAGGTCGAGAATGGTAAATTACTGGTCCGTCCTTCTGTTGGTTTCCAGTACCTATCCACCGACTTGTCACCATGGAAATTGGTCGTTCCGACTCCTCTGATACTACCATTAATTTCTTCCGCTCACTCTCCTCCGTCAGCGAGTCACATGGGAATTGCGAAAACCGTGGAACTCTTACAACGACACTTTTACTGGTCTACAATGCATCGGGATGTGCGGTCTTTTATTAACTCCTGTTCAGTATGTAAGATGACTAAGGCTACCAATATTCCTTTAAGGCCTCCCATGGGAGTTGACACTGAGGTTACCCGACCTTTTCAATATTTATATTTGGACTTTTTGGGCCCATTTCCTCGTTCGTCTAATCATAATACTGTGATATTAGCAGTCTTAGATAAATTTTCAAAACTTGTACTTTTAAAAGCAATGAAGGAGGCGTCAGCTGGAGCAATGTGCGAATTTCTGGAAAAAGACGTGTTTCATCTGTTCGCAGTTCCGGAGATAGTGCATACTGATAATGGAATGCAATTTAAATCTGTACTGTTTAACCAGCTGTTGGCTAAATACGGAGTATCGGAGAGACGGACCCGAACGGCAAACCCCTGGGGGTGTATCACCTACATGATATTAAAACATAGGAGGCTCGATCGATTTTTTTATGAGGATTCACCATGGGCGATTCTAAGGTGAAGGCTCAGTATAGGTATGGCGTGGACCTTATGGTTCCGCAGGAATACGGTAGTATTCTCTACAATCAGTATTATCTCCACTAAGTTTTATTTTAGCCCGGCTTATGAGACTGTTCAGGGTGTGGGGCGTTTCCACGTTGGGATAAAAAAAAAAAAAAACTTAGTCTGCTTGAATTATGCTCATTACAGTTTTTTTGTTGTATGTGTGTTTTTTTTTGGTAACATAATGCCCGGCTTTCAGAATCTCAGGGTGTGGATTTTCCCCACGGTGTTTTGGGTTCGGGTTCAATAACCGTGGTCCCTCAAAGTAGAAAGCGAGCTGTGCGGGGCTTGTATAGCCATATTAACGTTCACCTTCTTCTCGTCAAACGTAACAAGTTCTTACCAAATATATACAAATCCAAATTTAAATATTTCAATTAACATCTTTAGTTGTACATTATTCTTTAGATACTTATTCATGAAGCTTTTGAAATCGAATAAAATATATTGTCTCAAAATAAATCAAATACGATTATGTACAACCTCTACTCCGTCCTTGGAGACATTTTATATCGTCAGCGATGTTTCGACCTATGTATAATCTCGCACCATCCCAACATAATAATATCACATTACTTCAATACAGGTGCGGCAGTGAATCCATTTAAAATATCGTTAATTCAACTCACTTTCTATACCTCATCAACCATTTTTTATTATAATCAAAAGGAAATTAAATTTAATTTTTTATTTTTTATTCCGATTTTTGTTTTCTAGCATCTTAAGAGCTTATCCTAAATGAATTAAATTTGTTTATCCATCAGTTACACAACAACAGAATACAGAACATTGAAAATGAAAATAAATCAGGAAAATGTATTTTTATCGCAATCACACGACAGATAGACAAATTTGAATAACTCTTAAATACATAAATAACAATAGAATGTGGATTGAAGAATACTTGTGGATAGCTATGAGCTATTTTTTTCTCGGCGCAGCTGTTCAACTAACAATAAGCTTGTATTAAATATTTTTGAAATGAACCAAATATTTTAGATAACCATATTGTTGAAGATTTTTTTTGGCATTGAGTTGATGTTACTAATTCTTCTGTCTTCTATTAAATACATTTAATATAGTTGTTGTTTATTAATATTAATGAATTAGTAGAAAATGTATAATTGGCTGGGGATTTTAACTTTTTAAGTAATACTCAGATTAAAATAAAATTATAAATTGTCATATAATGTAATCCTTGAGAGAGGATATATAACTAACAGTAAAAGTATATAAGTTACAAAAAAGTTAACGAGAAAATGTGACAAATAAATCCGGTGTCTGATTAGCTCATTATCAACCATGTAGGGTTAGGGAAAAATTAGGAGGAATGGGCAGTAACCTTACAAATATGAAACTGACTATATTTTTATTCAAGTTTTTCTTAAGTCTAATCGAGACCGGAAGGGAGTCAAAGTAGCCTTAGCGAACGGTTTGGTTTTTTTCGTGGAGAAAATAATTTTGGTATAAAAAATGGAGGTGTGACCAACACACGACTTTCTTTTACGAACAGAGAATTTTGGGAAATTTTTTTTTTTAATTTTTGGAAACATTTTGTTTTAAATAGTAGTTTTTTGTAACCCTCATACTTTTTAAGATATTTGCAAAATAAATTTTCTGCACCAAGGGAGTGGCCACTTCCGGTTAGCCGATTTGGAGTAAAATTCACTGGGACCTCCCAATTTATCAAAAAAGCTTAAATCTGAAGTTTCCGTTCGATTGGTTAAACCATCTGGGCTGTAGAGAGGACACAGACTGACAGACTGACAGACAGATACCATTTCGAAACCCACTTTTTCGGACTCAGGGGACCTCAAAACAAATATATCTCTAAAAATCTCAATGTCCAAATTTTCGTAATTACTATACTTTATTTTACTAGAGTAAAAGAAAGTAAAAGACAATAGAGATAATAGAGTCAATTGTTTTTGGTTGGAGTCAATGGTTTTTTTTTTGAAAAATGGCATACGAGTGAAAAGTTCGAAATTTTGCGTCATGGGGCTCTAACCGAATGTCAAACGGTGTAGACGTGTTTTTGCACTGAAGCAAATTAAATCGAAATAAATCGTACTGTGCTTTAAAATCACAAGTATTAAAATATTAAATTAAATTACTGGAATGTTTAACTTAATTTAAATTGTATTTATTATTGTGTGGTCTAGTATTTTCAAGGGAAAAGTACATTTAAAATTGTCCTGGATTCATCCTGGTTGCATCCATTCCATGTCCTGGTTGCAATACAAAAATGCTTTAAAAACATGTTTTAATAAAAGGTGTTCCTCGAAAAAGATTATTAAGAAGTCACGGGGTTCACTTAGTGAACGAACCGTTATTCTCTAACAATTCCACACATTTCAAATGAATAAAATTTGTACTGTTTGGAAATCACATAGCGCCGTTCTCAGAGATGTCTACCTAAAAAGGGTTATGGCCGGATGTTTGTCCAACCTTACTGGTTTTATTGAAAAAAATTCATTAAGAAATCATGGGGTTCACATAGTAAACGGACCGTTATTCTTTAACAATCCCGCACATTTCAAATGAATAAAACTTGTTCCCTTTTAAAATTACATAGCGCCTTTCTCAGAGAAGTCTTTCTCAAAAGGGCTATGGCCGGATGTTTATCCAACCTTACTTGTTATATGGAAAAAAATTCATTAAGAAATCACGAGGTTCACTTAGTGAACGAACCGTTATTCTCTAACAATTATACACATTTCAAATGAATAAAATTTGTTACCTTTTAAAATTACATAGCGCCTTTCTCAGAGAAGTCTTCCTCAAAAGGGCTATGGCCGGATATTTGTCCAACCTTACTTGTTATATGGAAAAAAATTCATTAAGAAATCATGGAGTTCACTTAGTGAACGGACCGTTATTCTCTAACAATTCCACACATTTCAAATGAATAAAATTTGTTACCTTTTAAAATTACATAACGCCTTACTCAGAGTGAATGATATGAAAGGGCCGAATGTCGAAGGGCCAAATTGCAAAGGGCCGAATGTGTCGAAGAGCCGAATGGGTCGAAGGGCCTAATGTGTCGAAGGGGCGAATGTCGAAGGGCCGAATGGGTCGAAGGGCCGCATGGATCGAATAACCGAATTTTTATTTTCTTTTGTTTTCTTTTAAGAAATATAATTTTTTAAATTTGGTATTTTAAGGAATATTTTGTAAATTTGTTTATCAAATATAAATTAATTTCTTATGAATTTATGTATTTCATCGATCAAAAATATTGCATTTCAGAATGTTTCATTAACATAATATTGCTTTTTGTATTAATCTTGCAACTACAAAATGTTTGGGAATATGATTATTACCTTTGTCATTACTCTGTTGTGTGTTGTCATTCCGGTGACATCAAATAAAATAAAGTGTATATTTATGCGCAAAAATAAAATAGAAGAAGACAATAAATAAATTGTA
This sequence comes from Tipula vernalis, assembly GCA_958295665.1. Classification (NCBI taxonomy): domain Eukaryota; kingdom Metazoa; phylum Arthropoda; class Insecta; order Diptera; family Tipulidae; genus Tipula; species Tipula vernalis. The sequence goes on from OY282560.1 coordinate 287,532,468, forward strand.
ACACCTTAAAACGGTGAGTCAAATAGATCCTAAAATTAATAACAGGCCATTATACACAAATAACATTACAATTGGAAATTAATAACCACATCACGAGGTTTTAAACTATTGCAAGTAGCCAATCCTTATAAGTTGGTAGGAAAACATAAGCTGCTACTTAAATTCTTAAAATATTAATCGCTTTCAGTGGACTGCTGCTGCCAAACTGTGGGTGGTGGCTTATGCCCTTGCTATGGTCGACTGGTAAGCTCACAAATGGGCGTTAGAATTAAATATAACCTCAAATCGAAATGGAATGTATGATTATCAAATCCAAATTACAAACGTAACGGCGCCAATAGATTATTCATTACATAAATCTACCATAAAAATTGAACGGTCCTACACTTAGCCGCCTGGCGGCGAACTATGCATCACCGCTTCTAACAGCTCATTAAATAGTATGAGAATTTACAAGCAGATACGGTGAAGGCCGAGTTCATGCTACTGGAATGTGCTTGTGGTTGGTTGATGGGAGAGCGATTATTATTATTATTATACCTAAACCATAACCAAAGCTCGATTTGAATAGTCACATTACAGTATCAATGGAAGTGTACACAATCGCAGCATAATTTGCGTACAAATATACAATGTGTATCACTTTCCAAAACTGCTAAATTATTTCATTATTCCTTGGTATTATCAATTCCCACACCAAAAAGTAACTGATCGGGTGTGTGAACTATAAAAATGTCTCTTATATCCTCTCCGAACTGTAAAGATTGGCGCTGAGAAATGCCGAGTAACCTATCAGAATTGTCAATACATCAAAGAAAAATTTGTTTTGGAGCAAGACTTAAAATTTGAAAATATTTGTAAAACATTGACAAAGAGCAAGTTGCTCGAAACTAGCTTTTTTCAATAAATAAAATTAAAATTGTCACTATAAGAAAGAATATAAAAATATTTGTTTTTATTCAGTTTTCCGAATAAAAAGTGACAAAAATAATGGATATTATTCATAATAATAATAACTTTATATCAGTTTGCACCACAAATACCTAGAATAAATTAAATAGAAATATCATTCCACCAGCTCTGTTTGTTCTATTCTTATTCTGTTCGCTTCTAAATTAACTCAACTCCTCACAACAATTGTTCTCTTTGGAGACGAATTCGAAATCATATTTGCACACAATGGAGTGGGTTAAGTTTCCCAATTAGAACCTTTACAAATGTATCCAATTTGAAATGAGAACAATTTGAATTTCCATTCCCACTATAGTTCCAGTAAGCAAAGGATTCCAAGCTTCAAAACGAAATCATTACGAACGTAAACACTGCAATTTTCGCACGCTCTATTTCCTTTGCGTTCAAGGATAGAGGCTATTATTTATTATTTTGTCACGGGAAAGACCTGAAGAAGGTACTGATATAATTGGTAATAATAAATCTAGATTATGAAGGGAATAGCCGTAGAGGAATTAATGGTAAGAGATATGAATGGGCTGATATAAGGCAGTATCTAAATAATTGACTGATGATGAGTTAAGGCTAATATCGCATTCACAGGTACCTGAGTAGACCACCCTTTCAAATTTGCTAAAACGGAATATTTATAGGAAATTTTTAAAAAAAGACGGTGACCTAGTTTTTAGAGAAATAAGAAATCGATCCTGTTGCTATTAAATATTTTCTTAAGACACACCCACTAATTTCTTTTCTATTTCGTAATCTGACTCCATAGAAATAAAAATGGCTTTAGGTTCTGACAGATTTTGAAGAAAATTTGCTAAAATTATTTGAAATCAAAGCTTTTGACATCAAACGTTAAGGATTTTAGTGTTTGCTGGGTTGATTTATTTGTAATCTAGGTTTTGCACTCAAACTTTACCTCTTTTGCACTTCAAATTCAACCTTTTACAACTTTTACTGTTTTTTTTATTACCGCTAAACGGTAAATCAAAACTTAATTTACCGGTTGGTTAAACCTGGAAAATCCGGTTAATTTTCAAAAACTATTTTATATATAAGGAAATTGCAAATTCTCCTGTTTCATATCCCCTTGTCTCACTTTTTAAAATTTCTCGAGATTAGTGGAGTATAGCATGGAAATGAGATGCATGATGTTCAAGACTTAATTGGTGATTCGGTGTTTCGAAGCACTCAGGTTATTCGAGTATGTTTGAGATTGTCGGATGTATTTGTTTTCGATGTTACTCGAGAATCTTTGAGCCTAATCGAAAATATGATTGTTCAACATTTACGAAATTATACGATAGTAATTAAGGGTTCCTTTATTATTGCATATCCTTTTGTTGAGCTTAGCTTTAACTTGCTTGGTAGCATTTTACACAAATAATTCGATACCTACACAAATTTTTGAAATTTTCGTGGTTTCTAGATTTTTTCAGGCTATCCGAAATTATCCATTAATATCCAGATTTTCCTGTATTATTGAAATTGGTCAAGATCAATCGAGATGCACATCATATAGAGATTATTCGAATTTTTTGAAGAGAGATTGTAACGAAGCTCTCAGATTTCGTTAGCAGACGGGGGATCAGAGGTCTGGTGCATTCTAGAAGCTGGCTAAAGCTCTCGGAGTGTCGTGGGCGGTTTCCAAAAATATTTGAATGCTTGTATAACCGAGTAAAGGAATTAAATAAAAAGACAAACAAAAGAAGCAAAAACGGAACACTGTGTGCCACACCCTCAGGAGCGACAGAAAATAATAAATTGGGTGCAGTCGGTCGAGATGACAGTCCTGCGCCGCTCGATAACCGATGCCAATTATAGATGGAAGGACGCCTTCGCAATAAACCAATCGATTACCTTACGTGACAGAAACCGTCATCCCTAGGAACCTCCTAACACATACCTCGTGCTGCTCTCCCCGACAGCCTGCCGAAGTAAGCAACACGACCGGAAAGAGATGGAAAACCTCCCCGCCGCAAGTACCCTACCTTAAAACACATTCAATCACTCCACCAGGAATCACTCCCTCATGGTGGGACTGAACATGATTTCAAAACCGGAAAAAATGACAGTAGATTGGAAGGAAAATTCCCCAAAACAGATACAATCAGAAAAACCACTAAAACAAGAAGTACTCACCGGAAAACAAACAACAGAATTATTATGTGTTATTATCAAAAAGCAAAAGGAAAGAAAATGTAGCATTGGTATTTATTGTGACACAAAGAAAAACTGAAAACCAAAAAAAAAAAAATAACGGCAAAAAAATGATTCGGTAAAAATAATTTAGAATAACTGGGATGATAAATTATTAACGGAAAAAAATGAAATTATATGTGTATGATCACGCCACCAAAATAAAAAAAATATAGTGAAAAAAGATATGTATATAATGAAAGAAAACTCGAAAACCAGTCTATAATAAATATAAATTTACTTGTAAAAATGATATGATCAAAAAAAAAATTTTTTTATCCGCCGTAGTTTTCGGTTTTTCGAAGAAGACAATACCTTATCTCAGATCGGCCCGATCTGTACACGCCACGACACGGGATCCCTCTCTATCACGTTCACACCACCGTTAACTGGCGGAATTAAAAACAAATAAAAAAAAAAACTCGGAGAGTAAATAAAATAATTGAGCTGTTATTTTTGAAAGTGGTATAAGTCCATATTTTGTTGAAACGAGATAATGAAAGAATAGAGAAACAATAAATGCAAAAACATACGGGATTTTGAATTTTCTTATTTTTTGCACAAGTATTAGAGATGCATTTGTTTTTATTTTGGCTATAAATTTCTTACCGTTAGAAAGATTATACTGGCATTTGTCTATTGTTATCATTAACCTAATTTTTTTGAAACTGGACTTATACCACTTTCAAAAATAACAGCTCAATTGTCGGATTATTTTCCGTTTTTTATGTCTTATACACTTTGTCCAACCCTAAACTGAATTCACTAATTGTTTTCTTTTCTGTATTTTTCTTACGCCTCAAAACCAAAATATTTTTTTTTTTTTGTTTGTTTAAGAGAAAAAAAATCTGTTGTTTTTATCTCACACCCAAATGTCAATTAAATTTCTTGGGCCGGTTCTTTTCTTAAGCCGTTATCACGGTCCCCACCTCAAACACGATATCCCACACGTGCATTCGGCACTAACCAACAGTTTTCATTGGGAACTCGCAACGCGATCACTCCACATAAAAAAACCTCCCCGTACCATCAAAACAACCACACTTCATTTAATTTGTCTCTCTTTTTTTTCCAAAATATAGTTTTATTCACAAATTAATTTTACTTGTACGGTTTCACAAATTAAGTTGATGGCATTAATTTAAGTATATAAAAAAAACCACGCCACTTGACACTAAACTTAATTATTCCTGCCAACCAGCACTCATATAACTTTTTAACATTATACATATGTATGTATATCACTATTGTTGGCTTTGTAATGTATTTTTTTTTTATTTAGTTTATAGTTAACAATATAATTATAATCCAATTTTATAAAAATGTAAATACTAGTATATGTATACATATGTAAAAAGAAATTCACCAAATCAAAAAAAAAATTTATTCTATATCGTACGCGGATAAACTCCAAACTTGACTGCTCAATATCTTTTTCTTTTATTTCACATTAGATTTTTGTTTCATTTTCGAAATATTAAAACAAATCCCGATTGGTTGCTGTTGCCATCGCGTGATCTTACACATACATCAAAAAAAAAAAAAATTTAACTTAAAACAAAAGAGAAATACACGCATATTTAATATTTAAACAACAACAAAAACAGATTTGTACGGATTGTGTATATATAGATATACAGTGTACTTTTTTATAGCTTAGTGTTTGTACTGTATAGCTTGTTCGACATTTTTTTTGGTTTTGGTATCGAACCACAGAAAAACCCATGCACACTCTCCTCTGACTTATCACACACCGAAAACAAACAAACGATTGGTACAAGTAATAATTAATCATAAACTTTCCCCTCATACCTATGTACAATGCTACGAAGAAAATGAAAAATCCATATACAGTATTTTTCGTAGGGGAATAAAATTATAAACGAGAACAATCACTATATCAAAAAATCTAAATTTAAATACTCAACATTAAGGGGTCAATGAATTTGAACACGGAACAGAGCTGAGCAAGCTCATTCACACGCGCCAGACGAAAGCATGAATGGCTAGTAAGTTATACTCATAGTATAAGCCGTAGCAAGATTTCGACATACCTACCACATACAGAATTACACATATAAATCTGAATCGTGATGTTTAGTTAATTGTTCGAGATTCCGATATTTCTCCAATTTCCTAGGTTATTCGAAATTATTCAAGAAGTCATTATCCAGGTTATTTGCATTTCACATTTCACCTTTTTTAGTTTTACATACTTATGAATAATTCGATATTTGAGAACTTTCTAGAATATTCAAGATACTTTGAAAATTCGACATTTTTGAGGATTTTTCGAAATTCTCAGGATTGAGTTGATTGCACCAAATTTCATTTTGTTTGAAACTATTGAACAGAATCACGAGCTGTTTCGAACTCTTGAAATGCGAGGCTCGATATTAAGAAGAAATAAGTTTTTAACTAAAAGATGTACTTGTTAATTGGTACAAGAAGCATTTGTAGGGACACAAGAGAAATTTTGTGAGGGAGGCCCGAAATTTGTAGTTAAGCCACAGATTATAAAGATTGTCCCAAAATTAACGCAAGATTTGAATTTACCGCCATTTGTGCAGTAAATTGTTAGCAACCCTGAAAAAAAAACATTTGACAGCTGAGAGTTTAGGGTTCACAGCTCGTCTGAACGCGGCTCAACCCAAAAGTGCTTGCACTTCTGTTTTTTATGGCATCATGTTCCCTAAGGTCTAATGAATAAGATAAAAGTTTTTTTGAAATCATCCACCGACCAGTTTTCATCTTCGCGCCAAAATTCGAAAATTGGAACCAAAAAAATGATTATTTGGTCTGAAAAAGTGAAATATGTTTTATGAAAAGTCTCAGGAAGAGAATGCATTAGGCAGGTTACAAGAAAAGCAGAAAACTTTTCTTCCTCGATCAGTTCATTTCAGTTTTCCATAATGTCGAAAAATTTTAATCCTCCAAAAGTTACCCGCGCACTTTCACACGAAGAGAACCGGAGTAAAATTTGTTTGTTGTGCTTAAAAAAGAATAATGCCATGTTCAAGATAGAAGCCTCGCTGCAATCGAATCTAGAAAAATTACTGAAACATCGTGTGGGCAATATCTTGTGTGAAGAAAGACTGCCGAATGTTCTTTGTGCCGGATGCAAACGGAACGTCTACCTACCGACAACTTCCCAGTGCCGGTCCAGGAATCGTTCCCTCCAAGACTGTCGAGCTACCTGATTATTCTAAGTTTTTGAGTGTAAGTGTAACTACGAGATGTAGGACTCAAAATCCCTGTCAGTGCTATTTGTACTAGATTGCTCGAAGTAATGTGATATCCATGCAACTTCTTAGCAACAACAAAAAAAATCGGTTGACGGAAAATGCATCAAACGTTGTTCCAAATGTTTTATCGATCCCAAACGAGGAACACCTCATAAATGCACCAAAACTGACCAAGTTGATAATGTATGCAATTATATAAATACAATGGGGGAGAAAGTAATGGAACAAGTGGCGTCAACATTAATCAGTAAAACTGTAATTCAACAACATGATATTGATGACAAAGTACACAAAAAAGATTCGACGGTCTCCCTTACTCAGGCACGTGGAGGAAACTCCATGAAATTATTCATAAATCCCCACGAGAAAAATGAAGAGGAACCAGCTTCGAATATATCCACAGCCGATTTCTTGAAAATCAAAACAAAATTTAATCTTAGTACAAAGACTACTCTTGATATAGCGACCGCTTTGAGAGTTGCTACCAAAAAGCGGGCGATAATTGAGCCAGGATTGAAAAAAAGCCTGGAACAGAAGAATGGCGATCAAAGCTCGAATGAGCACACCAGTCCAATGTCCCATAGTTTACTGCCATACTCTTGAAAATTTTCTTTCTCATATCGAGAAACAGCGGGATATTAGAAATCAGCACTTAAAATTTGGAATCGACGGTGGCGGTGGTTTTTTGAAGGTGTGCCTGTCTGTTCAAGATGATTCAACTGAAATTTGTCAACAGGAGAAAAAACGTCAAAAGTATGATGATGGCGTGTTTGCTAAAGCTTTTGCTGACTCAGGCGTTAAGAAAATCTTTATTCTTGCTATTGTGAAATCGGCTCAAGAGAATTATGAAAACGTGTCAGCAATATGGAAAATATTGAAAATTGAGGATTTTTCTGGTACGATAGCGACTGATCTCAAATTAGGCAATATTCTGACAGGGATTATGTCTCATTCATCGACGTACCCTTGTACATTGTGCCTTTGTGAAAGCACAAATTTGGAGCACGTCGGACCTTGGCTGCTATTGTGAAATCGGCTCAAGAGAATTATGAAAACGTGTCAGCAATATGGAAAATATTGAAAATTGAGGATTTTTCTGGTACGATAGCGACTGATCTCAAATTAGGCAATATTCTGACAGGGACTATGTCTCATTCATCGACGTACCCTTGTACATTGTGCCTTTGTGAAAGCATAAATTTGGAGCACGTCGGACCTCGGCTGCTATTGTGAAATCGGCTCAAGAGAATTATGAAAACGTGTCAGCAATATGGAAAATATTGAAAATTGAGGATTTTTCTGGTACGATAGCGACTGATCAAATTAGGCAATATTCTGAAATTAGGCAATATTCTGACAGGGATTATGTCTCATTCATCGACGTACCCTTGTACATTGTGCCTTTGTGAAAGCACAAATTTGGAGCACGTCGGGCCCCGGCGAACTGTGGGAAACTCAACCTCATATTTTGAAGCTTGGAGAAATGCTGGCGGATCGATAATGAAAAATGCGAAAAATTTCAAAAGCTGTATCAATCCTCCAGTTTTTTCAACTGATGACGATAAAAAGATTCTTGACATTATTCCTCCTCCAAAACTACATCTAATGCTTGGTGTGGTTAATAAAATAGTCAGCCATATGCAAGATGAATTTGTTACTGAAACAACAGAATGGATCAATCTATGCAATGTTCAACGAGAATTTACTCAAGGAGGTACCAAATTCAAATGCAATTCATGTAGAATATTATTGAAAAAAGTGGATAGTCTCCGATCGTTTTGCTCCATTGGTTGTTTGAAATATGTGGAAACACTGAAGGATTTTGATCGTGAAGTTCACAATTGCTTTGGAATCGAATTAAATGATTGTTACAAAGAATCTATCGCTCAATTCAAGACTAGCTATTTGGCCCTAGGGCTATCAGTCACACCAAAAGTACATGCAGTATTTTATTATATAGAAGATTTTCGTGAAGGCCATAGAAGAGGGTTGGGGTTTTACAGTGAACAGGCCATGGAGACAGTGCATTCTGATTTCAAGACAATGTGGAACAAATATCAAGTTTCTGAAACCACCCAGATTATAATGATAAATTAATGAGAGCTGTATAATTGAATATAATAGTTATCACATATAATTAATTGAATCAAACTTGAATTAATGCTACTGAAATAAAGGTTTTTGTTCTTCTCGACTTTCATGAGTTTTGATTTGTTTGAAATAATTCATTATATCTCCACGTATGTGTTTAGAAGACATCTGTCGACAAAGAGAGAAATAATTCGCAAATTAGCAACCTTTTGACCTGTACTTTTCTGCATTCTCTTCCTGAGACTTTCCTCTTTCGATCTTTGTATGCTGGAATCCTCCGGAAGGGCATACAAAATAAGATATTTCACTTTTTCAGACCAAAAAACCGTTTTTTGGGTTCCAATTTTCGAATTTTGGCGCGAAAATGTAAACTGGTCGGTGGATGATTTCAAAAAAACTTTTATCTTATTTGTTAGACCTTAGGGAACATGATGCCATAAAAAAACAGAAGTGCAAGTACTTTTGGGTTGAGCCGCGTTCAGACAAGGCGTGGGTTATCAAAAATGGAGCGTTACACGATACAACAACGTGTTTTCGTTATTGAATTTTAACTGGTCACAGTTAAATATGGTCGGAATAGCGTTTTAACTTCGTCAACTGCGAAGAGATTAATTGAAAAAATCAGGGAGACTGGATCAGTTGGAGACGCTAAAAAGACTGGTCGTCCAAAAACAAGCCGTTAAAATATCAATATCGAAGCAGTGCGTGAGAGTGTTGGTGAAAAACCCAGAACATCAATTCGGCGTCGTGGACAAGAATTGCAAATTTCAAGAAGCTCTCTACAGTGTATACTCACAAAAGATCTGTGTCTCCATCCTTACAAAATTCAATTAACACAACAACTGAAGCCTAATGACCATGCACACCGAAGAGAGTTCGTTGAATGGATTATTGAACATCAATCACATTTCGAACAAAATCATCCTAAGGCTGTTTTCGAAACCGATACTTATTTCATACTTATTTGTGGACCTTTACTTATTCCATAAGAAATTACATTGAATAAGTTAGGTTCCACAAATAAGTATTCGTTTCGAAAACAGCCTAAGCGATGAAGCACTTTTTCACCTTGATGGCTTTGTTAATCGCCAAAATTTCCGTGTTTGGTGTTCGGAGAACCTACATGTAACTGTCGAAAAATAAACGCATCCACAACGTGTCACTGTTTGATGCGGATTTTGGCCTGGAAGCATCGTTGGACCATACTTTTTTAAAAATGACTAGTTGTTACGGTATGGATATAAAAACTATCACATACGTAAGCATAAAACACATTACGTGTTTGTTAGTGGTTAAAAACGGAATATTTCCCCTGTAAACCAGAGGAATTTGGTTTAGCCTGAGCTCAGTCTTCTGAGGTAAAATTTGGTCGTGGGTATTCCGTTTTCAAAAACCACTCTAAAATATCTCGGAAAATAATCAAAACACCTAACATCCGATCTCGATCAGCTACATCTCAATGACCCATCCCCCCATTCTAAATTTACTCGCTCATAGTCAAGCCAAAATCAAAATCAACGGAAAAAAAAAAATCAAAGTGTGAGAGAAAAATCATAAATTATCGTCAAAAAAAAATAAGACATGCGATGATGCGAAAACGAAAACACTATGGTGAAAATTTACAGAAATTTAGAAATAATTATGCAAATTGAAATTTTAAATAATTTAAGAAAGAGAAAAAAAATAAATTTTATATAATAAAAAAAAATAAAATTCTTAGCTGCTTTTCCGTTTACGAGAATTGGGCTGTCCTTGCTGTTGAAACCATCACACAAGCTGGTGCTCTCACTCGATGAATCTGGATAATTGGAATTGGAATTTTCGTTGTTGATCGTACTGCTCGAACAGCTCGTTTTCATAAATTTTAACTCCAACCCGTGATCGTTGCTTGTTTATGTTATTTGACAACGGTATGCGGTTTGTTGTAATCGGTCGCATACATCTGAGCAGCGGTATTTCAGGTACCTTGTACGATGCTTCTTCGTATTAGATTTTTAATAGATAATCTCTCAACAAAAAAAAAATTCACCGGTTCACTGACATATACGCTTGCGCCGAAATAATGGCGTGTATTGCGCTAATTCCACCAAGGAAAATCGTCTTTAATGCACTTTAAGGCACAAAATAAAACTCATTCATCAATTAAACACTATTGTTTTTTATTATTATTTTTTTTTTTTTTTTATTCAAAGCGCACAATTTTTTTTGTATGCACTTAAAAAAAAATAATTCTTTTACAATTTTAATAAAAAAGAATCAAATTGAATATTACAATCAAAATTATTTATATACACTGAAGAATTATTCATTATTATTATTTAATTATTTTATTATTATCATTTCAAACTTTACAATATTTTATCATTTTTATTTTGGTTATATTTACACCACCATGTTTTTTTTTTCTTTTTTTTTCTTTGTGATAACCAATTTGTTGTTATCAGACAAAAATCACGACCCGACTGACTAATAAAAATGATTTTTCAATAAATTCATTTGACAACAAAAAAACATCTCCCCCCACTTTTGATGCACCCGCTTATTCTCAATAAAGCAGAGAAAAATAAAACCAACCGGGATAAACCGTTGAATGGCCCAATACATATATCGCAACGCGGTGATCATCATCATTAATGATCAAGAGGAGAAAAATTATTACGTTAACACCCAGTAACAATTTATAAATTAAATTGTTACATAGTGCTCGATATTGCGACATGATAACACAGTACTTTCTACCGAAATTGAATGATATTGATGTGGTCAATATGTGGTTTCAACGAGACGGTGCCACATGCCATACAGCCCGTGTACTCTCTCGTTTTGGTGATTAGAATTGACCTCCTAGATCGTTTGATTTAATACCGTTAGATTTCTTTTTATGGGGTTATTTGAAGTCAAAGGTTTACGTCAACAAGCCCACAACCACCCGTGCATTACAGGAGGAAATTAAACGAAGCATCAACGAAATTCAGCCACATTTATGGAGAATGGTCAAGGAAAATTTCGACAAAAGAGTACGTATGTGCTAACAAAGCCGTGGAGGCCATTTGCCCGATGTGTTATTCCATAAATAACCCTATCCTATGTACTTTATGATCAGTAAAAAAAATAACAATCTAAAGACTAAAATCTGTGTTTTATAATACTATAAACAGTAGTAAACGTTAGTGCTCCATTAAATTGTTACTAAGTGAATGTATTAAGAAGTGAAGTGACATTACTCTGGACATTTTTATATGAAATGCATCTTGCATTGCATAACCCTACTATTTTTAACATGGTAGCATTTTCATTTTGTCTAAAAGACACTTATGGAACAATTGTTGGAATTTGGAAGGTCTATTGACCTTAGAAAAATATTTCTTCGCACAGTTTAATATTACCTCGGAAAACAGTTCAACAAATTGTTTTTGCTGTTTTTTGTCTAAATGGCCCCCGCACAATACTTGAATTAACTTCAAATTTTGTAAACAGGTAGACGATTATCATATTTATCAACATAAAAAAAAATCGTCGGTCCCGTTATTGAGAAAATTTGTTTGACAGTTTCCTCTTGCAATGCAACGCCTCCTATTCTATAATCGAATGGACCCAAAAGTTAACACAAAGAGCTCATTACTATGGTAAAATCTATCTTTGTCCAAAATGTCAACGAAAACTATAAATATGTGTGAGAATGGGAAGGCAAAACAAAAATGTATGACTGGAAGGATGGAAGGACGGACACGAAATTTACTTAACCGATGTTTTGGAGACCTGCACCAGGATTCCGGTTTGATGGAAAATTTCTCATATGGGTTTTATGCGACTAAAAATTCTGATTGGTACAAAAAACGGAGTAATTGCGATTCCGGTGAAGTCTGTTTTTCCAGAGAAGTCTGTTTTATATGTATTTTTTAAATTATTTTATCAAAATATTTTCGAAACTTAATTACAAGAAAATAATTTATCGCAATGAATTATTTTTATTTATAATATTTGGTTGTAACATAATATTGTATTTTTCAATCTTGTTGCAATCTTATTTTGTTTGCGACCGCGCAGACAAAAAGCAAGCAAAGAGCAGCAAAATTATTTAATATTTTATTTGGTAGAAGATTTCTCTCAAACGGATCACTTACATCTCATAAATAGTAAATTACTTCTAATGTTCACTAGACGAAATCTAAAGCACAATAAATTTAATTAATAATAAATTATTTGTTAGGCTATTTGAATTGGGTCCCATTTGAAACACGATATTTTAAAAACGCGATTTGACAAAACGCGATATTTCAAAACTCGATACTGTACAAAACGCGATATGGCACAAAATGCGATATTTCAAAACGTGATACGGTACAAAATGCGATAACTCAAAACGCGATATTTCAAAAGACCTTTCATCGTATATATGTTCAATTTCATCACAAAGGTGAAGGAAAATTTTAGATGTGAAATGAAGGAAGATTAATAATTTTAAAATATGGCGTCTTGTACCACATCGCGTTTTGAAATATCGCGTTTGTACCATAAATTGCCCAATATACTAAAATAAGTCAAATTTTTAATTTAGACCAAATCAAAACGCATTGGTCTAATTGGATCGGAATTTTTCGTAATATTTCTCATTCTCATTTGCCATAGAACCGGAATCGGAGTACTGGTAAATCTGTGAAAAAAATCACAATTACAATACTTACTCAATATAACTTCGTTACATCACAAAACAATTTGACAACCTTTGACACACCCCAAATATTGACAAAACTCTGACTGATTGGAGTTTTACATTTATATGATTTTCATTAATTGTAGACGTCGAGGCAGCATAAAAGATGCAACATTCTAGTTACGAGTAAATTTTTACATTTGGTTGCTACAACACTGTGCACGAGTCAGGAGGAGCTCTAGTAAACTCCATTAATTACAAAAACGTTTAACAATCACTAAAACAATCATAAAATATTAAAACTTATCCACTTGAGCTGTTGAAACAAAAACTACCATCTCTCGTTTATTTACGTTATCGTACACATTGTGGATACAAGTTTCAAGCAATTATAAATAAAAAAAATGATAAATAAAATAAAATTTTAATTTTTTGCTTTATTTATCTATACAAGAGATGATGAAAAGTTGGAGACAAAGAAAAACCCATTTTCTCTGCACTTGATACAAGAGGACGTTGAAAAAATGGTACAAAAGATAAAGGAAAATATTTACCATTTAAGATTGTCTGTATAAAAATTATTTGAGTTCGGTACTTTAAGATACTAACAAATTTTAACTATACATATTTGCTGCATTGTTTTAGTCTCTCCACATAAGTTTTGGTTTTAATTGTTAAACAGGAGATCAAAATCACTTGTAAACAAGATTATTTGTTTAATGAGACAATATACTCGTACCACAATAAAATATAATATTGTATAAGTGGTTATGTATAAGTGGTGGAATTTTGTATACAAATAATACCTGAAAACTCTGAAAAATTAATTTCAGTGAATGTAAAGCTGAGATACAAAAAATAGGTAAACGCAGGAAATGTTTTTTTGTTTACACTCCCCACTAATACAACTTTGCACACAATGAAAATAATATTTGAAAGCCATTTTAATGGTCCATGAAAAATTAAATACTTCATCTTATCTTGCCTCTTTGCTATATACGATAATTTTTAATTTACTTATGAATTTTTTATAATTGCTTTATAACTGAAACATTAAATTTAATTTAATAATTTTTCAACAATGTTGATTTTGTTTACGTTCATCTTGAGTTTTTTAATTTTTGAGGTAAGTTTTACAAGAAGCAATAAATTTTATGGAATTAAACTCGGCAACTAAATTTTTTGCGAGTTTTAAAAAATGCAGTGGATAGCTTGCTATTCTTTATCTCAATCCCAACAATTCAATTATTCAATAACAAGTTCTTGTGTTTGACTGGTTTTCATTTCATAGCGAAATTAAAGATATATTTTTGTGGTATTATTCACAAATGACACAAATAAACGCATTTCGAAATGCGTATTTGAAACATATAAAGTTGGTTAGTATAGACGTACCCAATGGCCCTTGAGTGTCTCAATCGTCGGGCAACAGTCCCAATCAAAAACCGTCTAATGACAAAAGCTATTAGAGATAGTAATTGGTGACCAGATGAAGCAAACTTAAAGGAAATAAACCAAATCTAAGAAATGTCAAAGCGAAATTATGTAGTAATTCTATTGTTCACGTCAAATCTTGAGAATAATATCAGGAATGTACATCTTTAGCATGGAAAATACCAATTTTCTTGCCACATATAAGTTCTAACTCATAAGCTACACTCCCAATTTTACGAATTACCGTAGCTTCTAAGAATTTCGGAGCGACCTCCTTCCAAATTCCTAACGAAAACCGTTTGTCCTTTAATCAATATTCGACTTCTAAGGATAATTTCCTGACACGTATTGAGCCGGCTGATTTTGAACTGTACCGACACTTCTCTTTCGTTCGTCAAGCTAAGGTTTCGTAAAAGCTTATAATCATCTCCGTGGGATATTCTATGCTGGCCAAACATAATAAAATGTGAGAGCACAGGTTATATCAGGAATATGCACGTCCCAATTTTGGTGTTCATCACAAACATAAGCTCTTATGGCGGATATGATCGAGCGGTTTACTCTTTCTGATGCGTTTGAGTGGGGTGTATACTTGGGAGTATATGGTTCGCTAAGAGGTTCTGAAAACTCCTTGAACAAAATTGAGGTCCGTTGTCAGAAACTATAGTTTCCGGAACAGAGTAACCTTTAAAAATGACATTTTCTACCACTTTACATAATTCAGTCGACGCATAGTGTTCAGAAAAACATATTTCCATAATTTCCCTGCTTTGACCTTGAGTAAGGCCCAATGTGGCTGGATCTTCCAACCTGAACTTGCTGTCCCATTGCCGGCCTCAAAGCAATATTTGGGAGTTTTGTTTGTTTGCATACACGATACTTTTTTATATAAGTCTGCACGCTATGTGACATTTGTGGCCAATAATACAAGCGCTGGAGTTTTTCAAGGGTTCTGAAAATACCTTGATGTGCGGACAACGGTGGATCATGCGTTAGAGCAATAAGATTACGTGTAAGCTCAGTGGGAACGTATAGTTTCCAATTAGGTATGTCCGTGGATTCCTCGCCCTGGTTCCCAGAGGGAATTATATAAATCTTACCATTTATTACTGTTAAATTGTTGGAGGATTTGAGAGCAGTTTCAATTTTGTAGATCAATGCAAGATATTGCTGAGAATGGATTGCTGGCGAATTAAGATCAATGTGAGGAACATTTGACAAAGGACCAGATGTACACTCTTCCATATACATTCTTGAAAGAGCATCGGACACAATATTTTGAGACCTCCTCCTATGTTCTATATGAAAATTAAAAGATTGAAGCTTTAGACTCCATTTAGCTAATGACTCGTGAGTCATTTTAGACTGGCGTGGTCCGTCAAAATCCATGAAATTCACATCCTTCTAAATGCGTCCGAAACCTTTTAGTACTAAGCACGACGGCGTAACATTCGAGCTACATAATAGAGTAATTTTACTGTGCCGGGTTAAGCATCTTCGACATATAGGCTATTGGATGCTCACCCCCGTCTTCTCCAACTTAGAATAGCACGCTTCCCACCCCAAATGACTTGCATCACATTTGATCAAGAACGGCTTGATAAAGTAAAGATAGACGAGAACTGTAGCTGTACTCAAAGCCTCTCTCAATCTCTCGAATGCTAACTGGGTTTCTTTAATCCAAACTAATTTTTTATTATTTTTTTTAAATAAATCAGGTTCGTAGTTTCTTGGGAATGACAAGGTATTATCGGCGCTTTACTTCGGACTACGAAATGTATTAAAAGTGATGATACAATTGCGCAGTTTGAAATAAAGCGATGATAATACCTTGTCATTCCCAAGAAACTATGAACTATTTTACAGTTTTCGATGCTGGAAATTCGCTAATGTATTTTACTTTATCTGAATCCACTCGAGGGCTTCCGTCTTCTACAATATAGGAGAGGTATCATATATTCTTTAGAAACCTACTTTTCTCCAGATTAGTCATTAAACCCGCAGCCTTTAAATATCCGGCTACAGTTTTTAACAGAGTTATGTGCTCGTCAAACGTACCGCTAGTGATAAGGAGGTCATCAAGGTAAAGGAAAATCTCATCTTCTCGGGAATCACCTGATGCATCCATTGCACATTGTCTGTGGGGCATTGCAAAGTCCGATCGGCATAACTGTGAAATGATAAAGCGGTCGGCCAGGAACGGTAAACGCAGTTTTATCTCGGGATTTCGGTGCCAAAGAGATCTGCCAAAAGGCATCCTTTAAATCGATGCTGGAAATAAACTTGGTTTGATCCAACCGGCTAAGGAGTCCGTTTATTATTGGCAACGGATACGCGTCCCTGATCGTTACCTCGTTTAACCGTCGGGCATCAAGACAAAGACGCACTTTGCCACTCGCTTTCCAGATCAATGTCACCGGGGAACCCAAAGAACTTGTTGATTCCTCGATCACTCCCAATGATAACATTCTATCAATTTCGCTGTATAGTTCGGCTTGTTTTGGAGGGGGTACTGGATTAAACCTTTGCTTGATTGGAACTGCATTCCCAACATCGATTTGGTGGCATAATAGTGTAGTTTTCTCAATGCCTAAATTTGTGAATGAAAAGAACTCCTGAATAATATTTAATAGTTGATGTTCTTGAGTATTCGATAAAATGTGGTGATTAGAATCCATGTCAGAGCCAAAATAGGCCGAAATAAGTTCCACTTCTGAAATCATTTTTGCTCCAAAAGTCTATACCAAAATATAGCTTTGGTTTTAAACCAGGTATGAGGTACCTGGTTTAACTACCCCTACCTACACCCAAACAAATCCAAATACTGGCTCTTGCTGACCACTAGCTGTTTTAATTAACGACGGAAAATTTCGGACTTTCTACTTTGGATTATTAAGGAATATTCCGCTTCCACATTCCGCTTTCCATGCTGTAATGGAGGCACCACTATCCATCAATGCACGATGCTGAACACCGCCGATCAACAAATCTGCGTCAAGCCGATAATCAGCTTCCTCAGTAATAAACGTTTCAGATAAATTTAATCGTATCTGTTTACGACTAGTCCAGTATTTGTTCGATCGACAAAAAATATTGGTTAGTTTGGATAACCTTGTTGTTAAAAAATCTGACTTTGTAGGTAAAGAAGACACACTTGATGGTAAAGAAAAATCTGGGTTTAATATGTAATTGTTAGATAGGGTAGAAAGTTTAGCATAATTGAAATCATCTACAAATTTTGCGGATTCTTTTGCACGAGTTCCGGATCAATATTTGTAGTAGTTTCGACTAGGTTTGGTCTGGGTTGGAATTTCCTCCGAAGAATCACATTCCCAGAACTCTGAAACCTCGGTTGTTCGTTTCCCTGACATCTAAAACAATTTGGCTTCAGAAAGTTCGGTCCTCCGCATCCGAAACAAAACATTTTGGAAATGGATTTATGGCAAGTAAAATAATCATGACCAAAAATCGTAACAATTCCAACACACCAACAAAACTTGTCTGCAAATGTTGCGACAAATTGCAATCAATTAACATTGCTTGTAAGTATATCTGCAATATATAGCTAATATAATATCGGCCCCAGAATGCTGCCCTCTGATACACCAGAATTAATTGGGCGCATCTTGATGTTTTATTATAAAATATCTGTCCAGTATATATGATGTTAATATTTTGTAGAAATCATATGGCAACCATCGCTAAAATTTGTGTTGTAATCCCACATGCCACACCTATTGTACCACCTATACTATTCTGTGTACTTGTTCTATTGTTGAGTATTCTGGCCTAAATCCAAACTGATGATCCGGAATCAGCTACTTTTCCAACAATATAGGCTTTAGACGCTTAAGTAGTAATTTTTCAAATAAGTTAGACATAATTTTTGGTTTTGGTATTAATATTACTTGTGAAACCTTCCAATGTATTGGGAAATATCCTGTTCTAAGTATAACGTTGAATAAGTAGTTTATAAATCGAATACCCTTATCTGGGAACTGTTGCAAAATGTTGGCACCTTTTTAGGATTTTGCTCTCTCTATATCACAGATCTTACTTCTAACATAGAGAACTTTTTCTTTTCTCCTTAATCATTTTCTTGACAACATTTGAACATTCTCCTTTCTTTCCTTTCTCATTTTGTAGTGGTGTGGTCTTCCAAGCTGTCGACTAAATACAATTATTGGAATGTTCCACTGCTTGATTTAAATCACTTTCCGTCTTCAACATGATGTTTGTGTTTAAATTCTCTGTTACTTTATATCTGAAGCAGTTTCAGTCAGTTTTATTGTTGCTTAACATTGCTTGTTTCTGTGAATTAACTATCTTTGTTCCCAAAGTGATTAAGACAGGCGAGTGGTCCGATGACAGATCCAAGCACGGCGTCGCTTTAATGTAATTATACGTTATTCCTTTGGTGACGCAGAAATCTATGAAATCTGGGTTCTTTCCCCTATCAGAAGAAATCCTCGTCCTCTAGTTTTCACCAACCTTGATCCACACTGTTAATGTTTTGCATTATAATCATCTACTGGTGGGCACTATATGGCCGAAATGGCTACAGGACCTAAGCAATCTTCTATTACTACAGTATTAGCTTGTAGATGCTCTTTTTTATACTTTTCTGCTCCATGGTGGTTAATTATGTTTTTCATTATAACTGCAGTGCCACCATGAGCTGTTCCATCAGGATGTCATGGTCGGCTCTTCGACTTCCTTGGGCAAACTATGAAATCGAGTAGATAAAGGCATTGCAGATTGCGCTAACCAGTTAACCAGTAATCGTTTTAACACAAGCATAATATGCCAAAAATTGTATTAATCGAAAAAGGAACCAAATTCAAATTTATTTCTTATTCTCAAGGAGAGAAATTAGTTATATCCTTTATGTTAGTAGTTGTAGAAAACTGTCATTAACGGAATTCCTTTATTTTTTGTGAAGAGAAAAATATGTAAGGGGAGGCCAGCTATGATGAGAGTGATTGAGAGTGATAGTGTTGAGAGTGACAGTAAACAGAGTAATGAGAGTGATTAGATTGATTAGCGTGATAATGGTGATGAGGGTTATGAGATTGATGAGAGTAACGAGAGTGATGAGAGTGATGGAAGGATAAGAGTGATGAGTGACTAGAGTGATCGGAGTGACGAGAGTGCTGAGAGTGATTAGAGTGACGAGAGTGATATGAACGGGAAGATGAGAGTGATGAGAGCGGTGATGAGAGAAACGAGAGTGATTGAGTGTGACGAGAGTGATTGAGTGTGAAGAGAGTGAGGAGAGTGAACAGAAAGATGAGAGTGATGAGATTGATGAACTCCACTGTAATACAAAGGGCTGGAGAGGTAGTCCAAAAATGGTTTCATATCTCCAAACACTTAAAAATGTTGACACGTAACGATTCACATTATTAAAATGGCGTAGAATTGTATTTTCTATGTTTTTGTAGGTCAACGTACTCTCGTTTGATTCATTTAATTTTCGAAGAATTCCTTTATGAACATTTTCAAAATTTTGAACCAGAATTATTTAATTTTTGATAAAGGTATATCGTCTAAGAACTGGTGCATGTTTTGTAAAAATAATTTTATACTGGCTCAAAATTTGTGGAAAGGTAGTTTAATAAAATCTCTTAAACTCTTAAAATGGTATCGATATATACCGTTTGGGAACTCCGGGACTCAACCGCCCCAGGATTGTTCAAAATTGTATCAAAATATAGATAGTTCAAAATAAATTCTATCGCTTAATTTTTTTAAACATATATTTTAGACCTATTTAAGCGATCCAGGCCGATCTACCCAGGGCTGATGGGTTGCTTATGTTTTAATACAACTTTGATGAATTCTGGGGCGGCTCAGTCCCCGAGTTGTCCAGACAGATTATCAATACCATTCTTAACGACAAAAACTACCTTATCACAAATTTTCAGCCGGCTTAAACTCTTTGAATAAAACGTTCACAAATTTCACATTAAATTTCAAGCTAATTGATAAAAAAAAATTAAAATATTTGGAAAGAGTCATAAAACTCGTGCTAAAACATAAAATAAGTTGAAATTTGTAAAAATATGTGACTATGCGAAAATATTTAAATAGATGTGGTAAAGTATACTGCTTGATTTTCTTTAACATATATTTTAGACCTATAAAAGTGATCCAGGTCGATCTACCCAGGGCTGATGGGCTGCTTATGTTTTAATACTTTATTTGTTCTAAAAAAAATTTTAACCTAAGAATCCTAAGCCAGTGATCTTAGTGATAAGAGTGACGAGATTGACTGAGAGTAATTGACAATGATTGAAAGTGATGAAAGTGAGAGTGATGAGAGTGGTGAAAGTGACGAGAGTGATGAGAGTGACGAGTGATGAGAACGAAAAGTACTAAGTGATGGAATGGTAAGAGTGATGCAATTGTGATGCATGATGACTGATGAGATTTATTTTAATGAGTTAATGAGAGTGATTAGAGTAATGAAAGTGAATAGAGTGACTAAAGGTGATTGAAAGTAATGAGAGTGGCGAGAATGATTTGTGATTTAGTGTAATGAGAGCGAAGAGAGTTACGAGGTGATGAGAGTATTGAAAGTTTTGAGAGTGATCAGATTGATCATAGTGATGAGAGTGATGCAAGTGACGTTAGTGACGAGAGTAATAATAGTGACTGAGAGTGATGAGAGTAACGAGAGTGATTAGAGTGATCAAAGTCATGGGAGAGAAGAGAGTGATCAGTGACTATAGAGCAGTGGTGAGCGAACAAAATTAGTATTTTTAAAAAGTTAACTGTACAACGCGGTATTTATTTATGTATCCAGAGACCCAAAATATATCACTCGGAAATGAATGTGATGACCACCGCTGTAGGCCCGCGGGCCACATGGCGCAAGATGGAATAACTATTGCGGGGGTCCTCACATCTATTTCCGAGTGATATATTTTGTGCCACTAAATAGATAAATAAATACCGTGTTGTCCAGTTGACTTTTTTTTCTAATCGGAGCTTTAATGCTTTATTTATTTATTTTCAAAATTTGTCAAAAATACTGATTTTTTCCCCACCACTGGACTAAAGTGATGAGAATGGTAATGATAATGATATTAGAGTGATAATGAGAGTGATGAAAGTGATTGAGAGTGATGATAATGACGAGAGTGATTGAGAGTGATGATAATGACGAGAGTGATTGAGAGTGATGAGAGTGATTAGAGTGACGAGAGTGATTAGAGTGACGAGAGTGATAAGAAGTGATGAAAGAGATGATAATAATGATAGTGATGACAGTAATGAGAATGGTGAGAGTGATCAGAGTGATGAGGGTGATTGAGAGGGATGAGTGAGATTGATGAGAGTAATTGAGAGTGATGAGAATGATTGGAGTGATGAGTAATGACTTCGTCGCCTTTACAAGTATTCATGCTACTGAAATTTTTACAAAATATATGTAACTATAGTTTATTTTGGAAAAGGAAGATTTAATTTGTTTTTAATTAAAATAGGAATTTACTAATGTTTATTCAATTGTGTATTATGTTTGCAAATTTTGGAAAAGGAAGATTTAATGTTTTTTTAATTAAATAAACAGCGATTTTTAGTTATTAATATTTCCACACCAAGAAATAAATGGCGCCACTTTGACTGAGACAGCTAAAACCAATGCTAGCCATAATTTTTATTTACAGAATTTATGATGTTTAATTTAATTAGATATTATTTATTTATTTAATGTTTATAAAATTATTTTTATTATTAATTAATATATTCACGACCATTTTTTTTTTTTTTTGGATTCACAAAACGTGGTTGGCGGCCAACACAAAAAGCAACATGTTGTCGCTGTACAGATCGAGCGTAGACTGATTTATTAAATTTGATTTTGTTTTGTGTTGTGTTGTCTCTTCATATGGAAGAGACAGTAGTTTTATGGTTACATGCATGCGTTTCCAAATGATACAACGTTGAGCGGCGAGCAGTGACTTATGTAGCGAGTGAGCCGCTACATAAGTTCTGAAAAAATCAGTGGTGTTCACCGGGATTCGAACCCTGACTTTTCTCCGTCAAGTCTAACACCGCAATTCATGTGTACATGTTACGGCGAATGAGCGAAGACTAATCCAAAGACTCCGCTCCTCCGTCCACTGAAAAATAGAGTTTTTTAAAGCCCTTCGTATCTGAATCTCAGCCCAAATGGTTTAATATCCATGTTGGCACCATGTTGAGCCAGTACGTAATAGCGGATCAGCAAATATTTCGGTAATATTAGATCCCCAAACCCCGGTCATCACACATTCGCGCACAAACCAGTGCATCCTATAGCGTATTAAAATGTAGTAAATAAAAGTAGGCTGCGCGTCACTTTGAAGAGGATGCAAAACCATCAAACGCGATTTTTTTTTTTAAATCAATTTTATACATTATCGTTGGTGAAATAATATAAAAAACGATTTCTTTCAATTATTCGTAATCACATTTGACATTTTTTGCGCCCGCTTGCTTTTCGATTTTTTTGTGCTTCTTAAACTGCGCAGCGACTGAAATCTACTTTGCCGATAACCATACGTAAAATACCACCGCATTCAAATATATCCTTCATATGAAATGTGCGAACATACAAACATAAAAAGCATCATTGTGAAGTTGACCGAATAAATAAATAAACCACAATAATTCAATAATTCTCAATTCAAAATTCGCCCGTCAAATTGAAATAGGGCCTTAAGATTATTTTTATCGTAAAATTGGGCTGGAAAAATATCAAGTTTGTCTGAAGAAGAAACGAACGACTTGAAGAACCTCAACAATTTCTGGCAATTTAAAAATTTGTACAATAACTTGGGTAGAGTAGCTTGACGTGTTAGCTGGCTGTGTATTTTAAATGTGTAAGGACAAGATGATTAATTAGGCTTAATTGGGTACTAAATAAAAACTGTTGCTTTGTTAGTGCTACCAAATACAGCGTTACTTACCGGTTACCCACCTCAGGCAAAATAACTTTAAATTATTTTAGTGTTAGTAATTCAGATTACACTCGCATTATTACCTTGTGAATCAAACCTTTCCCTAAATTTTACCAACTAGCTGGAAATGAACTACAGCGTTAAAATTCACTGTTCACACAATTTTTTAGGGTATACGAAACAACAAAAACAACTTAATTCAATTTTCTTCAAATTAAACTTTTTTTTTTAGAAAAGTTTTTCATTTTGAATATACCTTTTCGTATACAACAAAAATTATATTTTCCGTTTTGTTAATACATAAATTTTAATGGAAATGTGGGTGGTGTGTGGGTGCCGTCGGTGGTGTTTGCCTTTATTTTGTTACCGTCTTTACTGTAAATATCTTTAAAATGTTCGTTTCTTTTCTCGCCTTTTAAATGACGATTTATCTGTATATCCTGATCGATAATTTTGGATTACCTAAGGGGAAGTTTTTTGTATTTTTTTGTTGTGGTTACGTATGCGGGTTACAAGTAAACTTAATTTACTGAAAAAATGTTTGTTTATATATTTTGCAGAATGATGAATAATTGCGAAGGAATGGTGAGGAAGGAATAGAAACTTATTTGAATATTTAGGGGTGGTTTTTTGCAATTTGGTAATTTTAAAAAAGGATTCTAATTGTTATGCTTAAACATTTTAATTATATCGTTATGAAAAACAATTTATTGAAGGTTGTACTTTTAAGAGTAATATTATCATCAATTATTTTAAACTGATCTAACAAGCCAGCATAATTAAAACCCGAGAGAACCAATGTTGCGCTGACATAAATTAATCTCCTATCACGTTTTAACAATAAAATTTATTACATAAACTATACAATTTAAAATCCACACCCTGTTTTCATTATCCACTTTCATCCTAATCGAATAAATAATCGCAAAATAATTCGATTCAACACAATTCCATATAAGTAATTATTATTACCACTCGTACTCCTTATTTGCTTTAATTATCCTTAATGACTTGTCAATTATTAGTTTTCCACATCTACTAAAGAAATTTTATGTTTTGCAAACAAGATAATTGACCTCAATATTATCAGAGGTAATAGAACTAGTGGTATGCTTATTATCGATATTTTTTTCAAATTTCGAATTGCATTTGCGAAAGTTTGAGATTTCATGAAATGAAAGAATTGCGTGTGTCTTGTGAATGTCTAAGCAGCATGGTAGAATATAGGTCGATTTATATTATCGGCTCGTCTCAGCACAGCTCATACCAAAAAATATACACTCCCGAGCAACTAAATCAACTCAAATCTTCAGCGCTCACAGAAAGGCGAATTTTTTTAAAACGGCCTAATCGATTTTCACAAAACAATATTTTTCCACGTAATATTTTTACTTTAAAATGAAACTATTTTCATAAAAAATGGTTCAGTATTTTGAATGAAAACGCAACCAAAATTGATGATTATGAAAAAAAATATTGGGAATATTTAAATTTAAATTACAACAAAAAATGTAAGCAAAACAATGCAGCCTGCGGTTCACCATAGACCTTATTAAGGTTTTGATAATGACTTGAGGGATCGCACCTCACTCCTCATCCAACGCAATCTTGAGGTCACTGATGTTAGATGGTACCGGACTTCTGGCTCGGACCCTCCGTTTCAGTTCGTCCCATAAATGCTAAATTGAATTCTTGTCTGGACTGAGAACTGTCCGCCCCATCGTCTCGAGTTCAACCTAATCCATGAACTGTCGAGTGGCTCGAGCTGCGTGTCACCGGGCATTTTCATGCATCAACATGAAATCTTCCCCTATATGCCCTGCGTAAGGCACTACATGATCCAACAGAATGCCCTCGATATATCGTTCAACGGTCAGACCTCCTCCACGGCATCCACCAGGTATATGCCAGCCCACATCGTGCACGAACCGCTGTCGTACGAGACTGTTTCAGCAAAACAGCATTATGACCATAATTACGGGGAGATCAACTTTTATCTCACCAAGTTCCTTACAGGCCACGGATGCTTTCAAGAGTATTTGTGCAGGTTTAAAATTGAAAACAACCCGGAATGCCTAAGTTGTATTGGCTGAAGAGGTTGAGGACGTATTTTTCCATTGTCCTGGATTTGACGATCCGAGGAAATAAATGTTTGCAAAGCTGCGAGTGAAAATAAGCCTGGGCAATTGTGTTAACCTCGTGCTGGAGTCGGAAAGTAATTGGGGCGTGGTTATCGACTTCGCCGCTACTTTAATGAGGCGCCTCCACGGGTGCTCAAATCGAACTGTAGGAACATACGATGACGGTGATACAAGGAGGACGGAGGATACAGTGACGAGGGTCTGGGGTATTTTTGTGGATAGCCGAATTTAAGAGTCTAGCACTCCCTTGTTGCTCATCCAGGGGTTCGAAAATGAACGTTTCCCCCAGATAATTCAAGTAGAAAGAAACATACACACAAACACGCATATTCCGTGAAGGAAATATATTAGTGTTAAAATTAGCACCCTCCTCCTCCTTGTAGGTGGGGTGGGGGTAACTTTGAAACTAAAATATGAACCCCTATTTTTTATTACAAATTCGGATTCTTCAGCTAAAAAATACGTAGGATTTGGCTAAAACTTTTTTTCGATTCATGATAGATGGCGCTGTAATTGACGATAACCAATTTTTCTCGATTTCTTCTACTGAGAATCTAGGCAAACGATTCACCAATACGTCTGCAAAAAAAATACCACGGTTTCATTATAAATACTCGAAGTTAGTATAAAACAATTTGTATTTCTTAAATTTTCAATTACTGAAAATGGCTTCTCATTATCGTAACCCAGGAACATGCGATTAAATCGGCTTTCAAATTAATGAAATTGTTTGTATTTTGTTTTAAAAATACGGATTCAGTTCGAAAATTATTTCGAAAACAACAATACCTGTGTAAAGCTATCAATACTACTTAAGAATGGTGTATTTAACTGTACAAGAGGAAATTGAAATGATTCTGGTTTATGGAGAAGCTGGCCGGGGTCTTGATAATTCGGTTACGTGCGTCATTTCAGCGTACTATCAAACAATTTATTAATGATGGAAGTGTTCAACCGAAAAAAAGAACTCGTCCAGCAACAGTCAATGGAGAAAATAATGAAATGTATTGGCTGCAGTAGCTCATAATCCTCATATTAGTATACGAGAAATAGCTAGCGATTGCGGATTGTCCCAGACCAGTGTTTGGAAAATTTTAAAACGTCATAAGTATCATCCGTATCATGTGTCTTTACACCAAGATCTTCATGGCGTTGATTTCCAAAATCGGATAACTTTTTGTCAGTGGGCACATGAACAAATACAGCAAAACCAAAATTATTTTTCGTGACGTATTGTTCTCCGACGAGTCATCTTTTACAAACCATGGAACGGTTAACCGCCACAACATGCATTACTGAAGTGTTGAAAATCCGCACTGGCTTCGCCAAGTTGAACATCAGCGTCCTTGGAATGTCAATGTGTGGTGTGGAATAATTGGCAATAAACTCATCGGCCCCCACATTATTGAAGGCAACATGAATGGTCAAATGTACCGAGATATTTTGGAAAATGAACTGCCAACATTATTTGAAGACTTGAGCTTAGAAGTGCGACGGAACATGTGGTTTAAACATGATGGTTGTCCCGCACACTATTCCTTGATAGCACTTGCAGTACTTGATCGTGATTTCAATGGTCGCTGAACCGGGAGAGAAGGCCCGGTTAATTGGCCTGCCAGATCACCAGATTTCTTTTTGTGGGGCTATCTCAAAGACCAAGTTTTTAAACAAAAACCAACAACACGTCAGAATATGATTGAGCGAATCAGAAATGCTTTGCTGAAATTCAAGCACACACACTTCTCATTTGTAAACAGTCATTTGAAATGCGGATTAATAAGTGCATTGAAGTCGAGGGCCATCATTTTGAGCACTTAATTTATTTGAAATATGATGAGGCGAGCCAAATCCTACGTATCAGCCAAATCCTACGTAATTTTAGCCGTAGGGGTTCATATTTTAGTTTCAAAGTTACCCGCCCCACCTACAGAGAAGAGGTATTCATTTTAATACTAATGTATTTCTCCACGGAATAATTAAATTTTGATCTGTACCATTTTTTTGGTATAGTGCTTATTTTCCCGAGATATTTGAGTGTATCAGGTTAAAAAAATCACCCGGTATATATACAAATACATACACACATACACACACACACCCATACACGCACGCACACACACACACACACACACACACACACACACACACACACACACACACACACACACACACACAAACACAACTCTTATCGAAATCCATGATCTCGATGAAGTTAAAACAGTGGAAGAAGTGCGGAATGCCCTAGAAAGATGGCTCGAGGACACTAAGGGTATGTTCGAAGTGAATAAATTGGTAGCCGGGCACCGTGGAACCCAAGTAGCTTCGGTCTGCCTTCCCAGGGATCTGATAGGGAAAGTAACATCTGAAATAAAAATTCGAATTGGATGGGTATCCTGTTCAATACGGAAGAAGATAGTCGCTACAAGGTACTTTAAGTGCTTGGAATACCGACATGTGGTCGGGAAATGCCCCAAAAATGTAGACTATTCCAAACTCTGCTACATGTGCGGTAGTGATGGACATGTTGCGAGAACATGCAAAGAAGAGCCGGGGTGCATGATGTGTCTTGGGGAAGATAACAATGCTGGAAATACCAGCTATTTTACCGGTAGTTTCAAATGTTCCAAATACCAGAAGGCGTTAAAAAGAGCAAGTAGAATATGATTTTGCTACAACTAAATCTTAATCAATGTGAAGCGGCACAGGATCTGCTTGGCCAGACTGTGTGTGAAGTAGGAGGAAACATCGCTATTGTGCAAGAACAATATAGGAAGTTCTTAGATCGATTAGTGAATGACGCTCGAGATCGACATCCGGTGCTTATCGCAGGCGACTTTAATGGTTGGTCTACTGAATGGGGCAGCAGAGTGTTGAATGATCGAGGAGACGCTTTTTTGGAAGCTTTTACCACACTACAGATTGCCCTGTTAAATACGAGTAATACACAAACATTTTGTAGAAGTAATACTACATCAATGGAGCGATACACACATAGCAACCACCAAGTTTTAATCTTTGAACTTTGCGAAGTTACTTCTAATAGAAGGCAACCGAACTATTTCAGAAATGCCGGTTGGAGGTACAAATTATTCGATGAGAGTATGTTCTTGTACATGTTAGAAAACAAAAACATCTTCGGAACGGCCGAAAATAAGGCATCGCCTATGATGCAGCAATGCCGCGAAGAGTAGTAGGTAGCCGCCGTAATGCTTTGTATTGGTAGAGTGAGGAAATCGCGACTTTACGTCGGAAATGCTTCAAGGTAAGGAGGAAGTATCAGCGTTCAAGGCGTGGAGAGGCTGAAAATGTTCGACAAGCTTACTGCAGTGCTCGATTGGAGCTCAAATCCGCTATAAAATTGAGGAAGCGGAAATGTTGAGCCATGAGGTCGACCTTACCAAACAATAAAGAGAAAGGTGAAAGGTAGTAATTTTAACCTGCCTGCTTGCCCAGATATGATGCACAATATAGAAAAGTCGCTGTTTCCACAACAAGAACATGTTTCGACCAGCGAAATAGTAGTAACTGTCGAAGACGAACGAATACCAACCGTTACAGTCGACAAAGTAGTCGAGGCTACCAGGAAAGTTGGTGGTAATAAGGCACTCCGGGCCGAACAACATACCGAATTTGGCGCTAAAAGTAGCAATTCGAACAATATCCAAAGCGGAGATTAGTGCTGTTACCGAAAGACAAAAGACCACCTGAAGATCCATTGTCGTACAGACCTTTATGTATGCTCGACACTACGGGGAAGATATTGGAACCAGTAATTTCTGAAAGGTTAAAGGAGTCAATTGTAAAGTTTCGTGATTTAGCCAAACACCAGTACGGCTTCAGACGGGACACTCAACGATTGATGCCATTCACTTCGTCAAAGAAATTGTCCAAAATGCGATCGCCGGAAGTTAATGGAAGGGAGGTAAAAAGAAATACTGTACAACTGTTACATTTGATGTAAGGAATGCTTTTAACATGGCACGATGGAAGTGTGTTCTTTATGAACTACGTCGACAGAAAATCCCAAAAAACCGAGGACTACTTCTGTAAAAGGATCCTCATGTATAAAACAGATGATGGTACAGTGGAATACGCTATTGCGGGTGGTGTCCCGCAAAAATCTATGCTGGCCGCAATACTGTGAAACATTATGTATGATAGTGTGTTAAGGCTCCAGATTGCCGAAGAAGCTAAAGTCATTGGATTTGCAGCCGATATCGCGATCGCATTGGTAGCTAAACACAAGGAAGAGGTAATCTGGATCTCTAACGAAGCCGTTCGAACGATCCACCGATGGCTGCAGTCAGTGTGTTTATAATTGGCTGAGCAGAAGACAGAAGCTGCACTAATATCTAGCAGGAAGGTAAATTAGGCCGTTACTCTGGATATAGGCAGATGGAGGCAAGGCCATAATTGTAAACAACGCACTGTCTCGAATAATTCCGATTACAAATGGAGTATGGGAAAAACAAAGAGTGCTCCTAGCCAATGTGGTTTCCAATGGACTCATCGCTTGATTCCCCAAATTAGAGTTTGGATGGAATGGAGATATGGGAAAGCTGCTTCCGAGAGTATTCGTTTAAGTACAAACACGATAATAGTCCTTATTGTCCAACATGCACTAAAGTAGTAGAGAATGTTGAGCATATATTTTTCGAATGTCCACAGTTTGCAGGAGCAAGACATGTGATTGAGAGAAATATTGGAGATCATGTTACTCCGGAAAACATATTGAAGAGGATGTTAAATTGTGAGAAGATTTGGTTCGCTGTGAGTTGAATCATCTGCGACGTGATGCAACAGCTTAGGAGGCTCGAAAGGAAGTGGTTCGGTAATACATCTGTGCTATAACCATTGAGGGGTAGAAGTGCAGCTTCTACTTGGCCCCTGGTCCGCGACGTAATGTCTAGCGATAGTTCCGTAGGGCTGCATGGCACTGGATATTCGAGGGAAGTTTTAGTTGATAAAAATCCAATAGTGTTACTTGTCAGTTTCTTCACAATTAAACTCGTTAGAAGACCTCCTCCCGCCACCACCAAAAAAAAAAAAAAACAAAAAAAACACAACACATGTGACTTGTTTCCTTATCACTATATTGGGAATCTAACCTGGAACCTTCGGATAAAGCGTTCTATACACACCCTACTATTTACCCTGTTCACACCATGTAAACAGCGCATCACAAGACTTCGTCGTTTCATACCTTTTTGCCTACAAACCAGTATACCCTGTTTACATGGTGTGAACAGGCTCAATCAGAACTATAAAGCAATAAGTACTTAATGCAAATTCCGTGTTATAAAAATTTACCCTCACGGAAACCGAAAATTCTATTGAATGTTAGACGAACTTAAACAAAACAAATTTTCTCCATAGTGTAGCCCAACTTGCAAAATAAAAATAAAATTTCAAAAAAAAGGAAAACTCAACAGGTTCTTAAGTCGTTTCCGTATCGGATTTGTATTTTTTATGTACAAAGCATGTTTTCCTTTTTTTTTTGTTGTTGTTATATGAGAATGAGGAAATTGTTATATTTTGGTTATTCTGTAGAGCTTTTCTAAAAAGCTTAGTAATAAAAATTTCTATTTTATGTATTTTACAAAAAAAAAACAAAAAAAATCCAAAATCTTTGTTAAGGAAAATCTTTATATACGCCGGAAGGAATAATCATTAAAAGCGAACGGAAAATTATGGCCGTAATTCAATAAAAATAAACATTTTTTATTTTATTATTTTGTACAACAGTGGTTCATTGTGCGATGATTTGGACGTGATCACGTCAGAAGTCATTTTTAAGTTTAATGTACCATGTGGGAATTTTATATTACGGATAATGTGCTAAAGTGATTTGATGGATATATTTTATATTAAATGGTAAAATGACAGAAATATTTAAGATTTTTGTTTTATGCTTCTCAGAGGAATACAATCTCAAACACTCACGTCTAGCACTAACTTTGTGCTTAATGGTTTTTTATTTGGTATTTTACTGTGTCAATTTATTTTAGGTTTATGTTTATATCGTTTATTTTCTTCTTAAATAACACTATAAAATAGTAACGTCTTTGTATCGATACGAGTCAAACGTTGTAGAAAATTAGCATATACTGAGAAAAAAATCCTAAAAGGAATGGCAAAAAGAGATTGTTGTTGTTATTTTTCCAAATTTGGGCTTGTGAGTTATAGGATTAACAATTTTTTAAAGTGGTAGCAATATTTTAATTATTAATAAAATCAATCGAAAACTTAGAATCACGAAGTATCTAAACCATACGTTTCAAAAGATATATATCAGTGGTTAAAAAATAAGATGGAATCGGTACAAATAGACATTTTTCCTATTGATGGGACAAAAAAGCGAAGGTATTTTTGGTCAATTAAAGGAGGACCCCAAAACAATAAAATCGGCACTGGAGGCATTTTGAAAAAATATTTCTCTTCAAGAACAAGCCTGATTTTTGAACGATTGAAGTTTAATGCCAGGAGGCAAAATTACCGACAATCGACAAATTTTACTAATTTGCACTTAATAACCGATATTCGCGCCAGCAAAGCAATGCAGTTAAAATCCGATGTAACATTATGGTAGTTGAAAGGCAACATAATGAGAACAAAATTAAAAGGAAAAGAGATGCGCCAATTAACTATGTGAGGCCTAATGATCATCGAAAACCTCAACAAATCAATCAACATCCACAAAAGATCCAGGGTCAACAAAGACAAAAAGCCGATGCAGGCGCGCACACAAAGGGAGGGTCCGCCCCCCCCCCTAAACCTTAATTTTATAAGATAAATTGATATGTTATTTGAATATGAAATCCTACTAATAAAAT
This sequence comes from Tipula vernalis, assembly GCA_958295665.1. Taxonomy (NCBI): domain Eukaryota; kingdom Metazoa; phylum Arthropoda; class Insecta; order Diptera; family Tipulidae; genus Tipula; species Tipula vernalis. The sequence continues at coordinate 287,564,970 of OY282560.1, forward strand.
TGTTTGCTTTCAATTAAAACAATAAAAAATTTTTTTAAGATTAAACTTAATTCAACTCACAAAAATTGTTTACCAACTCAATAAACAAATTTCATAGATCGTCATACAAACGTCTCCTCACATATTGTCGACGACCTGTGGAACCACAAAGGACAATTTTACTTTCATCGCTCCATAAAACATTTCGCTTTCGAGAGGCCAATTGCCGTGCGCCTTACCGAACCGTATTCTTTTTGTCACATGTTTCTTGCTGAGCAATAGTAATTTTTCTTTCTGGCTGCCAATTTAGCTTCTAATAGACGCCTCCGTATAGTCACCGCACTTACAGGTACCTGAAGTTCCTTCTTTATCTTTTTTGAGCTGATATGAGAGTCGCTCTTTCCCATTTGTATGATTTGTCGGCCAATACGTTCAGTTGTTTTCTTTTTTGGAACACGTGTTTCAGCCTTATCAGTTCATTTTACTGAATTACAGATCATTTTTGCAGAACATCAGATAATTTCTTGAATTTCACGGTAAGATTTTCCTGCACATCGAAGTTTTTTTAAATAAGGTTTCGCTTTTCTTCCGTGCAGTGCTTGGATCAACCCATTACTTTTCTAAAATCCAGTTAAATAAGGTTTTTGCACTTAACGAATTACGAGAATAATTTACACTTACCAATTAGTTAAAAAGTTTGACCTCTTCGTTAAAAACCTCGCTTGAAATTATGTTTCTTGCGTTGTGGATATTATTATGAACAGCTTGGTTGAAACACTCGCTAACAAATGTAATTTCATAAAAAAAATTAAGCATTTGTTGAAACAGTAATGATATATTGCTAATAAGAGAGGAGAGAAGAAACATTCAGAGCATTCCCAACCTTGGAAAAGAGTAAGGTGTAAAAAATATTAAAGAATTATTAAAGTTAGGTAATGCGCTGCTATTATTATGAACACAACTGTATGCAAATGTATTGAATACTTTAATGATTAAAGACTTCTAAAACGTCTAAAATTTAGTTCCTGGGCCAAAGCAAAGGGTGGGTCAATAAAGTTTCACCATATGAATATTAAATAAAAAATTATTGCGTTGGAATGATTTTGGTTTCTTTATTGAATAATGCTTGTTTATTGATAACAATTATGTGTGATAGATAACATCGACCAATTGTCCACCACTGCTTCGGCGGCAAATATCAACCTTTACTCCAATCATGGACATTCAGGGCCTACAGGGAATTGTTGCAATGTTCATTTTGTTGTCATTGTCATATTTTTTTCCTTTTGAGTAAAGTAAATGTGTATTTCGTGTGAACTAAAAAAAATTAAATAAGGCTAATTAAACGTCTTAAAATTTAAAATTACAGCAAAACTAACATCCAAATAGAATAATGAATGAAAACAACAATAAACGGCAAACTAAATTGTTTTCTTATTTTGTTTCTTCGTCGTCGAATAATACAACGGAAAGTGCAAACACAACTGCTCAAAATGTAAATCACCCGTCTTGTACACAAACGTCAAATATAAATTCAAATGAAACGAATAATATAATTACTAGCGAAAAACTGTTAGTGGTAAATGAAATTCAAACCGATATTGCCAATTATGTAAACTCAAATTTAATTAACACAAGCCAACATAATGTTACCCTAAATTTAAAAAATCTTTGGGTTCCGGATTGCAAATATTTGTTCCCCTCAAGTCAAATAGGTAAGAAGAACCTGAAATTTCAGAAACATTGGTTAGACAAATGGGGCTGGTTGTGCTATTCAGGCAAATTGAATGGAGCTTTTTGTAAATACTGTGTCTTATTTTCTAATGATGAGGTTGTGAAACACAAAACAGAAAGCGCAGGTAAACTAGTAACAAACCCCATTAATAATTGGAAACATGCTGTTAAGTATTTTAATAATCACGACAAGACACAATATCACAGGAAAAGTATTGAGGTAGCCTCAAATTTAGAGCAAATATATAACAATAAGGCCGCTCCCATCAATCTAATTTTAGATAGGAAAAAACGAGAAGATCCCACAATTCACACAATTCAATTCTATCATAAATATTCATCACTCGTTCATCGCCATAATTCGCGCATTCATATTCACACTCATTTACATGAACGCACCTTGTTATTCCTACGTATTCCACATGAACGCACCTTATTCAACCACCAACGCAACACACTTCATTTTCTTTAAAATATATGGCTGTCAAAAATCTCGCGCGCAGTAAAAAAATATACACTCTCGTTTTTAGCTTCCGCTATAGAAACATCTTTTCTTCATTCAGTTAGCAAAAGGGTTTTTCCATTTTTATGTGCAATGTCGAAGAAAAACCAAAATTTAACGAAGGAAATTTTAGAGCGTTGATAAGGTTGTCCATAAATTCCGGAGATGTCGTGCTAAAAAATCATTTAAAAACTTGTGGTAGAAATTCGTACCTCAGTTGGAGAACTCAAAATGCTACAATAAATTCGATTAACAATATTATCGTCAAAGAAATTGTGAAACGTGTAAATGATTCCGAATGTTTTAGTATACTGGCAGACGAAACAACGGATATTGCTGACATCGAACAATTTTCTCTGGTAGTGCGATTTTTAGAAAACAATTGTATAAAAGAATTATTTCTGCAGTACGTTCCGGTAGTTAATACAACAGGACTTAATTTATCATCTCATTTAATGGAGACACTGAAATCTTTCGGGATAAACTTAAAGTCCTCTTAAAGAGAGGACAAGGTTACGATGGGGCTCGATCTATGAGTGGACAATTTTAAGGTGTGCAAGCTAGTATTCAGAAGGAATATCCCTTAGCCATGTACGTACATTGCAGCTCACACAGTTTAAATTTGGCGATTTCTGATTCTTGTAATATTCCAGAAATACGAAATTGTATTGGAGTTGTTACCAAATTGTATGATTTTTTTCATACCCCAAAGCGGCAAGATGTATGTAAGAACTTTGTCCTGATTCAAGGAAAGAAAAACTTGTTCAAATGTGTGCAACAAGATGGATTGATCGTCATGATGCTATTATTGTATCAGTTGAGCTATTTAAAGCAATACAGCCATCATTAGAAGAAATTATTGAATGGAATGATCGAGAAACATCATTACAAGCATCTGCACTGGAGCTAGTTATCGCCAAACCTGATTTCATTATATCTTTGCTGACAATGTCTAAATTATTTTCGGTAACGAAAAAATTAAGTGAATATTTACAATCGATTAATATAGATTTGAAAAAGGGCATGTATGCAGATTCTGTTATTAAAATATAGGAACAATATAAAGAAGATGCAGAGTCCATGTTCAAAGGTATTTTTCAAAACGCATCCGAGCTTTTAGATGCCACACACAATGATGTCATTAAAATACCTAGAGTTTCACAGCGATCGCGATACCGTAATAATATACCAGCTTCAACACCTGAACCACCCCATAGAAGAGTAATATTTTAACCATTTTTAAATAATCTCATAATGCAAATCAAGGAGAGGATAGATAAGCATAATGGTATTTTGTTAAAATTTGCTTGCCTCACGAATAACGACGAAGGTACCACCGATGACGATTTCTTGAAGCTTTGCAAATTTTATTCGTCCGATGAGTCAATGTTTGAAGAAGACAATGAAACGTTGCTTGCAGAATTAAAACTTCAGAAGTGAAAAACTAAAGATTTAGAGAGATTATCCGCAATTGAAGCCTACTGTATATGCGACAACGAGTTCTGTCCTCATATTAATAGATTACTCAAAATATTATGTGTTTTGCCAGTTACAACCTGTACCAATGAGCGGTCTTTCTCAACACTGAGAAGAATCAAATCATATTTGAGAAACACGATGGGTAACGATAGGCTCAATGGATTAGTTTTACTAAATATCCATGACAATGAAATATCTCCTGAAGATGTTATAAGGGAATTTGCTTTAAGTCCAAGGCATCAAGATTTTGATATTTAAACCAGAAAAATTAATTTTCAATTAATATTGAATTAAACTGTATGCATTTTATTTTAGTAGTATTATCTAATTTGCTAGTTTCCTTTTTGCTAAGTTTTTCTTTCACTCGTATATTTTATGTTTTTGATTAATTTATATTTTTGTGATACTGTTTATTATTTTAGTTTTATTTATTTATATTTTTTTTGCATTATACATTTCGACGAATTCAACTAATACCTATACGTCTATTAAAAATTTTTTTTTACACTTTAAATTTTCTTTGACTAGAATGTTTTAGTAATTTGGACCCCTCCCTAAAATTTTATCTGTGTGCGCGCCTGAGCCGATGTGACAAAAATATGTCTCTTCTGCAGTCAGCCGCAAAAAAGGCCAATGGCAAAAATGGAGTAAGTACAATTATATTCCCGAAAATAAAAACCCAAAAAATGGAAAATAAAGTGCCCCATGAAAAAGAAAGAATTTGTATTAACTGCAATATGAAAACAAAAGGAAGCTACATAATTCCTTATCATCCTTGCGCAGAAAGGGTCCAGTACTAAGCGGCTGTGGGAAATTATCTATTTTCTAGTTTTTAAAAATGTTCTAATTGCTAAGAATGTTCAAATTTAAAAAAATCGTCAAAGCGTGGGTTTGACGGACGGCAGCCCCACCCTCTAAGGCAAAAAATAAATTAAAAAGTTGATTTTTTGGGATTCTTTTATTTTTTGAGTTATGAATACCAACCCTCTAAAAGCTCCACTTTTGGGGAGGGAGGCAATCAAATTATTCAATATTTTACAACCACCATATAGCATGCCACAAGTTAATAATACGAACTATTCAACTTATCAGAGCTCTGTGTAGAGATTGCAAAGCAATATTCAGCGATTTTAAATTAGATGGGCGAATTCAAAGAATTGAATCATAAGTCTTCAAACTATACACCTAATGCATTATGTAACGGATTGAGTATCACCCATCGTCGTGGTACCAAAAGAAGTCAAAGAAATCAGATTATCTGTTGACTACATTAAATTGAACGAGTCAGTGTGATGGCCATATTATTGACCAAAACCGAATCAACATTATCTAATCTTAGGGGGTAAAATATTTTTCAGAAATCGATGTTAACAAAGAGTCTTACTCTTACACAATTAAGCTTGACAGAAGAAGTCAATTGTTAACCTGCTTCATTACAAGATTCGGTAGATCCATGTTTACTCGGTTACCGTTTGGAATTTCTTCAGCACCGGGGTACTTCGTTTCAAAACATGCTCAAGTTGTGCGAGGTATTGAAAACATCACATTACATATTGATGATCTTCTCATATATGGACACACTAAAAAAGGAGATTCTTAACCGATTAAATGATGAAGCGATAAATATATCAACAAATCAAAATTCATTTTTACGAGCTATCAAACGTTTTGCAGTTCCCGAACATAAAGTTTAACTTTTTAGGTTTCTTGGGATTGTAAATTTTATTCGAAAATTTATTCAGAATATATGTAGCTAATATTGTAGAGCCACTGAATCAACTCTTGCAAAACGATACAATTTATGAATGGACGCACTTCAAAATAATGCATTTGGGCAATTCAAATCTCTTATATGTAGTACCTACCGTAGTGTATTATGACCCAATAAAAATATTTTAATAAGTGCTGATGCGTCATCGCGAAAAACATATTCTTTACTATCAATATCGTTCTGAGATCTCTCTCTCTCTCACAGAATTTACTTGTCAAAGAACGAGAATCATAATACCACCAGATCATTAAAAACAAGTTATCGACTTCATAAATGCGGCCCGGCTCTAAGTATGGTGGGTTGGTCTCAGCAGTCAATTGGAGAATTTGGTTAAGAACTGTCTCAAATGCGTTGAGGAAAGTGTCAATATTAGAGAACTTTTCTCAGGAAAAAATTTTCTGCTCGACCAATACAAAAGGTCTCTCTTGATCTTATTAAGCCTGACCGTTGGAACGTCATAATATAAGGTTATTATTCGTGATTTTTCTAAATTGAAGCAACATATCTCTCATTACGGAATCTGTAATAAACTTCGTAGCGATCAACGGTCCACAATTTAAGTTGAAATTTAAGGAATTTGTGACTAAATTCAATCTTGCCCAGGAGACATCAAGCCCTTATTACAGTTAATCTAATAAGGATATAGGAGCAGGAGTCAAAGTAACTAAACGACTTATAAAAATGTAAGACGACTGAGATTTGGCTTTATTGTGTTATAGGACTACTCCCTTAACTAGTAGTTTCTCACCGGGCGAACTAACGATGGGGGACGATTGAGAACCCACGTTCCTATTATACCTACTGGAAGTGGCAAATAGTGCGGAGGGATTTCAATTGAAAATAAATTAACCAGTGCCAAATAAATAAAAAAAGTTTTTTTGGTTTCAAATAAACGATTAAGAACAAACGATTAAGTAAAACCCTAATTTACCAAAAAAGACCAAATAAAAATATTGTTAATATAAAAAATTAAAAATAATGGACACACCCGAATAAATTGTTCCATAATCATTACAAATGTTATTGACAATTGTAACTACCTAACTTTTAGAATAGACAAAAATTGTTTGGTGGGCTTAAGAAGCTTGAGTTTTCCTAATAATATACAATGATCAACAAAATCAAAGGCCTTTCGAATATCAATGAATAAACCACCAGCATATAATTTTGCGTGAGTCTCTAAATAAACATTGTACATGAGATTGATTCTCATCAATAATCTTATGCTTGAGTAAAAAATCATTAATTTGTGATAGATGATTTTCTCAAAAATTTTTGACATAGAATTAAGGACTGAAAAAGGCCTGTAATTTTAAGAAGGATATACCACTGCTTTTTTGAATGAACTAGGGAAAATTCCATTCTCTTTACAATCGTTAGTATTCTTCCATAATACTATATTTATTAGTCCAGTGTTTGACGGTAACAAATAGATTGTTACCTCAGAATCCTTACGGACAAAACCGATTGACGTGAAATTTGGACAATTTATTTTATTTATTTATTTATTTAAATTCAAAAAATACAATTGGAAAGTAATAACTCTCATTATTAAAAAATTGTATACATTTCCAAACAAAAATATCACAATTAAAAAAAAAAATAATAATAATAAGTAAAGTTAACTATTATAAAATTAACGAAAAATAAAACTAATTATAAAAAAAAATCAAATAAAATTAATAATAATAATAAATTTCAATTTACTGAATTACTGAAGGAAATGCCGTTTGAAATTAGATACCGTTGAATTTCTTATAGCAGGATCAATTACATTAAAAATGTGAATGCCGCTAACAAACAAACTATCATGATAAAGTTTACACGAATTTTTCGGTATAATAAGCGCTCTCTTACGCAATGATTGGCCAAACTGGAACTGGTTAAACAAATATAATGGCTCAGTGTTTTTTAAAATTCTATAAATAAAATAACAAATTCTATAATTATAGTAATCAGTGATTTCAATATTCAATAAACTTGTCTTAAGATGAGATATATGATCATACTTACTTAAACCAAAAACATATCTAATACAAGCATTAAATAAAAGATCAACCATATATTTACAAGATTGAGATAATTCAAAGAAAGCCTCACACCCATATAGAAAATGCGGAAGAAGGTATGCAAAAAACATAGTTTTCCTAAAAATTATGCTAGTAAAAGAGGAGGTTCTCCATAAAATTCTAAGCATTCCGAATATTTTAACCCCAATAGTTGAAATATGATCAACCCATGATAGAGTTTGATTCATAACCAAGCCTAGATTCTTAACCGTTTTGGAGAACGGAATAATTACATTATTTAAATAAATTGGCGGAGAACTGCTAGTGTCAATCACAGTATTATAAATAACAATCGCTTGCGATTTAGACGAGTTTAAAGACAAACAATTATCAGATGCCCACGAAGAAATGGCTGATAAATCCTTATTTATATTATCTATTGCAACATCCACACTATTAATTGTCCCTTTTAAATAGATCTGTAAGTCATCAGCATAAAGGTGGTACGATGCATAATTAATGACTGACGAAAGACTATTAATATATAATAAAAAGAGAAGAGGTCCCAACACGGAACCCTGTGGAACACCTGAACTCAATGGTAAAACCTTTGAAAACTGTCCAGCAACAAAAACTGTCTGTTTGCGATCAGATAAATAGGACAGTATTAAACTGATCGCGCTCGATGAAAACTTGAATTCATTACCTAATTTATAAAACAATTTCAAATAATTCACAGAGTCAAACGCTTTGCTAAAATCCAATAATACAAGAACAGTGAAAAATTTGGAATCACAGTTCCTACGAATGTCATTACAAATACAAGTCAAAGCACTAGAAGTGCTATGGTTAGGTCTAAAACCGGATTGAAAAGGACACAACATTTGTTTATAATTTAAATATCTCATAATTTGATTTTTCAAAATTACCTCAAAACACTTAGAAATACAAGGCAATATACTTATAGGTCTAAAATCACTTAACGATTTTGGATCTGAAACCTTCGCAACCGGCAACACTTTAGAGATTTTCCAATTTATCGGGAAAACAGATGTTGTTAAAATACAATTAAAAATATCGACAATAAACGGACAAATGTAAGGAAAAATTATCTTAATAAACTTTAATTGAACACCATCAAGGCCAACAGAATTAGACCAAATACTCATAAATGCTTTCAAGACTTCTTCAATGTCAACATTATAAAAGGAAAAACTGTCATGCGCATCATTAAACCAATTGAAACTATCGAGAGGAGGACTAGTTGTAGAGTTGCACGTCAGTGTTACATAGTCATTAAATTCATCAGGGTTAGGTACAAAACTATTAATTTTAGCTTTGGTGATACCAAGATCTTTGCAACATCCCCAAAAACCTGAGGGAGAATTTTTACACCTCATAAATTTATCACTATAGAATTTAAATTTCGCTTTTCTAATTAAACTAGTTGTTATGTTACGGATCTTAATATAAATTGCACGCAATTCACTGGTACCTTTAAGTTTCAGATTTCGTAAAGCAATATTCCGCTCCAAAATGGCCGATTCGATTTCATTATTAAACCACAGAGGCTTACTTTTCCTGGAAATTTTAACAGTCGATGTAGGGACAGCATTCTCAAATGAATATGTAACCAAGGAATTGAATAGATCAATTTTTAAATTAACGTCTGTTATTGAATACAAATTATCCCATGGTAACTTATTAACACACTCTAACAATTTATCAAAATTCAATAAATTAAAATTTCTGAAAGAAATTAATTTAGGTTCCAATTCAATTACCATATCATTGACATTATAAGAAAAAGCCAGTAAATCAAGATCTGAAATATGACCCAAACCCAATTGTAGCAAATTTAAAATTTTCAAATTTTCACTAGAAGCTACAACATCCAGAAGAGAACTGCTATGCGAAGTAAAACAAGTGGGTTGATCATTTAAAATTTTAAAACCAAATAAATCCAAAATATTTTTGAATTTATTGCCACCCCCCTTACAACCATTAAGATCAAAATTGATATCCCCACAGATTACTACATTATCATACATCGAACTAAATTTCATTAAAACATCAAAAAAATCATTCAAATTATAACACTTAGGTGGCTTATAAAAAGCAATAAGCAAAAATAAAGAGGATTTGAATCCAACTTCAAGTACCAAAAACTCAAAATTTAATCCCTTTGACACACTCTTATCTAAAATTTTAATTTTCAAACCATGCCGAAAATTTACGCATATTCCTCCACCCAGCTTGCCCAATCTATCGTTACGCAGAGAATTAAATCCATTAATAGCAACAGCTCTATCAGAAAAGCTTTCATCAAGCCAACTCTCAACTATACAAACAATATGCACATTAGCGTCATTTAACATAAATCTAATTTCATCCAACTTGTTAAACATACTTCGCGAATTGAAATAAACCAAATTAAAATTTGAATTATCAATAAAATTCACTTTCAAAGCATCATTCTGATTACAGCTGCGCATATTCACATTATTTAAAACTTTATCCGACATAATAGTGTTTATGACAATAGTATCCAAAAACAAACTGCAATTTCCCACAAACAGCAAAATTGTAAACTAAAAATAAAAAATAAAATAAAAATGTAATATAAAAATAATTAGACATAATTTTAAAGAAAATTAAAATAATAATAAATAACAAATTAATAACAATAGAATAATAATGACACAACTCAAGCTCCATTTTCATCATTGTATATGTACATCATTATGGTTGTAAAACAGATTAAAAATTCCCGTTGATTTTCCAGACATTCCCCTGATAATTAAATACTTTACTTGCCATCCAGCAAATTTAAGTTAGTGTTTGTTGTTGAGCTATTGCTAACAGGAATTACAGGTGGTACAAGCTGATCCAAATTTATTTTATTATTAATAAATACAGGCACATCATTTTTTTTTGCTATCACAAATACTTTCCCAAACTTTGTATAGCTTTTGAAGATTTTTCCGTCTTTTTGCATCTTTTTCGAAATATGCAATAGTTCAGCATTAGCTTTAGTCAAACCATCATTAAAGTAGATACGAGATTCAGACAAGAATCCAATATGTTTTAATGTAAGACTACCCATTTCTTTATAAGCACGAAATAACTGGAACTTTTTGCTACTCATATAAAATTGGACAACAATTGACAAAGTTAATGGTGGTTTAACAGTTGAATTTTTGGATTTCAGAAAGAATACGTTGTCAATACCAACACTTATATCACAATTTAATACTTCACAAATCTTAAAAAATATTTCAGTAGCAGACAACTTGGAATTTGAAGGTATTCCAGATATAACAAGGTCATTTGCACGTTTTTTAATTTCCATGTCCATAAACTGGTATCCAAAACTGTTAATCTTATCATTGAACACAGCAGATTCACATTTTAAATTATCAACTTGGCCACTTAATTCATCCAATTTAACTTTAAGTTTATTATTAATGACATGATTAAAACTTTCCACTTTAAGTTCAAGATTTGAAATGCGTTCTGTTAGATTTTGAATGTTTAATGCTAACTTATCAAGTTTATCAGATAGCGACATAACTATAGCGTTTATTAAATACAGGCACACAACAAAATTCAAAGTGTATAACAAAAACAAAAAAAATAATTAAAAATGTTTAACAAAGTTGAAACATATCAGAACACAGATACAAATAACACCACTTTCTATTTTCCAACCAGTAATAAATATTCACAACCAAAAAACAATTTACATGTTACTCTTTCAACATACCAATTGATTATGACAATAAGTAGGAAGTGGCTGAATCTGTGTACATGCTAACTGTATGAATTGAATTATTTCCCACTAGAACAAAAAAATTGACCAAGGCACAAAAATTAGTTTTAACTAAAACACGTGGTGTACATTTTTTCAAGAGCAATGTAGCATGTACACAGCTTCAAGGAACAAAACTTGCATAGTGCCGATGTGTGTTTTTACCCTGGGAGTGAATGTCACTGCTTATCGGTGGCAGACATAAGTAGACTCAAAATCCGCCGAAATCGATATAGGGATATTTCTAAGCAAAAAAATGTTCTATGAAGTTTTCGCGATTGAAAATGTTGATTTTTCATCTAAAAAATGCATGTTGGAGAGCAATCCGAAACAATAACATCCTTTATTTTTAAGACATTTAATCACTCTAAAAACCATTTTGCAGGGAATTGCAACGGCTACAAGCCTCTGAAGTTGAACTTCCTAGAACCCTTCGTTTTTGAGATTTTTGAGTTTAAAGGGCTCGGGGAAGGTGGTCCTCGCACTCAAATGCGAACATAAAACGGTGATAACTCAATTTATTTGCACCCTAGAGAAATAATAAAATAAAAAAATTGTCTGCAAGAGAAACCAAAATTTTTGTATTCTTGTATTTTGCACGTATATTCTTTAGTTTTTGAGTTTTGTGAAAAGACGAAATTATTTTTAAAAATTCAAAAAAATCATTTCAAAATTGAATCATCACCACCACATCATCATCACACTTTTTTAAATCTACGCATTTTAAACCATTCAAACTTCTACAACATATTGCTAGTACACTTTAAATGAATTACGTTTAATTCCAATTCTTGCGGTTAAACCATTGGTTACATTGCTGATTTTTTCTCCGAAAAAAACGAGACAACCATTTTATTTTTTTTTTGGTAAGCCTATAAGTTTTTATGCTAATCACTTTTACTGAAGCTTAATTTAAAGTACTACTTCAAGTACTACTTGAACGTTAACTACTTCAAGTACTTTAAAAATGGTCTAGAAAGTTTTCCTCCAAAAGTTCGTCGTTTTTCCGTTATTTAAAGTTGAATACCTTCAACGAACCACAACTTGGTTCGTATTGGACTTAAGGAAATAAAAAAAAATCGATTTGTTATTTTATAAAACTTTGCTTTTACCCCACATGATTTTTTTTGATAAAACGTAAAGTTTTCGAGTTATTCATGAAAAATCGCTCTAAGGCATGCATTTTTTAGATAAAAAATTGTAGAATAATTACATACACAAATTATATTTAATTTAATTTAAATTGAGAGAGGGTATTAGTTGAACTAATTTTAACTTTTTTTATTTATTAAATTTATAATTTATTTCATTTCGAATTAATTTTGTTTATTTAGTTGAAATAAATTGTACACAAACAATTTATTTTTCACCACCATTAATACCGCGCGAGATGAGCGTCATGTCGCCGTTTTGAAGATCAAGAGCAGACTCATAAATACCAAAAAAATTAATTTATTTTATTTTGTGTTTTGTCACTTCAAATGGAATGGAAGAGACAAAGTTCTATTATGTTGTGTACTATTTGGCACCCAATGTGTGTGGTGGCGCATTGGGTGAACCGCTACAAAATCTACATTTTCAATCGCGAATAACTCGAAAACTATTGATTTATCGAAAAAACTTCATAGAACATTTTTTTTCTTAGAATTCATCCCTCTGAGTATGCTAATCTCCCCCCTCCCCCGATCCACCCCTCCCTGACAAGGAGTGGCGTCCACCACTTGGGTAAAATCACACACGGGCACTATATAATTTATGTTCCTTGAGCCGTTCCTAGTTTATTTCACGTCCATCGGTTTTGTCCATAAGAATTCTTGAGCGAAAAACCGTCGAACGCCGGACTACATAGGGTGTCGTGTACTTGAATGCTAATCCTTTAAGGGGTGATTTCTTGATCAATTTTGAGCAAAAAATGTTTCTGCGACGGGCGTCTATCTTCAGTATCTACTGAGATACAGAGTTTTAGAAAATTTGCTCGAGCCAGTATCAACACTCACATTTAGGTCAATAGCTTGTATTTTATTCGACGTATATTAGCTATCAAAAGCATTTTTGGGATTTAAATTATCTTTTAATCGGTGTATCAGACTGCCTTGTAGGTCTTTCCACTTCATAGATATTGATATAATTACTAAACATTTGACTTAAGTCTTATGATATCAGAGATATTCTGGACCGAGTATGAAAGTGTTGCATTTTAGGGCTCTTTTTTGCATTTCTCGTATCACATTAAAATTCCGTAAATGTGCTCGTATTTCGACTGCTGCTTCATCAAGTCTGTGATTTAAAGCTTCTACGGTTTGAAATTCAGTCGCATACACCAGCTCTTTCATTCGACCCCAAAATAGAAAAGTCCATAGTGGGAATTTAGGAATTCTTTTATTTGGCGGCCAAAAATGTGGTGAAATACCGTCGTGTTGATAAATAATCTTACTCCTCTGCAGCAACGGCACATCCTCCAAAAGTATTGGTAACTCTCTACTTAGGAATTCCAAATAATAAGCACTTTTTAGTGTCGCAGGTAGTCTAAATGGTCCAATCAAATGGTTTTCTGTTACACCGGCCCATACATTTACTTTGAATTTATGTTGATCTGCTTTTGCAATGTGAATTAGTTTCAGCCCGAGCATTTCTCGAATTTCCTCTGCAGAAACCATACATATAAACTATATCTGCTTACCCCTGGCTTGAATAAATCGGCATTGTTCACTATAGTTTTAATTTAAATTATCAAAATTATGAAAAGACTGGTGAAATGGACTATAGGAGAAACTTCTTTTATTTAAAAACCAAATTAAACAAAAGGCAGCTTCAGATTTAAAGATTGGAATTTTTTTTTTTTAGGAATTAACGTAGCGCGTGAAATCTTTGAAAATATAAAACTGAAGCTAAATGAAGCCAAATACATTTGCTCAGAAAAAATTTGATTTCACAGAAAATTTTTGAAAGTTGCAAAAAGTTCCACGTTTAAATATCAATATCTGTGAAGTGGAAAGGCCGACACGGCTGTCTGATACACAGATTAAAGGATTGAATGCTAATCGTTATCATGCATTAATGCAAAACTGGCATAACCTATGAAGCCCACATATGGCAAAACGTGATCGTCAAGAATGTTCTGAACATACCAGTTTGCTTTCATCCTCAAACCAATCTCCACCAGCTCCGTATGGCCCTCCCAACTGATTCCACCCCAAAACATTATTGAACCTCCACCAAAGCTTACAGTTTGCACCATGTTACACGGTGCGTAGCGTTCTCCAGGTTTTCTGTATACAAGAATACGTCCATCTGGTTCCCATAATTGGATTCTGGTCTCATTTGAAAAGAGAACAGTGGCCCATTGATCAGTTCCCCAATTTGCATGAGTATGAGCAAATTCTAAACGTCTGGATTTGTGGCTGGGAAGAAGCCGTGGAACTTTTACGGGCCGTTTTGTAGTTAGGTTTGCTTCTTTTAATCTTCGTCTAATTGTGCTGGCACTAACATTCACTTGGTGCGCACTAAGTAACTCATTTTTTACTTGAGTAGAAGTACGCTTTCGATCACGTAACGAATAAATTTTTAAAAATCGGTCGTCATGCTCGGTTGTTCACCTTTTACGTCTTTGTCCGGTCTTTCTTTTATACTCTCCGGTCTCACGATATCGCTTAATTATTCGTGAAACCGAAGACTGGTTCAATCCTGATTTTCGTACTTGATTTGTACTTGAATATAACCTTCCTGATACAATATGACGACTTTAACCACATTCAGCTCACGAAAGGGTGCCATATTACAATGCATCTTATTTTAGCTGTTTGCTTTAGAATATATATACAAGAACTAATGGTACAGCATTTACAAATAATCGATATGCAATGGAACAAAAGCCGATCGTTGCGTTGGATTTCCAACACAATGTACTCTTGATTAAGCATTTTTGAAAATTTTAATTGATTGGCTTGCAGTAGACTTTATTCAAGGTGGTTTCTGATAAAAATATAAATGTGCTATCATTTGACACTAGTAGTATTAAAATTGACAAGCGGGATTTTTTTTTATTACAAAAAAAAAAAAAAAAATGTGCGTTAATTTTGTCCAGGAGTCTATATATAATTTATATTACTCCGCAACCGAAGTAAATTAAAATTAAAAACAAAAAAATAGCAAATTTTCTAAAAATGGATGCGAATAACCTTATTAAATGTATTAAATTAACTAAAACGAATAAAGGATAAGTCATTATTGAAGGGATTTTCTTACAATTTAGAAAAAACCACTTCCGAGATTTTTGACTGGTCATTGGAAAATAAAAAAAAATGGTTGGTCGAGGACGGTTGTCAACAAAATTAGATTGTGATAAACACACATTTATAAAATTGTCACAAGAGCACAATCATGAACCTTTCGCTAATCCTATCGAGGTACTAAAAACTAACGACTATATTAAACAGCTGGCGTGTGACTCAACACGACCGCCATCGCAAATTATCAATGTTGATTTGATCAGCTCTAAAAGTAATTGTAGGGTTTATCTCCAAAAAGAATAAGCTCTGAAAAATAAGATCAAATATGTAAGTTACTTCTTTTGAATTATTTATCGGAGGACGCCTTCGGTAAAAATAAAATTATTACAGTGGGTACAATCAAAGGCATCTTTTTACTATACATGCGCGTATAGGAGATGTTACTATACCATTACTATTTTGCCTTATGAGTGCCAAATCGCAAGAATGTTACAACGAAGTTTTTAAAGTATAAAAAGTATATGATGACCGATTTCGAGGTTGCAATGATCAATGTGTCAAATAATTACTTTACACGCGCACTCCACAAAGCATGTTATTTTCATTTTGTACAAATTTTGTTTCGAAGGATACAGCATGAAAATTAACATCTTAATATGAAAGTGTCGTACAATTCCTCAACATGAGAATGTTGAAATGGCTAGTTTTCTTTCCAGACAATGAAATAGTTAAGTGGGTGACAATCGGGTGACAATCGGTATGGGTGGGGATCTTACCATCAACCACCGAGAGCTTAACAAGCTGCTTTTTATTTATCTATATGAACACCAAACACAACACACATTAATAACCACTAACCTTTATTTAGGCATTTCATTCCTCCATTCGTCCGTTGCTTCATACACCGCTAAGTCCGTGACCTTAAATATTTGGCCACAAGTTACTATACCCCAACGTCCTAATTTGTATCGAGCTTAATACTTATAAAGCTTCCCCCTTAACGGTTTTATTGAAATCTAAATCATCACAGCATTCACTATACACTTATAAACTTAACAGAAACCGAACTTTCGACCGTACGCATCACCAACTTAGCAACTGTAAAGAACACGAATTTGAATGCACTAATTTTTTCCCACCGTAAAACCTTTAAGCAAAATAATTAATAAGCGTTTTGGTTTATAAATCTACTAATATTTAATTAATTGTTAACTGATTGCACAGCACAGAAATTTGCCTTACTAATAATTATGTTTCACTATGAAATAAATCAATATAATAAATATATAAACAACATATGATCAAAACTAATTTACACAAAGAATTGATTGACAATCCGTCTTGATTCTTTTGCAAAGTCATCGATAACATCATCATAAATCTTTGCAGAACATTTTAATTTGCGTAACAATTGATTTTCGATGTTCGTTAGAGCCAGATTAGAAAATCGATCTTGCCCTATTTTATTTCTAATAAAGCTTTTCAAAAGTTTCATGGATGAAATTATTTGATTTTGTTTCAATTATTTTCTTAAAAACGTCTAGGCTTTCTAAACAATGTGCAATATCGTTTGATTTTTTTTGAAGCACGCTAAACAATAAGTCAACTTCTGGAAATATTTCTGAAAAAAATATAAGAGTGTTAAAAACAGCTCATTTTCTTCCAATAAAAGAAGGTATCTACGAGAGTTATTTATTGTCTCACAGTCCCATTTCTCAACATCTACGTCTACTATTTTATTAAATAGCTCACGTAAATCATATAAGTGTTTTTTCAACATCAAACTATCTTCCCATTAAACTCCCACCTTGTTGGTGAAGTTGGTTTGGTAGAAGGGAGGAAGGTAGTTTTCGTTTAACAAAACTTCACTTCGATGAATGGTTAAAAATGGCCACATAAACTTGAAAAAAATTATTTACACTCAACAATTTTACTACACGACTGAGAGAGAACCAAATATAATTAGTATGAAAAACAATGAATATAAATGGCTGACGGATAAATTACTCTAACTTTTGTTTGCAGCCATCTGCACTTCGATGGGAAATAACATCTATAAATTCTATCAATCTCTCTAGTACATTGCCAATTTCATCTACATAACGTAAAACTACCGCGAGCTAAGATTTTCTGGTGACGTCTAAAGTTTCATCTAAAATAATCCTAACAAAATTAGAAGAATCGATTTCCTTTTGTATTTGCTTTTTAATTAGCAATGTGATAGATGTTTATTTTGAAAATGGCTCGATAAATCGTTTTGAATATTGCTCGATATTCCCGAAAAACCATTTGATGTTTCTAAATGATTCGATAACGAAGAATTGTGCCGCGATAATAATTGTAAAAGTTCGATATAATTACCGCGATTATTTGAATCATGGGATTCATCATTTCCTCTGAACACGAGCCCTTGCATTCCCAAGAAACAAACGATGTCAATTAAAGCAGCAAGGATTTCCCTATTTTTTTTTCACTTTCTTACTAAATTGTTCAATCGCAATAGTACGACCTGAATCAATAAAATCTTCAATTCGCAGTCTCCCGAATGTTTTCAGTTGTATTACATTAAAGTTATTAGTGTCAACAAAACCTTTTTCATTCCACACACTTTTTTCTAGAGAAAACATAAGACATGGCCAACAAAAAATGTCGTTTAATTTGGCACAACCCGTAAGCCACGTTAATTTTTCGTAGCTACCTTTTGACAATCGACGTGTACAAGCTTTAATTTTGGTACTTAACTTACACCCCTATTCCCTTAGTCGTGTCACTTGTCACTTGTACCGACAATCAAATTTTGGTATTCTCTTAGTCGATCGATGCGACAATCGTCGTTTGAAGTGACGAACATTCTTTTACGTCGCATTCTCTTATATTATCACTTCGATCGACTAAGAGAATACTAATTTAAAGTTGAAGTGACGCGACAATTATCACGTAGAATGAAGTGACACGACCAAGGGAATAAGGGTATAAACCAATATTCGATCGACGAAAAACAAAACAAAAAAAAATTCAAATCATTGCAAAGCTAGGTCAAAAATATCTTGTTTACTTTTTCTATTCAACAGTGTGTTTAAAAAAGCAAAGACGAAACATGAGAGTATTTTTTAAAAGTTGTTTTGTTTCTACGTAACGCTCTGTTAAGTCACACTAATCAATCTGTTTCATTTTTATTAAAATTACTTTCATCCCTTTGTTTGTCTAAGTTAACATACATAAGAAAACCAATCATCTGCATTGGTTTCTGACATTTTTTGTTTAAATTTACTTTTTATGTGTAAAGAAAACGAATTTTTGATTTGACATCTGCATCTGCGAAATTTTTTGAATGTAAATCAGTCTTTACTCTTAGTGTAAGTAAATAAGAAAAATAAAGTAGCTTACCAAGTAAACGGCTATTCGCCAGTTGCCACCGTTTGATATATTTCGATTATTCCAGTTTCTAAAAAATACAGTATTTTGTCACACAAAATTCGCCAAACAACTTACAATCCCTAATTACCTTGGTAAGCGTCCGATTATATTTAACTCAACTTTTCTCATGTATGATATTGTGCTTTTTCACAAAATATTTGTTGTACTCAGTCAAAATATTTAATTAAATATCGAAAACTACTGTTGCTAACTTGAACACAAAAATTTGACACTTTCACTTTATATTTATTTATCTATTGCAATGGCACTACTGACTAAAGATAATTATTTTGCTTTGCTTATTTGATTTTAAGGGGAAACTTGTGAATTTATCAAACAGGTTATAGAAACGACCCAAAAATTAAACTTCACAGCGACTGTTGGTGTTTAACATGTCGTACAGTATGTGACTCAATTAATTTTTGGAACGCGCTCGTGACAAGTGCCTTATGCGTGTTATATCAATTTTCCAGAATATCACCATGTAACAGGTGTCTGTTACATATTATTTATATAAAAACAGCCGTAAAATGTTGCCTTGGTTTGAAAAGAACTGTTTGTATGGCACAAAAATAGTAGTCCTACATTTCTCCCTTTTATTACGATTCATTAATGAACTTATAACAGATCACATGCCGCAAACACAAACTAACGTTGAGGATAGTATAGACGTCTTAAAATTATTGTAGATAGAACACACGTTGGCGTTTATAAATAAATCAAAGATTTGCAGGTGGAATATGTTAATAATATGACCATGATAGAAAAAGACATTGCCGGTAATACTAAAAAATTAAACTGAGAATTGGTTTCGAAAAATAACCATAAAAAACATATTTTGGAAAGCCAGCTTTCATTAAACCCTTAAATTTTTTGAACTCGTATTTTAATTAATTGAAATTCCCTTCTCATTTACTAAACCAGTTATCAAAATCTCTAATTCTATATTTTGTCAAATCGGAAAAACGATATCTTTTCCTCGAGTTAATTTTTTTCGAGTTTTTAAACGGAGATTTTTATATCGATATTTTTTTTCGATCACTGATCAACAAATAATAAACAACAAACAATACAAACTTCGTTCTTCAATTTCGTCACCTAAATTTGGACTGAATTTATTCCAATTTTGTTTTGTTGGTTGATTTTTGTTAGGTTCATTCTCACGAATAAGATTTTTAATGGCATCCATGAATGAATCGAGTTTATTATTTATTAATTCATTACTTTTATGGATTGATGAAACAGCAATTAAAAGATCCTCATTATTAGGATTTTCTAAATTAAATAAGCTTTCAGTTAACAAAATGGACTCCCGTGAAGACTGCTTGCATGTGATGAAGGTCTGGTTGATTTAGCACTATCCGTATAATTATTTATTTTACACAAAGTCACCAAATACACCAACATTCACAGAAATAGAAAATTTAAAAAAAAAAATTTGTTTTTTAATAATTATTCTTATATGCTGAATAGAGAACTAATCAAAGCGCCCCTAGCATTGGACCCCTTGATAAAGCATGACCGGAAATCGTAAAAAGAATATTTAAATTAATATTTACGTTTTTATTTCACATACTAAGGGTGACAAGAAATTATGTCCATTCAACGGGACACTTTACTCTGCATTTTTCGGGATTTTTTTAGAATTTTTATTTTTGCCATAATGCCCGGTTCCCATTAAATTTATCAAAGATATGAAATACAAATTTGTTCTTCATTTTATCTATAAAAATTGTAAATTTGTGAATTTTATTTTTTTTAAAAACAAAAATAAATTGAACTGTGTGTTTGTGATTTGTGAGTTTCATTTAATTATTTGGAGTCAGATAAAACTAGTCGATGCTAGTGGTATCCGAAGTCTCAGTTTAGAACCGCAAAGTTAACAGTAGCTTAAAGAAACCACTACAAATTTACTTAAATTAATCCAATAATTGTTATTATTTTTAGTAAGATATTTTAATTAATTAATAATGATTAACAATTTAACACGATAAGTGCTCAGGTGGACAAGATAACAAATGGAAAATAATCAAGTCCAAGTTCAAGGCTAAGTTTATAAATTGTGTTTGTTATGATTAATTGAAAAAATTGATATTTTGTGTTTTGATGTAATCTCCATCAAGTGTTCTTCTGCCATTTAATGAGCGATGCCAACAATGATTCCAACTAGTTGTGTTATATCGCAACATACTCCCCCAGTTAAGCAGTTTTTTGCTTAACTATTCGTGCATTAATTTGCACAGTTTGGTGACTGAACGTTTTAATTCTTCTGTACTGGTTTTGCATGTGACAATCCATATGGTACCCTCTTGGTCAGGGTGAACTTTAATAACTCGACCACTCGCCCAAGTTAGTGATGATGCTTTTTCTGTTGAATAATGTAATAAACAATCTACATACCAGTCCCCCATCCGAATAGCCCTCCGGTTGATTCATAAATATTTCCTCTTTCAAATTTCCGTTTAAGAACGCCGTTTTTACATCCATTTGATGAATCAACAATTCTTCCTGATTCGCAACTGCAAGCAAAACACGTAACGTGCTCAACTTAGCAACTGGGGCATAAGTTTCATTGTAATCCATATCACGGTAGATAGGGTACAAGTAGTGTTGTCTCTTTCTCTTTGTTAGTTTCAGTTTGCTTTGGTATTACAAAGAGGAAACCTCATTATAAGAGAAATAATTGGAAATACATTTATATAAATATATATATATAAGCCTGCGTGTTTTATTTAATTATAATATTTATCAGGTTATGGGCCCAGAAGCGATAAATATAAATATATATATATTGGATAAATATGACAGAGGAAATTCGTTTTCGATTTGGTCAGTTTGACGGAAATAATTTCAATAATTGGAAATACAGAATTAAGGTATTGTTGGAGGAAAAAGAATTATTGGTGTATGTAGAAAAGAAACTGGATCTAATAATCGCAGAGGGAAAACCGAATGAAATTGAAATTCATACTAAAAATGAGCGAAAGTGCAAATCAATTTTGATTCAGTATATTGCCGATAGTCATTTAGAATATGTTAAGGACAAAAATCGAGCGAAAGAAATTTTCGACGCTTTGGTAGCCATTTTCGAACGAAAAAGTGTGGCTGGACAATTGTATTTACGAAGGAAGTTGATGACAATGAAATACAGTGAAAATGATGAAATGGAAAACCATTTTCTGGGTTTTGATAAGACAGTGCGGGAATTAAAATCAACGAGTGCCTCGATAGAAGACATTGACGTCGTATGTTACTTGTTGTTAACATTGCCTAGTTCGTATGATTCTTTGGTGACTGCTTTGGAAACGATGGATCAAAATCATTTAAATATTGAATTTGTGAAAAGTCGGTTGTTGGATGAATTCAACAAGAGGAAGAGTTTTGAAAAGAGTACGGAAGTGAAAGAAGAGAATGGTGTGGCAATGAACGCAATGAAATTCCGATATAAATGTTTCAAATGTGGGAAGATTGGTCACAAGAAATCAGAATGCACCGTTAACATAAAACCAATTAACAATAGAACGCACTTTTCGTCAACTGTTACGAATGATGAAATTTCATTTTGTGCGACAACGATAGAAGAAACTAAGATTGGCAACAGTGTAAGTAGCGGTGAAAATAATGTTATGTGCAGTGCGAATATGACGAACAGTAATATTATCAGGTGGTGTATGGATTCTGGTGCAACAGATCACATGATAAATGATGCAAGTGTTTTCGATGATTATCGTGATTTAATTGATCCAATTAAAATCGCTATTGCAAAGAATGGTGTGTTATTAACTGCATTAAAAGTCGGTAATATTACTGGAACTGTATTTGCAAATGGATTAGAAACGTCATGCATAATTAAAGATGTATTGTTCGTAAAGGATCTAAAATGTAATTTATTGTCAATCAGAAAATTGGAAGACAACGGAATGAAAATTGTATTTGCAAACAGTAAAGTGTGTGTGTATCGTCAAGGAAAACTCGCGGTTGGAAAAAGATTAAACAAATTATATGAATTGGAATTTAGAGTCAAATTCCAAAAGTATGCTCGAATTTGTGGTTTTGAAGAAAATATGAACATTTGGCATCGTAGAATGGGACATTTGAACGCGAACGACATGATAAAGCTCATAAATGGAAACATGGTGGATGGAATCAGAGGGATTAAAAATAAAAAATTAAATTTTTGTGAACCATGTCTTCGTGGAAAACAAACAAGAAAACCTTTCTTACAAATAATGGAAAATCGTTCAAGTAGGCCATTGCAGTTGGTACATAGCGATGTATGTGGACCATTAAACCCAGAATCATGGTCTAAAGAAAAATATTTTGTATCATTTATAGATGATTATACTCACTTTGTTGTGATATATGTAATAAAAAATAAAAGTGAAGTATTTGATATGTTTCAAAAATATGCTGCAATGAGTACGGCACATTTTGGCGGTGGAACAAAAATGTCTAAACTTAGGGTGGACAATGGTGGTGAATACTCATCAGAAAAGTTTAAAGAATATTGTTCACAGTTGGGAATTCAAATCGAGTATACAGTACCGCATACACCGGAATTGAATGGCGTTGCGGAAAGATTAAACAGGACAATTATAGAAAAGGCAAGGACAATGATATGCGATGCAAAATTGGATAAGAAGTTTTGGAACGAAACCGTCTTAACTTCTGCATATTTACTTAATAGAAGCCCGACGCGCGCGTTGAAAGGTGATCATGATTGTTGCACACCGGCTGAATTATGGTACGGAAAAAAACCAAACTTATCAAAAATAAAAATGTTTGGTTGTGTGGCATACGTACATATTCCGAAGCAGTGTAGGAGAAAATTGGATGAAAAATCAGCTCGCAATATTATGATGGGATATGCAATCAACGGATATAGACTGTGGAATCCAATTCAAGGAAGAATTATTACGGCTAGGGACGTTGTGTTTAAGGAAGATATACAGTGTACAGTCGACAATCGAAGAGTAACCGAGTATGAAGATTCCGGAAAAGGGAATGAATCGGAAAATGATGACCCATCAAATGAAGAACTGGGCAACGAATCAAATGATGTCGAGGAAAATGATGGTGAATTGAAAACAGATGTGGAGATGCGAAGAGGTTCGAGAGTTCGGAGACAACCCGAATGGGTTCAAGACTACGAGTTGTCATCAAGTCTAAGCTTTGCTTTAAGTGCGGAAAGTTATGTGGCGAATGATCCGAAAACATTGGAGGAGGCAAAAGCACGTAGCGATTGGCCTCAATGGCAAAATGCAATTTATGAAGAACTAGCATCATTGAAGAAGAACAATGCCTGGAAGCTGACCGAATTACCAAGTGATCGACGCGCAATACAATGCAAATGGGTATTCAAAATAAAAACCAATGAAAACGGTGGTATTGATAAATACAAAGCTAGACTTGTGGCAAAGGGGTTTTCACAGAAAATTGGTTTCGATTACAATGAAACTTATGCCCCAGTTGCTAAGTTGAGCACGTTACATGTTTTGCTTGCAGTTGCGAATCAGGAAGAATTGTTGATTCATCAAATGGATGTAAAAACGGCGTTCTTAAACGGAAATTTGAAAGAGGAAATATTTATGAATCAACCGGAGGGCTATTCGGATGGGGGACTGGTATGTAGATTGAACAAAGCTTTGTATGGACTAAAGCAAGCATCGAGAATTTGGAACGAGCGTTTTCATGATTTCATTGTTAGATTGGGGTTTCGACGAACGAACTCGGATTCGTGTTTATATGAAAAATCTTCGCATGAAACAAAATTTTTTTATTATTGTACGTTGATGATCTCATTCTAATTTGTAACAATGTAAATGAAATTAACTTGGTGAAGGAGAAATTATCAAATGAGTTTGAAATGACAAACATGAATGAATTGAAATATTTTCTGGGATTCAATGTAGAACGTGATAAGAAAAATGGAATTATGAAGTTGAGTCAAAAACATTATCTGCTCAATGTGCTAAGAAAGTTTAGCATGGAAGAATGCAAGCCTATTTCAACACCTATGGAAGTGAATCTCAATCTAAAAAGAGATAGTGCTCAACGTACAACGAAGCCATACAGAGAGTTAATCGGGTGCCTTAACTATGTTGCAATGACTACGAGGCCAGATTTGGCAGCGTCTGTGGGTTATTTCAGTCGATTTCAAAATTGTGCTACAGATGAGCATTTCATGTATCTAAAAAGAATATTAAAATATATCAAAGGGACAATCGATGTTGAACTGGTGTATGCAAGAACACCAAATGTTAAAGTGCTTCAAGGTTTTGCGGATGCGGATTGGGCAGGTGATAGTCATGATCGAAAGTCGACGAGCGGATTCGTGTTCAAAGTGTTTGATTCGACGGTGTCATGGACTTCAAGAAAGCAAATAACAGTCAGTTTATCATCGACAGAGGCAGAATATGTAGCATTGAGTCAGGCGGCATGTGAGGCAGTGTGGTTACTAACGGAACGGACTTTTACTAACGGAATTAGGTTATCGTAACTTAGATCCGATCACCATTTATGAAGACAATCAGTCATGCATAAAAATTGCTGAAGAGCCGAGAGATCATAAGCGAATGAAGCACATAGATGTCAAACATAACTTTATTCGAGAAGTAATTGGAGATGGAAAAATTGTTGTAAAATATATTCCATCAAGTCTACAGGTAGCCGATATCATGACGAAGAGTTTGAATTGCAAACAGTTTACCGTTTTAAGAAGAGAGTTAGGATTGTTAGATTGAGGAGGGCTGTTGAATAATGTAATAAACAATCTAACATATCACGGTAGATAGGGTACAAGTAGTGTTGTCTCTTTCTCTTTGTTAGTTTCAGTTTGCTTTGGTATTACAAAGAGGAAACATCATTATAAGAGAAATAATTGGAAATACATTTATATAAATATATATATATAAGCCTGCGTGTTTTATTTAATTATAATATTTATCATTTTCATCTTTGGTCAAACAAGAGCTCGCCTTCCTTAAAATTCTGCTGTTGATGTTGCCATTTGCACTGTTTTTGTAGCGAGGTAAGGTGTTTTAAAAGCTCCCTTTTCCAAAACCTCTTGACATATTTTGGCGGAGTTCCCAACTTTCACTTAATTTTAACATAACATACAAACAAATAGACTCTCCACTCTTCTTGGAGCTTATTGTGATAGGGCCAGCGCAGTCTACCCCATCGTCACCCACACCCCAGTTTATTTACCCTAGTCTTGAATGACTTTTTATGCAATGTATCAGCTTTGAACAGCAATATGGTTAAAGGGCTAACCAGCGAATCAGTAAGAATCCTTAAAGAATTTGACGAAATTATTTCCTTACAGAATATTTGACATATCGGCCACCGAATCCGTAAAATCTAACAAATACAGTATTAAAATTCTAATGTAAATAGCAAAATTTATTATTTTTAAGAAAGTATGCTTTGAAAATTTTGATGTATTCTGACATATCCTTCAGTTTGCGCGTTAATTTTCGCTCTCTTAAGTGACGGCTGAACTGAACGAAAAGTTCTTAAAGATTCGCTGGTCAGTAACATGCACTTTCTGTATATCGCGTTCTTACTTAATGTTGTTACTGACTCGCTGGTACCCCCATAAGCATTTCAGCAATCTCAGAATACTGGATCGAAAGTTTAAAATTGAATTCAACAACGATAGCAGATATTCATTTATTTTCTTAAATTAGTCATAACCATACGTAAGTGTTTGTAGTTAGTTATTATTGTAAAAGTACCGTTAGGGTCGTACAATTCGCGCAAAACTATAGTAAAAAAAAAAACCTTAATAAATTTAAAAATACCAGAAAATTGTAATTTAAAGGAGATTCCATATAAATAGATAACTTTCAGTTTAAAAATAATTTCAATTATTATACTAAACGAAAATGAATATCATGCCTGGCCTCAAGTTTTTAATTTCCATTCATTTTAATTACCAAAACATAAAAAAATGTAACATGACGGGATAAAAAATTAAATTTGCTTGTTACGAGTATTCTATCCACCGTAGCTCATATATTTATACTCTTATACACTGTATACAAAATGTAATAAAAGCTAATATTATTAAATTGTCATTTTCCTGTTATTGTCTGTAACAGTATTTTCCGTTCGCCACCTAACAACCGTTTTAACGACTTAGTAATCTACCACCACCTCTTGAAAATGTCAAAGCAATTATCATAAAAATTTCCTTTACACCTTTTTAGTGAATATATGTATGTATATGTATAAGGTAACTTAATGTTGGTAAATTAATAAAATAAAAATACGTTGTTTGTTCGGCTCCGGAAACGGATGGAACACAAAACTTTTTGCCTCACCCAAAGTGGCAAACTAAACACATTCTTAGAAACTTAACCACTAAAATAGTTCGTCGTCATGAAGTCTAATCGATAGCTTTTCAATCAAATTTATTTGAACCAGTTGATAACATAAACAACACAAAAAATTTTCTTCTTAAAATGTCACCCTTATTTATGCGGGGTAACAAAAACAAAAATTTTTTTTATTTTTTTTTATTTTGACAAATTATAAAATTAATTTACTCACCCTTCTCATCACACGTAACGAAAACGAAGAAGTCTTCATTGTTGAAATTTGATTTTGTATTGAGTTAGTTTTTACGGTTCTGTAATTTAACCACACAATAAGAACACAAGCGACAACCGGATAATGTTTCTGTGATTTTTCAGTGGCGTATCCTGAAAATTATAAACAAACAAACAAAAAAAAAACGGAAAATATATTAATTACTTTTGCTTTAATTTTATTTTTATATCTAAAAATTAGGGAGTTAGGAAACAAATACGTAACGTCAAAACGGTTTTTGTTTTTGTTAATCTATGGTGGAAGCTTTTATCCATTCCATTCCGCACCCTTCCAAAAACTGGCTTTAAACTTTAATTATAAATTTTATTAGTTCAATAAACGTGATTAATGAGTTTAATATTATGTCAACATTACAATTTACAAGCAAATTGTTACGATAAAATACAAAAGAAACCCTTCGCTGTTGGTATGGAAAATTGTTGTAATTAATTAAAAACGGCAAAAACATTTATTTTAAAAGAGTTTTTAGAAAACATGACTATTTTTGGGCGAAATAACTTTTGGAGGTTGGGAAAATTAGCGGCGAATTTCTTGATAGTCATTGTTTAATTAAGAAATAATTGGTTGGCCAGTTATTTGCATGTTCAAATTTTCATGTTTGATGTTAAATAAACGGAACAAAAATTGGTAGATTTTTGGATATATATTTTACTATTCCCACACTTCGTTACACATACATAGATAAGTAATCTCACAACATGAAAAACAATCAATGGTAGTTTTTTAAAATCATAATTTTGTATGTTTCATTTTGTTTGATTATACCAAATTATAAAAGCTTAATTTTGTAAAAATTAATTTTTAAAAAAAAAATCTCTTATGAGACAACGATATTCAGTAAATGTTTTGTCTTTTTTACATTGTATTGATCGGAGTATTTTTATCCCTTAATAAAAATTCATTTACATTATGATTAGTATAAATTAGTAGTATGATAACAAATAAATTTAACTATTATTGATTCGATTCATTAGAGATTTTAAAAATTAATGTCTATACGAATTAATTCCATCGTTATGGTGGCCAAAAGCTTGATTATCAAATCATTTGGACAAATTGTCAATCTTGAATACTGGCACTAGAGGGTTTTTCCCGGGGATTCCCGGGTCAAATTTCCCGGGAAATTAGGTACAGGTGTTTAAACCCGACGCCCGGGATTTTCATCATAAATCCTGGGAATTTTTAATTTATATTTGTCTCAAAATTTATTCAATTTTTTCAGCCAAATTTTTCAAAATTGTTATATTATATTTAAATTTTTTTAACTTTTAAAATATTTATGTTAATTTTATCTGAAATTTCATCTTTGCCAAATGAAAATCTACGTATCTACCATTCAAAAATATGTACATCCTTTCTTAAAGTCGCAAGAATAAAGTTGTTTTATCCAAAATTCGAAGGGTACGGAATTTTTTTTTTTTTTAGAACTCACACAATTTCCAAATACATACATAGAGGATATAAACTTTATTTATATGTAGGATATCGAATAATTTTACTAAACCTGTGACAAACTCTATTGACTCTAAAATTCTATCGAAATTAGCAAAAAAGACTTCTTCCACGACTTGAAATTTGAATTTGGGGATATAGATCGGGTGGGTAATTATAAACAATACAGAATTTATTTAAAAAATGATGTTTCCACATATTTTATTGATTTCCAGCATTTTTAGTTAATTTCCCGGGGTCCCGGGAAATTTGAGTTTATCGCTCCTGGCTGGCTCCCGGGATTTAAAAATAGTCGAGAAAGCAACTCTCTACCTGGCACTGAAATCTCTAATTTCTTCCCATAAATGGAACCCGCTGAATTTCCATTTTGTATTATCAAATAATTTTGAATGGTATACGAGATATTTATAAAAATGTATTTATGGGGTCGAATATTGGGGGTAGTTTTTATTCCTTATATTAGCGAGCGCCTAAAACAAATGAGTCAAATATTTTTTTGTGTTCTTTAGCATTACAAAACATCAAAACAATCGAAGAGGTACATCTGGGGTATCTTCCTTATGAGTGAAATTTCTTCGGTAGAAGCTCTTAGTCCATCAAGCACTTTATTGATTTCGGAACCCAAATTGATGGTTTGGAATAATTCGCCGTTCTTCTTATACTGTAACTACTGTTATTAATTTTATGCCTTCGTCTGGCAATTCTCTTATCATTTTTGCAGTAATGAGATCATATAAATTCCTGAAATTACCAGTTCTGAATATTTTGGGCATAACTATGTTGTTTATAGATGTAACCGCAAACTTGAAACAAGCTCTAAGAAATCGGGCGGTGGTGAAATCATAGCCGTGCATTCCAAACTAGTGAATTATTAAGTAACATTGGTACCATCAAGAGTTGAGCAGATTTGTGTGAAGATCAAAATCAACAAACAATTTATATGTATCTATATAGCGTATATACCACCCCATTCAAACAGTGATTATTAAGTCGTTATTAATACATCAAATTCATCCGATTTGGTTCTTGTACTGGGGAGGATTTTTGATCTTATCTTCACTAATGAAGTAGATACATTTAAAGTAACTGAATCACTCAATCCATTTGTCGTAAATGATATCAACCATAAATCTTTAGATATTGTATTTGATAGTACTGATTGTATGCCGAAATCTGAACAACTGCAACAATTCAAATACAACTTTAATAAGACAAACCATACTGGTTTGCATGTTTACTTGGAAGCAGTGAATTGGGATGAGATTCTAAATGCAAAGAATGTGAATGAAAATGTTGACAAATTTATGAGTTTTATGAGATCTTACTGCAAGGCTTTGAACTCCATGTGCCTATTTCCAACAAATCACTAAGTATTCACCCCCATGGTTCGATGACCGGCTTATAAATCTGAAAAATCGTAAATGTAAGGCCTATGCTAAAATGATGAAATCATGTTTGGAAATAGACAAGCTGACCTTTTTACAACACTGCGAGGAATTTGATGTCTATTTCAAATTTAAGCACAAGCCTTATTTGACTGGCATCCAAGAAAAAATTAGAACAAATCGAAAAGAGTTTTGGAAATATTTTAGGTCAAAACGTGAAATCGAGGGGTACCGTGCCAATAAGACCTTCAACAATATCAGCACCTCAAACGCCAAAGAGATAGCAGATACGTTTGCTGTATTTTTTCAATCTGTCTATCGACCAACCGCCAGTACTGATTACATCGATAAAACAAGCAATAGCAACATATCAATCACTCCTCCAATCATATCTGATGTAGACATTCTATCAGCTTTGAGGAGTTTTGAGGATCGATGTAGGTCGGATGATGTCCCCTCATCTATATTAAAACATTTGTGAGTAATTTGGTAAATCCGTTATACAAACTGTTCAATCATTCGTTAACCATTGCTGTGTTTCCTGAAAAATGGAAAATCTCTAAAATAACTCCAATCTTTAAATCAGGCAAACGGAATGACGTCACATATTACAGAGGAATACCAACTTTATCATCAATTCCTAAATTATTTGAACTAGTTATATGCAACGCTTTTAAATCAACACTAATACGTCACATATCTGTCAACCAGCATGGATTTATGCCTGGTAGATCTGCATCTACTAACCTGATTGAATTCACCAGCCAAGTAATAAGGGAGATAGAAAAACATCATCAAGTAGACACAGCTTATACGGATTTCAGTAAACCATTTGATTCTATATGTCATCATAAAGCACTCCAAAGTCTACTAGAATTTGGATTTTCATTAGAATACATTAATTGGTTTAAGTCATACGTAACCAACCGTCTACAATATCAAAGTGACATCGAGTGTTCCTCAAAGATCACATATTGAACCCTGGATTTTTATTGTATTCATTAAAAAACTCCAATCTTCTCATATTTGCGTACGTCAACGTAAAAATTGATCGTTCGATTGAACAAAGTTGTGATGCTGACAAACTGTAAGATTACCTCAATAGACTTAGTGAGTGGTGCGACCAAAACTCATTACACTTAAACATCAAGAAGTGCAAAATTACGTCTTTTCATCCAAAAAGGAATCCTAAAATAACGATATACAACATCAATAACAACGTAGTTCAAGAGTACAAGAGATTACTGGTCTAGGAGTCACCTTCGTCGAAAACGTTAGTTTTAACAGGTACATCGATAACTGTATTGCTAAAGCAAACTCTATGTTTGACTTTGTCAAACGATGGACTGGGGAATTCAGAGATATACAAACTTTATTTACACTATGTTTCGCTTATATAAGATCTCAAGTGGAATATGTTGTAATCGTCTGGAATCCTTATGATGTGCATTTAAAAAGAATTGAAAGCATTCAAAAAAAGTTTTTGATATTCCTTTTGAAAAAAACTGGCTGGGAATATGACTATAGCGACATTTTTATCAAAATATAGTATGGCTCGCTTGCCACCATATTCAACAAGGTGTAAAGAATATAAGATTTGCCCCTTTGAAAACACACGTCTTCTTCTGGATGCTGCTTTTATTGAAAACATCCTACTTGGCCACATTGATTCAGATTTTGTATTGGAAAACATATTCATAAATGTTCCAAGCAGGAGTGGCCTGAATCGAATGGTGTATACCAACGTATCTCAACGGTGGGAGGAATACCAAATTTTAATTTTTCTGTTACGTTTGTTTTGTTTTTGTGTGTTTGTTCAAACCAATAATATGAATATCACGGGGATTGTCGCAAGATACCATTAGTCTGAAATAATAGCCTTAGGTGTCCTGAATCAAATGATGTATACCACATGTCTCAACGGTGGGGAGGAAGACCAAATTTTAATTTTTTTATTACATCATAACACTTTTACTCGTTTGAGTAATTTATTGTTCAAATCAATAACATGGATATCACAGGGATTGTCGCAAGATGCCATTAATACGGGAGTGGGACTGCCCTCTCGAAATCCTTGGGTACATACAGAAGTACATGCTATAGTAAACAACCCAGATAATATGTATCGCGTACCGGTCGGCAGTATTATCAGGTTCATTAAGAGCCTGAATATTAACAGGACGGATAATTAAGCAGGCACAAAAAATCTTTTAGTTCGCAGTGCGAGGTGGCTGAATGCTTACATGGCCCTTCAACAATAATAATAATAATACAGTTATATCTGCATAGCAGATAAGTAACTAGTAATTATACAATTCGACTGTAGAACGGGGTAAATCTACCAAAAAAATTAAATTTTGAAAAACTTAGATTTTTGGTCTCAACAAGGTTATTTCAGCCCAACATTTTTTAATATGATATAACTTACTCTAGCCCGGAAATTTATTTTTATTTTATTTTATAACGTATTTTATTACAGAAAATCGCAAAAATTAAAACCCGACAATTTACAGGAAACTATAGAAGAAAACACTGAGTTTTAAAGAAAAGGACCTTTAAGTACAAATAAGAATATTTGGTGTTTCAAGCCGAACAAATTTTTGGCAATTCATTCTGGGACCCAAAACCTGAAACTTAAACCAATTTAAATTATTTTAACTGAGGTTCCATCTAACCTTTAATAAAAGAAAAACAGTTAGTAGAGACACATTTTAATAAGCTCATTATTTTTTAGGTAATTTTGCCTATTTTTGTTGTAAAAAATTTCAATTACAATTTTTGCTTTAATAATTTAACTTTAAAATATAATATAACAAATAAAAATGTTCAATAAAAGAAAATATTGTCCAAAAATATTTATATTTATTTACGATAGATGGTGTTACTTAAATCATTTTGGTATTTTTTTTTTTTTTTTTTCCCTGCCCAAAAGCGGCTAGTACTACGACCTAAAAGATCTTTTGTGCTATTGGGTACTGTTACTCCAGGAGCTTCTCCACCTCTCTAATAAAGGCGAGAATGCTGTTTATAGAGGCCAATTTACATTTCTCCGGGGTCAGATACCTCTCTTCAAAATGAATCCACCTCCGTGTGCACAGAGCAACACACTCACATAGTATGTGTTCTGCGGTTTCTGTCTCTTCCAAACAGAGTCGGCACTCCGTCTCTGTGGACAGGTTCATTTTGTTCAAATGATATCTCAGGTTACAGTGACCTGAGAGAAAACTCACAAGTTTCCTAATATTTCCTTTGCTGAAATTGATCGCCAAATTTTTGTGGTGAAATGGTCTGATCAAAGATTTGGCTTGTCTAAGGCCGGGAATACAGTTCCAATAAGTCAAGCACTGTATTTTTTCCCATTTACTGATTGTGTAGGTTGCAGAAGCCCACGGGATACCACAAAAAGGCTCAGGGCCAATGAGTGTAGTCGACGAGCCTGCCCGTGCAAGTTCGTCGGCTATCTCATTTCCAGTGATGCCCATGTGACCAGGCACCCACCACAACCTTACTTTGTTTTGACAAGAGAGAGATTGTAGCAGTTTATAACAACTTTGAACCGACTTGGAAACCAAGCAGTTAGAAGCCAATGCTTTCAGTGCTGCTTGGCTGTCAGACAAAATGTGGATGGATGCGCCTTTAAGACCTTTGGTCATAATAATAGAGGCGCAGATTTCGATGGCGTGAATTTCGGCTAGAAAAACACTGGGGTAAGTACCCAGTGATTTCGATATTTTGTGATTGGGTCCAAAGACACCAATGCCGACTCCACTATCCATTTTTGATCCATCAGTGTACCAGACTAGGCTGTTAGGTTCCATCTGCGGTAACCCAGTATCCCAGTCTGTTCTATCGGGGATTGTTACCACGAAATTCCTGCCAAAGCAGAGTTCTTTCGGCATAACGTCCGGGACACTAAAGAACATATTCAGGTCTGGAAGTTCATTCAAAATGTCCAGGTGACCCATATGGTCATCATGACTGTATTGATTCGCAAGCTTCAATCTAGCTGTACAGGTAGCAGCTGATTTTTTGACGTGGATATGAAGTGGAGTGAGCCCGATGAGAGCTTCCATTGCCGCCGTAGGGCAGGTGCGCATAGCACCTGTAATTCCGAGACATGCTAGTCTCTGTAATGAGGTCAGCTTGTTCATAATAACTTTTTGCTGTACCTTAGGCCACCAAACTATTGCCCCATATGTTACAATTGGCCTCACTATCATGATGTACATCCAGTAAATCATTTTTGAGTTCAGGCCCCAGGTCCTGCCGAACATACGCCGGCAGGCCCACATGGCCCTGGCCGCGCGTTCGGTAGTTGAAGTAATATGAGAGTTCCAAGTTAGTTTCTTATCTAGGACAACACCCAGATATTTGACTTCATTGGAGTATCCGATATCTATATTATTAAGACTAATTGAACCAAGGTTCAAATTACGTCTTTTGGTGAAGGGCACCAGGACTGTTTTGCTAGGGTTAATCGAAAGGCCCTCCCCAGTGCACCAATTCGAAATAACAAGCAAAGCCTGTTGCATGCTGGCGGACATCGTACGTTCATGCCCTCCAGAGACTATGATAACCAAATCGTCCGCATAACCAATGGCATCGTACCCAAGTAGATGTAAATTATCAAGCAACTCGTCGATCACGAGTGACCACAGCAAAGGGGACAGGACACCGCCCTGCGGACACCCTCTTGCTGCCGTAATCGTGACTGACTCATTACCTAATTTAGATGTAATCTTCCTACTAACCAACATGGAACTAATCCAGTGGTTAGTCGGATCGTCAATACCTCTACGCTTGATTGCCCTAGCAATTGAGTCGTATCCAGTATTGTCAAAAGCTCCCTCAATATCCAGAAATGCACACAGAGCAATTTCTTTCGAGCGATAGGCTGCTTCAATCTTGGTGACAAGTAGATGCAGCGCACCCTCTGTGGATTTGCCTTTCCTATAGGCGAATTGATTTGGATTTAGAGGTCTGGTTGCCGTTAACCAGTCTCTGATATGAAGATCTATAAGTCGTTCCATGGTTTTAAGAATAAACGATGTAAGACTGATAGGTCGAAAGGAATTAGGAAGTTCACATGGCCGATTGCCAGGCTTTGGGATAAAAACCACGTTTACTTGACTCCAAGCCTGTGGTATGTGACCCCAATTGAAGCTAGTTCTAAACAAGGCCACCAGAGCAGGGGTAATCAAGTCCAGGCCCCTTTGAAGGAGGGCTGGGAAGATTCCATCCCCTCCTGGAGCCTTGAAAGGCTGAAAAGAGTTAATGGCCCATTTGACTTTATCCGGAATATTATTTGGAGTCGAAAATAAAATATTTTAAACACATTTAATATTGGGTTCCAGTTCAAAAAACCGCAAAATCAATCGGGCTTGGTTCATCTAATATTCTTATCTGTGCTTTAAGTTAAAATTCTACCGGGATTTAGGCGACATGTGTCTTTTCCGGAAACTATTTGTATGTTATTTGATTTGGCGTAACATTATCTAATTCCTAAAGGAAACATCTCGCTCATGATATGATTAATGGAATTACATAATGCAATGCCAAATCAAATGGCATACCGATAGTTTCCGGAAAAGAAATATTCCGGGGAAGCGATGCAGTATCAGAAACTCACTTTGTCTTGGCTAAAAAAATTGATGGTGGCGCCATTTAGATAGCCGGACAATTTTTGAACAACATTTTTGGTTTATATCTCTGCTAATACAACTTAAGACTGATTTACATTCAAAAAATTTAGCAGATGCAGATGTCAAATCAAAAATTCGTTTTCTTTACACATAAAAAGTAAATTAAAACAAAAAATGTCATAAACCAATGCAAATGATTGGTTTTCTTATTTATGTAACCTTTTTATAGTTATTTATTCACGCATCGACGATTTTACAGAAAAAAGATGAAACACGACATCTGCAAAAAAAAGCAGACGAGGTTTTTTGGGGTTTGTTTCTCGGTCTTTCTACTTTTTCCTATGTTGTGTTTCAATTTTTTTGCAGACGTCGATTGTCGTTGAATGTAAATCAGTCTTAATAAAATGACAGAAAATAACTTATTTTGGTTCGTTCCTTTGCTAAAATAAATTCGAAATTTATGCCTTAGTAGTCATATTGTTTCTTAGCCATATGTTTTTATAAAAATAAACAATTTGTTGACATTATTTTGCGTGTAAATATTGATTTATAATCAAATGCCTACTTTGTTAACTTTTATGTGAATAAAATATACTTTGTTAATAAAATAAATTATAAATAGTAAAAGTGCATGTGTATGGCCCGAATCACACTAACATTTTTCAATGCCAAATGTGTTTGATCCAAGGTTTGATCAAATATCTTTGTTAAAGATAAATGATAGTGTGAATTGTATAATTTATAAAATATTTAATTTATCAAATATATTTTAACAAAGTTAGCTTTGAAAAGCAAAATGTGATCAAACACTTTTGACGTTTACTAAAGATGGCAGAAAAGTATAATTGGAGCGTTCAACAAACAAAAACCAATGAGGGTTAGATACGACATTAATCATTCAAAGTTTAAATTGAACGGCTAACATTCAATATTTAAATTTACTAAAGCATCTTCGGTAGTTTTTCCGAAAATAAAACTAAGATCAAAATATAGACTGTGGTCCATTCTTGACTTACGCAAATATTGGGGATATTCTCTTGGAGCTATGGGACGTTCATAAACTCTACATTGTAACAATGACAGTTCTAAAGCGTTCCTAAACCTCCTTTGTTACAACCAAGCACGTGCGATTTGTTGTAACACTTTCTACATTGTTCTAACAATGTCATTTTCAATTCTACTCAATACTGCCTTTCTAGCTGTCAAATGTAAGAAAAAAAAAATTCAATTAATTAATGAAATAAAAAATGTATTCATTTGCTTTGGACGACCAAAATAATTTTATTATTCAAAATAATGATATTTTGTGTGTTGATAATGATACCAGCAGGATGATAATAACATTACATATATTCTTATAATATTATAAAGCATGTGTAAATATTTTGTTGTTTTGTGTTTTGAGGTTAATATTTTGACGTTTTTACTTTGACGTTTGAAACTCGTTGTAAGTGGGAATGTCATTTGTACAATGACAGTTGTAACATTGTTCTACAATGTTGAGTTTATGAACGCAATCCGGGTAACGTTCAATATTTAATTTTACTAAACCATCTTCGGAAGTTTGTCCGAAAATGAAACTAAGAACAAAATATAGATCATAATCCATTGTTGATTTATGAAAATATTGGCGACATTCTTTTGGAGCTATGAGAGTTAGATACGACAAAAATCATCCAAAGTTTAAATTGAACGGCTAACGTTCAATATTTAAATTAACTAAAGCATCTTCGGTAGTTTGTCCGGAAATAAAATTAAGAACAAAATATTGGTCATGGTGCATTCTTGACTTAAGGAAATGTTGGGGACATTCTCTTTGAGTTATTAGAATTAGATATGACGAAAATCGCATCAAGCTAAAATTGAACGGCTAACGTTCAATATTTAAATTAACTAAAGCATCTTCGGTAGTTTGTCCGGAAATTAATTAAAGAACAAAATATAGACCATGTTCCATTCTTAACTTGTGGCAATATTGGGTGGAGGCTAATTAAAAAATCCTAATCCATACGAATCGTTCGTTTAGTAAAAGTTCTACAAAATTATATTTTTGAAATCGCATTCAACTCTCAAGGGGCAATATCTTCCATTGCCAACAATGATGACAAAGGTTTGGGTAGCACATGGAATAGGACCCTTAATTACCTAATTAAAAAACCTTAATTTCTACGAATCGTTCGTTTAGTAAAAGTTCTACAAAATTATATTTTTGAAATCGCACTCAACACTTAAGGGCTAATGTCGGCCATTGCCAACAATGATGACAAAGGTTTGGCTAGCACATGGAATAGAACCCTTAATTACCTAATTAAAAAACCCTAATTTATACGAATCGTTCGTTTAGTAAAAATTCTACAAAATTATATTTTTGAAATCGCATTCAAATCTTAAGGGCCAATATCGGTCATTGCCAACAATGATGACAAAGGTTTGGCTAGCAAATGGAACGGGCCCTTCAATTACTAAGTCAAAATCCATAATCCATACGAATCGTTCGTTTAATAAAACTTCTACAAAATTTAATTTTTTAAATCGCACTCAACTCTTAAGGGCCAATATCGGCCATTGCCAACAATGATAACAAAGGTTTGGCTAGCACATGGAATAGGACCCTTAATTACCTAATCAAAAAATCCTAATCCATACGAATCGTTCGTTTAGTAAAAGTTCCACAAAATTATATTTATGAAATCGCACTCAACTCTTAAGGGCCAATATCGGCCATTGCCAACAATGATGACAAAGGTTTGGCTAGCACTTGGAATTGGACCCTTAATTACCTAATTAAAAAACCCTAATTTATACGAATCGTTCGTTTAGTAAAAGTTCTACAAAATTATATTTTTGAAATCGCACTCAACCTTTAAGGGCCAATATCGGCCATTGCCAACAATGATGACAAAGGTTTGGCTAGCACATGGAATTGGACCCTTAATTACCTAATTAAAAAACTAAATGAATCATTCGTTTAGTAAAAGTTATACAAAATTATATTTTTGAAATCGCACTCAAATCTCAAGGGCTAATACCGGACATTGCCAACAATGATGACAAAGGTTTTGCACTTGGAATAGGCCCTTTAATTACCACAAGTCAAAGCACTTGGAATAGGCCCTTTAATTACCTAGTCAAAAGCCCTAATCCATACGAATCGTTCGTTTAGTAAAAGTTCTACAAAATTATATTTTTGAAATCGCACTCAACCCTAAGGGCCAATATCGGCAATTGCCAACAATGATGACAAAGGTCTGGCTAGCACTTGGAATAGGAATCTTAATTACCTAGTCAAAAACCCTAATTTATACGAATCGTTCGTTTAGTAAAAGTTCTACAAAATTATATTTTTGAAATCGCATTCAACCCTTAAGGGCCAATATCGACCATTGCCAACAATGATGACAAAGGTTTGGCTAGCACATGGAACGGGTCCTTCAATTACCCAGTCAAAATCCCTAATCCATACGAATCGTTCGTTTAATAAAACTTCTACAAAATTTTATTTTTGAAATCGCACTCAACACTTAAGGGGTAATATCGGCCATTGCCAACAATGATGACAAAGGTTTGGCTAGCACATAAAATAGGACCCTTAATTACCTAATTAAAAAACGAAATGAATCGTTCGTTTAGTAAAAGTTATACAAAATTATATTTTTGAAATCGCACTCAATTCTCAAGGGCTAATAACGGCCATTGCCAACAATGATGACAAAGGTTTGGCTAGCACATGGAATAGGACCCTTAATTACCTAATTAAAAAACCATAATTTATACGAATCGTTCGTTTAGTAAAAGTTCTACAAAATTATTATTTTGAAATCGCACTCAACTCTTAAGGGCCAATATCGGCCATTGCCAACAATGATGACTAAGGTTTGGCCAGCACATGAAATAGGCCCTTTAATTACCTAGTCAAAAACCCTAATCCATACGAATCGTTCGTTTAGTAAAAGTTATACAAAATTATATTTTTGAAATCGCACTCAATTCTCAAGAGCTAATACCGGCCATTGCCAACAATGATGACAAAGGTTTTGCACATGGAATAGGCCCTTTAATTACCGCAAGTCAAAGCACTTGGAATAGGCCCTTTAATTACCTAGTCAAAAACCCTAATCCATACGAATCGTTCGTTTAGTAAAAGTTCCACAAAATTATATTTTTGAAATCGCACTCAACACTTAAGGGCCAATATCGGCCATTGCCAACAATGATGACAAAGGTTTGGCTAGCACGTGGAATAGGATCCTTAATTGCCTAATTAAAAAACCCTAATTTATACGAATCGTTCGTTTATTAAAAGTTCCACAAAATTATATTTATGAAATCGCACTCAACTCTTAAGGGCCAATATCGGCCATTGCCAACAATGATGACAAAGGTTTGGCTAGCACTTGGAATTGGACCCTTAATTACCTAATTAAAAAACCCTAATTTATACGAATCGTTCGTTTAGTAAAAGTTCTACAAAATTATATTTTTGAAATCGCACTCAACCTTTAAGGGCCAATATCGGCCATTGCCAACAATGATGACAAAGGTTTGGCTAGCACATGGAATTGGACCCTTAATTACCTAATTAAAAAACTAAATGAATCATTCGTTTAGTAAAAGTTATACAAAAT
Source organism: Tipula vernalis (assembly GCA_958295665.1). Taxonomy (NCBI): domain Eukaryota; kingdom Metazoa; phylum Arthropoda; class Insecta; order Diptera; family Tipulidae; genus Tipula; species Tipula vernalis. The sequence continues at coordinate 287,605,621 of OY282560.1, forward strand.
TATATTTTTGAAATCGCACTCAAATCTCAAGGGCTAATACCGGACATTGCCAACAATGATGACAAAGGTTTTGCACTTGGAATAGGCCCTTTAATTACCACAAGTCAAAGCACTTGGAATAGGCCCTTTAATTACCTAGTCAAAAGCCCTAATCCATACGAATCGTTCGTTTAGTAAAAGTTCTACAAAATTATATTTTTGAAATCGCACTCAACCCTAAGGGCCAATATCGGCAATTGCCAACAATGATGACAAAGGTCTGGCTAGCACTTGGAATAGGAATCTTAATTACCTAGTCAAAAACCCTAATTTATACGAATCGTTCGTTTAGTAAAAGTTCTACAAAATTATATTTTTGAAATCGCATTCAACCCTTAAGGGCCAATATCGACCATTGCCAACAATGATGACAAAGGTTTGGCTAGCACATGGAACGGGTCCTTCAATTACCCAGTCAAAATCCCTAATCCATACGAATCGTTCGTTTAATAAAACTTCTACAAAATTTTATTTTTGAAATCGCACTCAACACTTAAGGGGTAATATCGGCCATTGCCAACAATGATGACAAAGGTTTGGCTAGCACATAAAATAGGACCCTTAATTACCTAATTAAAAAACGAAATGAATCGTTCGTTTAGTAAAAGTTATACAAAATTATATTTTTGAAATCGCACTCAATTCTCAAGGGCTAATAACGGCCATTGCCAACAATGATGACAAAGGTTTGGCTAGCACATGGAATAGGACCCTTAATTACCTAATTAAAAAACCATAATTTATACGAATCGTTCGTTTAGTAAAAGTTCTACAAAATTATTATTTTGAAATCGCACTCAACTCTTAAGGGCCAATATCGGCCATTGCCAACAATGATGACTAAGGTTTGGCCAGCACATGAAATAGGCCCTTTAATTACCTAGTCAAAAACCCTAATCCATACGAATCGTTCGTTTAGTAAAAGTTATACAAAATTATATTTTTGAAATCGCACTCAATTCTCAAGAGCTAATACCGGCCATTGCCAACAATGATGACAAAGGTTTTGCACATGGAATAGGCCCTTTAATTACCGCAAGTCAAAGCACTTGGAATAGGCCCTTTAATTACCTAGTCAAAAACCCTAATCCATACGAATCGTTCGTTTAGTAAAAGTTCCACAAAATTATATTTTTGAAATCGCACTCAACACTTAAGGGCCAATATCGGCCATTGCCAACAATGATGACAAAGGTTTGGCTAGCACGTGGAATAGGATCCTTAATTGCCTAATTAAAAAACCCTAATTTATACGAATCGTTCGTTTATTAAAAGTTCTACAAAATTATTATTTTGAAATCGCACTCAACACTTAAGGGCCAATATCGGCCATTGCCAACAATGATGACAAAGGTTTGGCTAGCACATGAAATAGGCCCTTTAATTACCTAGTCAAAAACCCTAATCCATACGAATCGTTCGTTTAGTAAAAGTTCTACAAAATTATATTTTTGAAATCGCACTCAATACTTAAGGGCCAATATCGGCCATTGCCAACAATGATGACAAAGGTTTGGCTAGCACTTGGAATAGGACGAATCGTTCGTTTAGTAAAAGTTCTACAAAATTATTATTTTGAAATCGCACTCAACTCTTAAGGGCCAATATCGGCCATTGCCAACAATGATGACAAAGGTTTGGCTAGAAAATGAAATAGGCCCTTTAATTACCTAGTCAAAAACCCTAATCCATACGAATCGTTCGTTTAGTAAAAGTTCTACAAAATTATATTTTTGAAATCGCACTCAATTCTCAAGGGCTAATACCGGCCATTGCCAACATTGATGACAAAGGTTTTACACTTGGAATAGGCCCTTTAATTACCACAAGTCAAAGCACTTGAAATAGGCCCTTTCATTACCACAAGTCAAAGCACTTGAAATAGGCCCTTTAATTACCTAGTCAAAAACCCTAATCCATACGAATCGTTCGTTTAGTAAAAGTTCTACAAAATTATATTTTTGAAATCGCACTCAATTCTCAAGGGCTAATACCGGCCATTGCCAACAATGATGACAAAGCTTTTGCACTTGGAATAGGCCCTTTAATTACCACAAGTCAAAGCACTTGGAATAGGCCCTTTAATTACCTAGTCAAAAACCCTAATCCATACGAATCGTTCGTTTAGTAAAAGTTCTACAAAATTATATTTTTGAAATCGCACTCAACCCTAAGGGCCAATATCGGCAATTGCCAACAATGATGACAAAGCTTTTGCACTTGGAATACGCCCTTTCATTACCACAAGTCAAAGCACTTGAAATAGGCCCTTTAATTACCTAGTCAAAAACCCTAATCCATACGAATCGTTCGTTTAGTAAAAGTTATACAAAATTATATTTTTGAAATCGCACTCAATTCTCAAGAGCTAATACCGGCCATTGCCAACAATGATGACAAAGGTTTTGCACATGGAATAGGCCCTTTAATTACCACAAGTCAAAGCACTTGGAATAGGCCCTTTAATTACCTAGTCAAAAACCCTAATCCATACGAATCGTTCGTTTAGTAAAAGTTCTACAAAATTATATTTTTGAAATCGCACTCAACACTTAAGGGCCAATATCGGCCATTGCCAACAATGATGACAAAGGTTTGGCTAGCACGTGGAATAGGATCCTTAATTGCCTAATTAAAAAACCCTAATTTATACGAATCGTTCGTTTAGTAAAAGTTCTACAAAATTATTATTTTGAAATCGCACTCAACACTTAAGGGCCAATATCGGCCATTGCCAACAATGATGACAAAGGTTTGGCTAGCACATGAAATAGGCCCTTTAATTACCTAGTCAAAAACCCTAATCCATACGAATCGTTCGTTTAGTAAAAGTTCTACAAAATTATATTTTTGAAATCGCACTCAATACTTAAGGGCCAATATCGGCCATTGCCAACAATGATGACAAAGGTTTGGCTAGCACTTGGAATAGGACGAATCGTTCGTTTAGTAAAAGTTCTACAAAATTATTATTTTGAAATCGCACTCAACTCTTAAGGGCCAATATCGGCCATTGCCAACAATGATGACAAAGGTTTGGCTAGAAAATGAAATAGGCCCTTTAATTACCTAGTCAAAAACCCTAATCCATACGAATCGTTCGTTTAGTAAAAGTTCTACAAAATTATATTTTTGAAATCGCACTCAATTCTCAAGGGCTAATACCGGCCATTGCCAACATTGATGACAAAGGTTTTACACTTGGAATAGGCCCTTTAATTACCACAAGTCAAAGCACTTGAAATAGGCCCTTTCATTACCACAAGTCAAAGCACTTGAAATAGGCCCTTTAATTACCTAGTCAAAAACCCTAATCCATACGAATCGTTCGTTTAGTAAAAGTTCTACAAAATTATATTTTTGAAATCGCACTCAATTCTCAAGGGCTAATACCGGCCATTGCCAACAATGATGACAAAGCTTTTGCACTTGGAATAGGCCCTTTAATTACCACAAGTCAAAGCACTTGGAATAGGCCCTTTAATTACCTAGTCAAAAACCCTAATCCATACGAATCGTTCGTTTAGTAAAAGTTCTACAAAATTATATTTTTGAAATCGCACTCAACCCTTAAGGGCCAATATCGGCCATTGCCATCGCCCGGTACTAAATCAGCTTCCGGCGGGTTTCAGCAAATCATGAGTGCTATGAGGTACAGCAGCATATCTGGACGATATTATCGTTTCAGGAAAAACCGTTGCCGAAGTAAGGTTTTAGAACGAGCACAAGAGTTCGGATTTCATCTGAAAATCGAGAAAAGCAGTTTTTACATGGCATCAATAAAATATCTGGGACATATCATAGATAAGAATGGGTTGCGACCAGATCCAACAAAAGTCCATGCAATTTCCAATATGCCACCACCCAAAGATGTTCCAACCCTACAATCTTACTTGGGTGCCATCAATTACTAAGGGAAATTTGCTGGAGTCGAGAATGTCAAGATTCATTCAACTCATTCAAAGATATTTTCAAATCGGATTTAATCAATCATCATAACAACCCCAAACGGGATATAATAGTTGCGGCAGATGCATGTAATACCGGCATCGGCGCATGCATTCTTCACAAGTTTCCAGACGGAACAATGAAAGCCATCAGTAATGTATCGCACTCACGAAGGCAGAAACAAATTATAGCCAAATAGAAAAAGAGGCATTGGGTATAATCTTCGCAGCAACAAAGTTCCATCGAATGATATTTGGTCGTCATTTCACACTACAGACCGACCATAAGCCATTACTGTCAGTTTTAGGTTCTAAAAAAGGAATACCGGTATACCCAGCCAACCGATTACTGAGATGGGCATTGACTCTGTTACTATACGATTTCGATATCGAATATATATGTACAACTAAATTTGGGCATGCGGATATATTATCACGATTAATCGATTCACACGTCAAACCATACGAGGACTACATTATAGCAACCATTCAAATGGAGGAAGACATAAACCACACTCTCGCCGAGTCCATTGAAGGTGTACCATTAAGACTTCCGATGATTCAGCGTGAAACTGCAAAGTGTAGGATTCTACAAGAAGTTATAAATTACGTTCAGTGCGGATGGCCCGAGACTATGCAAAACTTACCAAGCAAAGCAAAACTTGAAGCATGGCCGATTCCAGAAGGTCCATGGCAACGACTGCATATAGACTATGCTGGACCATATGGAGATCAATACTTCTTGGTTATTGTCGACGCGTATTCCAAATGGCCAGAAGTTTACCGAACAAAATCAACAAATGCTTCCATTACAGTCAACATGATCAACAAATCATGTGCTCAATTTGGATTGCCAAAAATTATTGTATCGGATAATGGCACACAATTTGTGTCTAGCTTCTTTCAATAATTTTGTTTGTCAAACGGTATCCAGCATATTCGATCTGCACCTTCTCATCCGCAGTCGAACGGACAGGCAGAGCAGTTCGTCGATACCTTGAAGAGAGCACTAAAAAAATCTGTTGAGGGGGAAAATATGGAAGATACATTGCAACAATTTCTTCAAAGCTACCGAGCAACACCTAACCGTAATGTGACCAAAGGGTAAGTCTCCAGCTGAAGTCATGCTTGGGAGAAAGATGAGGATTCATTTGGATTTAATGAAACAACAACCAGCCACATCATCACCACCGCCAAATATGGTTGTTCAAAGAGAAAATCAAAGCGAACAATTTGACAAAAAACATTCAGCACGCTCACGAAGTTTTGATGTCAACGATTAAACGACGTTAAGGTTCATCGCCGTAATCATTATTATTGGTGTCGTGGAGAAGTTATCGAGCTCATGGGTAAAGTTTGTATAAAATTCTACTAAATGACGATCGGGTACATCGAGCACACATTAACCAGCTCAGACCGCGATCATCGGAACAAGAGATACCGTCGCAAAACGTTATAGTTGATGCTTTCAGTTTTGTCCCAGTATCGAGTCAAGATGGTTTAGGATCCCTTACACCAACAACAGCCGATGATACAATATGCGAACCAATTGCATTGCCAGATGTACCACCAACAACAACAACAGTTCTAGCTCCCCTTACATCATACTACGATGAAGTCAGTCCGATTCAATCAACTAGTGGAACCACCACATCAAGGAAGCGAATAGTTCCTTATCGCTTCAAGGACTACCAACTCTACTAAAAAGGGAGGTGTTGGCATCTCCTGCACTGTACAACGATGCTAACATGAAAACGAGTGTAACTTCACTCGAGTAAAACTAGAAAGATTTTTCTCCTTCTTCTACTTCATTTTTTCTATGGTGTACACGTCTGGAGTTTGGATCGACATTAACATAAAATATAAATCATTTTATTTGTGTAATAATTATACCTTATAATAAACTATAAGTTTAATAATATATTCATATATGTTGTGTATTTAGATATTTTTGTATATTCATTGACCACCTCGAAAACACAACATAAATCTAAAAAGTTTTCAGATAAATCCCAGCTGTCAGGTTCTTCAGCACGCAGCGAATTAGGGTTTATTTCTTCAATAGTCTGTAGATTATTTACCACTTCCATTGATTCCATTCAATAAACATATATTGGTATCTTCCTCGCAGTTTGTTAAATTTGAAAACTGAGTTAATATTTTTATGGTTGAAATTCTGGCGATACTATAATTAAAATTATGGTTTTCGATTATTACCATTTGCCGCTCTAATTTGTTATCGGATCTTGGTTTGATGGATTTTTTCTGTCTAAATATCTGTAGAAACGGTTCTAATTGCATTTATAGTTTGCAGTAAACCATTCAAACAGTAAACAGATTTTTTTTTTATTTACTAATGATACTTGTGCTATATACTTTTCCATAATTCCAAGATTCTCATCCACACTATTACCAAGGGAATATTTGTATTTGTTGGAATCGTACTTGGATTTTGAATTTAAACAATCCAATAATCGGTCCATTTTTTCAATAAACTTGAAACTAGACGTAGCTATGTCAGTATTAACATCGGAAAATTACAACTGAATTGCTGTTTTAATCCCTGTTGCGACGCTCCTACTAAAAATTTGTGCGCCAAGCTTACTCTCATCAATTGTGATTTTTGGAAGAACTTTGTTACAGAATGTTATTCTAACTTGTATAACTCTTCAATTATATCCCAATCCCAACTAACTATACCGCCGGGACATTTTAGATTGGTTTTAATAAGCGTATTATGGACTGATTTAATTAAATACGGTGCATCGAATATTCCTACCACTGTTCTTTCGTTTAAAAAAAACAAGGGCCTTTCAATTGTTACGTTCAACATCTTAAAACATTTTCTGTTACTTCAAACCTGATCGCAAACAACACCTGTAACATGAATTCCAAGTTCTTTGCATTTTTTACATTTTCTTGAACTAGTAAATATAATTTATCAGAAGCAATATCAGTATCGTTCGATGTTGAAAGGCCGAATGAGTCGGAAGGCCGAATGTGTTGAAAGGCCGAATGTCGATGGGCGGAATGTCGTATGGCCGAATGTGTCGAAAGGCAGAATGTGTCGAAAGGCCGAATGTGTCGAAAGGCCGAATGTGTTGAAAGGCCGAATGTCTAAAGGCCGAATGTGTCGAAAGGCCGAATGTGTTGAAAGGCCGAATGGGTCGAAAGACCGAAAGTCGAAAGGTCGAAAGGTCGAATGGCCCAAAGTGTGGAAAGGCCGACTGCGTCGAAAGGCCAAATTTTCATTAAATTTTCCTTCACTTAATTGATTGAAATCAATATTTAAAACCATTCAATTGATTTCTTAACGTAAAATGAGTTAAATAAATCGAAAATACGTGCCAATAAATCCTGTCTAAGTACATATTAATGTGATCAAATTTTGTTGGAAAAAAAAATAATTTATTTTTCTATTTTAATTAATTAATTTTTAATTTTATGACAAAAAAACGTAAGATTTTAATATTTAAGGCGATTTACTAGTAAACATTTTTATACAAAAATTTTGATAAAAATATAAATTTTGGTTTTCATAAAAATATAAATTTTAAAAATTTTCATTCATAAAAAGAAGAAAAATTAAAATAAAGTTCGACAATTAGCCTTTCGACACAATAGGCCTTTCGACACAATCGGCCTTTTGACACATTCGGCCTTTCGACAATCGGCCTTTCGACACATTCGGCCTTTCGATATTCGGTTTTTCGATATTCGGCCTTTCGACCCTTTCGGTCTTTCGACATTGGGCCTTTCGACACATTCGGCCTTTCGAATCATTCGGCCTTTCGACATTCGGCCTTTGAAATGTTTTTCGCTTTTATCAATTCGTTTGAAGAAAACCACCTTAATGTTCGTCAATAATTTATCCGTGTATTCCTTATATGTGCTTTTGGTAAATTAAACAGCCTTGAACAAATAGCCTCATTAATAAATTGACAGTTGGAATTGCTTCATTTTCTGAAAGGGATTGTTCTTTTATAAATTTGTATATTGACGGTTGTTGCAGAATTTTTGACTTTTGGATGAACTTTCCTCTTCCATATGTTCTCTTTTATTTAAGATAATGTTGTGCAATGACGCTAAATGACGCTTAATCAACGTGCAAATCACCTTGATACGATTAATAGAGTTAAAAAAACCTCAGGGTAATCCTACGGTCAAATCCCATTCAGCTCCATGAAATTTTGGTATTACGCTAATAAGCACTAGTCTCAAGATGTAAATCGTCTTGGTATGATTAATGGAGTTAAATAACTTAATGACAAACCAAATGGCTTACCGGTAGGTAATACCATACCGGAAACTCTTTTCAAGCAAAAAATCTCTCATATAACCTTTTCTTACCGACCAAACGGCGCAGTGGTTAAAGCTGCGGCGGTTGGATCGGGAGGTACCGGGTTCGAATCGCTATAGGGGCGGGATGCAAAAGAGAATTTTTCATCTTCTGATTACGATCGGTGATGAAGATGAACACATCTATGACCCCCTGTTGATAGTACAGAATCCATGGGCCGGCCCACCTTTCATGTCAGCACTATAGGTTGGCATGAAGCAATGCAATGTGCAGGTGGTTTATACAAAACGGGTCTTTAGCCGTACGTCCTCGATTTGGCTACTACTGCGAAAAGTAAGACGGTAAAATTAAACTGCGAAAGAGTTGGGGGTGACTTGAGCCCCAGAACAGATTACATAGATTTAAATAAAACAAAACAAAACAAAACCTTTTCTCATTAATCGAAAATGGCATGTTTGCCTATAATGTAAACAATCAAAATGTCATACGATGGTGCTTCTGTAGTTGTAAGCCCCCATAAAAACAAATCGGATAAATATCCAAATAATTGTTGATTATCTCTTAAACATGAATATTTTTGATAAATCAACAAAATTCACATAACACATCATTATGCCAAGCGAACACGTTTTTCCATATACTCGTATGTACATAATAAAAATATCGATTTGACAAAACAAATCAAATCTTGTTATGATTTTCCCAAATGGGTGCTTACAATTCAAATATACACAGAATAAGGATTGTTATTATCAATTTGGAAATCCTATTTTCTGTTTTTGTTTTTTCGTTTTCTTTTTTTTTGCAGTAATGATAAAGACTTTGTGTGATACATAAAATTTACAAATCATTTGAATATTTTAATATTTACACAATGTTTTATTCTATCATTTCATCTAATTTGCATAGACATTGGACTCTATATAATATATAATTAAAATATGTGCCTACATTCATAAAAATTTCATTCTAATTTTAATTTTAAAGTATGTTTTATATGCGTGTTTGCAAACACAGTAGAATTTCAGTATTAATTATAAACCAAGGAGGATTACCAGCGGAATTAAAAATTTAATCAGGTACCATTTCGGATTATATTCTCATATATAGTATGAATGGATTATTGTGTATACGCATTCGAATATGAACATGATTGCATGATTTTTAAAAATATTCTCCTGGCTATCAACTGTGTCAAATATTTTGTAATATTGATTAATCCACATAGTGTTATGTTTAATCTTCGGCGATTTCAATATTTTTGTTTGATAATAATCGATTTTGTAAATTTCTGTATTTTACGAAAGCTTATCGAATTTTTTTGATGTATGTATGTTTACCATATATATGCAGACTAGCACTTCATGCTTACTTATTCATTTCTTTGGAAAAACCTTAAATTGTATTCATTATAATTTGTATCCCATGTTTGAATCCCACACTATTCATAAAAATGATTTCACAACATTATGGTATAAAAGGAAAAAAGGATTGAGGTATGAAATTTTCATACTAAACCTGTTAAATTTATTAAATATTTATTTCAATTTTCCGGGTTATTATTTTTTTGTTAGGAAAGTGTTTAGCAAATATTAAGTATTTATTTGCAATTTAACAGCAATTTTTTGTTCCTTAAGGGTAGCTTGTCTGTGGTTGAAGTTCAAAAAATGTATTTTCCTAGTTGTTGTACACCCCATTATCGTATTTTTCGAGCAAAAATAACTCGTTTACAACTAAATGACAGTATGAAAGTGTCGGAACACTATTATTACATTTTCAATACCTTTAACGACTAAACTAAAAATTAATTTGAATCCTTGTAATTTTCACCATGAACAAATTGTTGTTAATATCAGTGCTTCATTGCCACTCTGATATACTTATAAAGCGCAACGTCTGCCTGTTTGTCCGGGATAATCTTAGAAACTAATAAACCAATTTTGATGGAGCTCTCACCAATGGACAGGGTTTTGCCTCCGGAAGGTTTTAATATTCAATTATATAAAACGGTTGTATAGTTTAGGAATTTTGACATAATTTGTGAGAGCTGGTGGTAGATTTTCTAAAAAAATAAAAACTTTTATCCTGTGCTGGTGTCTCTATCAAGTTGAAAGTGGTGCGGTTTAATGGAACTGTATTTAATGTCGTCGAGAAACTTCTGGAAACTGTCCTATTTTTAACTCGAATGTCGATGATCTGGAATTCCTCGTCTATTTTATCTTTGAGTGAAGAACTAAAAAAACTACGATCTGAACACGACAATTTTTCTGCATTGCTTGACTTAATTAATATTCAATTGGAAAAAGTAGTAAAAATTGTTAAGGTTGTGGAAGGACACGATGTAAGAATTATAAGATTGGAAAAGGAGAATACAAAATTAAAATCCGATTTGAATCCGAAGTTTGAATTTAATTATATATTGTATACCTGAGACATCAAATGGTAGGACCTTGGTGGTGGTGGTGGTGGTGGTGCGTTGTTTGGTTCTTCATGTGCTTGGTGGCACAAATTTAGGGCTCAACCAATTCAAACAATATACTACGAGCAAACTATTATTGGAGAAACACCAGAAAAGAGTAAGTAAAAAATTGTTTTGTCCATAAGTGAAAAGTGTAATATGGTTAGCAAATTTACAAATACCTTGCGAATAGATTTGCGGCTTAATCGATCACAAACACTTATTTTATTCTGTTGTGCATTAAAAAATTATCGATTTAGCCAAAGTGCCGCTTTATAAATTTTGTGTGAAGTCTCGTGTGAAACTCATTTAATATATTTTATTTGTATATGGAATCAGCATTTACGTTAAGGTCGAGACCAAATATAGATAACTGGGAACAATTGAAACAGTTCTTGGCAGACGAATTTCATACCGAACCATACAGCGGGACAGACAACGTCGACGTAACGAATCTTTATTGGATTATTTGCTAGTAATGCGCGAGCTGAATATATTATCGACGGAGCAATCGACACCAAAGAAAATAAGGTTTTACTGTAAGGAGCGCAGAATATTAAATCCAAATTACAATTATATGAGAACTATAAATTAGACAATCCGGAACGGGTAACAACTAATACTTCAAATCACAATAAACGAAGAGATCATCTTAAATGTTTTAATTGTGGTGAATGAAGAAGGACACAATGCAATCAATTCGGGTATTTAGCAGATAAGTGTCCGTCAAAAGCTAAAGTTGAATTCGTCACAATTCCAGGTACCACTATACAATCGACGTAGAGCTGTCAATCTGTACGAGCACTTATAGATACAGGGAGTGATGCCACATTCATAACTGATGACGCTTATAAGATACTGGGCTCACCTGAAATACAACCGTTTTCCTTGCAGTTTAATGGTTTGGGTAAAAGTATAGTGATGACCAAAGGTTATTTCTATGCTCATCTTAAGGTTGATGAGGAACATTTTAAAGCAAAAATATTTATCGTTTCCACAGAAAATATCTATATATATAATAGGAAGAGGGTATGCTGAGCTGTTTCAATGTAACCCAGGAATTCGCGCTTAAAATTTAACATCAAAAATATGCTGTCATAACCAAGGAAATATTTCATAACTACAAACCCAAATACAATGCGAAAATAACACCTTTGAAGTTAAACATTATCCTAAAATCCGACAAAACAATGTATCAACCACCAAGAAGATTGGCTCCAGCAGAGAAGGTAGAAGTGGAGAAGACAATAGCAGAATGGTTACAGAACAAAATTATTGTACCTTGTCGATCGAACTGCGCCAGTCCATCGTCCAAAATTTTGCAAATTTTTACAACGCTTTTTCTGACCACCATTTGAGCACAAGCTCATTCATAATGCAGCGTTGAATTAAAATTAAGAATAGCGCTGCATGATTTTTGATTGTTCCTTGATTTTCCGTCCACAGCACATCAGGCAATGCTTGAACTTAACAATTCCACACCTTGGCTGGGATATTTGCCAATATTCTTACTTCAAAATACTACCTCTGCAAGATTTTCCTATTATTTATTATCTGCATTGCTTAGATCTTAAGTTTAAGTTGATTCATAGGGCTGGTTCATGTTTGGGTTGGTAACATAAACATTCCCAGAAAATATTTAACTGAAATAATTATTTTTAAATAAAAATAAAAAATAAAAATCTAGGTCTCCAGTTATTAACAAATATTATCTCCCAATGGGTGTCATTCCAGAAATATACGTAATAAATTTTGAAAAAATAGACATAAAACAAATAAATAATCAAAACGTCGCCATCCCACCGCGTCAAATAAATTAAAACGCCGCCATCCCACCGCGTCAAGTAAATCAAAACGCCGCCATCCCACCGCATCAAATAAATCAAAACGCTACCATCTCACCATATATGCAAGCAGTAACAAGAAAACATGAAAAATACAAAATAATCAAGATTAGACTAACACTTTACAGTTGTATAAAAATCGCGCAAATCATAAGATATCTATACGAAAGTTGCCGCAAAGCAAAAAGTAACGGGACAGGACAAATCACACACGAAGTGATGAATCTCCTAACTTAAAATTACACTCAGTAACCAGGTGTAATCACTAACACAAAGGAATGCCAGGTTCAGAGATCACCAACATTAACTGAGAACGAACACGAGGAAATGATCTACTATCACTCACTGAAACAATTGCTCTACCCAAACATTGAAATCAAACCAAAACAGATTCTCCTAGTATCACAATACAAAACAAGCAGAGACATAATATCACCGACCATAAGAAACGCGAAACCAAGTCTACCAATAGATTCAGGAGTACCAGTCTCAGTAATAAAAAATAACGTATAGTAACACAAAGAAGCATTAACACAAACAAAAGAATAGAAATAGGAGGTAGAAGAAGTGGAACGATAAAAATAAAATAATCAATTATAAGCAATTGGAGTGAGCGAAATAGCTCTAATGTATTTTTGTCTCATATTATTTTGTCTGTTATTATTTAAAATAAATGAAGGAGATTCATTCTGTATTGAGTATTAAGAGAATCAAGAAGTGTTTTTGAGAAGTTTAGCATATTAGTCTGAGTGACTTTAATTTGAAATAAAGAAATTGCATTGTGTGATTATAATTTGATTATATAAAATTTATTGTGTTTTAATCATTTTGGTGAACATTAAAAACGACATCCTGAAATTAAATAAGACGACTACAAATTATCAGAAGTGGGATAAACAATTCAACTTCTACATACTTCAAAATGAGTACGTTAAATATTGATACGTGGACGGTTGAAAAGTTTAAAAAAATTACGTGAAATTGTAATTAAATCATCTGGAAATAAACAAAGTTTACTCAATAGATTAAAAAATTATTATGGAGAAAATGATACTTTGGAAGATCATGACGCCGAATTCTCAGACTCGCCGAAGTCACTAGAACAAGATGGCAGTGACCAATATTTGTTAGTTGATTGTGTAAGTGACGACGATAACGATGAAAACGAAAATGAAGACGAGAATGAAAACGTAACCATTGTGCAGAAAGAAAACCATGTGGTTGTAGTTCATGCAAAGAAGGATGCGAGGGAAAATACAAATAAAAAAGAATTGCAAGACAGAGAAATTCAATTATTAAAAAAGAGTTAGATATAATGAAATGTGAACAAGAATTGAATCAAAAGGAGAGAGACATGTCAATTGCAAATAATATCGAAACAAATAGAGTACATAAAGTTAATGTAATTAAATTGCTGAATTCATTCTCGGGTGAAGGAGACATCTATTACACATGGAGTGAACAAATAAAAAATATAGGGGAATTATACAAGATAAACAAAAACGAGATGAAAGTAATAGTTATAGGCAAATTAAAAGGCAAAGCATTACGTTAGTTTCACTCTAATGCTGATTACATACAATTAACATTAGAAGAGTTATTGTATAACCTACAAATATATTTTGATACGCGCCCAAATAAATTATTGTTACGAAAAAGATTGGATTCGCGTTATTGGAAATCAACTGAACAATTTGCCCAATACTTTCATGACAAATTAAGTATTGCTAATGGTGCGCAACTCAGTGAAGATGAAATTATTGATTCGCATACAAGGATTTAATAATAAACGAGATTTATTGAAAGCTTTTTCATCAGTAGTAAAAGCAACAAAATTTGCAGGGACAAATAATGTTCCAGAAGAAGGTGTGAAAATTAATCGAAATATAAAATTTCAAGATAATTCTAAGCGGTGCTATAACTGTGGCATAAGAGGTCATGTAGCAGCAGAATGCCGCAAACCAAAGCGTGTTATGGGATCCTGTTATTCCTGTGGATCACCAGATCATATTGTTAGCAATTGTCCTTCGAAGCAGTCAAAGATCAGCAGGCAAACATCAACGTTATCCAAAAACAACAAACAGCAGGTACACTAAATTTTTTAACACAAGTAGACATCACTGCTAAAACTGAAACAGGTATAAATAAAATTTGTAATTTATATGCATTATTAGACACAGGTAGTGCGGTGTCAATAATAAAAAAAAAATATTTAAACAATTGTATAAAAAAATGTAGCAATGTAAAAAATTATTTTGGAATTAATAATTCAAAATTAAATGTTAGTACAGTTTGTGATGTTGACATAAAATTATTCAATAACACAAAATCTGTAGAATTATTAGTAGTCGAAAATGAAACTAAGGACAGTGATATTATTATAGGTAGAGATATGTTAAACATTTTTAATATACAATTAGTATTAAATAAAGATGGTGTAAAAAATATAGATAGATTTGAAAATGAAATTATGAATATTAATATTGAAAATAATAATGATGAAATTGAATTAAATATTTATGAAAAAATTGAACCAGAAACTAAAATGAATATAGCTAAATTATATGAAAATTATAAAAAAGATTTTTGTAACTTAGAAAATCCAAAGTTTAAATGTGAAATGAAAATTGAGTTGGATAAAAACGAATATTTTAGTACAAAACCAAGGCGATTATCATATATGGAGCGTGATGTTTTGTGTAAAATTATTAACGATTTAATAGAAAGAAATATTATCAGACCTAGTAGTTCACCATTTTGCTCACCAATTGATCTGGTTAAAAAAAAAAATAATGACTATCGCTTATGTATAGATTATAGATCCTTGAATAAAAACACATTACGTGATAATTATCCTTTGCCAGTAGAAGATTTTATTGATCGATTATATAATTAAAAAATATTTTTATTACTTGATTTAAGAAGTGGCTTTCATCACGTATTCATGGCGGAGAATTCGGTGAATTACA
Organism: Tipula vernalis; assembly: GCA_958295665.1. NCBI lineage: Eukaryota > Metazoa > Arthropoda > Insecta > Diptera > Tipulidae > Tipula > Tipula vernalis. The sequence goes on from OY282560.1 coordinate 287,621,178, forward strand.
CCAGTTTTGTTACTCCTATTGGCCAGTACGAATATTTGAAAATGGCTTTCGGCTTAAAGAATGCTGCATCTGTATTCCAGAGATATGTAGAATGCGTTTTTAAAGAATTAATTGATAAAAAAATGTTAATCATTTATATTGATGGTTTGTTAATCGCAACTGTAACTATAGATGAACATATAGAAATCATGAAAACTGTGTTTCAAACATTAGCAAAAAATATGTTGGAACTAAATATTACTAAGTGTAGATTCTTATATGTATAGATTTTTAGAGATAGAGTTAGATTTTTTGGGATACATGATAAATGAATTAGGTGTAAAACCTAATGAAGTTAATGTTAAAGCAATAAATGAATATCCACCACCTAAAAATCTTAGGGAGTTACAACGGTTTTTAGGAATGTGTGCAAAGAAGAAGAAAATTAGAAAATTTAGAATTTTAGAAAATTTATATTAAATTAGTCATTAGAAGCTAAACCTTTACAAGATTTAGTAAAGGAAAATGTTCAATTTGTGTTCGATTATGAACAATTACAAGCCTTTGATAAATTAAAAACATTGGAAAGACCAGTTTTAGGAATTTTCTGTCCATCAGACGAAACAGAATTACACTGTGATGGCAGTAAAGTAGGTTTTGGAGCAATTTTATTACAAAAGAAAAGTGATAATAAATTGCACCCAATATTTTATTTTTCAAAAAGAACTACCGATCATGAATCAAAATATCATTCATATGAACTAGAAACTCTTGCTATTATCTACGCATTAAGAAGATTTAGGATATATTTATTAGGGAGAAATTTTAAAATCGTTACAGATTGTAACGCGTTACAGTAGTAGATGGGCTCTTGAAATACAAGAATATGATTATATTATGGAACATAGAAACGGCAATCGAATGCAACATTTCGATGCATTAAGTCGAGTTCACTCAATTTTCGTGTTAGAAGAATGTAGTTTCGAACAAACAACGGCATTATGTCAAACCCAAGATAAAGAATTAGACCAGTTACGAAAATTATTAGAAAATAAAGAGCATACCTGGTATGAATGACGAAATGGTTTGATTTATCGTAAAATAAACAAAACCACTATTAGATTTTATGTACCTCAAGCAATGGAAAATCAAATCTTAAAAACTCACATGACCTTTTAGGACATGTTGGTGTAGATAAAACTGTTGAAGTAATTAGGAGAACATATTGGTTTCCAAATTTAGTAGAAAAAGTGAAAATTTATAACAAAAATTGTTTGAAATGTATTGCATTTAATGGGCCAACTGGTAGTAAAGAGGGTTACTTACATTCAATACCCAAAGGGGAAAAACCATTTGAAATAATTCACATAGATTATTATGGACCATTAGAATCGATGAGTTATAAGAAAAAATTCATATTAGTAATAATTGATGGGTTTACTAAATTTATAAAATTATATGCAACAACAGGTCAATCGACAGATGATACTATCAAATGTCTAAAAAATTATTTTCAACAATATAGTCGACCATTAAAATTAATCAGTGATCGAGGTACTTGTTTTACTTCAAGTAAAGCAAAAGAGTTTTTACAAGAGCAAAATATTAAACATATATTAACTGCAAGTGGGTGTCCAAGGGCAAATGAACAGGTAGAAAGAGTTAATAGAACTATAGGTCCAATAATATCAAAGTTAATTGATTATGAAAACAAAATTTACTGGGATCAGGTATTAGATAAAGCAGAGTTTGCTTTTAATAACACTGTTTCGAGAATATATTATTATTTGGTAGAAATCAACGTGGTGAAGTAATAGATAAAGTTAGAGAATATATTGAAGAATATGTGATTAATTGTGAAGAAAAAGATCTAATAGAAATGCGGAAAAACGCATCAGATAATATTAAACAATCACAAAAGTATAATGAACAGTATTTTAACAAAAAGAGAACAAATCCGAAACAATATGTTGAAGGAGATTTGATGATGATTACTAACGTTGATACTACAATAGGTGCAAGTAAAAAATGCATACCAAAATATCGGGGCCCATATATGATACATAAAGTTCTTCAAAATGATCGATATTATTTAAAAAACGTAGACGGATTTCAGATTACACAAAAACCATGTGAAGGTATATTCGATATATCGCGTATAAAACCATGGATTGGACATGTATAAATTTATTCGATTAACATTTACTTTACCTTATAAATATAGAATTAAAAAAAAATATTTTGAATATATTGAGTTAATTAACTAGAAATTGAAATTAAAAATGTAAAAAATGTAAAAAAAAAGAAAAGGAAAAGAATTTTATATTAAAACTAATATAATTTATCAATATGTATTATGTTTTGTAATGATTAATATTTATGAATTCGAGGCTGAATTAGGTTAGGATGGCCAAATCTGTAAGCAATTGGAGTGAGCGAAATAGCTCTACTGTATTTTTGTCTCATATTATTTTGTCTGCTATTATTTAAAATAAATGAAGGAGATTCATTCTGTATTGAGTATTAAGAGAATCAAGAAGTGTTTTTGAGAAGTTAAGCATATTAGTCTGAGTGACTTTAATTTGAAATAAAGAAATTGCATTGTGTGATTATAATTTGATTATATAAAATTTATTGTGTTTTAATCATTTTGGTGAACATTAAAAACGACATCCTGAAATTAAATAAGACGACTACACAATAAAATTAGAAATAGAGTTTATCCGGGAAACCACAATCAGACACGAATTCCATGTATAGTATCAGATATTTTTCCAATAGACGAAGACTAGCCAAACGCAGTGAAACAAGTATAGAAATACAAAGCAGAACAGACGACCAGCACGAGAGATTAGACCAGGTGTCTGTATTCCTCAACCAAGTAGCAAACAAGTTACCGTACCCAACCGAAGTACTTAATTTGAACAAACAATGGCTCGCAAAAGTAGGTTAAAAAACTATTTTATTTTTTATTTTCTCAGTTATTCAATCAGTTTTCAAATTAAAAAAACATGGATTATAACGTTCCGTAATTCAATAATATTTTATTCTTTAAAAAAATATTTTAAAAAAATCATCTTGTTTCAATTAAGAAAACTTGTAGAAAAAGAGATGAACCAATTATGCGCAGCAAAAATAGGTTTAAAAAAAAATTAATAACCGCAATTTCTGCTTTTCCTTTCTGCCATCGGCGCAATTCGGGGCAATGAACTATTGGGATCCAATTCTATAGACCGACGAATCGCTGATTCGGCTGAAGCACAGTCATGGCGGAATGATCGTTTGGCTTATTACGTTTGGCTAAAGCCGTTTGAGAAAGGCGTTATGATTTGGGGATGCATGTGTTCAGCCGGTGTTGCACAAATAAAAGTGCTTGAAGGCAAAGTCTCCGCTGCAGTGTACCTTAAACTCGTCGAGGACATTGTAATACCGGAAGGAAAGAGGTTAATTGATGAGAATTTTGTGTTGCAACAGGACAATACGCCAATACATAAAGCCAAATCAATCACAAACTATTTGAGGAGTTCAAATATGAACGTATTAACTTGGCCAACGCAGAGTCCAGACCTGTCGCCCATTGAAAATCTGTGATCTTTGCTGAAATACCGTACAGCAGAGAAGGCTCCAAGAAATTTGACTCAGCTGCGATCTTTCATCACTGATGTCTGGTCTTAAATTAGCGCTGCGGAGTGTCAGAAGTATGCACACTCCTTACCAACCCGAATTGCGCGGATGGCAAAAAGGAAAGGCGGAAATTGCGGTTATTAATTTTTTTTAAACCTATTTTTGCTGCGCATAATTGGTTCATCTCTTTTTCTACAAGTTTTCTTAATTGAAACAAGATGATTTTTTTAAAATATTTTTTTAAAGAATAAAATATTATTGAATTATGGAACGTTATAATCCATGTTTTTTTAATTTGAAAACTGATTGAATAACTGAGAAAATAAAAAATAAAATAGTTTTTTAACCTACTTTTGCGAGCCAGTGTAGATATTGAAACTACCACAAATCATAACGCACCGCAAGAAACATTTTACAAAACATAACCGAAAATCTAGACAAAACGAATAATGCAGACGAAAATATATCAGTTGTAGTACTATGCATGTAATATCAGGACATATTTTTTTATAGAAGCTGACAAACTAACAAGCATAAATGGTATTGAACATGACTTAAACCCTTACACAGACACAAAACCTATACATGTCCAACACTACGGACTACCTCTCATACACAGAAATGAAATAAACAAACTAGTAGCAGAAATGATGCAAGAAGGAAAAATACCACCAAGTATATCAGTCCATACAATAGTCCAGTGTTAGCTGTCCCAAACAAACCCGGAGCGAACGGGAAACCAAAATGGCGCGTCGTAGTAGGCTTCCGGAAATTAAATGGCGTCACAATAGGAGACTCATTACCTCTACAAAACATTGAGGATATCCTAGACCAGCTGGGAAACGCCCAACGCCCAATACTTTTCAACACACACTAGCAAAACCATTCATATTAACAACAGACGCTAGTCTGTTGTATACAATAGCATACGCAAGTCAGAACTTTAGGCAAGTCCGAGAAGAACTATTCCACTATAGAAAAAGAAATTTTAGCAATATACTGCGCAGCAAACAACTATACACTGTCCTTATATTCAGAGGGGAAATTCAGAATAATCACGGACCACATACCACTCGCAGGGAACCTAACGAAACCCTCTAACAGGGTATTGAAATTGAACCCTAAACTGTCGGAATAAAATTACGAAACAGCTAAACACAAAGGCAGACGCTCTCAGCAGAATAAGACAAGATAATGTATTAGTCATAACACGAGCTCAAAAAGCAAAAAAGGACAAGACGGAAACCAGTGCAAATAGAAACGTTACTTTAAACATAGAACATAACGTTTTTTTTTATCGATTAAATCAATCACTGATTGTCAGCAACTGCTAAATGATCATGGTGTGTCGACAAATGATATGTACTGAAAATTAAACCAAGAGCTTCTTTTAGATTTAGGTACTCTTTAAGCAATACTTACCGTATTTCAATAGATCAAGTGAAAGATTTAGGAGTTATTGTCGACAATAAATATAAATTTAATATTCATATCCAGCACATCGCCAACAAATCATTAAAAATTCTTAGCTTTATGATGAGAACTTGTAGTGATTTCAATAATCCTTCATCATTTATATCGTAGCAACCACTATATGGAATCATGTGACGAACGTCTCAAACAGACTCTTGAAAGAGTATAAAAAAATTTACGAGATTCCTAAACTACAAAAGCAAACAATGTACGTCTTAATTGTTATGGTTTAGTTTCTCTGGAGAGCCGAAAAAACTATTTTTGATGAATTAGTTTTATACAAAATATCAAATCGTTTAATTGAAACAAACTTGACAAATTTAATTCGATACAGAGCTCGGGCAAGATATGCGTTTTACTGTCTGTTTTGATACACAAACTTACAAAACCAGCTTCAGATTTCATTCTCCTCTCCTAAACAAATTACTAAATTTTATCATAGTTTATCATATTGTATAGCAATTATTAATTACTTCGATCTAAAAAGACCAAAGTATTTTTTCTTTTTTATTTGTTGACTGACATTTACTAACTTGATTTAACTTTACTTAATGTAATGTATTTCAGCTATCATGTAATTGGATACGTTTATCTGTTTGTTAGCAACATTTGTGAATAAATAAATAAACATAGTGTTATTGTTCAATAGTTTAAACCTGCATCGAAAATTTACAGTGTTCTAAGAACAATGATCATTGGTGGCTGAATGCCACTAGATGGTCATCATTTCAATGGTCATATTAAAGTGAAGTTCCAATTGTGATCGCTAGCCACTTTGAGAAAAGAGATAGAACAGAAATTCTTCAAACAAACCCCAAAAATCAGCATCGAACTCTCAAAAAAATTAGTTGTATGATTTATTTCACTTTCTCACTTCAACACGAAACGAAAATGTGTATTAATCAATTTATAATAGCGAAGAGTTTATAGAGCGGGAGCAGTGGTATAAGAAAATTTAAAGAAGAGGTACATGGCTAAATTATCGATTCTCAAAATTAACGTTTCGAAATTAAAACATTGTTACTTTAAGATTAGACAAAAATTTCTTTTTCTACAATAAAAAAAATTAAAGCTACAGTATTTAAATTCAAGGAAAACAGACACATTAAAAAAAAATTCAGCGAAAAAGCTGGTCGACTCGCACCTCAAAATGGATATTAAAAATTAAATTTTTCAAAAAACATTTTTCAAACCTATTTTGTTCAAGTTTACTGTTTTCAATAATTTAGCAGCATAATACAATTTTCACAGAAATTCGTTTTATTATTTTGTTTTCGGCTTTAATGTACAAATATGAGACGGTAGTCGACCTGATATTCCAATAATTTTTTGCAAGCACGTTTACCTTGAATATAACTATTAAAACCAAATTTAAGCACTTTTCAAACGAATTTTTTCTCTAATGATGAGGTCGACCTTTAATAATTTTTTTTCGATATTCTGAATCAGACTGAAATGTAGAATCAATAATTTAAGCGTTTACCTCTTTGTTAGACTTTTTTCCCAAAAAAAATTTAATTTTAAAGTAAAGAACCATAAAAAATGACTGAAGTTTAAAATTTTGGTCTCCGTCGATGCTTTTTATACTCGACCGAATGATAATGTTACGGTGACACGTAGGGTGTAATAGAATAAGTTAAATTAATAGCTCAATTTTTTACTGTACTAAAATGAATTTTCCATGATAAAACTGGTCTAAATGTTTCTAGACTATTCTTACTGGAAAAGTCATGAAATTTCTAGAAGTTTGGTTTGTGTATATAAAAAGACCAACGAAGTCGAATTGGATTATTAGTATTTGGTAAGCGAAGGTATAAGGATTAAAAAGTGAATTAAAAGAGATTTAAAAAGTGTTTTAGCGCGAAATAAAAATTATGTCATCAGTAAAATTGGGCGAATATTAAAGTAAAGTGATTTTGTGAATTATCGTTAATAAATTGTGTTGTAATAATTTTTGTGAAAAACATAAATAAATTCATTGGTAATAAATTGAATTGTTTTGTTTTATTCACAATCCAGTGATTCGAACCTTGATTGACAAGGCAAAAACGTAATAATATCTATTCGACAATTGGGTCTAAATACAGTGGGTAAAAATAAGAATATGAACCCAATATATTTATTGAGTATCGTAAAGGAGATCAGGTGTATTAATATTTTAATCAGTTACAAGTGATTCTTAAAAATGGGCAACTGAAACAACAACAACAAAATTGTATATGTATGTGTTTTAAAAAGTATGCATTCGGGTGAATTAATATAAAATATTTTTCAATAATAATATGCAAATGAAATGTATTTATTTAATGCCTAAGAACATCGATGTTTCGAGATTTTCAACGATCAGCAAACATGTCGTCGGTAGGGCTGTATGTGCTTTAATAATGCCAATCCGTTTAAAAAGTTATTGGGGTTTACCTAGTTAATCTTAGATTATTCGAAAATGTGACAAATTTTTTGCTAGATGTAGTGCTGGCCAGCTCTTAGCTAAAATCATGGCCTGTTTGTCCATATGAAAAACCATTAACCAATATCTCTAGTATTGAGGGGTGCAGACCAGGGCTGGGATGTTGTACCATCACTTTCATTCATATCGACTTTAAATTCGATTGGAAAAAGTGATAGTTGGCATGTTGTAAAATTTTCGACTCCAAAGTGATACGTCAATATGGCCACCATTTTTCGAAGCTGAAACAACAACAACAATTTTAATTTGACATTTCGTTGTCGTTATACAAGCTTAAAATAAATATTAATTTTATAAGATTTTATTTAAAAAAAAAACAATTTATGATGGACATTGCTGTGGCTTTGGTTATTTCTGGAGCCGATAACGAGCATGCGGATGACGAGACAGACAACGTTGATTATTATCTCGAAAGAAGATTTTTAACCTTCACCTTGACTGTATACACCCGGGTATAGATCTTATTTTCCACGTTTGAATATTTTTGCTGTTTTTTACTGGAGTTTAATTTCGTTTGGACTCAGTTATTAAATTTTTGAGTTCTTTTTGAAAATGTAAAAATTAAAATAAAAAAAAATAAAATTAATTAAATTTTTTTTAATTTTCACTTTTTTTCTATCACCTTGACTGTATACACCCGGGTGTAGATTTTTTTCTTTATATATTTTCTATGGAAAAAATTAAAAAAACCTTTAAAATTCTAAATATCTTTTAAATTCAGGCTCTATAAGGTTATTACAAGGTTGGATATTTTAGTCCCTTTTGCATGGGTCGATAACCTTTACGGGCTTTGTAATTTATTGAACTAATAAAATGAAAAGTGGTATAGTTTGATATTATACTTCACTACCAATTCATTTATACAAGAATAAATTATGAAAAATTATAAAAATTAAAAAAAAAAATACAAAAAAAAAATTATGCTATGTGGCAGTCCTCACATTTCGCTTGCGTAAGGCTGTGCGTCTGACAAACTGGCTTTTTACACTGACCGCATGATTTTCGTGTAGGTCTTTTCCTTTTCCTCTCTATAACACATATGACATTGACCTTTTTGTGAGAGCCGATCGTCTGCACGGTCGGCTCTCACAAAAAGGTCAATGTCATATGTGCACCTCTATCCATGGTATTGTCTGGAATAAAAGGAACATACTGCGGCTGTTGTAGTTCTTCAATAGATTTTCCAAGAATTCACTCTACAGCACTTTTCGTTGGAAAATAGCTCATCACTCGTGATATTTTTGCTCTTTTTATTATAAGTGGAATACACAAATGTTCGCCCAACCCTTGCAAAAACTCCCGTCGTCGACCAGTTTTGACGGTTTGAGAGATTGATGGATTATTTGTAACAAATATAATATAAGCAGCAAGTCCTGCGGTGTCAATTATATTGAAAAACATTGCCAGTAGCCAGCGATTGGTTTTCCTTTTTGTTGTATACTGACCCAGTATTTTGTCCATCGTATCGACAGCTCCTTTGGTTTTGCTTAAATAATGAATTATGTCCGGCTTGTATTTTGGCCCAGAGGTTTTATCGTCATTGTGTTGAGTAGAGATTAAAACTACTTCTTTATTGTTCTTAGGAACATATGAACATAATACCATTTTTTCTCCAAAACCAAAATTTGTTGATGAAACCTCCCGAGTTTTTGAGGCTTTAAATTCAGCAGGGATACAACGTTTGTTTTTTTTCATGGTACCGGCCATTGAGAGATTCCAACTAAGAAGTTATTTCGCTAGAGAAATCGATGTAAAAAAATTGTCCATGGTTACGTTTCTGCCCGTATTTTTGTATGGTTTGACTAGCTCCTTTACCACTCGTTCGCCTTGGCTTATATCCCGAGTATTTCCGATTTTATCGGTATAAATCTGTCCGTTCAACGGATATGCTGTGCCGAATCACATGCCCACCATATTTTTATGCCATATTTTGGTGGCTTGGACGGAATGTATTGCGTAAACTTGGTACGCCCTCTAAATGGGAACAATTGCTCATCAACTGTTATGCTGGTGTTCGGTCGAAAATTAGCTTTTAGGTTGGCGTTTAGCATATACAAAATTTCACTGATGGGCGCTCTAGTTGCATCAAAATCAAACCAAATAAATCTCAATATATTATAAAAGCGTCGCACAGACATAGTTGCTCGGTACAAAGGAAAAGAGTTTTTTCCAGAGTTGATCTACAGGTTCATAGTTGGATCTATAACTTCCGATGACAATTAGCAGTCCTATATAATCCAATAATTCTTCTTCCTGTAACGGTTCCCAGACCATAGGCTTTTTATCGGAATTAAATTCGTTCCATTTTTGATATACTTTGTCAGCTTTTCTATTGATGTGTCGACAAATTAAATTTTGCATCGATGTGTCGAAAAAAACGCAAAATGTTTCCACATCATTTAACATTTTTGTACTTGGTTTTGGACCTACAAATAATGATTCCTTAAGAATATTATGGGGTTGCGATCGCTGCATATTTGGCCGATTTTTCCTCCATTTGGTCCTATCCATACCGACGTAATATTCTTCTGAATCTTCACGACCTTCTTCAAAACTAAAATTCTTTTGTCGAAATATCTCTTTTGTTTTTCTCAAACCAAATTTTTCGATTGTTTTTTCACAAACTAAAATATGTATTTGTTTTTTTTTTGCATTTCTCTTTCTCTGGTACAGTACAGTAAAGTACCGTTTTTTAACAAATAAATGAAAGAGAAACACAAAATATCGAAAATTAACTTGTAACTAAATCATTTCCATATAAAATATATGAAATTTCCATATCTACACCGGGGTATTTCCTGTCAAGATTAAGGATTTTTTTTTGACGACAAAGTGAAGGTTAATAGATCGATATAATCTTATGGATCTATCAAATCAAAAGTAAGTTACTAATGTTTTTAATAAAAGTGCCTTATTTGATGATTGTAATTATTTAGAAATTATTTAGAATCATTTCGTGTATCCAAAGACATTTTTAAATATTTAATTAATGAAATAAAACCTCGGTGTAGAACGACAGAGTGGAACACAAAAATCGCCTTAGAGACGAGATTAGCGGCCGTGCTGAATTTTTATGCGACAGGGTCATACCAGCGTACGATCGGTGATGTATCGTGTACAGCATGGACCAATCAGTTGTTTCCAGATCTGTAGCTGAGATCACACAAGCATTAGAAGAAACGATCTGCGCAAAATATATAAAATTCCCAGACGAACGGGAAAAATACACCTACAAACAGAGGTTTTTTGAGAAGACCAGCCATCCCGGTGTAATTGGCTGCATTGATTGCACACACGTGGATATTATCGCACCACGTGAAAAAGAACACATTTTTGTGGATCGACGGGGAAACCATTCGATGAATGTGCAATTGGTAATATTGTTAATTATTTTGATTACGTACTAGCATGTTTTATTGATTGGTTGTTATTTTTTAGATATGTAATTATGACCTGTTAATCCTCTCGGTTTGCGCTCGATTTCCGGGATCAACCCACGATTCGGCAATATGGCAGGTTTCAAAAGATCGGCGAAAACTACAAGCTGCTTTTGAAAATGGAGAACGTAACACATGGTTGCTTGGCGTTTCAGGGTACCCATTAGAACGAGAGACAAACTCAATACAATTCAAAGCCCGAAACCCCATAGTGAGGTGTATAGGTGTAATGAAGAACACTTTTCGCTGTCTCTTAGGAGAAAGGGTACTCAGGTATGAACCTGTGAAAGTTATTAAAATTGTTAACGTCTGTGCGGCGCTATATAACATACCATATGCTTAATCAATAAGCTGGAAATGATCAATTTACCAAGGCCTTCGGAAGAAAATGCTCCTATAAACGAGTCAGAATTTGAATATGACGATTTAGGACAAAGTGAAAGTGCAGAGGCAATGCGTAACGGCCTGTTAAATTGCTTTTGATTGAAAACACCATTTAAAAATGTTTTATGTTTAGTGTGAAAAACTTATTTATTAATTTTAGAAAGAATATACATATATTTATTTTTTTTTTTCCTCGATTTCAATTTAATGTTTTCTTCCTCCAAGCCTAATCGCCTCTTCTCTACTGCTAATCGCCTTTCCTCAACCATCAGTCGTTTATTATTTATAACATTGGTTTCTTTTATTAAATTGATCATCTCAGTCTGGAACTCTGCCTGTTTCTTGGCTTGTGCTTCCTTATTTTACCCTTGGACCCTGAGTTCCTCAAATAATCTGCTACTTGCAGTGACACGTCGCCGTTGTCTCCTGTTTATTGTTGTTGTTGTTTGTGGTGTTTGTGTAGTCACAGTTGGTACCGTCCTTTGTACCGTTTCTTGTACCGGTTCTTCTACTTCATGTGGCGTGTCCCGCTCAATTGCTAGCTGTTCTTCAGGCCCATGACCGGCGTCAATGCCAGGTAATCCAACGACAGATTCCGTCATGCTAGTAAGCTGCACGATCCGGTCCTCTAAAGCCGAGAGGAAAACGGTACGTTTTCCACCACCAGTCCCATGTATATCCATTTGGATTCCCCTCATTTTTTTTTAAAGTTTAGTTTTATAATCTGCCCAGACCTAATGAGATAATAAACAAACGTTTAATTTCCACGCCTAAAAATATCTATAATATATCTACATACTTTTTTCCACGAATCGGCATCTCGTGTCGGAGGGCCCTCGCTATTTAGCAAAGTTGACAATTCCGACCAATTCTCACTCAGTGAAACTTTGGTCGTTATGCTTCACCACGTCTGTGTGATTTTCCATATAATCAACCATTATTTTAAACTGCCTCGATGTGGTGAATTTTTTTTGCCTTAAAAATATATCAATAGAAAAAAATTTTAGCTTATGTCTGTACAAAACAAAAATATTATTAAAATTTAATTTTTATTTAATATAAATAAATTTATTATTTTTTCATTACTTACGCAGACATTTTTTCAAATTTTAAATTTATTTACTTTTTTATTTATATTTATTTTTATCTACATATATCACACATTTATCTATCTTATATTTTGGCCAATCGCTCGTATCACTTTAAATAAACTGAGTAATACTAAAGTATCATTATCGCGATTCAAAAATTTTACAACATACCAATTTTCGCAATTACAACATCTCGCCCCAGGGGTGACATGTTCTACCATCACTATTTTCGATAATCGTTAGGCTTTTTATCTCTTTTTTCTAGAATAAAATTGTACGCCATTTCGCTTATTTTATTACGTTTCTTTTATTATGCTTTCGACTTGTTCGATTCATCGTGCTATTTTTCTCCACTTCACCAAACATTTTTTTTCGATACTTTACCGATTACGATTAGAATAGAAGAATTAGATAGTATAGAAAATTATACTAATAGACGGAGATCGAAATAGCTAAATCGTAATTGAGAAAACGAAGAAAAGAGATACAATGTTCGATCGAACATCGAAAATGGTGATGGTAGAACATGTCATCCCAGGTATTACCTAATATCATGGCCTGTCTATATAATTTAGGGTTTCTCCATATCACATACGCTACACTAAAAATACAAATTCAAAAACATATATTTATCCCCATGATAAGAACCTGGGGTGTAAACTTAAAACTGCCGTGAACGACGGAAAATAGATACAATTAAAGTAAACATAAGGCCATTCCTAAATACGATATAAATTCAAATGTAAAAGATTCATATTTGTCTAATATTGTTCAGGGAGGTTCTTCTTGACCACCGAGTTTTTAGCACCCCATCTAAGGATTTTAATAAAAATGACGAATGGAATGGTTTGTCCGTCGTTAGGTCAGGATTTCTCACCAACTTTTGACGTTTGGTCGCTTGTAGTTTAAAAAAACAAAAAATATTATTTTAAATTCAGAAGAATGTTTTGTGCAGGTTCGCACCCCATTAAAAAATTGAACAATTTTGACTTTATTTTGGGAGGAAATAATTGGGTCAGGATTGGAACCACTTTCTGTCGTTTGGTAATCTAAACGTATTTTTTTTCCATAATCAAAAATTTGTAGAGAAGATCCAAATAAAGGTGAAAACGTTTTTAGGAATTCCTAAATGTGGTATTCCTAAATGGAAATATTCCTAAATTTGGTATTTCCTGTTGGAATATGTTTTATTTGGTTATTTTATTGAAAGCAATTAATATATTAATAATTTGTATGGTTGCCAACTGAGCCATTTTCGGCGTGAGACTTAACCTCGGGTCTCTGGCTCTGGATTAAAAAGCTCTGAGCTAAGCTACGCAAACGATTTTGCTTTAAATTGACATTCACCTGAGAAGCATTAAATGTTCAAACTACAAGATATTTTCGTTTCAAAAATTAAAATTATTTGAGTAAAAAATAAAAAAGTATTGACTATTAGCTTTGGTAGAAACCCCAAACCCGGTTCAGATTCTCTAACAATTTGGACTCTCGAGGGCGCTTTTAAAAATAATTGTTTGACACAAGCAATCATCTGTCTACATCGAGATGTAATTATCTTATAGTTTCGGCCACTCGATATAATCCCGTGTACCAAACAAGTAACTTGTAAAATGTTTTGATACACCATATTAAGGCACACCATATGATAAAAACATTAAAATTTTGTCTCAGTCAAAACCTTCGCCTAAAATTTTAACGGAACCATCGAAAAGTCTAGCTACTGTGGAACTATTGGCTTTGTCTAATATAGCAGTAGTAAACAAAAACTTTTTGCGGCTTTCATCTACATCCAAAATTAAAATACCTACCACAACATTAGCCACATATCTTCCGATTGTGTCGGTTGTTTCGTCTATTGACATCCATACGTATTCATCTTTTATCCCATTTTTTATTTTTAAAGTAGTTTTATCGTATACATGCTTTTTGTAATTTTTTTTACGATTCGTTTATTCGGGTATTGTTTGTGTATTTGTAAATAAATGTTGCGAAATGTGGATTTGTCGGTACCCAGACACTTACTCGGAAAAAATATTCTATAAAAACATTTACTCGAAAATTATGTGCTCGAAAAACATTTACTCGAAAAACACTTTCACTAAAATGAATAAAACCACATTTGCTCTAAGAACATTTACTCAAAAAACATTTTCTCGAAAAAAAACTTGAAATAAGTAGTCTATGTTTTCAACCAAAACAATTGAAATGTCATTCAACCAAAATATTTATTAGTTCAACAATAATGTTTACTATTTAAACATATAAAAATTAAACAATGTTGGTAAGGATAAATATACAAACTTTAAAATAGAATAAACTTAATAAAATAAAATAAAATTTCTAACCTTGTAGATGACCAGTATGGATAATTTAAAAACAACAAAAAATAAGCCTTGCTTCCTAGTAGATGGTTATGTATTTATTAAAAATAAACAGCATAATGATGTTACGCACTGGGTTTGCACGAATAATCGGAAAAATCGATGTAAAGCACGAATTAACACCAAAGGTGATGTTATTATAAAGAAAGTTGGAGAGCATAATCATGCTGGCAATTCAACAAATGTTGGTGTTAGAAAAACCCTTACTGAAATTAAAAAGAGAGCTATATCTACAAATAGTAATACACAACATATTATTGCTGAATCTACTGTTGCCATAAATAATCCAGTAAGAGTCCATATGCCGTCTATTCCATCCATGCAGCGCACAATTCACAGACAAAGACAAGGAAATGCTGTTATTCCAAAATCGTTAATTGATTTAATTATACAAGAAAAATTTAATGTTACTCTTCAGGGTGATCCATTTTTGCTGTATGATTCAGGGCCTACCGAAACTTGAATTTTGATATTCTCAACCCAACGAAATCTTCACTTTTTGGCGCAATCTGACATGTGGTTCGTTGATGGTACTTTTAAAACAGTACCGTTAATTTTTAATCAACTTTTTACCATACATGGGATAAAAGAAAAGCAATCTTTACCATTAGTGTATGTCTTATTACCGAACAAATTAACTGAATCATACAAAACGGCATTCGAACAGTTAAAATTGTTAAATGTTTATTTAAAACCATTGCATTTAATGTCAGATTTTGAACAAGCTATTATAAACGCAGTTTCCGTATCTTTTTCAGATGCTCAACAAAAATGTTGCTTCTTTCATTTAGGCCAGAGTTTATATCGCAAAATATGTCAGGTGGGCTTAAAAGCTCAATATGACCAGGATGCAGTGTTCGCTCATAAAATTCGTATGATTTTATCAGTTGCATTTGTGCCGCCGGCCGATGTTATTAACGCTTTCCAATCTTTAACTGAAATCAATGTTATCCCAGAAGAAGCTAATGAAATATTGGATTATTTTGAGGATAATTATATCGGCAGATTTGATGTGCGGTCTAAAAATGAAACTGGTAGGCGCAATCCCAGGTATTGTATTGAATCGTGGAATGTTTATACTGCAACACTAGAAGATTCTGCTCGAACAAATAACTGCGTTGAAGGTTGGCATAATGGATTTTCCCGGTTAGTTGGTTGTGAACATCCATCTGTTGATTTTTTTTTTGAAAAAATTTAACTAGAACAATCAAAAAATGAAATAGTTCTCGAGCAAATTTTTGCTGGAACTCCAATGCCTCCAAAACACAAAAAATATCGGGATTTAGATAAAAGAATCAAAAATGTTGCTGAGAAATATTCAAATATGGAAATCACCGATTATTTAACTGCAATTGCATACAATACTGTATTATAAAAGTAACCAAAAAAATTTAAATATTTAATTAAAAATCTAAAAAAAGTTAAAAACAAAATAGCATTTAATTAATATTCAATAATCATTTTCTGGTAAAATTAATAATCGAAAAATTCTTCAAAAAAATCGCGCGATTTTTTTGAAGAATTTTTCGATTATTAATTTTACCAGAAATGACGTTCGAGTAATTGTTGTTCGAGCAAATGTTTTCGGGCAAATGTTTTTCGAGCAAATGTCATGGAATCGGATTTGTCAATTTATTCACAGGAATGTCTGAAGCTATTAGCATTTTGCAAAGGTTTAAACAAAAACTCGGGTACGTAACGTTTTCATTCATCAACTCAGATATAAACGTCTGATTTGTAGTTCTGTGGTTTTTTTGCGGCATTTCTTTGTGTTTACTGGTTTAAACCATTTGATGTAAAATAGGAACATTTCATGATTATTTTATAAATGATTTTGAATACTATACAATTTAGGCAACAAAAAGTTCAAAAATGTTTATTTAGGTCATAAAGGTACCAAACCACCGAAAAAAACCGATGCCATATGAAAGAAAATTTAAAAACACGTAAACCTGGCTCCAGCACGAAAAGGTTTTATCCAAAGAATCACAGCCCTAGTTATCATAAAATTAGAAAATGGGCTGCCATCAAATTTGGTAGATTTTTTTAGAAACTCCGGATCAGACGAAGGTTTTTTATTTTACATTTTTATTTTTTTCCCGGGCGGACCACTTTATGGTAGAAAGTTGACTACTGTAATAATTTAATGGTTTTCAAATCGTAGTTTGTATAAAAATGACGAAAGAATAGTTCATTCATCGTTAGGTCAGGATTGATAATCACTAATTAGTTTTGTTCGTTTTGACTCATCAACCAATTTTTTTTATTAACTTTGCAAGAAATTTTTCAAGATAGCCCACCATTCAAATAAATCGATCAATTATTTGCACCATATTTTGATATGAAATCGTTAGATCAGGACTAATTACCATTTTTTATCGTTTGGTCGTCAATAGGTATCATCCGTCCCCATCCAACTTACATTAGAGACCCATTGTTGGAATTTCCAATCAAATGTTCAATTAAGTACAAACCTGCGTATTGAACATGGATCTTCTTAAATACGATGTGTTACATGTTTCACAATATTCTTGTTGACCCATTACATTTATCAACTCTTCCAACTTTCTACAACCATTCTCCCATATTAATTTATGGTTCACTCCCACGACAGACTTTGGCTTCTGGCTAAGAAAACCCGCAAAATTCGTTTTCTAAAACTCGTCAAAACCGCTCCTAATGATCCAACCACATAGCTAATGTGTAAGGATATAAGCGGAACCCGGTTCCGATATTCCAGTTAACTCTCTCGCTAAATATCTTTAGTCAGTAAAAGCGTGAATGAAATATATGTGATATCGTATTTCTTATTATACAACGACATTTTCACAAAAATGCATTCTTGGTCGAATGATTCCCCGTATTAGAAAATGCAATAGCGGATTTTTGCCAAATTAAAATTGACAAATGCGTCTACTAAATAGCAGTCGCATATCGTATTTGCAAAGTGATTATGACTAACTAAATAGTTTGTGTATTTAATTAATAAACATTAAATCTATTTTGTTAAAAATATTATTATTTTTTCTTTCGCAATAAAAAAATTCTTATAGGAAGCGAATCGCATCCACAAAATGGCATAAAATGTGAAATGGGATCTATTTCTTAATCGGCCCCACGAATAGTCCCCGGAGCTATACATTTTACTGACAACTATTCAGATTGTTCTGATGAGAGATTTACCAGCCTCAACGTTTTTTGGTAAGGAAAATCTCATGATATAGTAAGATTTGGAAACGGGGTTTTGATTTAACACCGTTGTTGTTAACTCCGTAAACTCCTACCAGACAGGAGGAGTTAAACCTCAACTAAATATGACTACCGAAATGGTTTCAAACGTTGCTAATTTTTAATTTTTGCTAGTTGTTAATTTTTGAATCAATCATCAAAAGATGTAGAAACCGATTTTATTTAAAAAAAAAAAATTGCAGCCTTTATCGTTTTCAAAAAATCAATGGCTATTTCCATAATTATAAACTATGTGATGTATAGAAATGTTTAACAAATGTAACACCCAGGGCGTTGTATTTGAATAAAACGTCCAGTAAGCGTACTATTCACTTACGGTGGAAGACAGTAGTAGTCCGTGGGCCACCGTTTGAGAAACACTGGTCCATAAGACACTATAGTAATGAAGTGACAAGTTGACTGGAAGTACCTAATATAATACCAAGAAAACGAAATTGTAAGTTGATGGTTCATACTCGAAAAATAATTTCAGTAACTTTTATGGTAATTTGGCAACAGAAGAAGAACTTGACGGACATGAAATTTTCTAATATTTTGGTAATTTTTTTCCCTCCATACCAACTTAAAAAATCATAAATTTTTTTTCTCAAGTTACTGAAATTACTTCGTTACTGAACAAAAAAGCGTTTTGCATACAAATGATTTACACCATCGCTTATAATGGGACATTTAATGCAGATTTGATTACTTCATTCAATTTGCTTGTTATTGTAACTGCTAGTATGCACCAAAAAATGATTATTTGTTGATGCTATATGTGATTAAATTGTTCATTCGGTTTCGGTACTCTCGGTAACTCTTTGGTACAGGTACATAGCTTTGGCTTTCATGTCGATTGGACTTGTTTTTCGATAAAATGAATTCCTTAAATATTTTTTTTTTTAAATTTTAGTTTACCCGCAAATATTCAAATCAAGAGATAAGTATTTTCTTAGGTAAACCGTATTCCAGCAAGTGTCGCAAGTAATTTGGAAGCCCAAATCGGAAAATTAAATAATTAAATTTAGATTATTCGGGTAATAGAGTTTACTCGGAGTCCATTCTGGCGGTCTGAGGACCAGGCAAGGACCGAATGAATCCATTTAAGAAACTGGTGCTATATGTTTCTAGCAAAAATGCAGGTGCCTTGAAGAATAAAATAAGTTCGTAAAATTAATCAGGATAGGGAATTTCAATTTTTAAAATATAAATGTATCATCGTCATTTTCACATTGTTGAACAAATCGAATATCGACGCGGATTTCAATGAAATTCATTACGATACATCACCTATTAGAATGAAATAAAGAAGTGTGCATGGTGGTACATTTGCATTTATAAACTATATTTATATAGGTGGTAGAATATACATAGTTTATTGCTTTATATTTCAGAATAGAAATTAATTAATCCATCCCTAATTAAAAAAAAAGATAATAATCGTTCAAAATACTATTTCCAAATCACTGTCACTCCAACTAAATACATTCTAATTTACTATAGTATTCCTAATTATCTATTCAAATTTTTATTTTTTGTTAAACATTTTTTAATTAAATCACAGCAAAACAAGTAGGTTTCTATTTTAGTTTTATTGTTTAAACAGACATACTCCTGTATGTACATCTAGATTACTGTCGTAAAAGTCTCAAATGTAATATAATAATCTCATTAAGCAGATTTAGTTTTTGCTATACGTAGCTTTATACTATTTCATTGTGTATTTGTATTATTGATTAGAGATATTCGGATTTGTGTATTATTCGTTTCGAGGTAATTTTGAAAATCAAAAAGTTAAGTTTCTTGGCAACAAAACACAGAAGCAATACGAGCATGTATAGGAAAATGAAAAAATTATAACATTAAAATCGATTTAATTTTCATGATGTCGAATTAGTTTTGATTTCCACCACTGAAACTGTATTTTAACAATCAATGTAGGTTTGTTTGTTTGTGTATACAGATGAATTCGAAATCAAAAATGCTTGAGTTTATTTTGCTTGCCTTATCTCTTGGGGAAACTTTATCCATACTAAACAAGACACAAACACATATACACACAACATATAAAATCACCAGTGTTTCGAACAAAGTTTTCGATTTTTTTATTGACAGTTTGGAATATGTTTGTTGCAAAAGCTAATTTAATTTCAGTTCATTAATTCTACTGACACAAATACACGAAGGCGAAAATGGAAAATAATAGCACGATAGATGTAGTGTTTGTTATATGAAATGAAAATGGAAAATCATTACCCAATAAACTTCATCGTGATGCCGATGATTTTCATTTATAAGTATTTATATTCAGATATCAATTAAGCATTTTAGAAGAAACAAAACAAAAATCTCGTGGAGAAAAGAAAATTTTATTTTAAGTGTTTTAAGTTTTGTTTTTTTTTTAAATTTCCTAATCAGTATGTTATCCTCTTTATATAAGAAGATTTTCATTCTAACTGCTATATTGAGAGCACCTGTTGAATTTTCTTTTCTTTTGCTTTTTTTATATTTAGTAAGACTGTTGTTTTTGTTGCGAGTAAGTCAATTTGGTTAGATTGAAAATCATTAAAATGGAAAATTGGGTTACATTTATAATTCAGGAGCCCTTGATTTTAAATATTTATCTTTTGTTATGGAGTCGTCTGAGCGCAGACGACCCTGAATAAGCATGTACGAGTACATGATACAAATCATGTACAGAAAATACATGAGAAGTTTGAAAATGTTTCTTTACTACGACATCAAATCCCACATTTTACAATCTATCTCATTGCGAAAATTCAGTAAATTTCTTTTTTTTTCACATTGCCATGATCAATTGATTTTTTCGGCATTTTATAGACAAATTTATTAATTGTTCATGACATTCCCAATATTTTCGATTTGGTGAATCAGAAAAATAAAGAAGCCAATCCCTCACAACATATCTACTGAAAAAAGTATAAATATCATTCGTCCCTTCCCGTACTTTAACCCAAGAGCCAAGAGTTATACAAATGTATTACTCTTCAAAAAATGAGAACCTTCCTCAGAGTTCCTATGTTGGTAGTTGGGTTTCCAAAACTACAAAAAATACAACTCTCGCCATTCATATTAAGTATCTGGCCAGAACATACTGACATAGTGAATTATATTCACTACATCAAAAACCCAAGGAACCCAAGAATTGTTGCAACTAGAATGACGTTTTGGAAACCATTTTACCATAAAAATTGTTACGTTTTCACCTTGTCAATCAACGTTCGTATCACTGGATTGTGAATAAAACAAGACACTTCAGTTTAACACGAACTAATTTATTTATTTAACACCAAAAATTAATTCAACACAATAATAATTCACAAAATCACTTTTTATAGTATTCGCACAAAATTTACTAATCACTTTTACTTTTTATTTCGCACTAATTCACTTTTTAATCCTTATACTTTCGCTTACCAATTACTAATGAATCTAATTCGATCTCGTTCGCTTTTTATATACGAGGTGTGCCATTTTTTATGGGGATATGTAAACATTGAATAACTGTGAAAAAAACAACCGATTTCTATATACATATACCTATGAGGTATTTTTATTCAATTTGGTCCTTTGCAATTTATGTGGACTATTTTTTGAATACAACATCAATTAAGTGGCCGCCTTTATTGGCCAAAGCAAAATGTGCCTTTTTGCTGTTTTTTCCAATACATTTTCGAGCATATCGGGCGGTATAGGGATGATTTCGGCACGAATGTTTGCCTTGAGCTCGTCCATGGTCTGAGGCTTGCTAGCGTACACTTTGATTTTCAAATTACCCCACAAAAAAAAGTCCGGATGTGTCAAATCTGGAGATCTGGGTGGCCGGCCAGTCAATGTCGCCTCTTTTTGACATCAGGGATCCAGGGAATTTTCGTTGCAGAAACTGAACAGTTTGATTTGCAGTGGGGCAAGGTGCACCGTCTTCTTGAAACCATTAACCGTCAAGACCTTTTTCACGCATTTGTGGGCAGACATAATAAGCCAATATTCACCGATATCAATTTCCATCGACTGTTTCGTTTTCTCTGAAAAAATATTTTGGCGCAAACGCCGGCCCGAACAGTCACTTTTTTGTCATGCAATGGCGTTTCATGCGGCAATTTTGCTTATTAACGCCGCCAGAGAGTGTGAAATGGGCCTCGTCGCTCATCAAAATTTGCTTCCAAACATCAGGTTCAGTGTCAACCATTCGAGCGACTGTTTGGCTGTATTTCAAGCCACGTGGACGGTCTGTCGGCAATATCCTTTGTGTTAATTACACTTTATACGGAAACAAATGCAAATCATCCTACAAAACGCGCCCCAAACTGGTTCCACTCACGCCAAAATGCTGAGCGCAGCGACGATACGACACTTTTGGGTTCTGGGCAATGCTCTCCTTGACCACTGCAACTAGTTCATTGAAACGTCTTGGTCATTGATGAACGGCATGTTGACGATCTCTCACTGTCTCGTGCTCAACAAAATTCGACACCAAACGACGAATAGTGTTGTCAGACGATATCTGTTGGCCACGATATTTTCGACGATATGTTGAGTTAACACAACTGAACTGTTTTCAATGTACAGCGTCAAAATTTCGGCGCGTTGTTTCGGTGTGAAGCGTTTCAAGATTAAAATTGTAATGAATTGTAGTTTTAAAAACATTTTTAATGAAGGTCAATCGGTTCACAAATATCAAAGTTATTCAATGTTTACATACCCCATAAAAGATGGCGCACCATGTACTGAAACCAAAAATTCTAGAAATTTCTTAGCATTTCCAGTAAGAATAGTCTAGAAACATTTAGAACAGTTTAATCATGGAAAATTCCATTGTAATACAGCAAAACTTTGCGCTATTAATTTAACTTATTCTATTATACTCCAGGTGTCACCGTAACAATACCTCTCACCTAAGTAGATCGGTTGTCCCTTCCGTATCCGATAAACAGCGTCGGTTATCCTTGTGATAACAGTGTAAAGTCCTTCCCATGTTGGTTGCAGCTTCGGTGATAATCCCTTCTTTCGATGCGGGTTGTGAAGCCATACCAATTGCCCTTCCTTAAAGACTTGGTTATTTGCTCGTATATACTATCGAGCTTTCATCCGGTCAGTTATCATCCGTATTTTTCTCTGTAAAAATTGATAAATCTCATTAAGTTCTTCTTTCACCCGGTCTACGTAGTCCTGTCCATATAAAGCTGCTGACGGAACAGCCCCAAACTTAAATCTCCCGGTAATCGTAGATTATCTCCAAATAACGTTTTAGCTGGTGTCATTCCGGTTGTATCATGTATTGTTGATCGAAAGACCACAGAAACATCGTTATATTCCGATCCCAGTTACGTTGGCTTTTTTCGACGATATTTGCTAGAAATTCCACCCATTTGCCATTGAATGTTTCGACCATACTATCAAACTGTGGATGGAAAGGCGTTGTTCTCGTTTTATTTAAACCGAGCATCTGGCATATTTCTTGAAATACCACCGATTTAAAATTTTTTCCTTGATCGGTATGAACCTCCATTGGCACACATCCGGCTGCTGAAATAATCCATTACCACTAGCACATATTTACTGCCACTCTCGGTGGCGGGAAATCTTCTCGCTACATCCATTACAATTCTCTCGAATGGTGCTCCGACGCTATATTGTTTAATGCTCCACGACTTTTACGTGCGGGTCTCTTCACCGCCGCACATCAGTCACATTATTGGCACCATTCAATCACCGTCTACATTCTGCCCAGTAGAATCGTTTCGAGTCGAGGATTTTCGCTATCCGGCTCTTCGATAACATAAACAACAATTGCTTCACTTTGCCATCCGTGCTTGCCCATATTCGTTTTAAACACCCATTCTCCATTCGGAATCTATCCCATTGAGCCCAATAAGCCTTGACAATGGGAGTTTCGTCAGCGATCTCGCTTCAAGTGGGCCGGTATTCATTTTCCTTCAATTCTATGATAACCGACAAATTCGTACCATCTAGTGGCTCTTTTCTGATCATTTCGTCAGTCCACTTGTCACCAGGCAGCACAAGCCTAAAGTAAATGATGCTTTCCTTTGCTTCAACGTGCCCATAATGCTTGTATTTTACTGGACATGGCCGTCTTGATAATGTGTCGGCATTTCCGTGTGCACCTCCTCCACTCTTGAACTGCAACAGCCGCCGTAAAGCGCCGTGATCTGTACGTAAATGGAATTTTTGGCCATAAAGGTACTTATGGAAATTCTAGACGCATTCCACTATAGCCAACAATTCTTTCCGTGTCACGCAATAATTCGGCACCAGTTTCTGATAATGTTTTGGAGTAGTACGCAATAACTCGTTTTTAGCCATTAGTTTCCTGTTATAATACTCCTCCTATACCGTCATTACTGACATCGGTGTTAAAAATAAATTTCACATTGGGCATTGGGTCTGCTTAGTTCCACGAATGCTTCTTAATGGTCATCCATTCATTCGAATACCTTGTTCTACTTGGTTAACACGTGTAAACTCGTTGCGACGTTCGCCAATCCTGGCACAAATCGTCTATAATAGGTGCACAATCCCAGAAAGCTTCGTAATTCGTGTAAATTTGTAGGTCTTAGCCAGTCCTTTACCGCTGCGATCTTTTCTTCGTCGGGGTGAACTCCATTGGTCGTTACCAGATGACCTAAATATTTTATTTCCGTTCTGAACAGTTAACACGTCTTTGGGCTTAACTTTAATCTGGCAGTCTGTACACGATACAAAACCTTTGCCAAGTTCATTAGATGCTCGTCGAAATCCTTGCCCATTATAATGGTTTCGTCCAAATATATTAAGCCCGTCTTCCAATGTAGATCCTTTAGCACGCGCTCCGTTAATCGTTCAAAAGTCGCATGGGCATTACATAATCCGAACGGCATAACATTAAATTGCCAAAGCCCGTTACCCACACCGAACGCCGTTTTCTCGCGATCTTCCTCATTTACTTCCAACTGTCAATAGCCGAGCACCCGAAAAAGTGTCTAATGTGTCGTCGATCCTTGGCAGTTAGTAGCTATCTTTTTTAGTCACAGCATTGAGCTTTCGGTAATCAAAGAAGAATCTCATGCTACAATCCTGCTTATCGACCAACACTACTGGTGAGCTCCATTGACTGTAAGATAGTTCGATTACACGTGCCGCCTTCGTATCTGTTACCATCCGATCGACTTCTTGTTTTTTGCCAATGGTAACCTTCTGGGTGGTTGACGAATCGACCTCTCTGTTCCTGTATCAATTCGGTGCTTTACAATTGAGGTTCTTCCATTATTTTCCGATGTACTGCAGAATATGGACATGTACCGTTTGAGTAGTTTATGTTCAGCATTTGTCTGTGTCACGGTACGAAAAAAAAGTTGTCACTTCAGATGGAAGAGACAAAGTTCTATTGTGTTGTGTACATGCGTTTGTTCCCAAATGATGATAACGTTGAGCGGCGTGAAACGATTGGTTGATATTTTGGTAAGCCACAGTTTCAGACGCCAATGTATTTGGTGAATACATTGTGGCGGAGAACGCATGAGTGAGCCGCTACAAAACCATGGAAAACTCCACTTTAGTACAGTAAAACTTCGCGCTATTAATTTAACTTATTCTATTATAATCCAGGTGTCACCGTAACAATATTGAAATTACATTTACTACAATAATGATATTTGTTGGTAGTTATTTTGTGGTGGCTGTATCTATTGTTGAATAGTGATCGAACATGATTACTCTCTTTAATACTGTTACGGTGACACCTAGGGTAGAATAGAATAAGTGATTTAATAGCGAAAAAATTACTGTACTAAAGTTGAATTTTCCATGATAAAACTGCTCTAAATGTATCTAGACTATTTTTACTGGAAAGGTCATGGAATTTCTAGAAGTTTTTGTTTGAGTAGTTGTTTGAGGTTGATTGACAAGGCAAAAAAGTAACACTATTAAAGGGATCAATCACCAACGAATTAATTTATTGAACACCAAAAATTAATACAACACAATTTATTATCAAATCACTTTTTATAATTTTCAGACAATTTTACTGATCAGAGGTTATATTTCTGAATTTGCTGCCATTTATATGTTATTTTTCAGATGACACGTGAAAACATTTCGGTTATTAAAAATGGAGAGGTAAACGATTGAACAACGCGTATTTATTGTTAAAAATTATTTTAAATTTTGTGAAAGTTATGCAGAAGTTGTAAGAAAATTTCGTACAGAATATGGCAGAGATAATTGTCCTTCAATTGTGGCCATTCGAAAAATTGTTGCAAAATTTGTGGAAACTGGTTCGGTAAAGGATCAAAAATGCAAAATATACCATCGTAGTGGCATTCAGAAGAAATTATTGCTGCTGTAAATGCTACTGTTAATGAGAGTACAAAGACATCGTCATGATTCACAGCAATTACACTTTCTAACAACCACTTTATTCAGCATTTTATTCAGATCTTCAGATAACTCAAAAAATAACGGCATGAGACTTTGGATTACGCCGCCAATTCGCTAATTGGGCCAATTTAAAAAAAAACTTGAAAATGCACATTTTTCCAACAAAGCAAATTTTGAACTGGGTCAACAAAGTTGTCGAATCTGGGTTGAAGAAAATCTACGAGAAATAATAGAAAACCCGGTGCAGAAAGTGGTTGTCTTATGTGGTTTTTGAGGTGGTGGAGTAATCTGACCATATTTTTTTGAAAACGAAGCTAGGATTGCTGTTATTGTAATTTTTTTTTTTTTAAAGGAGAGGGTTAAAGTTCTTAGGATTCGTTTCTCCTTAATACGTTTACACAACTACAGACACAAAGCACCACCTTTTTTTATAATGATTGGAAGAGAACGAGATAAAGGGTAATTTTTTACGAGGCTGAATGCACCTCATATCCCACAATCACACACAAACATCTATAACAGAACAATTTCACTAAAATCCGTATCATACAGATGTATGTTCCATCCTAATTGACCATACAAATAATTTGCTAAAGGTTCAATTTTAAGTGTAAAAAGTTCAATTTAAAGTGTAAAATGTTCAATTTGAAGTGTAAAACCTGTTTCAAAACCGACCACCAATAGTTTCAGTTTTGAACCATGACTAGGTTTTGCGGTGTTAGATGTTAGTTACAATTTATATATTCAAAGGTCTTATATATACCCTAATTAAATTTAAGAGTGTTATCCTTAATGTTCGATCTAAGTCCTTGAATTTCGATCAACATTGAGTTGAGGATTGAGTTGGTAATTAGCTTGAGTTGGGATTGTGGACTATTTATTTATTTTTATTTATTTATTGAGTAACATAAATTTTGAACTCGCATATCCACTTCATCATAAACACATTATTTTGAGCGTTTAGAAGCTCATCCATAATAATGTATGAATTCAAGAAGTGGCGTTACTGTATTATGGCTAACATTATCTTTAATTTGGTGTGCTCATTCATAACATTGCATCGTTTTTTTTATTGCTTCATTTTCCTTCGTATACCGTATTTAATTTACCCTGCTTCAATTCAAAGAAGTCGCCAACGAAAAATGACACTTTGATTTGGGCTGAGTCTCTGCTCCTCGTCATTTTTTCTAACTCATCATTCACTTCATGAATTTGTATATAAGGTTATATCTCATGGTATATAAATTAAAAATCAAAATGTTAAAAAATTTATAAAAAAAAAAAGAAAATAGCGTCTTGTTGACACGAAAGTCAAAGCCTGTCCCATAGTCTATGACTATATTGATTTGGGGATTGAGTTGGGCGTTGAGTTGAACGCTAAGTTGGGGGTCGAGTTGGGGGGTTGATTTCCGACTGGGTTGGAGTTGATTTCAGGTTGATTAAGAGGTTCAGTTGGGGATTTATTTGGGGGTTGAGTTCGATGTTAGCTTTAACAGTCCCAACTACATTCACTATAAATAAAAATTCAACTCCCACAGCAAACTCAAACTGAGCAAGAGAAACAGGAAAACTTTAATTATCCTACAATCTCGAGAGTTTTTTTGGTCTATAATCCAAAGCACTCTTAAATTTTGAAACGGTTGTGATTTGTTTTAATTCTGACAGAAACTTATTGAATAAATTCAGACCTTGCTACGAGTACGTTGCTCTGTGATATATTTGTTCGGAAGTTGCAAATTGAATAGTCTGAAACACTTCTATGAGTAATCGATGAGTTAGAGAAACAGTTCTGCAGTAAACATGAAGATGGTCATAAGCAGTTCAAAATCATTTATTTTAGGTAGGCTAAGATGATTATTTAGAAATAAATTTGATGCTTGGTAACGGATTGGCAGGTTATAAACATGCTTGAAAGCTCGCTTTTTCAGCACACATAATTCGTGCATCTTTGTTTGGAACACCCGTTTCATATTGGATTCAGATTGCAAATCCTTGGTAGTATATACCGGGATTCAATTTTGGGTTGATTTGAAGATTAAGTTAGGAGTCAATTTGCGGCTATTAAGTTTCGCGTAGAGTTTGCGGTTAAGTTGAGGGTTAAGTTGAATTAGGATTGAGTTGCGGTTTAGTTGAGGTTGGATTAGAGTTTAGTGAGCAGTTGAGCAATCTATATACAGAGAACCTCACTACAAAGGAAACCGGCGGGACCAAAAAAGTTGTCCGTTGTAGTGAGGTGTCCGTTAAACTGAGGATTTGTGATTTTTTTTTATAAAAACTTTATTGGAATTATATGTCTTATCCGATTTTGATAAAATCCAGCATTTTCAATGGAAATACGATTCTAAAATGATTTTTATACGAAGTTCTGGAATATAGCCAAGTAGGATGGAACTTGGCTATTCCTTAATTGATTATGATGAAATTTGACATGTGCGTTGGAAATGGGATTTGAAAATGATTTTTATGTGAAGTTCTGGAATATGGCCAATTAGGACGGAACTTGGCTTAACGGATTGGAGTGAAATATGACATCTGCCATGGAAATGGGATTCTAAAGTGATTTTTGGGGATAAAGTTCTGGAATATCAATGGTATGATGGATGGTACGATGGTATGATGTTACAATGGTATAATGGTATGATGGTTTGTATATAAGAATTGTGTGATGGTGATTGCGTTTAGAATTATGTTGCGATTGAGATATAGGTTGATTTGTATATTTAGTTGAAGGTTGAATTGAAGATTGACTGAAGAGATTCGTTTCGGGAGTTGAATTAATCAAGACCGAATTTCTGCCCACCTCATGACGGTTCAGGCCTTTATATTTTTCGTATTAGAATACAGTTCCTTTTTTTTATCTCTACACATTTTTCACTTCATTTTTATCATCCTGCACGATAAATGTGAAGATAAATTATGACAATTTCATTTGAGTTTTTGCGTTTTAAGGATAATCAACAATCACAGTGAAGACGTGTGATAGCAGTGTAATGGCTATATCAAGGTCTTATCGTCCCTCACAGACTTCCACGCCGTAATGCTGAGCTAGCGGTAGTAGATAGCCGTGGTAAGCCAGGTGACAAGGCAAATCAAATTCTATGAAAAAGCGAGAATTGAAATCGTGCTCCAAACCACCCTGTTTCAAAGCAACAACAAAAATTTAACAAATTTGTTTTTTGGTTCAAAATTTTAATCCGAGTATCTGTTTTATTGCTTGTCGTTCCATGAAACATGATTTGAGCCGGATCAGATCAGACGTCAAGAAATGTGGCTACTTTATCGGCGTTTACCAACATACCTACGATTGGGAAGCTTTTCCTAAGTTTCATAAAAATAACAAATCATTTGAATGTGTGTGTAAAAACTTCGCCCTAAAAAACTACTTATTAACAAAAAATTCATTACGAGCACATTTTAAAAAATTACTTGACTAAAAATTGTATATCCCTAAGTTATAGCCGCAAATAAAATTTTATTTAAAACTAATAAAATTAATTTTAAAATTAATACTGTTTCTGACTGTTCCTATTTACACCAACTATAACGGAAACCTATATGTATTAAGTTACATACTACGTTGACCCAGGAAAAGGTAGTAAGGATTGAACCTTTCTGAATTCGCTTCTGCTATGGTTGTATATCGATTTTTCCAAAAAAAGGGATCGATTTTTCCAAATTCTAAAAATTTGCTATATTCTGGGTGCATGTTTCTTTTGCATAGTTCCGTTGCAGGAGTTTACCTTCTTTCAGTATTCCGAAGCAATAGAAACAGTTTTCCTTCATGTTTTCTGAATTTTTCGCTAATCTGTCTTAAAGTGTTTGCTGATATGTTTGGAGGGCTAAATGTTTAGGCGACAATAATCCACAGGTATATCCATCTTATTGCTGCGGTAGATCTTTTCCTGGCGCTTTTTTGGAGTGTTGTGATACTCTTTTGAAATAAGAATTTATTTAGCGAAGTGTGGCACCTTTTCGCTCATTTTAAATAAGGATTTATTTGAATTCAATGGGTCATATGTTATAATTTGGTTTCGTCCAACATTAATTACGTATACAGCACAACGACTATTACTACAGTGTGGGTGGAATCACTATAAAATTAGATCGGCTGCACAAGCTCAATACGCGTTATTTATTCTCATCTAGTCTACTGTAACCCATAAAAGGTTTTCGTTAGAATGTGCGCTTTTTAGGAACAGCAGGAAAATTTTAGAAAACCGTTATACATACAACGATAATGGAAGCGAATTCAGAAATTTCAATCCTAACTATCTGTTATAGAGTAGATCTACAGTAACTCATAATAGGTTTCTGGTAGAACGCGCGCTATTGAAGTACAACGTGGAAGCGAATTAATTAATGTTTAATCGTAATTAGCTGTTCCTCTAGATTTAGAAAAATTTGTATAGTTTTCCTTTAGAGTAGGTTTACAATAACTCATAATAGGCTTTCATCAAAATACGCGCATTTCAGGAACGTTCAATCCAAACAACCTATTCCCCTAAATTTCATGTTTACAGTAACTCAAAATAGTTTAGCTTTAAAGTGAGGACGTTTTAGGGAAGTCAAGGAGCTATAAAATTGAAGTGCCACAATATTGTATAAGAATACTAAACGTATTAAACGATAAAAAGAAAGCAACCATTCAAATGCCTAATTAAAATGAATTTTGCATTTATTTACACTAATATACTCATAAACATTTAGGAATAGGAAAAATTTCACGCTTCTGCTCAAATTCGTGAAGATTTTTCTAAAATGGTCCTAACTTTTTTTAAGAATAATTTATGAACACGTGCATGTACACTCATAACAAAAAACGAAAATTGTTTTAAGGGTAAATGGCATTAAAGTGCTTCAATTATACCTCCTCACCTCGAAAGTAGCCTAGAACTGACTCTCATCTCTTATCGGGATGGCAGATCAGTTCAACATCCTTATTATATGGGTGCCAGGGCATTTAAATACTACAGGGAATATAAAAGCCGACGAGCTGAAGGGATATTGGAATGCCTCTTGCGTTATGCAAACTTCTGCTTCAGGAAGAAGATAGTAAGCTGACAAATGACAGGTGGTCAAATAGTACCTCATGCGTAATAACTCGGCAGGTCTTGCCAAAGTTACATTTGGTTTGGTTTGGCAACTGATATTACTTCAGCGGAGTCAGGTCAGAATGGTTGCTGAAGTCTCATAGGTAGGCATGCGAGTGAACCGGAATTTTCTGACATGACTACATGTCACATTTTTGGACACATGTCGTAGCTCACCTATAAATACTGTAAAAATTGAAAAATTAAAATTATTGTTCAGAAGTCAAATTCGTTTGAATTTTGTCCTTGCTTCGTCTCAAGTCAATAACAAAACTCTACTATAAATGTTTTACTAAAATCTAGAGTATGATCGACTACATTTTGAGGTATTTACGAATACAAGTTTAGCAATCTGGTTTTAACACCAAACACAAAATTAATGAAATCACACGTTCAAGTAAGAACCAATTAAGGAACACCACTCTTAAAGAAAACAATTTAACACACATACAAAAGCACGAGTCCCACATACTCAAAAAGATAATCAGGTGCGGCATTAAAGCTGCAAACGAATAACACACAAATTTCAATACTACAAAACACTTAAAAAGAACATCAGATAAGTTCTTATAATCCTTAAATTAAAATTTTTATTCTTCTGAAAAAATAAAAATAAAAAAATAAAAATTCTCTAATCTGCTTGCTACTTACGATATGAATTTTTCATTTTCCATTTGAAATTACTTTTCAGCTCATAAATTTCATTCCATTTTTCGTACACATCATATTCGTTAAACTCAAATAAAATTTTCTGACATTTAACTAAATAACATAAACGAAGAAAATGAGGCCTATATGTATGTACATATGTACAATAAAATCTAATTTTTCTTTTCTGTATTATGGTGTTCGTGGAAATTTGTGACTTTAATCCGATTTTGTTGATTGTAATTTTACCAAACTTACAATATATGAAGGTGCGTAGTTTTAGTTGCAATATGGATTCATAAAAAAATATCGTCGACTAATCTTGAAACATATACAGAAAAAGCACAGCGTACTATTTCCATGGGCTGAAATGTTTCCTGTATTGAAAATAAAATGCAACTTTTTGCGAAATGCAGCATCTATCTTGCTTTAGGCTTTTTCATATGCAAATTATATTCTTTTGAAATGTGTAAAATGTCAGCAATCTCACTCAATTTAACTTTACGATCACTCTGCTGTTGTTACCCAATCATTTCTGGCATTGTCACCTACCTTTTGGGTTGTTTGTCATCAAAACATTTGGATGACCACGTTTTTACATTCACAGACCCAAAAACGGATAGTTTCTTGGGATGGTGTAAACCTCCCCAAGGTTAGGTCCAAACGTTTTTTGTCATAATAACTCATTACAGCGCCATCTAAGTATCAATACAGGAAACTTTTCAGCCCATGTAGTAATATGATTTGGAGCTTTAAAATCACACTGTATTATATTTGTATTGGTATTGGGTTCGTAGTCATAGTACAAGAAAATTCTCTTTAGCAAATAAAAATTTTTTTTTTTTGATATGTACTCTGTATGTATAGGAAAACAACTTGTTTGAATACATTTACGAATTACTACCAAAAAATGTTCGTCTCTATCATCTGATTTTATAATATATATACAGAGCTTTTAATGTATTTCAAAATGATTTATGTACGCGCTTGTGTCAACAAAGTCTATTTTCACAGATTTAATTTAAATATTTATGAAAAAAAAGCTTTCATGAGCTTTGTCGATTATCATAATTTGTCTGGAAAAAAATGTACGTCATATCTAAATCTAACGACATGCATTTTATATATAAAACTATTTGTTTAACAACCTTTTGTAAAATATATAAGTTTTCAATTCGTTTATTTATAAAACCAAACAACAATATATAAAATAAATTTTCACTAAATAATTATATAAAACCACAACTTTTTCACTATAAAACACAAAAATAACTATAATATGTAACTTTTATGTTAAAAGACAAAAAAACAAAATAATAATAAAAGCACTACAAGTGGTTTATTAAACTTTTTGTGCTTCTCTCCTTATTTTAGCAGATTTTCTAAATAAATTTGGCGAAAGTTTAACAAAACCACACACAAAACCAAATAAACAAGCTTTTCACTAAAATAAATTTTCTTCTTTATAATTTTGGGAAAACTTTTTTTATAAAAATAAATCAAAACTCTAATTAATCGAATTTTATAGATAAAATCGAATTTATTTTATTTTATAAAATTTTCACACCACTAATTAAAATTTCCAAACTAAAAACAAAAAATATTATTATTACTCTTAAAGACAAACGACTCGCTACTAAATTCAAACTATAAAAAATATTTAATTAATTAAAACAAAAAAATTATTTTTAATTATTTATTTTTATTTTTTGTTTAGTGAGAGCAAAAAAAAAAAATTCAATGTTATCGGTAGCATTTGAGGGCGGCGACTGAAAATATAAAAATTTTCCGTTTTATCAGAATAGGAAAATACGATAAGCAGATGGAAAAGAATACAGAAAAATATTGAGAAAAGTGATGAGCAGAGCTTTTTCTTCTCAGTAGCTTTAAAATTATTTCTATTTTTTTTTTGTATTTATGCTTCTTTCTCATCATTAGATATAGAATAATAAAAAGCGCAACATGGTGTCGAAATTGAGCTACAAATTTTCCATTCGCAATATTTTTTTTTTTTTTTGCTATACTAATTTTCGCTGAGAAAATAGCAAGAGAAAATAGAATTCTGTGTATTATTGATAACAGAACAGAAATGTTAGTGTTTTCTAAAATCATATGAAAAACAAGTAAAATGTAGTACTTGTGAGCGCTGAAGGGAATAACACGTATACATACATGCAACAAGCTTTTTCATACCCGGCAACAATATACGTAATTACCCCCAGGTTTGTGTGTGCATGAGCATACAAAAAATAAAAATAATATAAAAGTTTTAATTAAAGGAGTTCTGATTCTACGTTTCCGGGAATATTTGTTTTTTGTAACTGTCGTTCCATGAAGTGGTGAATATTATACCAAGATAATGTATCATTAAAATATCGAACAAGTTGATTTCAGAAAAGGTTTTATAAAATTCTTTAACCTTTGACCTTGTTCAACAGATCTAATTAAATACATAATACTTATAGTCATCGAATTGATTATTATTGATTCTTAGTATTAAAAATACTTTTGTATTTAGTTAATGAAAACGGAAATGCCACTTAAAATCAAGCCAGATGTTTGTTTCACACAAAATTTAATCTTTTTTTCAGTAACTCAAAATTCTCATCCTCATCATCCTACTTTTCATTCAATTGTATGATAAAATATTTTAATGTATTCAAATATATCGCCAGCTAGAATTTAAAGTTTTTTTGAATTTAAAGCGTGAAATTTTTGACAAATTAGCAAGGAAACCTTATAACAGCCAAAATGTGTAAACGACTACAAGAGAACGGATACAAACTACTAGACAACGGATGCAAGCTTAAAATTTCGAAAAAACTATTTTTCGAGTAATTTTGCTCAATTCTTTTTGTTTCAACAAGTAAAATCAAAATATCAAATTTCAAGTCACGTAAATCTAGTTGTACAACTCGGAACGCTTTTTTTAGTTTACTTGCTAGCAAGCATTGATTTTTCTTGAAATTTTGAAATTGTTGGGAATTTGTTGCGTTTTGAATTTTGGTTAGTGTGTATTACGTCTTTGCGAAGTTTGCATTTAAAATAAAACGAATTAATAAAAATTTAGTGTTGAATTATTAAATACATTAAGAAAAATACAATAGATACATAAATACAGTTAACCCTCGTATAACACGGTACTTTTATAACGCGGTACTAAATATTTTATTAAACCTTTGTATAACGCGAAAATATCTTTCTTCGATTTTGTTTCGTATCCCTGTGGCACTATTCTGGTTTTCCCAGGGGAACTGTGAATTGGAAATTGAATTGTTAGTTTTTAGTGTATTTTAGTTTTCTTTTTTCCAAAGCTTACTGAGCGATCGGTATTTTGTTAATGTTTTAGGAAAAAATAATTACCAGCCAAATTTTTAGGCAAAAATAAACAACAAAATTGCTATGAAATGGAACGTTTTTCCCCAAAATTTAATATGCTTTGAAAAAAAGAAAACCAAAATTCACTAAAATCTAACAATAAATCAATTCCCAATTCGCAATTTCCCTGGGAAAACCAGAATAGTGTAACAATAGGTAATTTAAAAAATAAAATTTTAACGTTTTGTATATTTGTCATTTCATACACACCATTACATACTTTGAAATTTTGTACCGTGGAGCCACCTACGGCTGAACATTTTTTGTATTTTTTTTTTTTTGTTAAAAATTAATTTTGTTGTTATGTTGGGAATTCCATACCAACATAACTAAAGAAGGAAAAGAGAGGGATTTTTTTTGATTATTAGAGAACACGAAGAAAGGAAGACGTGTACATTTTTTTTTGTTAAAACATTTTTTTTATAAAATAAAATAAAGTGAGAATAAAATTGGAATAAAAAGTGTTTTATTTAGCCAAAGAAATAAAAAATAAAACGAAACCCAACCTTATTACAAGTGGCAACCCAACGTGTAGCTAAATAAAATAAATTTTAAAATAAAAGTGACGGTCGAAAGTAAATCGACCATGCGGTTTTGAGGTTAAAGGAAAGAACATGTATATGTAAATCGTAATTTCCGAAATTTCCAATTACATCTATAATCATCGCCATTACGAAGCACCAGCGCGTCGGCATTCGTCATCATCATTGCGATTATAACAATTATACACAATAATTACATCCATAATCATCGCAAATTCTAAATATCAACACCGAGTCTTAATTGTATGCCATCAAATACCGAGAAACTAGGGACATATAAAGCAGCCGCTGGTCCAGTAACGAGAGCAACAGCATTATGACACAGCGTACAACCATCAAGTAGCAATAATAAATCAGGTAAACAAAGTTTTTTTTCAAAATAATAATAATAATATGGCGTTATCTGCGGATAAGTTTAAAGTCATATTAGACACAATTAAAGATACCTTTAGGGTTAATATAGAAAATTTTGAAAATTGTTCAGTTAAGTTTAGTGGAAATAAAAACTCTGATGTGAACACCTTTGTAAACACAGTACAAATTTTCAGAGAATGTAAAAATATTTCGGACAAAGACGCGTTAAAGGGGTTACCCCTTTTGTTGACAGATGATGCTGCTATTTGGTGGCAGGGCATCAAGTCAACTGTTGAAACGTTCGACTGCGCGATTAAATTGTTGATTTCAAATTACGACCAGATAAAACAACTGCAGGAGATTTATATGCAGATTTTCTCAGCCTCACAAGACGACGTTACCAAAATCGATACATTTGTATGCACTAAACGTGCACTTTTCGCGAAACTTCCAAATAATCTATCGGAAAAAATTCAACTTGACATGATATACGGACTTTTGTCGCGTCGAATACGAAAAAGTGTCAAGCGAAGCAATTTTGACTCGTTCTCGAAACTAATAGAGTTAGGACGTATTGAAGAGACATTCCTAGAGGACAGTAATTTAAAAAAAACTTATTGTAATTACTGTCGTAATCGCGGTCATACTATCAACGATTGTAGGAAAAAACAATTTGCATCGTCCAATATCAAGGCAGATGTAAATACGAGTTTAAATCAACCTCGATCAATTTCAAATATATTTACTCCGGGTACAACAAGCCGATCCAGATCGAACTTTATTAAGAAAGAAAACGATTTTTATTGTTATGGGTGTGGGAAACGAGGGGTAGTTTAAATTCAAAGATTTTCAAAGCGTTGGCTTTGACTTTTGAATCAGTTGGTCGTCTTTTTTTATTTATTTTTCCTTAAAAATAATTTTTTTTAGTCACTTTGTATTTTTATTAAACTAATACTCCTATTATCTTGGGGACCCGTCGTTGGTGATACGTGAAGTTCTGATGACTCCTAATAGTAAAATAATCGGAAATGTATGCAGCAGTTAGAGGGGAGATGAGAGTAGTGATTACCAGAGTTGAGGGACAATATTGTGATCTTGGCTGCAGATATGGTAACACATACAAAACACGCTATTGCCGTTGACTCCATGTTAGCCTACCCTTTGATGGAAGAGTTGCTGATGAAGAAAGGAAAACTTTCCCTTCGAGGAAGAATCGACGTTCTTAAATTATTTGTTATTCTTTAATTCTTTTGGTACACTCCATTATGAATGAGCTCTTGCTCAAAATGGAGTGTGCCAAAAACAATATAAATTAATTTGTAAATAAATAAAATAAATAAATAGTCAAGAGTAACTGCGACGAGTGTAAAAAGCAAACCGTTGCATCAGCATTGGTTGCCGATGTTATTGATGATAAATCAGGAAGTAGTTTATGTGTTGATTTGCACGAGGATGTCGATAGGTCATCTCTAACATCAATAAGTTTCTCATCCATATCATCAATAGGTTCTCATCCATATCATCAATAGAACTTAATCCACAGGTCCGCCCTCAACTAAAAATTCAAATTTTTGGCATTAATGGTTTAGGGTTTAGCTATTATTGACACAGGCGCAAAATTAAGCATCGCAAGCCAATCTCTTTTTGAAGTTTTTAAAGACAATGTTTCATTTACGGAGAAACAAATATCCATAGTCTTAGCTGATGGATCTCAAAAAACACAAAGAGCGTTACTGGCAAGTGTTAACGTTGTCTTGCAGAATAAAACAATTTTAACAAATTTCATAGTTGTACCGGACCAAAAAGTTAGAGAGATTTTACTGGGAATAGGGTTTGTTAACGAGGCTGGATTAGTGGTAGATTTTTGTAACAAAACATATTTTTTCGAAAGTTCAAACGCATGTTTTGAGTTAACTTTTGAGGATAATAAAACAAAAATCGACATGTCGTCTGTTCAGGTTTTACGAAGTAATGAAGGAAATTGCTTGAATTCAGAAGAGAGAACGGTGGTAAACTCGTTATTAACTAAAAATAATATAATAGTTTCGCCAGTTGTAGAACCAAGTGGTTTTGCCGAACATCATGTGACTTTGGAGAATGAAAAGGTAGTCCCAATAGCCGATTCACCTTATAGGTACAACGTAAATAAGCAAGCTTTGCTAAAAAAAGAAGGGCAGCTCCTGTCGTGCTTGTTTCCAAACCAGATGGATCTATTCGCGTATGTATAGACTATCGCAAATTAAATAATCTGACCGTTTCCGATAAATTTGCGATGCCAAATATCGATACATTGTTGCATTTGACACACAAATCAATTTTTATGTCAACCATGGATCTAAAGTCAGGATTCTGGCAAGTACCAGTCAAATTAGAAGACCGTGATAAAACTGCCTTCATTACGCAATCAGGACTCTATCGTTTTAAGCGAATGCCTTTTGGGCTCAAAAACCGACCGGCAACGTTTCAACGACTTATAAATCGATTTCAATCTGGCCTACCAAATGTGACTATCCTTGCTTATTTGGACGACTTAATAGTAATATCGGAAACTTTCGATTCACACATATCCGACCTGCAGGCTGTCTTTAGCAGATTGAAATTGTTTAACCTCAAAGCAAATCGAGAAAATGTGTTTTTTCTGTGACAAAATAAAATTTTTGGGCCATAAGCGAAAAATGAATTCATCCCAATCCCGAAAAGATCGAAGCAATCTCGAAACTATTGCCTCCTAAATCTGTTCGTCACTTGAAAGGGTTCTTACAAACATGTTCTTGGTACAGAAAATGTGTACCCAATTTTTCAAACATAGCTCGCCCATTAAGCGACTTAACAAAGAAATTAGCTAAATGGCAATGGAACGAAGAGCATAAGAAGGCTTTTGAAACCTTAAAAACATTATTGACAACCGCTCCAATTTTAAAACAGGCTGATTTTAACCAACCGTATATACTTAGAACCGATGCCAGCAACTATGCACTGGGGGCAGTTCTGTTGCAGGGAGAGGGAGTAGAAGAAC
Source organism: Tipula vernalis (assembly GCA_958295665.1). Classification (NCBI taxonomy): domain Eukaryota; kingdom Metazoa; phylum Arthropoda; class Insecta; order Diptera; family Tipulidae; genus Tipula; species Tipula vernalis. Next base: position 287,660,667 of record OY282560.1, read on the forward strand.
GTCCTGTAGAATATGCGAGTCGTTTGCTTTCACTTGCAGAAAGAAATTATAGTACCACGGAACGAGAGGCTCTAGCCGTTGTCTGGGCACGCACTAAATTCCGAGGCTATTTAGACGGCGCGGATGTTACGATCGGTACTGATCACCAAGCGTTAAAATGGCTAATATCATTAAAAACACCATCAGGGAGATTGGCCCGATGGGTGCTGTTATTTCAAGATTTCAACTTGAAAATTGTATATTGTCCCGGTAAGGCGAATGTAGTGGCTGATACGTTATCAAGACCAAACTGTGAGAATAGTGACCAGTGTAGTTTTTGTTCGTTCCAAATAGATATTCCCACAAAGGATCCAGCTTACTTTCGAAAGTCGCAACTAGAAGATGAACACCTAAGCAAAATTATGAAGTGTTTTGAAACTATAGATAACCCAGATTTGTCAAATTGGACTGATCGGGGATATGTTATGGAAGACGGTCTTTTGTATAGATATGTCCCGGATACCGAATCCGAGGAACCACAGCTTGTTATACCAGAGAGTTTGAGACTTCAAATTTTGAAGTCTTTTCACGATGAAGCTTATGCCGGACATTACGGAGTTGAACGTACTTTAGATAAAATTTCAAAGAGATTTTATTGGTCTGGTATGAGAAAATTTATTTCAGACTATGTTCGATCATGTCCTGAATGCCAGAAGTATAAAGTCTCAAATTTGAAACCATCGGGATTATTGAAAACCCCGGTAATGAACCAAAGATTTGAAGTGATTGCCATTGATTTGTTTGGCCCACTAGTAGAATCTGACGAAAGATATCAGTGGATCTTGATCGTTGAAGATTTAGCTACTAAATGGGTGGAATTGTATCCGTTAAAACAAGCTACTGCCGAAGCTTGTGCAAAAGAATTAGTCAACGAATTTTTCTTTCGATATGGTTTACCGCGTCGAATTATTTCGGATAACGGTGGACATTTCGTAAGTGCAGTTATGCAACTAGTTGTTGATTGTATAGGTATTAAGAATAATTTAGTACCATTATACCACGCCGCAGCAAATGCTGTAGAACGACGAAATCGTGATTTGAAAACACAGATATCAATAATGGTGAAAGATAAACATAACACCTGGCCAGATTTTACGTCGGCTATCCGATTTGCTATTAATACAGCGCACTCTGATACTACCGGCTACACACCCGCATACCTATCATTTGGTCGTGAGTTGCGAACGGTGACAGATGTAACCCATGATTTTAGAGCGGTTGTCCAAAATTCAAATTTTGTACCGCAAATTTCGCCCCATCTGCTCGGACTAGAATCTGTACTAAAACAGGCTCGTGACAACAGTGAGAAAGCCCAAGATAGAGCAAAATACTATGCCGATAAAAAAAGAAGACATGTGAGTTTTGACGAAAATGATTTGGTTTTAATAAAAACACAACAATGTGGAATTATGTCGAAATTCGTCCCTAGACGTGATGGGCCATATAGGATTAAACGAAAAAAGTCAAAATATATCTTTTGAGTTAGAAAGTCTCGGTGGTGAATTCGTGGGTGTGTTTCATGTCTCCATGATAACTCCTTATCATGCTCGCGATAATACAGAAATAGAAGTTCCTTTATATCCCCGAAAGCCGCACACGCAAAATCGATGTGAACAGAACTCGTCAGACAAAGAGGTCAAAATTGTTGAGAACGACCCGTCTCGGAATCCGAGAGAGAATGTTACATCTTCCGGCCGCGTATCTTTGTTACCGTCTCGGTATCGGGATGCCTAAAATGTTCTGAATTCCACTCGAGACGAGTGTTCATTCAGAGGGTGAGATTGTAACAATAGGTAATTTAAAAAATAAAATTTTAACGTTTTGTATATTTGTCATTTTATACACATCATTACATACTTTGAAATTTTGTACCGTGGAGCCACCTACGGCTGAACATTTTTTGTATTTTTTTTTTTTTGTTAAAAATTAATTTTGTTGTTATGTTGGGAATTCAATACCAACATAACTAAAGAAGGAAAAGAGAGGGATTTTTTTTATTATTAGAGAACACGAAGAAAGGAAGACGTGTATATTTTTTTTGTTAAAACATTTTTTTTATAAAATAAAATAAAGTGAGAATAAAATTGGAATAAAAAGTGTTTTATTTAGCCAAAGAAATAAAAAATTAAATGAAACCCAACCTTATTACAATAGTACCACAGTTGTACTTTGCGTGAGCAATCGAGAAATTTTGTTTGAGATGGCTATGGCACGTTAAAAGCATGAAAAAGAAGTATGAAGCATAAAAAACGAAATCTTCGGCGTTTTAAATTTATTTTTCATAGGAGTAATCCCCTGTTATACGAATGATTGCTACAAAAGCGATCAATGATCAACAACGGTGATGCTCTTTTATACCTCACCGTGCCCACCACTTTATACCATTATTCATAAAAAAAAAAACGAAAAAAATGCGAACGGCTGCTAAAACGTTCGAAGTACATTATAATCGACATCAAATTCTACATTTCTTAGTGATCTGTCAAAATTTTTCATCGACTTGTGCTTTTTTAAAACCAAATGTTTTCGAGCTATTTCAAAAGATGATTGTAACCTATACTTAAATTTACTAGCGTAATCGTTGTAGTTGTAGTTAACGCTATTATCATTGGCAATAGAATTTGGAATGTTCAATGTGTAGCGATTAAACTTTAAGTTGACTGTAAATGACTCTGTCCTCTAAATAGACGAAGCATTTGATTCCGTTTAAACCGTAGAATACGGTGTTCATTAAACGTTGAAAGGTAGCCAGAGCGACTGAATGCAGCTTTTAATCGAGCATTGCTCAAGTAAATAGTACTAAAAACCTAACTGATCTCATCACATATTTATAGCTGAAATCGAATTTATAGCTTCTGAATAGTTTTTTTCATTGTTTGTTGACGTTCGAAAGTCTTCATGACTCTTTTTAGGAACTAATATTGGGTGTGTGAATATGACTCTGCCCTTTTTCGTTAAAATAAAACACATTTGCTTGTTTAGAAAATGAAAGAATTATTTATTGAAAGTATGCTCCATTTGCAGCTACAACTTTCCAACATTTTTCAGGCAGTTTACGGATTCCCTCTCTGAAAAAATCTTGGCCTTTGGAGGCGATCCAATCATTAAGCGAATTTTCGATCTCTGCGCGATAACTGAACCGCTGTTCAGAAAGAGACGACTGCATCGACCGGAATAACTAAAGGAGCTATGTCTGGTGAATATGGCGGGTGGGGTAGAACTTTCCAGTCCTGTCCTTGTAAATAATCTTTCACAACGTTTGCAACATGTGGTTTTGCATTTTCATGCTGAAAAATTAATTTGTTGTATCTATTCACCCATTCTGGACGTTTTCCCTCTAAAGCTCGCTTCAAACGTATTAGTTGTCGTCGGTACACATCGCCATTGATAGTTTCACCTGATTCCAGCAGTTCATAATATACCACACCTTTCTGATCTCACCAGATACAGAGCATAACCTTATTGCAATGGATATCTCGCTTTGGTTGCGATGGACCAGCTTCACCACGCTTCACCCAAGATTTCTTCTTCTTTGGGATTCTCATAATAAATCCATTTTTCATCTCCAGTAACTGTCCGATGCAGAAAACCTTTTCTTTGTTGTCTTTGAATCAGTATTTCACAAATGGTTTTTCGACGTTCGAGGTCTCTTTCTTTTAATTAATTTGGAACCCAGTGGTTAGCTTTTTGAACCATTCCGATTGTTTGTAAACATTTTGCAACAGTTGATCGATCAACATTTAATGCTACAGCCAATTCTGATTGTGTTTGAGAAGAATCTTCAGCCAATAACGTTTCCAATTCAGCATCTTCAAATTTTTTGAGTGGTTTTCCATGCTCTTTATCTTCAATGCCAAAATCATCAGTTTTAAATCGTCGAAACCATTCTTTGCACGTTGTATTCGATGGAGCATGCTCACCGTAAATTTCCACAAGCAAACGATAAGTTTCCGCTGCACTTTTCTTTGCAATAAAATAATGTAATAAAACTTCCCGCAAATGATGTTTATTTGGAATAAAATTCGACATTTTGAAAGAGTTAAAATTTGTTTACACTTCAACCAAATGTCGTATACTGTGTTTGATAGCTGACATCAAGTACTATAGAATAGAAGTATTGCGCATTTATAGTTTACGTAAGCAGTAAAAATAACGACAACAATTGAGAAAGGGCGGAGTCATATTCACACACCCAATATACCGTATCCTGCTACTTAACGGTCTTTGGAATAGCGGAACTTTAATATTTAACCAATGATTTTTACCAAATGATGTGAGATAAGCATCCAATTAAAAATGGTTAAATGTTGTGTCTTTAGCTATATTTTATTTATGACTAAAATATTTTGTATCAAAATTGTATGTCCAAAAATAAATAATAAATTTGGAAAGTTGGCCGCTTCATTGATGAATTCGTTCTTTTAATCGCACTAGCACAATACGGTCGATTATTATTTTGAAACGGACCAACGGTATAGATCAACTAATTGGAAATTATACAATCTGAACCACAATATTCAATAAATGCAAAACTTTGTGCTTAACAAATATTCCCAATACTGGAAATTTGTTTAGTTAAATTAAATTGGTTTAATTTTCATTTTAATATAATTTGCTTCCAGTAATTATAAGACTAATCGATTTTAAAAAAAATTGGTATTGTTTAAGGTAATATAATAACAAAGACCATACTACTTGAATTGTTGCTGAATTTTCATCATTAATGCTTATTTAATTAGATTTTAACTGTCAACGGCTAGTCATTTTGTTACAACACACTAAAACAAAACCTCTTGATGTTTGGATTCTACAATGTAATAAACACAAACGACAGGTCAAGGCGACAATGGCAAGTCTAATTATTTACGTAAAAGATTTTGTTTCGTTCAGAATCATTCAGGTGCAACCTTTCATAGGTTTGTTTCTTCGCTAAGATTTTATTTTAAATTTGGAGACATATAAACGCTACACATCCTGGCACATTCTGGGACATTCTCGCACATTCTGGAACATTCTAGAACTTTCGCGAACCTTCTGGAAGATTTTATAACATTTTGGAACTTTCTAGAACATTCTTTCTGGAACATTCTAAAACATTCTGGGAACCTTCTGAAACCTTCTAGAATATTCAGGAACATTTTAGTCTTTCGACAACTTCGGTACTCGATTCCCGGCTGCTTCAACAACTTCCCGAAACAAGTCAGTTGGTGCGATGCCCTACTTCGACACCCATATCTCCGAACCTTCTTCATGGATAGGGAATGTTGGACTTCCATGCCGTATAATCGCATGGGGCTGCGACAGTGAGTGGCGGAGTTATAGCGGCACTCATAGGCAAACTACGCTTACATTAATTACAGACATATATATTGATTCTCACTTTTTGGCCAGATTGAACATAAAGTTAGGTTTACAATATTGTGTAATGGATATTAGGGATGGTAACTCGAAAACAAAAAAATGTTTTTTTAAGATTTATAATAATTTAACTAATTATGAAGTCTCTTGGTAAACAAAACTAAATTATTTCAGATCATTTTACATAAAAACTAATTTGTTATTTGTTTTGTACTTAAAAACTGTGAATGGCGAAATAATATATTATTAAATATTATTTTACTTAAAGAGGCGGTAATTTATTTAGCAAAAAACAAAGTTATGGTCGTTGTTCTGATTATATTCTATTGCCTTCGTTTAAATCAACCTACACACACACCAGCAACTGTAGTCTCTTATGTATAGTTCTAGTAAATACAGATATACTTCGTTAGAATAACGTATTTCGTCAATTGTATACACAATTTACTTTATTCTTGCCAATTAATTTAGAAGATGCTCTTAGTAAATTTAATAATATGTTTACGTATATGTTTAAACAGTGCTACATCTTATGCTGGAATACATAAATGTAATTCGCCTTTCGAGAAACATATTAATACAGAACAAGATGGATCAATCTAAAAAAGTTTTTTTCCTTCTGATGCAGTATAATATGAAATTTCTGCTCTATAAGCTCAGGTTTTATAGTACATACATATTTTACATAATGTATATATGCAAATTACTGTTTTGCACTCGTATTATATTCAATTTATTGTGGTTGAGAATAACAAAATGTTGAGTTGACATCAAGGCAAAACTATGGATTATTATGTAAATTTTTGATATTAGTTTTTCACAATTTAGGTTTTGTATGAAGGTGTGTACAGGATTATATATTAAAGGTACCACAAATATAATTTTTTAGTTTTATTCATTTTATATACACATACGGATTAGTTTTATCAAATTTCATCGTATTACATTTACATTGTATCTCAAAAAACTTTTTTATTATTAAAGTTAAATGTCTGAAATGTATATAAGTTTTATAAAGTTCATAAACCTAAAATTATTAATTTTTGTTAACTTAAGTGAATGTGGTCTTCACACAAAATGCAGACAAAATCAATAAACCCTCGCTTGTCATTTGAAGAAAAAGCTCTTGTACATACACATAAGGTCAACTGATTTAGAATTTTTCCGCGCTCTTTTATCAAGCTATAGTCAAAATTATTTTTGCAGGCTAAATTACATAACACGATTATAAAGAGAGTCAAACAAATAATAATTTTTAAAATGAAAGAAATAATTTTTTAATTTTAAATAAATTAATTTAATTATGGTATTAAGCTTGATAAAGCTTTATTTAAAATTGGTTTTTTGGCTAATTACTTGAATAGTGGTGTAGTCACTTATGCTTTGTGTGCCTTATGTGCATATTTCATTCACCTGGAATCTTATCCCTCATGGTTGAATTAGCACCTTACTATAAATGTTTTTAATTTTAAAAAAACGTAATTTTTCACAAAAATCGCCAAATTTTCGATTCTTTGAACCATTATCAAAATGCGGCCACTTCAGAAAAAAGAAAAAAGATTACTTAAAGAAACGCGTAATATTTGAACCTACTTTTCATTGACATGAGAGCAATTGAACGATCGCCCTGAGTAAGTTGAACGTGATAAAACAATTTCTGCTAACAGTTTATTTTAAAACTGGATATGAGATTACTCATAACCATGACCTTACGGTACTGTTACAACTGAAACGATACCATTGGCCCTATCCCGGCTATTCCCTACGAATTGGGAATTGAACTATTTTGATAGTATTCTAGCAGTTGGGAATTATTTTTCCCAAAAGTGTATTCTGGCGATTGGGAATTTTTTAATGTAGGGAAAAAATGATTCCATTTTATGTAAGTTTTACAACATACAGTCCTAACCAAAATTATTTGTACCTGCTAAATTTTTGATACAACGTAACGGAAACATCTTTAAAAATTATATAAATAATAAACTTTTTGAAAACATTAATTTTAATTCAATAAATTTAATTACCCTGCTTTACATTTCTATCAAAATTTTTTTTAAATTTTAGTTCTAGGAGAAGTTACATTAGTTAGACTTAAGACAAGTTAGATTTAGTTTTTGCCAAAATTATTTGTACCCACAAATTTGCTCTCAATATTATTTGTGCAATAAGGAAAAAATCAAAATAAAATAGTAAATCAAATAAATTTAAGATTATTTTTGGCTAATTAAATAATGATATAGTCACTCATGTTTTGTATGCAGATAGTCAGTTTTTGTTTAGCCTCTATAAGATGTAGCAAGTTTTTCAAAAATTTGTTGTTAACATCACTTAGAATCTTATCTCGCTCAGTTTTCTGAGCACCCTGCTACAAATTTTTGGTATTTTTAGATCATGAATTTCTTACACTTTAATTTAAACCTCCGCAAGTTTAAATCGCAACCCTGCTCTGGCCAGGACAAATAATTATATTCAAGATTTTTGTATAATTTCCTGGCAATGACTCTTCTTATGTAAGGGAGCATTATTGTGTTGAAGAGCAAATTGAGAACCGACTAGTTTATCATCAACCAGGAATGTTTCACTTCAATTGTGTTCAAAATGGCTGAAAATTTCCAAAAACTAATTAAATTACGCGATTTAGCCCATACTCAAATAAAAATTATTCTGCGATTTGCCAAAGCAATAAACGCTGAAACAAATTTCGAGGCAATAACCGTTCGTCGTGACTTGCTGGAAACTCAGTATCGTACATTTTGTGAGTTAGAACACCAGCTATTTGATAATCTCAATTATGTCTCAATCAGTGAAGCCGTTGATGAAATTTATTGCGAAGCGCAAGCACTCCTAACAAAGGCCTGCGCTGACTACGATCAAAACGAACAAACCAGTCCACATAATTTAAATGTAACACTGGAGAAATTTGTGGAACAACAGAAATCATTTTGTCAGGGAGTAAATAATACCTGACACCAAGTGCGCCTTCCAAAGGTTAATATTGAACAGTTTTCTGGCGATTATAAGAATTGGGCATCGTTTCATGATCTATATAGAACGACCGTGCATGATAATCACAACATTACTGATGTCCATAAACTGCAAATTCTTAAAGGATTACTAACGGGTGAAGCAGCCGCACTTATACGTCATGTTCCTGTAACGGAAAATAATTATGCCGAAGCATGGGACAAAATTTGTAAACGATATAATAAAATGACTCCCATTGTGACCTCACTGATCCAGACATTCTTCGATCAAAAATCATGTGCCCAGGCTAACGGGAAAGAATTGCGTCGAGTTACCGAGTCATCTGACGAAATAATTCGTGGTCTTCGTGCATTGGGGCCAGACGCTGAGACACGCGATCCGTGGCTTATTCATATCGTGTTAAATAAAATAGACAGTGAAACTAGACAGCTATGGGCAAATGAGTCAGTTGATAAAAATTTTCCAAAGTTTGACACGCTATTGGAGTTTTTGAATAAGAGATGTGATGCCTTAGAAATTTGTGACGCAACCAAAAAGGTCCCTACAAAGTCTAATACCAAGTCGTTTCTCGCAAACAGTAATTCGTCATTTGACTGCTTAGCTTGTAATCAACCACATCCATTATTTAAATGTCCGATATTCAAAAACAACAGTGTCAGTAATCGCATAAAATTTGTGAACGAAAGAAATGTATGCGAGAATTGTTTAAAAAAGGGTCACACAAGCGTAAAATGTTTTTCTAAATTTTCTTGTTTGATTTGTCGAGGACGTCATCACACATTGCTCCATTTACATCCAGAACAAACTGAAATGCAATCAAAATCAAGCCAATCCACGAGTCATCATATTTCATTGAACCAACCTTCATATGATAAACCTCCAGAAGCCATTCACACTATCGTATCGCCATCAGAAACAAAACCCACAAACGAACCAACACAATCAGTTTTTCATGCACTGTATTCATCGCCAACCACGGTACTACCAACTGCCGTCGTACACGTCCAACTACGTACCGGAGAACTCCAGTTAATTCGTGCACTTTTAGACTCAGGCTCACAAACATCATTTGTGACCGAATCTTGTGCCCAACGCCTAGGTCTTAAGCGAAGTCCATCTTCCATATCTATATTCGGCCTAGCCTCTTCTTCAGCTGGAAAAACGAGGGGGAAAATCGATATGACCATTCAATCTCGTGTAGACAAACACTACACAGTAAAAGTGCAGGCTCATATCATCAATAAAATAACTAATATGCTTCCATCGCGACAAATTAATTTGCAAACCCCAATTGTGGGATTAGAATTAGCAGATCCAAAATTTTTTAAACCTAATAAAGTTGACATCTTACTAGGAGCAGACGTATTTTTCCAAATATTACAACCGGAAAAACGTGTGCTTGACGGATTTCCAATACTGCAAGCATCAAAATTTGGATGGTTAATCGCAGAGACATGGGTCAATGACGCATCATGTATCAACTTACATGTCAACACGGATCCACTAATCCAAACCAATCCGGACGATGTTCATCAACTTTTGACAAAGTTTTGGGAGGTTGAAGAAATAGCTCCATTTGCCAAACCAGCTATGCATAATAATTCATGCGAGATGTACTACGACAAAACAACAACTAGAGATGCCGATGGTCGATATATCGTCAAGCTGCCATTCCGAGAACCAAGAGCTTCGTTAGGTAAATCATTTGAAGCAGCGCATCAGCGGTTACGAGCAATGGAACGTAAATTTTTAAATTCACCGGATTTTTACAATGAATATAAATCATTCATGAACGAATATATTGCACTTCGACACATGACATATATACCATGGAATGATATCCCAAATGAAGATGATGCTAAATATTATTTGCCACATCATGCAGTGATCAAATCTAGTAGCAGTACCACCAAACTAAGGGTAGTGTTTGATGCTTCGTGCAAAACTAGCTCTGGAGTATCGCTGAACGACATACTTCAAATAGGCCCAAATATTCAAACTGATCTCACTACCATAATTTTACGATTTCGAAAGCCTGCCATTGCTATTGTCGGAGGTTTAGAAAAAATGTATCGACAAATTCGAGTGACACCAGAAGATGCGAACTTTCAACTTATATTATGGCGTGAAAACCAGAACGAACAGCTCAAAACATATAAGCTGAACACTGTGACGTACGGTACTGCTTGTGCACCTTATCTGGCAGTAAAGACTCTAAAAAAATCTACTGAAGATTTTCGTGAACTATATCCCACCGCCACACATGTAATCAGCAATGATTTCTATATTGATGATCTGCTGACTGGATGTGACAACGTTGTAGAGGCAATAGCATTAAAAAATCGCATTAATGAAATTTTAAGTAAAAGTGGATTCCACCTGCGAAAATGGAAGTCCAACTCACAAGAATTTTTGAATTCGTTTTCCCAGCATGAAATTCAAAATACTTCTAAGTTAATAGAAGATGATATGTCAATCAAAACCTTGGGAATTATGTGGAATGCAGAATCAGACACCTTCTCATTTAAAGTACAGCAAAGCGAGATAAACATGAGTTGGACCAAACGAAAGATACTGTCAACCGCTTCTAAAGTATATGATCCATTAGGCTGGCTGGCACCAACGGTAATCCGGTTTAAAATTTTGTTCCAGAAAATTTGGTTGCGTAACATCGATTGGGACTCCAGGCTACCTGATAGCATTACAAACGTATGGCAAAGTATTTACGAGTCACTGCCGGATTTAGAATCAATACAAATTCCTCGATGTCTGACATCAATAAAACAGCCAAAACAAATTCAATTACATGCATTTTGCGACGCCTCAGAAGCAGCGTATGGTGCTGTATTATACTTACGAGCTGTTAGTGACGACGGAGAGATCACTACAAATATTGTATGTGCTAAAAGTAAGGTTGCGCCGATCAAACAAGTGTCACTACCGAGACTGGAACTATGTGGCGCAGTTCTTTTATGCAACATCGTCAAATTCTGTTTAGAATCTCTGGCATACGACAACATAGAGGTATTCGCATGGACAGACTCCTTGATAGTTCTACACTGGCTGTCTGATGTACCCCGCAGATGGAAGAGTTTTATAGGCAACCGAACTGCAGCAATCCTTGAAACTATTCCGCGCAGTAAATGGCAACATATTCCGTCGAAAAGTAATCCAGCTGATGACTTATCAAGAGGAGTAAACCCGCAAGCTCTCTCAAAACGACAACTGTGGTGGCACGGTCCGACCTGGTTAAGTGAAAATCAACAAGAATGGCCCAGATCAACCGAAACAAAGACCAATTTAGATACAAAAGTTTTAGAAGAGCGATCAAAATATACCACTGGGCTTACAGAAACAGTCAACGAAGACAACCTGGTTCTACTCCTACTAACGAAGTTTTCATCGTGGACAAAATTACGGAAAATAATGGTATATATCTTGAGAATGGGCCTACCCAAGCGACGAAAAGTTGAACAAAATCTTAATAGTTCGATCACTCCAGCCGAGATGAATGCAGCAGAAATTATAATTCTTCGCAACGTGCAGAAAATAACATTTTACAACGAGTTAACGAGGCTAAACAAGAGCATTGATTTACCAACAAAACATCAATTATCATCGCTAGATCCGTTCATTGATTCAACTGGATTATTACGGGTCGGCGGAAGATTAAGTAAATCGTCGCTAGCATATTCTGCCAAACATCCAGTCATCTTACCGAAAAACCACAGAGTATGCGAATTAATAATTAGTGATGTTCATATTAACCATATGCATGCTGGCAACTCGTTGACACTGAGCATCGTACGCAGTAAATATTGGATCATAGGCTCACGATATATGATCAAAAGTTGTATAAAATCCTGCACAGTATGTATTCGACATCGATTCTACAAAGCAGAGCAGAAAATGGCCGATTTACCTGCCGAACGGTGTACCCAAAGTCGACCGTTTTCAAAAGTTGGCTTAGATTATGCTGGACCACTTTCTATAAAAACCAGTAAACGAAAAACCGCTCCTGCAGAAAAGGCGTATGTGGCAGTTTTTGTATGTTTAGCCGTCAAAGCTGTACATTTAGAAGTAGTTAGCGGGGTTGACACAAACTCATTTTTGGCGGCACTTAGACGATTCGTTTCACGACGTGGCACACCAGAACAAATTTGGTGTGACAACGGGACCAATTTCATTGGAGCGAACAGAGAACTTCACAATCTAAAACAACAAATTATATCACAATCAAATAGTCCAATAATATCTGAATTTTTATTACAGAAAGGTATTAAGTTTAATTTCAACCCACCACACGCACCACATTTTGGCGGATTGTGGGAGGCGGCTGTCAAATCTTTTAAGTACCATTTGAAAAGGGTGACCAATACAAATCTCACGTTTGAGGAAATGACAACACTGATCGTACAAATTGAAGCACTGCTAAATTCAAGGCCGTTATGCAAAATAAATGATGATCCAGCTAATTTGGAGATATTAACACCTGCACATTTTTTAATTGGAGATGCAATGACAGCAATTCTAGAACCAAGCTTATCCGATGTGCCATCAAATAAGTTATCAAGGTGGCAAAATATTCAACAGCGACTCCAAGGATTTTGGCATCGATGGCACCGCGACTACCTGACTTCCTTACAACAACGACACAAATGGAAGGCAGCAACTGATCAATTCGCACTCGACGATGTCGTTCTTATCAGAGAAGATAACGTGTATCCTAGCCAATGGATGCTTGGTAGAGTAATCGGCGTTCATACTGGAAGTGATGGGATCATCAGAGTCGTCACCTTAAAAACAAAAACAAATGAAGTTAAACGTCCAGTTAATAAATTAGTTAAGTTAATAATTAAGCAATAAACTTCCTTAAGGCGTGGGAGCATGTTTGGCAGAGCCAAATAAAATTCAACACTTTTTTTAACAATTATTTTCTGCTACTCCCTTCACTGTATGTAGAGCCGCACAGCTAAAAATAAATAAAACCACCTTGTCATTACAATTAAGAAATAATACAAACTTACCAAAGCTGTTGACGCGATTCTAACAATACATTTGATTAGATTATTTATATTAAGAATAATAACTATTAAGATTAAATTTAATATTATATCAATTATAATTAATACTTATATTAGTAATTTAAATCAATTTATGTACAAAACAAGTACTGTAAACAAAAAAACAACACTATTGTAATGCCAAATCGATGCAAAAATGTCAACGCAATTGTTTAATCGTAATAGGTTGGTAATAAGAAGAGTGCGATCGATGAAAATTCAGTAACAATACCATAATTGCGCAACTTTTAAATCTTGCCATACAAATTTCCTCCACTAAGTTTAGCAAAATTGAATCGAGCTTAGTTTGGAAAAAAGAAAAATCATCCTCTTCTTATTTTGGCGATGAGACAATAAACATCAAAAACTAAAAGTTATTTTGTGGAATATAAAACTTAAATAAAAATTGTATTAAACATTGTTTGAGTTGAATTGTTTTATTTTTTTTATCAACGGCTTGAAACCCATTAAGGAACAAAATTCACTTAAAACATTTACCGCAGTAATCGCGATTTCACAAACCGTTGTATCAAAAATTTAGCAGGTACAAATAATTTTGGTTAGGACTGTACCTAGTATCGGTAGTTTTTATTTTACATATATGTACATACAAAATAAAAATTTTAAATAATGGCGGCTGCAACTGCAACCAGAATAAGTAAAAGGAACTAAGTAGCCTCATATTGGTACATATTTTATTTATGTAATTAAGTGCATACTTATAATAACATATTTTATTTAAATATGTTTGTTCTTTTAATTAATCAAAAATAAGTTTTATGTGATCAATTGTTTATTAAATTCATTTAATGAATTACACTTGAATTAATTAATTAAGAAAATAACAATTTTGGTGGTGAACGAATAATAAATTAAATCACTATACATATATGAGAAGAGAAATAACTCCAAGGATCAAAAGAAAATATGAATAACAATTATGGAGGGGGACACAGATTTGGCTTGTGATAGGTATGTATTGGGGAATAGAGTTAATTGCGTGTGAACTAATCCCGCCGAAAACTATTACAGATTTGATGGTGTAGACGGGAAAAGTAAAATTAAAGAAAGCTGACAAAGAGTGGCAATACGATTGAACAGCATTGGAGGGGCGCAGAAAGTATGAAATAAGTACTGAAAATGAAATATTCGTTTGTAAGGTATGTTGCTAATTTTCTTGTAAATTTTTTTATTTTTAGAAAATATGATCGTAATCAATGAAGTTCCAATCCAACAACATCGTAACAACAGGTAAGTATACGAAATATTACGAAAAAAATATCGACTATTTTTGGAATAAATACTGTTGTTGTTATAAAGGCGTTGCCCAATGCAAGACGGAAAACCGGAAGTTCAAATAGGGTATCATTTTAATAGAAAAACTAACAAAAATTTTCAAAAATACTCGATATAATTTTGTTTTCCATTTTTAATTGCAGCATAATATTTCGTCGAATGCTATTAGACCCACTAGTTCTGCATCTTTAGATTTGGAACTAGATACATCAATAACCACGCCACAACCAAATATCTCGTCTTCTCGAAGTACGCGTGTTACTTCAGATCTTTTGGCCACTTCATCAATTTCCCCGCGGTCCAAACGTGTTAGAGGTAAGCACAATATTAGTATACATATATTGGTATATATATATGTATATATATAGTAGCGGAAAGAAAGAGCCATCTATTTTTGTTGAGGACAACAAAAATCTGAGGCTGGGGGAGTTACGTGCACGTACCCCATCTACACCCGACCACCGCACCGAGCTATTTTCCTACATTAAAAAGCAACAATGAAGAGTAGGAACTACTTTACTAATATCGTGGAGAATTACTTTAATAATAAATGCCCAATTGCAAAATAATAAAGAATACGTCATTCCGCTGTTATCAGGAAATGACTTTAGTATATAAACAGTTACTTAATACATATGTACTTTTAAAATCTAAAACCTTTAAATAAAATTTGTTATTGGAGAATTAAAATTAATTCTAAATGTTTTAACTGGCGCAGCCATTTAGACTTAAACTCTCAGCTTTAACAAATCGAAGAAAGTAAAGTGTTTAATTTAAACTCAGTGTAACTAAATTTTAAAAAGAAATCAACCGACCAGTAAAAAAATAGTGAAGTAAAAAAAAAGTAAATTGTGCGATATCAATCGAAGTAAGAGACAACGTACCTCATGTACTGATATAGCCAACGACACTGGAGTATCAAATGACTAGAACAACATAAAACAGATAGTGATAAAGCGCTATGCAGATCGGAAGTAGCATTAATACGCGATCTGCAGATTGTAGCGACCCGTAAACATTAAGCGAGGCACTAGAACTATGTCTAGAAGAGGAAAACGAGAATTAAATAAAATACAAACCTCCAACTACCAAAAGCAGAACGGCAAATCAGCAGAAATAAAATACAAGCAATAAAAATGGGAAACGCCGTGGACACCACAGAAACGGACAACGAACAAACAAAAGATGAACGCAAAGATGAGCATGATGGTGAGGATGAATAAGACAATACTGTTTTTCGATAAAGAGGATAGCGGCGACATAGATTAGACTAGAACAAATTCAAATCTCTACCATTATTACAATACATAAACGAAATAGACCAATTCGCCTTTTAATTGACACAGGAGCCGATATATAGCTCCAAAATTTGTAAAACCAGATAAAACAATGAAAATTAAACCAGTAAAAAATTAAAACGATTTTAGGCAATTTAACTGTGGACAAAATAATAATATTCAAAATTAAAAAATTCAAGACAGACGAAAATTTTAAATTTCATTTACTGAAATTTCATGACATTTTTGTTAGGTTAATTGGCATAAATATTATGAAAAACGTTGGCGTAACAATAAATCTGAAACGGAAAACACTGGGAATTTCCTACACACACAATATAACTAAAAAATTACACGACAGGAAGCAGCAGTATCAATTTCCAGCAAGAACGACAAGAAACAACATTCCAGGAAATATTTCAAAAATTCCACAAAACATCAACATTACCATATGCAGGAAGTATAAAACAAGCTATTCAGCTGACGAATGACACCCCCTTCATAAATTCAATTTTCATATAACAAATAAAAGAGCTGCTGGAAAGCAACATAATACGATAAATCAAAAGTCCATGGAATTGCCCCCTCGAATCCGGAATACGCAAATATAGAATGGCCATCGATTAAAGAGCATTAAACGCTAAAACTGTAGACGACAAATTCCCAGTACCAAACATTGAGGAATTATTAGACCAGCTTCACGGGTGTAAATACTTCTCAATCATCGACTTAAAATCCGGATTCCACCAGGTACAGATGAGAAAAGAAGACATCGAGAAAACAGCATTCTCAGCTTTAGGGAACCACTATGAATTTACAGGAATGCCGTTCGGACTTAAGAACAATCAGAATACAATCTACGAATGAACAAAATTGCGAACAAGGAAATATAAAATAAACAAATTAGAACAGACAACTACATTAAAGACAAACTAAAAGCAATGACATTAAAACAGAACGACACTATATCCGAAAAGAAGCACAAACACGTAGTAGTCAGCTAAATGCAAACATCGCTTACCGCAGTCGTTTTGGTATCACCCTTTGTGCCTTTGCGATTCATCTTGCAGTCGTCACATCGCCTAGATACTGAGAAACGTTAATACTTTCGACAGCATATACCCACTCAATTTTATGGCTGTCATTGCAGAATCGCGTAAGTTGCCTTGCCATATTCGATTATTTATATGTCGATCAGCAAGTTCCGTTGCCAATAATTTTAGAAAATTCTTGCGTCTGGTGGACTTAGCTCGAGACCACGATGGTTTATTTAAATCGAATAAGCGATAAGCTACCAGTGCTGCTGTATCGCTTATATTAAAAAACAAGATTATCAGCCAGCGATTAAATTTTCTCTTACAAGTTTATGATTTCACCATCTTATCGAAAGTGTCTACACCTTCTTTATTTTTATTGTAGTCCAGAATTATTTTTGGTTTTTGTTTAGTTTCATCAATTTCCCATGTAACGTGCGCTGTAGACCGTACCAACAAATTCTTGTTTTGTGTTACTGGTGTAGCTAACGAGACAAATTGGACTTGAGAAGCAAAATATCGAGCTCAATGGGCGTCGTATTTTTGCTTCATCAGCTTTAGCGAAAGGATATGGCTAGTGCGGTTTAAACAATTCCATTGCGAGCTCAATGCTGGTAAAAAAATTGTTCATAGAGATATTATAACCATTATTAATCGTAAGGCCTGATCTGTTGCCACATGCTTTGTTCGATTCTGAGTTGGTTGTGTTCCAAGATAAACTTCACTGGCTAATGAGTAGTTACTTTCCCGGTTTACTCGATATATATTGACGAAAGCAGCATCGTCCACGTGTAACAACTAGTGGTTCATCTATTGTTAGTTCTAAAGATGGCTTATACAATCCTTGCAAATTGTCCAAGAAAAGCATCCATAGGTAACGGATTGAAGCTAATTTGTCATCTTTCAATCGCATGACTCTTGTGCGTCAGTTATTAAATCTAGGGAAACGGTTTACGTGTTGAAATCGTTCTAATGACACTATAGCACGGTAGAATCGCATATTTGTTTTATCGTATAAATATTTTGCTGGAACTAATGATTCATTTCCTCTTCATTTGTGTCTTGCTACTTTCTAGCACACGGGGTGGTACGTGACTAGTAGAACTGCTTTGCCTTGTAATTTTTTTCCATCAGCACATTTGCTTAATACTTAGGTGTTAGTAACTGCTTGAATATATTGGCTTTTGTATCGAAAATTGACGCTACAACTTGATTGTTGCACTCTTTACGTTTCTGTTCCGCTGCAGCTGTTCTTTGCTTTTCAGAATCACTATAGGTAACGCCCACCACACTTGAGAATTTCTTTTATTTTGCGCTACATATCTTTGTACTGGTCCCATTTATTTTAAACAAAACTTTTTTTCTGGATTGCTTTTCTGGTAATTTCTAGATTATTTGCCGGATTTTTTTTTCTGGATTTTAACTTTTGAATTATTCTGGATTTTAAAATTTCTGGATTTTTTTTCAGGTAAAATTAGTGATCCCGTGTTTCTGATATAGTCATCCGTACCAAACGCCACAGTCCGGGCAGAAGGATGCCAGTAGTTTGTGTTTAATTATGTTTTATGTCGTTTCTTTATTGGTCGTTTCTGCGCAAATCGATGATCTCTGATCCTAATTAATTCGCAAACATTTAGTTGTTTTTTTAAGTTTCACGCTTGCGTGGTTCAAGGGGTATTCATATTTGAAGTGTTTTCGACCATGCTTTTGAGAAAATGAAAAACGCACTCGCGCATATTTGAATAGAGGCATTTTCTTAAAAGGATTAGAATGAACTTGAATTTGTAGTTTGTTTCAAATTTCCAGCTAAGCAATATGGTTCAAAAGATTCAATTTTATTCTTTTTTAGTGGGCTGTTTTTTTGTGCCGATGAGTGTCAACTGTTATAGTTTTTTTGCGGTACAACAGAATTTTTTTATTTTATTTTTAACGCTGTGACATAAGCAAAAGCAACACTATTCGCATCTTCATCATTTTCATCTCTAAATCTAATATTATTTTATTAATATTAATGTCTCATAATTCAATTTAATGTTACTTAATAAAAATATACCTTATTTCAGACGCCAACATCGTAATTCTGTCAGGAGGAGAAATAATTTTTACAAACAGGAAATATTATACAGGGTGTACCCGTACCTATAGTTCAAACCCACATGATATTTCACGATTACATTGTAATTAAATATATTTTTATCAATATAGGTATAAGATTATGATTGACTGAAGCTATAATAAACTCTTCGTCCCGCTTAATTATTTGAATTGATTTGGCTTATCGTCGTCATTCATCTCTGAAAGTAGTCAAGCCGAAGCTAAGTGGTATAACAGTGTCTGCATTTTCTGAATTGTGTAACCTTTGACAATCCGGTTTATTGGATTTTGAGAGCTTACAGGTAAATAATTATTTTTGATCAATAATCAATACTCTTTACCCACCCTCTACAACCGTAGAAATATTTTATCTATACCCTTGTATATGTACATGGGATATTGATTTATTTCCCTTTTGAAGCGAAAATGTATTGCTATATTATCATCATCGTCACCACAGCACAATCATAATCGACATCATCATATTCCAGTTGAATTCACATTAAATTAACCCTTTTTTGCAGTTGTTCCGATATTCATAATATTTATTATACGCTGAATAAATACACATATGATGAACACTAAAATCTATAGCAATAACCATATTTTACGAACACGAATTTTGACGAATTTTTATTTTAATCGTAAATATTTTATCGTTTTCCATATATCGTTAGTTTTATGAGCTATCATATTTTAATGATCGACTGTGGATAATTCAATTGAATTAATTTGTTGGTACATAGAAATATGAAAATGATTAAAATATCTATTAATATATCCGATGGAATATTTTGAGAAATTTTTTTCAAAGACATTGAACATTTATAACGGCTCCTAAATTATAAAATTCAATTAAGAGTTTTATTAGTGGCATTATACATGTTAATCCGAAACAAACACGACTGAGTTATGAACTGAAATTTTGCGACTGAAAATTTTCAGTCAAGTTCTTTTTGTGACCGAAATGTTTCAACGGTCATTGTTGTATTATTTGTGTAAAACAAAATTTTATTTATTAATAAAGAAAGGTGAACGACGAAATTAGAAGAAATTTGTAGCGGTTCACTCATTAATTCGTTTCACCCACCACAAATTTACTTAAAAAATAAAAGATTAGATTTTTGGATTTATCTTCAACTGTTCACATCACCAGCAATTCACATCTTTTATATGGTGATCGACTTTCTGCACTGTCAATTTCTTTTATGTAGAGAAAAAAGAATGAAGATGAAATGTTCACGGGCTTTGGATAAAACACAGCGGCGGGAATTAATATAAAAAATTAGTGTTTATCCCACTACTCGAACGGCACTTTTCCCACTAATACAGATCACCAAACCAACCATCTACATTTTACAAAGATTTTCCATTATTTTGAACAAGATCCTTAAAATGTGTCACAGGTTTTCTTTCCCCAATATCATAATTGGTCATAACAATATAAATCTTCTACCCTCAATCCGCCAAATCAATGGGTCACAATTAATGTTAGATTATTTAAAACTGAAACATGCTGAACAGCCATCGCATTTGCCATTTTTCATTTTCGACATTAAACAATTAGATCCAGTTATACATCTCTAGTATACTGTTGAAAATCCTCTGCGACCAGAGAACATCAACAATGTTCAAAACTTCTTTTCTGAAGTACCGTTTGTTCAGATCACAACACTATGTTAGCAATATGAGAATTAGCTGATATAATTCTGTAATCAGTGTTTCAGTTTGGACTGAGCCTCCTACGTCCTTTAATATTGACAGAATTTATGCGAATGTAAATACAAAGAAAAATTCATTCAAACAAAGTATTTGAGCTTAATGCGAAATTTAAAAAAATCCAAATTGGTATGTACACAAAATTTATCAAGATTCAAACTATTTGGGATTTCACAAAGCCAATCCCCCTAAACTTAAAAAAGAATCAAAGTGTTAACTTGTTAATCGAAAATAATTAACAATTTAAAAATTTAATCTTATCCATGCCTAAGAAAATCGACATTCAAAATTGTCTTCTATCGGCAAACATCTCACTGTGATTTTCTGATAGGCCCATGTGTGTAGTTTGATCATGCTCATCCGCTAAAATTTCATTTTGGGTTTACCTATTGAAATATCGATTAGTCGAAAACTTGAAAAATTGGATCTTATGCATGTCTAAGAAAATAGATATCTCAAAACTTTCTTCTATCGGCAAACATCTAATTTTGAATTTTTGATAGACATATGTGTGTAGTTTAGTCATACATACCCGCTAAAATTTCCTGTTAGGTCTTCTTATTGAAATAACAATTATTCGAAAACTTACACATACATAATATCCAATTTTTCAAGTTTTCGAATAATCGGGATTTCAATATTTAACCCAAAATGAAATTTTAGCGGATGAGCATGATAAAAGTATATTATAGTAGACACATAGGCCTATCAGAAAATCATAGTAAGATGTTTGCCGATAGAAGAAAGTTTTGAGATGTTGATTTTCTTAGACAAGGATAAGATTAAATTTTTAAATTGTCAAACAAACATGGTCAATTAACAGGTTAACGCTTTGATCCGTTCTTAAGTTTAAGGGGATTGGCTTTGTGAAATCCCAAATAGTTTAAATATGGATAAATTTTGTTTATTTGGATTTTTTTTAAATTTAACATTAAGTTCAAATATTTGCACCGACCAAACCGCGCAGTGGTTAAAGCTGCGACGTTTGGATCGGGATGACGATGAACACAACTATGACGCCCTGTTGAGAGTGCAGAATCCATGGGCCGACCCACCTTTCATGTCAGCACTATAGGTTGGCATGAAACAATGCAATGTGCAGGAGGGCAATACTGCGTAAAGTAGGACGGTAAAAGTAAACTGCAAAAGAGTTGTTGGGAGTGCCTTGAGCCCCAGAACAGATTGCAGAAATGAAAACCAAAAAAAAAAAAAAAAAAATCGCCCGTATGTATATATGCTTTTTAAACACATACAAACGCATTTTGGTTGTTGTTGAAAAACCGAATATCGATTTAGGATAAACTTCGTTCGCCTGAGGATTTATAATTCAGAAATAATACTTTTAAAGGCGAATAATTACAGGTCTACAACAAAATTGATGTTTTTGAACCAACATCTCTTTTTAAGTAATTTTGACCTTCTAAATCAGAAATTGGCATTAGTTTGGTGGTCCTATCACCTTCCAATTTTTCACATACCGGCTGAACCAAATCGGCTGAAAAATATATTTATGGTCGTGTTTGAATATTCGATCGGAGAGAGCAGATAGAGTAAAACAAAATAAAACAGTATTAACTCGAAAAAACAGTCCTTAGTTAACCATTCGAGCGAGCGTATCGTATGTAGTATCAGAACCATCTTGATGTAAATAGAGCCGCCGTGAAAAATAAACTTAAAATAAGGGGCATAGAAACACTAAAAAATAATTTATTTTCATAGAGTTTCATACTAAGACGCGATTTCGATTGACGATAAAACATGAATAAAAAGTTAAACCCAGTTAAATCATTTTTTCGAAAATCGGTAAAAAACCAATCAATGTCTTACTCATTTAAAGCACAGGTTCTCAAATTTCCCTATTTTCCAGCAATAATCAAAAGAAAATCAGGGAAATTGAATTAAAAAACATTCTACAACAATAACAATATGTATTAAAAAGAGAAAATTCAAGAAAAAAGACAACACGTCTCCGCTCAACAATCGAAATTAAAATAAATCAAAACGAGCCAAACGAGCGTGAAGAAAACAAAAAATCAAAACAATCTACCATGCATCGTAAATTCAAAATAACAATAGAAGGATATTCGAATCCAAATTTGAATGGAGGCAATGAAAGAGATGATTATATTGTATAAAAATTTTCAAGTTATGAGTTTATGACGTATATTACAAAAATAATAACATTTTAAAGTTCAAAAATACCTTATTTTTGAAGACAATTTTCACTAAGAAATAATCATTTTCATGACTCGATTTTTCAATCAAATAAAATTACATGTTTCATGAACATTTTCATATAAAAACTAAAATTGTAAATGAAAATAATCATTTTCCCATATAGTTTCATTGTAAAGAAAAAATTGTATGTACCTTTTTTTAAGCTGAGTAAAAAATACAGTCGATACTGAAGGCTCTTATTTATACAGTAGGCTCTGGTAATATTCGTTGTATTTTTTCCGCGTCATTGAAGGAGAAATTGTGTTAATAATCCAGATAACATTTGTTATATTTGTGATAGTTTTGTAGTTATAAAACAGAGACAAAAGATAACCTCGTTTGTTCGTAATGCATATTATGCCTACTTTGGAGTGAAAATAGGAGACAAAGACAAATCTTGGGTACCACACATTGTTTGTAGAGTTTGTGTAGAAGCTTTAAGGAATTATTATTTTTTTTTTTTTTTATTTAAAAGAAATTTTATTTATTTATTTTATGTAATTACAATCTAGTCTCCTGGACTAATGAGCAATTTGTTTCTGACTTAATTTACTAACTTAAATTAATCTATGGCTTCTTCCCATTGGCGTTCCATAGTGTTTGGTAAATTGAAGTAAACCACATCTTTGTAGTGGATTTTAGATCAGCACAATGCTGCTTAAACTGACAATCACACCAGCTCAAAAGGTTTGGTTCTTTTAAATCTGCGTACTAAATTCGTGATGCTTAGGAGCTGAGTTGCCCCAATATTCACATGTTGGCAGAGCCTTTCTGCATGGCTCCATGCTTTTTCCTGAATTTCATTTAAGATGAGGTTCATTTTAAGGCCCCTATGAAGGTCATTGTTCCTGACATACCAAGGTGCATCAACGATGTTCCTTAATACCATATTCTGAATTCTTTGGATGATATTTACGTTGCTCTGCTTGGTACAACCCCAAAGCTGAATACCATAAGTCTAAATAGGTTTCAATATTTGCTAATAAAGTAGACGCTTGTTGTATAAATGAAGCAGATAAAGGAAAGTTCCTTCCCATCAGTCAATACATTTTTCTGTATTTAAGTGTGCTTTCCATCGTAGTTTAGCATCCAGGGTCATGCCGAGATACTTAGCTGTGTTCGCATGCGGTATTATTTCCCGATTTATGGTAATCGGAATATGTTTGAATCGTCTGTATGTAAAGTTGATGTGAACTGATTTAGCTTCATTTAGTTTTATTCCCCATCTTTTTGTCCATTTATATATTTGAGTTATAGCTGATTGTAACTTCTGTGTTGATTCCTCGTTGCTTTTTCCAACAGCTAAGATCGCCGTATCATCTGCAAAAGTTGCCACCGTGTTGTTTTCTAATAGGAAGACCATAAGTGTATAGTACGAGTAGGTATTAAACCGGCACTGATACACTGCCCTGTGGAACTCTTGCATTGATTTCTTTCAATTCGTAAAATGTATCATCTAAATTAATCCTGAAGAACTTAGCTTTCAAGTAAGATTCCAGTATCTTAGTAAATTGCATTGGTAGAAGATTTCTTAACTTGTGGTTAAGTCCTTCATGTCACACTCTATCAAACGCTTGTACAACGTCTAGAAATACTGTTGAACAGACTTTTTTCTCCTCTAAGGGTTTCTCAATTATATTGGTTATTCTATGTACTTCATCAATTGTTTAGTGTTGGTTGCGGACACCGAACTGGTGATTTGGGATCAAGTTTTTACTCTCGATTATCGGATTTAATCTTTTTACCAGAAGCTTCTCAAAGAGTTTGGACATGACTGGCAATAGCGAAATAGGCCTATAAGACGATGTTATGTGTGGTGGTTTCCCAGGTTTTGGGATCATAATTACTTCTGCAATTTTCCATAAGATTGATACACATTTGATTCTAAATGCTGCATTTATAAGATTGGTGAGTTTTACCAGAGCTTTCCTTGGCAGTTCTTTTAAGATTTCTGCAGTAATAAGATCGTACCCAGGAGCTTTTTCGTATTCATATTAGCATTTATCTCACGCATGACTTTTTTTGGTGTTGTGGGTTAGATTTCTTTACTTTCTTGTACAGCTTGTTCAGTTATTATCTCGGCTTCCAAAGTTTGGTCTCCATGTGGCTGGAATATTTTTTCGAGGTGTTCGGCAAATTCTCGAGCTTTGTCTGCATTATTTCTAGCCCATTTCCCACCTGCTATTTTTATTGGGGGAATCTGCATTATTGGTCTTTTGATTCTTTTGGTTGCTTTCCAAAGAGAATAATCAGTACGGTTATCATTAGTTAATTTTCTTAAATAGTTGTTGATTGATTCATCTTTCAATTCCTTGATCTCTTTTCTTAATTGTTGAGTGCGATTATTCAAATGAGTTTTATCTTGGGGGCCCTTGTTTGTTGCCATACTCTTCTCGCTCTTCTTTCTTCTGCGAGGAGTTCCCTAATTTCCATAGGGTAGTTGTTTCCCTTGATTTTCGTTTTAATTTCAATAGTGTTTTCCCAAGCTGATTGCTGTATATCGTTTACAAATTTGTGAACTTCTTGGTCTAATTGTTCTTCAGTCTTTAATGGAACCATTAAGTTAATTTTTTCTTCTAGCGATAGTCTAAGGCATGCCTAATTAGTGTGATTATTTACTAGGAATGGGTTTCTTTCTTTCTGAATGATTTTTTCACTTAACGTTAGAAGTATTGGTGAATGATCAGAGATTAAGTTATCAGAGTTTAAGAAATCAATCAGATCTGGTACTTTGTTTGGATCAGTTGGCCAGAAGGTTGGTTTTCCAGTTGAAAGGGCTTCACAACTGCATTTTCTGATAGCTTTTAGGAGTTCTTTACCCTTAGTTGTTATTAATCTGGATCCCCCAGTGGACATTTTTTGCATTAAAGTCTCCTCCAAGTGCAAATCGTTTTCCTAATTTACTGAGGAAATCGAGATAATCTTTTTCTTTCATTGAGTACTTCGGTGGGCACTAAATACTAGCAATACAAATAGAACTTCTTTTGGATTTGACAATAACAGCAGCTGCTTGTATTTCTTCCGTTTCATATTTTAACTCCTCATAGTGATGAATACTATTTCTAATTATAACAGCACTACCTCCTTTAGCAGTGTTTCCAGGGTGAATAGTGTGACATATTTGATAATTTTTAAATTTAATGATTGATTGTCTAGTGAAGTGTGTTTCCGTGATGAGACAGACATCGATTTTTTCTGTGTCCAGGACCACTTGCAGTTCTGGTGTATGTTGCATCAGTCCATTGGCATTCCAACATAAGATTCTAAGATCATTGGCAATTTTTCTGTTTAGGGATGGCTCCCTTAGTGATGTACTCTAGTTTCTGTAATCGCTCATCAAATGTATTTAGTTTGACTCATATCATCATTTTGAGCAGTTTTCCTGGATTTTCGTTGCTTATCATTACTTGAGCATAAGTCATTTTACCAAATTGTCCTCGAGTAGTTCCCGACACTCTACGATTTACTTCAGGTCGGTTCATCTTAACCGCTTGCTTCCTAAATAAACTTGGATTTTTAGCAATCACGTTCTTATTTTTGATGTTTTGCAGTTCAACAGCAACGCTGCATCCTCTGTAGTTAGCCGGATGGTTTTCTCCACAGTGAACGCATTTAGGTTGTACATTTTGGGCTTTTACACAATCTTTGGTATGATGTTTACTTAAACATTTGACACACCTGGGTTCCCTGTTGGAATATTTTTGTGCATGTACATAGGCTTGACATTGTTTACATTGTGGTATAAGCTTAGATCCTCTTAGAGGCTGAATAACCACTTTGCACCCCAAGATGTACTTAATTTGATAAATTTTTTCGATATCTACATCAGTATCGAAGGTCAACATAAACATATTGAGAGGTACTTTGCCTCTCCGTTTTAGCTTAATCGATGCTTCAGTTGCCTTAAATATTTTTGCTTTCATGTCATCAATTATTTTGTCTGGTTTACACGTAGAGTGTAAGTTAAAAAAAGATAAAATGAATAGATTTTCATGTAATATCGAACTTAAATTCCTAAATTTACCTAAAATACTTTGCTGGTGACAAATAATATCGTCAATATTTAAAAATAAAATATATCTAGTAAGCTTTTAAATATAGCAAGCCATTCCCATTACTGTGACGTTTTATTGACATTTTACGACATGTTAATGATTGACATTTCAATGACATGTTGATCGATATATTATTTTTGAATTGCTTTAATAAAATCAATAATTAGCGTATTTCCTTGACAAATTTACAACAACAATTGCATAAGATAAATCCCCGCAAGAATAACATTAGCCCCAAAAAAATTGGGTTTAATTAAACATAATTCTAATTCTTAGTTATGATACCTGCCACCAGAGTCATAATACGTATTAAATTTATATTTTATTTGGAAAGGTTGGCTTTTATCAATTAAATCAAATTGGCTATTTTCTTGGAAAACAAATAAACCCAAAATAATTCGAATTCAATTTTGGTCAACAAAATACGCTTAATAATAAAATAATTTAAAGGTATAATTTCTGGGTAATAAATTCATTTGGTACTAAAAGTCGGATATAAATCTTAATAGCACATTATTATGAGACACCTTTAAAATAATATCACACCATTAGGGTGCAGCAGATTTATCACACGGGAGAAAGGCGCTGGGAGATATATAGAAAATGAAATGCACCAATACACTTAACAGTACATATCTTTAAATGTGTATATGTTTGCTAACAAAACAATCAGGCATTCTAAAGAGAGAATTTTAGCAGGTTTTGTTTAAAACTGTTTAATCGGTTTCCTTTGTTATTAGTATATGGGTTTCGCCCTGACGTCTTTCCACCTGCAATGATAATGGGTGTTTTCTTTTATTCATTCTGGATATTTCGGACATTCCGAAAGTGGTGTAAATCGTTCTTTTATTCATCCCATTCCTTCTATTCCTTTTTTACTCCATTCTTTTATTTATTCGGAATATTCAGAATGTATTCTTTTTGTACTAAATTGAAGGGTGGAATAAAAAGAATATTTCATAAGACGTTTGGTAATTATGTTTGATGTTTACAATTTAAATGATTAAATTGAATTAAATCGTACATATTACGGAAAATGAAATCATTAATTATGATACAATTAATCGTTTAGGGTGCAAAATAATAAAATTTTCGAAAATATTTTTACTAGCTTTATACAGAGCTTGGCGGATACAAAAAATCCCAGGTTATATTTTTCAAGATATATGAATTAAAATTAATATTACATTGTGTGTTTTCACTTACAAATTATTTGCAACTTCAATTAATTATAATGAAATTATTTATTTAATAAATTTAATTTGTTTCCTAATTTTAAAAATAAAAAAAATCATGCTATGGAAAATGTATTCCATTTATTCAAATCCGTTCTTTCATTACATCTATTTTCTATTCCTTCTGTTCTTTCTTTGGAATGAATAAAAGAAAATTTGAAAAATAGCGCCCTAATAGAGATATAGATTACTCTATTTAATTTATTTCAAACAGATCAATGACAAAGCGATGCCACTTTGCTTGTTCAGTGAGTTTGCCGGGAATGTTACGTAATTTAAATACTGAGCCAACAACAGCCGTCTTTCTGGAAGGGTTTCTTAGCCTCACCGATTTCTTGAAATAATTCAATAGATATTTATACATAAATGTTTTCACATAAATCTTTTGCGAGTTGAGCATGAACTCGCTCGTTGTTTTTTTTTCGGGAAGGTGCTACATTTTATACGACATTTACACTTTTCTCGCGAGCTACAATTTAGTCAAAAAACGTAGTTAAATATTTCGGGCGGAGATTTCGGGCTAACTTCACTGACTTAAATACTATACATATTATTCGATGTAATTTGTCATTTCGCATTATTTCAATGGTCTCTAACGGGCATCACATAATTAAATATTAAGCAGGGAAGGTCATTATGCAAGAAACGTTTCAACAAGTAAAGCAATATTTATTGGTACGAAGATGTTAGGGAAATTGTTAAGGTGGATGGGAAGTCATAATTTAATTTCAACGATATCTATAGAAAATATCATAATTCGGCTGAGGTATATAAAATCAGTTCTTCATTCAAAAAGTATGAATCTATACCGGTTTCCGGTTGGAAATAGTTTTAAATTTAATTACTATTCCTATTTCGTATTTTTTTTTTCTAAGTGAATTTATAATGGGCATATCAAATTGCAAGTTGTTCCATTTACAAATTATACCAGACAATTTTCCAATGGGGATTATTTAGGATGAAATCAATTGATGGACAACTATTTACAGCATTTGCCAGAGTAACTGATTCCATTTCGATTTAAAGTTTTGGAAACACCAAAACACAGAAAAACATCGATGATTCTAGTTGTGACGTATATTATTGTATAATTATGAATATAAAATAAAACTGTTTCAAAAAATTAAACGAGTTCTGTTGTATTAAATTCAAATTATAGTGAAGCAGTAGAAAATATCCGTGTTTGCTGGCAGCAATCTTGTTGCTCCCTGTCTTATACATAGTTCAAATCTCCGTTTAACAACAGAACAGATAGGCGCAAGGCTAGATTAAAATAATGATGATAAATTGTTGTTTACAAAATGCGAGAGTACAAACAGCCCGAATACAACAATGTGTTAAGTCTTCCTCATAACATTATAAAAAGTGTATTCGGAAAGATTTGCCCTTGTTGTATGGCGTTCAGCGTAAAAGATATCTACCAAAAGTGAATTCTTCTGATATTCTACATAAATTAGTAGCATAACTGCCTCAACACTGCTTCTGTAACTACCCGTATTTAAAAAAAGTTTTAATTAAATTTTTGGCGCACATTGAAATTTGTATATAATTATGTAGCTACAGTCAAAGCATATGACAAGCAGAGCCAAGAAGACAAAGTCCAGGGCCTATTTCAAGTTATTACCTGATAAAACAAAACTTAATGTCGATTTTAAAACCTACTTTTGCCTAGTAACCTTAGTTTGAGGTTATATGAAGAAAACATTTGCACTATTATCTTTGTAACAAAATGCTTCAGTTCTATTATCCAGCATCCCTGCGCCAAATAATCCGTTGAAGAAAATAATATCTTAAATTGCATGTCCACCAAACAAACAAAACTCCCGTTTACACCATAAATACATCTCTTCTACCTTCTGAGAAAAATTGTCAGTTAACTTAAATCAGTCACCCTATGCACTTGTACATATTTGAATACATAATTATAACCATAACTAAATCCAGCAAACCATCAGACGTCTATTTTTTGTATTTACTATCTCACAAATTTATCATACACAATCACTTTAAGATTTTCACACCTTTAAAAAAAAAAAGTTCGGGCGTATTTTATTGTCACCCACCATAATAAATCAAACACAATTAATAATTGCTGAAATACGATACGTATATAAATTAATTATAAATTTTCGAAAATGATGCGACTCAAACCAAGAATGTAATGATAAAAACGTGGTGCGGAGAAAGAGATGAGGTAATGTGCAAAGAATCGACAAAAATGAAAAATTAATGAGGTGAGTTTTAAATTAATTATTGTTTCCTACAAAACAACCAAACTTGTTGATTCACAAAATTTTTGAGAATCTAATTAAATGAATTTGTACTATACAAATTTTATTTTCCCATTCGGCTCATTTAAAACGTTTTTTTTTTAATATATGTATATATATCGATACAGCAGCGGCAGCAGCACAAGAAACCAGACAAGACGTTTACGAGCGACAAAATTACCATAGCCTTCTAAAATATAGCGCCGTACTCATACGTCGTAATTTTTAATTTTTTAAATATTTATTGCTGAAATATTAAATTAATATAATATAATTAATTAAATAGATCACAGTCCTATGCCAGTGCTATGGATGCTTTCAAAAATTCAGTCGACTGCACAGATAATGCAGCTTTGCATTCAAAATTGAATTCTGTGTTAAAATATGGGCAATTCGACATTTGAAAATCAAATCAAAACAGCTTTCGCAGTCTTTTAATACTGCCTGCAGTGATACAATTTTGACTGCAATATCCTGCATTGACTGCGCAGTTGAAGAATTTTTGAATGTACGCTGTTTCTCTATTTTATTATTTACCGTAATATCAAAAATATGTAGGTAAATAAAAATATTAATTAGAATAACAAGAATAAAATTTCCAAACCATCAATTTACATAAAAATTAACTTATCAGTATGGAGTACAAAACGTGAAATATTAAAATCAAAATATTTCGATACACCATTGAGATCGCGTTTACTGCACTGTAATAACAGTGGTTAGTAATTGTCGTCAGAATCAAAAGCAAATCTCTTGAACGTAAATAGCGCTGTAAAAGCATAAATGATAAAAAGTGAAGGCAAGTCTGTACAAACGACTTTTCCACAAAAAAATCACACATACGCCATGAAGATAATGTTTGAAGAACTAAAAGACAACAACGATCAATGTACGGCAACAATTTATAACCATTGCGTTCAGTTGATGGCAGTTTTCTAGGATCAAATAATAAAAATTGCTCTTGGGTACTTTCAATTCTGTTGAAAGTTATTTAGTAAGGGAACCATAAACACTGATATACTTGACCCGTTCTAATATCTGATGATTAAGGAAATCACTAAAAATTAGCATATGCTTAGATTTGAAGTATGTCATTACTTGATATTTCTCCACGGTAAGGCTTATGAGATTTGAAATAGACCAGTCACAAAAAGCGTTCAAGTTTTTTTGGAATAGATCGCGATCCAATTCGCAAGATATGCTAAAAAATATTTTCATATCATCTGCAAATAATAGACATTCTGCAAACACGAACAACTTAACAACGTCGTCAAAATATAACAAAAATAGCAAAGGTCCTAAATGACTGCGTTGAGGTACGCCCGATAAAACCATGAAGCATTCAGAAGGTGTATCATCAATTTTCACATACTTTCTACGATTCGATAAGTAAGATCTTAGCCAATTTACCGGTAATCCAACAAAAGAACGTGATTCAGTCGGTCGAAAGCTTTAGCAAAATCAGTATAGGCTACATCGACATGTTTAATTAAATAATTCTGATAAAGTGATAAATTAGTAACAGTAGATTGACCGGTAATATAGGATATTATTTTTATAGATCGGCGCAATGTATCAAACTTTCTAAAGCTCCGAAAATGGTTTCCTGACTTAGACTTTGATTAAATAATGCTCTGCGCGCAATGAATATTCTGAATGCTGCTACAAAGGTTATAACAGTCAAATCGCTCACAATCTCGAGATGAACAGCTTTAGTTGAAAAACATATAAAGACGGCTATGTATCTCCTGTAGGTCTTCGTATCACTTCCTTTAGAAACTCTGACTTGAATAGGTAATTTGTTTGTGGACTTGAAGCGACGACCTGTTATACACTTATTTATTTCTGCCCGAATTCTACTTCTGCTTGTAGCTAGCTGCCGCCATGCAATATCCGTAGATGTGCATCAACTATCAGTAGGCCTTTATGGCCCCGAAACGCAAGGTATTGCGCTGAAAGAGAATCATGTTTTTCTAAATAAATAATTTCTTTCTGGAATTCCTCTTGTTGTATTATTCTGCATAATTTTTTTCTTGCTTTGAGTGCCAAACCTGTCAGTGCACTGACAATAGCCGACAATGTGGAAAATTTGTTGATGTCTGAATATCTTTGTACTAGCTGTAACAAAATTATAAGATTTCGTTATCAGACGCGGGATCAGAGGTCTGGTGCGGTCTAGTAGCTGGCTAAAGCTCTCGGTGTGTCGTGAACCGCATGAGAAATGGAATTAAATCACACACAAAAACATAAACATTGTGTGCCACGCCCTCAGGAGCTAAAGCAAACGATAACTAGTGCGCAGTCGTTCGAGATGACAGTCCTGTCCCGCTCGATCCCCGACCAGTCTGCTGCGAAGGCCCCCTTATCATTGGCCTGCCTAAGGAATTGCCTTTCCGGTTGCGGCGGTCACCGATACCAAGAAGGTATGGAAGGACGTCCTCCCAACAGACCACCCGATTACCTTAAGGGACAGTAGCCGTACTGCTCCCTCCGACAGCCTGCCACACACTCAATCACCCACCAGTAATCACTCCCTCATGGTGTGACCTAACATTACTTCAAAAACCGAAAAAAATCACAGTAAATAAAAAAAAAGGAAATTAAAAAAAACAGAAAAATCACTAAAACCATAAGCACTCACTATTAAAATAAACAACGGAATTATTATGAATTATTACCAAAAAACAAAAGGAACGGAAATGTAACGTTATGTGATCAGATATATGCCAATTAATAATAATAAGAAAAACTGAAAAGAAAATTTTTGCAATAATGGAAAAAAAAATGATTCGAGAGAAAAAATTTCAAATAACTGATAACTATGGTAAATTATAAACGGAAAAAAATGAAAGTGTATGTGTATGATCACGCCACCACAATAGCCTAAAACCCAGAACGTTATATAATGAAGAATAATATTTAATGAAAAGAAATTATAATAAATGAAAATTCGAAAACTAATCAATCAAATTTGGCTCACAAAATTATAACATTACTAGAAATTTAGTAAAAAAATATTTTCAAATTTTTTTAAATTACTATATGATCAATGAATATTAAAATTACGTTAATAAAATGAGAAAAACAAATACTATGATTATAATATAAAATATAAATTTACTTCTACAATTGATTTGACCCAAAAAAACAAAAATTATTCGCTGTAGTTTTCGGTTTTTCCGTTGATGACAATACCTTATCTCAGATCGGCCCGATCTGCTTACGCCACCGACGTTGGATCCCCCTCTGTCACGTTCACATCACCGTTCGGTTGGCAGAGTGGTAGCAAAACACATGTGCACGCACCCGCTTGATTGGCAGGGCGTGCTCTCGACCTCATGACTTTTCCTGATTTGAGTTTTTTTTTCTTTTTTTTCCCCCAATCACTTCATGAACTCTCTAACATTCGAGAAATACGATCTTTTATTTCTTGGTACACAAAATTATCCCGCAATATGGCGGGTATGTTTTACTGGAAATTACCGTGTACCACCAACATCACATGTATGTCAAAAAATTGTGTTTTTTTAACAAAACACGATATACTGTCTCAATATTCCATTTATATTTTCTTTTAAAGAAAACAATAATTTCAACACACAACGAAATCTTTCCAACACCAAAAAAAATCCAAGTTTTTTGTCTTATATCACTTTAGATCCATTTATACATAGCTAACAACCACTGTTTACATTTTTAATTAGAGAACAAAATCTCTCGGTTTATTTCAGCGAACAACGAAATTATTTCATTTCTTCCAAGAAGCACCAAATACACAAAACACTGTTGAAGTTAATTAAGTTTTTTTTTTTTTCAGAAAATATTCATGAGCCTTACGATATTACATAACATTATTACATAAAAAAAATAAAGCCATCCGCCACATGGCGATTTACTAATAATATTATCACAAAAAAAATGAATGAATTTACACGATAACAATATAATTATTCAAAACAAAAAAAAATATAAAGCTACACAGCAATAATTTAATTATTTTATAGAACAAAAAAAGTGAAATAAAAAAAAACAGAAATAATGTTTTTAATAGTACACGTCTAGTACTATCACAGCGCAGAGCGCACCAAACTTGACTGACTTTGACTTAAATCTTTTCTTCTTTTTTCATATTCGATAAATTTTTTTCCATTTCAAAAATAGCAAAACGAATACCCACAGACACATCAAAAAAAATGTTTTAAATAAAACAAAAGAAAAATCCTCGCCTCCATCATGTACACAGCACCACAAAAGAAACCCAAGCAAACTCTACACTCTACTTTACATATGCACCCAAAATATACAAACGATTGATGCATGTAAAAATTTCCCCTCATATTATGTACAATCAAAACCATATCAAAACCAACAAAAATGTTTATAGCCGTCTCGTTCGCTCCTTACACAGATCCTATCAAGAAAATGTACACTTATTATTGGTTTTGTCATATAATATTTCAACAACACGTGCACAGAGTATATCCAAGCATCTAATTTTAAATAATCAACATTAAGGGGTAAATGAAATTGAACACGGTACAGAGCTGGGCAAACCCGTGCACACGCGCCAAACGTGCTCAAATGGATTAACTTTTACAATACTCGCAATTAGGATCACATGTTTTACTTCTAGCTTTTACTTCTGATCAGCACACCATAAACTGAAGTCTTGTAGAGTGAATCCCTCTATACGCACAATCTGCAGGATTTTCCTTGGTGCTTACCAAGGAAAGAAGTATTAGAAGCAGAAAGATATGAAGCACAAATGTTAATACATTTGATTGATTGACATTAATAATGGAAAAAGCTTTCACAATTTTGAACACAAATAAATGCTTAGAAGGAAGAATCTCCAAAGACTGAAATAAAGGCCACGAAGCAGATAAACGCGGAGCATTAACAATAATTCTTATGTATTATAATTAGTAGATAAATTCAAGCATTGTAAGTACCACCCCAACACACTAAAATAAATAGTTCTTAAAACGGCTACTGGACACACTTGTCCACACTTGGTTACGACACACTTATTGTAATATATACATTTTTCTAATTACTGATGCCAGACAAATATGAAGATTAAACGAATTCAATTTTAAAACAAGCGCCATTAGAAGCAGTCTGATCACAATTTCAATTTACAATAGTAGCATCGTTAATTTTGACAAACATTCCCTTGGCTTTAGTGCTCAAAAAAATAGAATGAGCAATGTTCCATTTCTTTAGAAGGCATAAATCTGATTTCATATGTTGAATGTTTGTGCTACTAATAGGGTACTTATAGAGAAACACTAGGTCGTTAGCAAAAGCTATCAACTCAGAATTAAACTTAATATCAAAAATACAATTTAAGTAAATTACAAAAAGCAAAGAACCTAGTACTAAACCTTGCGGAACGCCATTATTAATGGTTATACCTTGACTCCAAGCACCATTTCGGAAACCAGCAAAGGAAAGTTTTTTAGTAAGACATTATGATTTAACATATCGAATGCTTTTGTCAAATCTACAAAAAGAGAGCCAACCGATTCTCTCTGATCCAGACCTTTGTATAAAAAATTTGTAAATTCTAGTAAAGCCTTTTCAGTACTTTTAAATTTCCTAAAACCGTACTGGTTATTATGTAAAAAAGTATAGTACTCATCAAAAATTTAGTAACTCTTAAATGGACTAGCTTTTCAATAATTTTACCAAATACGGAGAGCAATGAAATTGGCCTGAAATTAACAATATTTTTTATCACCTTTTTTGAATATTGGAATAACAACTGCTTCTTTTAGTCTGGAAGAAAAAATACCGGAAGAAAAATTGCAATTTACAATGTAAGAAAAAATATCT
This sequence comes from Tipula vernalis, assembly GCA_958295665.1. Classification (NCBI taxonomy): domain Eukaryota; kingdom Metazoa; phylum Arthropoda; class Insecta; order Diptera; family Tipulidae; genus Tipula; species Tipula vernalis. The sequence continues at coordinate 287,697,147 of OY282560.1, forward strand.
ACAATATAAATTGATAATTTCTTAACCCTGAAATTACTAACATCATCATTGCCCGATATGCAAGTCGGTTTGAGCTGAGATATGATGTTTAGAATTTCAAACGAATCAGTTTCCCAGAAAACGCAAGATTTTAATTCCGAATTATTATAAATAAGATCAGAACCTAATTGGACTATTTCAATGATATTTCTTTAATGAGGCTATTTCAAGTTGATCACAGTTACTGATAAGTTATCATTAATATTATTTCGGCAATCGTATCTTTCTTGCTTTCATTGTTCAAAATTTCATTGACTACTTTCCTGCTTTCTTTAATATTACCTGTTGAGAAGCTAAATTTATTTTCACAAAATTTCGCTTTGGCAAAATAAATATCATATTTAAGAGCATTAATTAAAACTTTGACCCGCATTTTCAAAGTAGAGTTACTAGAATTGTTAGATAATTTTTTACTTAAGTAATTTTTCAATTTAGTTTGTTTAAGCATACCGGGTGATATCCAAGACTTAATAATAATATCCTAAGCGTTCACTAAACGTCTTGAAGTATTACCATCAATGCATTGTTTTAAGCGTGTACCAATGGTGCAATCTAAGAACATCCGAAATAAAACTAAAATCAAATTTAAATGAATGTCTAAAAATACGTGATGCACGTCGAAGAATTATTTAAAATTCTCGTTGGCACATTTATTAAAGATTTTAGACCATGAGACCATTAGAAAAATAAAATCATCTGAAGATGGAGGAAGTTCTAATATCTAATATATTCATGTTCCCAAAAACTAATAAGTTTTTTGATTTGGTCCTTGACAATATAATATTAAACTCTCCTAGTAAAACAGATGTGTTTCTAAAAATTAAACCTGTAAATGACTAAAACGGAAAACCGGACGGAATTGAATTCAAAATTTACCTGTAAAATGTCAGCACTAGTAGCATTGATGCATGAAACAGTATTATTCTTAATGTTATCATTTAGATAAATAACAACTCCACCGGATCTACATATACATATGTAGAATTACATTTACCGTAAATAGTAAATACATTTTATAATTATCTAGTTCAAACTCCTCGATTCAGATTCTGACAGGAGAATGATTTGAGGCAACTTGTCAAGAGCAGCAATGTTTGCTATTAATAAACTAAAATTTTTTCTTAAGCTTCTAATATTTTGGTAATATGTTGTTGCCATTTGTTGAATGGGTTGGTGTAACCCTAAAAAAGGGTGACTCTTAGTTTGGTTTTGAAAATCCTTCACAAGAACTCCAATTAAGAATTGGTATTATGGTATATACGAGTAAGTTGATAGATATGACACCGGTTTTAATTTATTTATATACATCGGTATTCACCAACAGATGATCATAAAATTTGTATTAATTTGTCCCCCTTCTATATGAAGACCTGATTTTGGTCGCAAAATGAGTAATGAGAATTTTGTATATGTTATCGGCGTATAATACACATTTTGCTATTTTATTTAGAGTAAAATACGAAAAAAAAATTATTTGCGTATTATTTTGAAAATTTGACATTTTTACTGCCGTCTATGTGATGTTTATTGAATTAGTGACCAAACGATTTGTAGTAAACTTTTATTTCGATTTGACCAGAATGCTGCAATTACCAAAATTTTATAAATTTTGTGGGGAGGGCCAAATCGATAGACCACAATTAATTCGCAACCACGACTAAATTGTCTTTTTGGTATTTTTAAACCTCAATAAAATCATAGATCAAAGTGTGGATTAAAGCTGTATAGTCGTGGATATCGGCGACTACAATCAGTTAAAACATTAAATTTTTATTTAATCCATGTATGCCATCAACAGTACCATTTAATTTCAACTATGCATTTAACATTTTATAAGATATACATATTTGGACAGACAGGGAAAACGGGCTAAATGTAATTGTAGAATTTCTACTGTGGTCGGATGTCGGAAACTCTATTGTGGTAGAATGAGTAGATGTATTTCAAAAACAGAATGAATTCATGTTTGATTTGTTTCAAATTGAATACGCTCACAAATTATGAGAAATGAAAGATTGAAACTTCCATTATTATAGAAAATCTACATATGTAAACATTTTATTTAATCTTTCATAAATTCAATTAATTATTATTAATTAAAATAATTGATTGAAATTCTTTTTGTTGTCACATTAATAAGGTACATTTTGTACAATTTAAGATTGTCAAAATTTTAACCAATTCACACAGCAAAATATGTTGTGGTAGTTAAAAATATTTCCCCTCGATTATTTATTTTCACCTCTACTCTATGCGTATATAGTGAATTTTTTAGAGTAGAGTTTAACTCGACTCTACAAATTATTAGATCGAGTCGAGTTTAACTCGACTCCGTATATAGTGAGAGTTAAACTCGGATTAAACTCGACTCGATTCGCAGCATATACAGTATAATTGACTAACAGCCTAAATTTGCTGTTTTATTCTGGTTTGAGTGACTGCAACTAAAAGTTGTAGTTGGGTCTATCGATTCGGGCCTAAATTATTTATTATTAAGCTGTACAGCATAGGAACCAAGCGCAAATTTTAGCAAAAAAAAAAAAAAAGCTCGATATAAATTTCTTGTAGTTGGCTAGAAAAACGTACACATACGTTCAATTTTTAACTTTGTTTTTTTACAGCAGACGCATGTGCAATTTTTATTCATTTTGCTATGTTTACAAAATACTTTGACATTTTGGCAAAATTGTTGTGACATAAAGATTAGACGCTGATATTTTTATGTCGATTTCTTTTTGCCATTTCAAATTTACTTGAATTTTATGATTCAAAAAGAACAACCTGACATTTCAAACAAAATTGACGACTTTTTTGTTTGGATTGGTGAGAATAAACCGGTTTTATGTTTACTAATTTGACGTATAGAAAAGGTAATGACACGACATAAGTCTTGATTTGTTTTTTCAAGCGTTTCGTTGTGAATTTTTATCAAGTATTATGAAGTTTAATGGTTTTTATTTGCATCCGATAAAACATAATAATCTTCTAAATTCACTAACTCCATCATAAAATTATATAATTCTAGAAAATTGACGTTTCTACAAAAATTGACGTTTCTACAAAAATTGACATTTCTTTTCCTTATTGGTATTAGTGCAAATTGAAGAAAAAATTTCCATTTTTCTGTTTTGATGTGCATCAAAAAAACGGCAAAAAAATTTTGATTTTTTGTGGCAAATAGTTTGCTTTTTGGTGCGTTTTTGCCATTTTTTTGATGTGTTTTTGATTTTTTTGGCAAAAAGAAAACCACATTAGTATGCGCGATTTTAATTTTTTGAGAGTTTAAAAAATCGTTTGGCCAATGTGCATCAAAAACTGAACTTGAACTTAATTAAGCCCTTTGCTTTTGAGATTTTTGAGTTTAAAGGGCTCGGGAAAGATGGTCCTCGCACACAAATGGGAACTTAAAACGGCGATATCTCAATTAATTTTCATCCTGGAGAGATATAAAAAATAACAAGATATTTTTCTAGTTATGAGTGTACTGATTTTCGCCCCCGATAAGGGGTGCCATCCACGCCGAGGGTAAAAAGACACCACGGAACTATATAAGTTTTGTTCCTTGAGCCATTCTCTACTTACTGTCCAAATTACACGTCAATCGGTTTTGTCTGTAAGAATTCTGAGGAAATAATCTATTTTTACCGTCAAACACTGTACTATTAGTAATTCGTAAATTCTATCAAATTAGTAATCGTTGATCTTCCTTTAACAAAACCATTTTACGAGAATGACACAATTGATTTAATTTGGAAAGTTAACCGATCACAGGCTATCAACTCAAATAGCTTCGGGGTTGAAGACAATACAATTCCCCTGTAATTTGGTACGTCACAATTTTTCCAAATCGCAAGTGCCCAGCAGCAAACATAAAGAATGGGTTTAAAAATGAAGATGGGACCCCATCAGGACCGCAAGCTATTTTGAATTTAGGTAGCGCAACAAATTATCCTCCTCAATATTGCTCTTCTCAAACGACTTTCTTTTAGACGATATGTGGAAATTTAAACATGAACATTTATTAGAGAACATAACTCGAATTTGTAATGTTTCATTTAAAAATCTGTCACAGTTCACTTGTCCCAATATTTTATATAAAATGTTTGTTTCTTTTTTCTGGTTTCTAATTCCTTTATAAAAGCTCGTTTTTAACACTAAGGCTTTGTAAAATCGAGGTTGCTTTGATAATAAATACTCTTAGATTAGACTTCGTATAGACTTTCATATATGTATTATTCTGATGAGCATGTATTTATAGTTCAGGGTGAATATTTCGATGTTGGAAGGATATTACCCTTATTTCTAAACACACACTGTATATCAAATGACATCTATGTATCTATGTATGTAGCTAAAGAATATAGAAAATATGTTGTAGATTTTGTTCATTAAATTTGGATCTGATATAATGTAAATCCAATAATTTGTTTAAGGGCTCTGCATAATACTCGTATACAGAACAGTTTAATCGTAAAGCGAATAAGATACAACAACATAAAAATAATTTGACACATTCTCCTTCCACATATCTTGTATACAAGAATACGTATGTAGGATGGATAATAATTTTATTAACAATAAAATTAAACGAAATTACGACTGTGTGTATTCTTATAAGATCATTGATATGAATAATTTTGCAGTTTCTTTTTTTGTTGGTACTGCTTCGTCCTTATCAACAATTTATTAAATTCTAGAGACGTGAAAAATCTGATATAACGAGAGTCGAGAATAAAATCAGATATGATGAGTTCATTTCTGTAGCAACAGGAGGACTGTGTTATTTGAGATTGCAACTTTTAATATTGTTTTCTATATTCAATTTATCAATCTATTTCTAATTGATTTTGAAACAAATAATTTTATTGTAATATAATTTATTTATTTGTAATTGACAAATAAAAAGCGAATAAAGATTTAATTGATGAATTTTATTGTACATAAAGAAAATGAATCAAATACAGACAGCAGTCAGCCAGAAATCAATTCATCAAATTTAATTGATTGCCAATTCGTCAATGAAATATTTTTTATTGATTTTATTTCGAACAAATATTATCGTGGTTGAAAAATTTGTATAAAATTATAGTCAGGAGCTAGTGAATATTTTTTTACAATCTTCATTTTGAAAATCTCGACTGAAAGCTTTTCTTCGACAAAAGTGACCGAAACAACCTTCCTCTTCAAGCTTAAAATAAAATGATTTCCTCAAAAAAGCTTATAGCACATTGATCATCATCGTTTTTTTAAAGTCTATCGAACGATCGAAGCCCTGTACAATTCTAAATTTTATTCTCTTCTGTCAATATTAATTGTATTTACAAATTCTGGTTTTCATTCCCAAAATTTGCTAGATGTTCTTGAATAGATGAATACATTTTTATTTTATTTCAGGTGACGAGTTTTGATCCCGTACCAACATATTTCGAATATATCTAAATATTGTTAACAAAAATCGTCTAAATGATCCGTAATAACTACGATATAACAATAAATAACAATAAATAATTAAATTTCAAACCAATTAGATTTGGCACCGCCAAAAAATGTTGCAAAGAACTCTTGAAGAACTCAAATTCGAGTATTCTTCCTTTTTTATCCTGTAAATACCGTTCTGCAAAACATTTTCTTGCGAGCGAGCATTATCATGCAGCAAAGGACGAGCGTTGTCATGCAACAATATCACCTTCCGCCTTCCTTGGATCGTAAATGGACTTTTTTCCTCCAGAGAATCACTTAATTTTATCAATTCAGAGCCTGGTAACGATCAGCTGTAACAGTTTGACCAGGTTCCAGAAGCTCGTAGTAAATTACCCCTTTCCAATCCCACTAGACACACAGTAACACTTTCTTGGCATGAATATTAATTTTTGCAACTGATGTTGATGGCTGCCCTGGATCAATCCATGCTTTTCTTCGTTTAGGATTGTCATAGAAAATTCACTTTTCAACACCCGTAATGATTGTGTGCAAAAAATCTTTGAAGAGGCCTTCGAAAAAATGAAGCCATACATCACCTGCCTGCAGACAAACCTGCATTATGCAAATGCGTTTACGGACGTCCTTTGTCATAGGTTTATCTGCCATAACAATGGCATGGCCCTAATCCAGGAGCCATGGATGACAGGTAACCAAATTATAGGTATACCTAATCAAGTGGATAAGTTGATTTATCATAACGAAACTGAGAGTCCAAGAGCGGCCAATTTGGCCAGTTCGCAAATTAATTGTATTCCCATTTCAGAATTCATCTCCAGGGACTTGGTTGCAGTACTGTTGGAGGTTCTGGGGGAAAGAGGCAAACAGGAGGATATAATGACATCCGCCTACTTTCCTGGAGACTCAGAGTTGATACATACCTCCACTCGAAGTTAGGCGACTCATAGCTCATTGCAAACGCAAAGGGCTGGCCACCTGACATTATGCGATGCAAACGCGCACCACACGGTGTAGGGCAACATGGACATCAATAACAGAGGTGAGTGAAAATGAATGTACATTAATATTCCATGTTTCTAAATTTTTTTTGTGATTTTTTAGCATTAGGGCAGCTTTATAATAGTGCTTTATCCTTGCCAAAATTTTAAAATGCTGGGGAGGGTTTTTTTACAGGGTGTTATAGCCATTTCTGCATTTATGCTGATCATATTTTCTAAATTCCGTAACTTGATATGTTATCGATACAAAAATTATTTGGACAGTAATTATGGTGTATATTAGCCCAATTATGCTAATTATTGTTAGTTTGTACATTGTTGTGACGTACTTCCGGTTTTAACGCAAATAATAGGAAAATGAATGTACATCAATATTCCGTGTTTCTAAATTTTTTTGTGATTTTTTAGTATTGGGGCAGCTTTATCATAGTGCTTTATCCTTGCCAAAATTTTAAAATGCTGAGTAGGGCTTTTTTACAGAGTGTTATAAACTTTTTGAATTTCTGACCTCAAATAATGTAAACATTGTCAATAGGGGAAGGAAACCTACTTTTATATATGCGATTAGACAAACGGTCCTAGATTTGACACTTGCTAGTCCGCTACTTGCACAACAGATTCGATTTTACGGCCGAGGCCATGCAGCGGCAGGAAATCAGAATTCCAAAACTGACCGACTGGGAACCTTATAGAGTTTCACTCGAATCAGAAATGCACTCGGTTGTAGGGAACATAGAGTCCCCAGATGGTTTGAAGTTCTGTTCAAACCAGCTGCATAATTCTAAACCCTTGGCTTAAGAGAACAGCTGCCCGGTTAAGTGAAGAGAGTCCACAAAGATGGTCCCTTGGTGGAACGGGGCGCTAGGTAAACTGAGGAAAAATCTAGAAGATTATTCAACAAGGCTAAACACTCCAGCGAATGAGGCGGGTATAATATGGCCTTATAGAATTAAGAAGATCTAAAAGGGCTACCCAGCTCGTCTCCAGAAACTCCTTTCCCGGGATCATTTAAATAGTTTAGGACTTCTCAGAAACCAACATCGGAGGTTCACTGAAAACCGGAAGGAAACCTTAGAGGTACTATATTAGATACCCACTTTCCGGATTCAGTAGTTGTAAGAGCTCAAGAGGACCCGAATGATCCTTCAAGTGAGATGGCCTATGCGCTTCATGGTAGGATCTGGAGTCTCTTTGGGAAAATTTGCACTCCCAACAAGGTGAGATGGGCTATTGGCTCTTTCAAACCTTTCAAATCCGCTGGAGGGGATGGTATCTTCCAGCTTTACTTCAAAAAATCATTGAGGAAATACTCCCTAGCTTGATCCAAATGTTTCGGGCAAGTTACGCTTTTAACTATATTCCGAAACTATGGAGGAAAGTTAATGTATTTATGCCAAAGGGAGGAGGTCGTCCAGATACACAGGCCAAGGCATATCGGGCAATTAGCCTCACATCGTTTCTATTGAAAACGATGGAAAAAATCCTGGACTATCAGAGGCGTGCTGTGTCCTCTTTGTCATTGGTTATTGTCAGGCTACTGGTCCTTCTGAGTAGCCATGGGTTTGATGTGCAGGGCTATGTGGATGATGTGGCTATCATAATCAGAGGCAAGTTTAAAGAAGTCATTTCTGATCGCATGCAAAATGCACTCAATATTATATGGCAGCGGTGTGACCAGGAAGGACTCACTGTCAATCCAAACAAAACTGTCATTGTTCCTTTTACGAGGAGGGAAAAGCTCGCGCTTACAGCTCCCTCCTTAAACGGTACCACTGTTCCTTTTTCCAAAGAGGTTAAATATCTAGAGGTTTTCCTAGACCAAAAACTGAACTGGAAGCAGCATTTATTGAAAGTTCAAGATACAGCCACCAAAGCTTTCTCGTCGTGTCAGAGAATCTATGGGCATACTTGGGGACTACAACCAAAAATGACCTACTGGTCATTTCTTACAATCATTAGGCCTATGGTCAACCTAAACATCGGTTGTATGATGGCCTAAAACTGAGCAGAAGGCAACGCAAACTTTATTGAATAAGGTTCAGCGTGTAGCCTGCATCGTTGTTACGGGCTCAATGAAATCATGTCCAACTGCTGCGATGGAGTCACTCTAGGACTGACTCCTTTGCACCTGTATGTTGAAACGGATGCTGCAATTATGACCCTGAAAATGCAGGTGGAAGGAAATATCAAACCAGGCAATATGGTGGGTCATCTGGAAATCAAGGAATTTCAGACAGACCCTACCATAGGAATGCCTTCCGATTGTATGCCAGCTAAACTGGACTTCCACAAACAATTTTGTGTTAGGTTACTCGACCGTGGTTTGTGGAGAACAGGTGAACCATCCTCTGAGTGAGGGTCCATGGTATGGTTTACAGATGGATCGAAAACGGAAGATGGGGCGGGGGTAGGAATACACGGGAGTGGCGCTGCCCTCTCGAAGTCCTTGGGTACCAATGCATAGGCATAGCAAAAGCCCTAAAAGATGCAAAGATATGTATTGCATCAGAAAGCCAATCGGCCTTAAAGGCTCTAGGTCTTGTACCATTGAGCCAAGGCTAGTTAAAAATTTTAATTTTTTATTGTTTTATTTCTTAACTGTGGTTGCTAATTTGTGCCGTCATATTAGCTTCAGTGAAATAATTCCTCTAGTGATAATGGAAAAGAAGTGTTTTGCATGTAGTCTTACTTCAAAAGAACAGTATTTTTGTTGTGTTCTTTGTGATAAAGTAATTGACTTTAAGTGTTTTGGAATCAAAAGCAAAACGACCTTTGATTTAATTTGTCAGCTAAAAAATCTACGATATATTTGTGACGACTGTGATGGCCTGTTAAAATCCCAAATGAAGTTATTTTCAAAAATAACAGAATCTGTTAATGTTATTAATACAAACTTTCATAACCTTCAGAGTGATTTAATGTCCATGAGTTCAAAATTATACAATACCAAAAATTGTCATATTGCCGTTACTTCAAATTCTATAAATAAAATGTGTAATAATAAAAATATTAAAATTAATGATAATACGAATGTGAATCATAAAAACATTAATAATAAAAGTAATGATAATGGTGGTACTGTAACTCCAGTTCAGACTGAACTGGATACAAATTTATTATCGACGACGATGACTAATGATGGTTGTCTGACTCTATCTAGTAACACAACGAATTCTCAACATGAACGGGTAATTTCATCTAAACATTCGACGATTCCGAAACAGCGGCAAATTATATTCGGCACCGGTGACTTGATTTCATCACTCCAAGTGGTTGCACCTCGGAAAACCATTTTTGTGTCCAGACTCCATAAGGACGTTTCTGAACTGGAAGTTTTATCCTATCTAAAAGACAAGTTTGGTGTTGTGGATGTTAGTTGCAAACGCATATTATCACGTCGAATCAATGAAGAAGACCGTATTTTTTCTTCGTTTCGGATAAATGTTCCGGTATCTAGCGTGGATAGCTTGCTTCAACCTAGCTCATGGCCATAAGGTTCATTGATAAAGGAATTTGTGATTTATAAGAGGAAACAAAATAAGAACAATAATGTTTTTCCTTTACTTCAACGACCTCCATGCAGTCAATAACAGATCCCAGCCAAAAATCGAATTGCATACTCTATAAATTATTGTATCGCAATGTTGGGGGATGTCATTGAAGTCTATGGAATTCCGCAATTTTTTTTATTCGATGAATTTCCAATTATATGCTATTGTGGAAACTGGATTTCATTGTGGAATTTACAACGCTGAATTCTTTCCAAATGATTTTGTTGTTTCTAGATGTGGCAGATCACCTTTGAATAGCTCGAAACAAACGAGAGGTGGTGTCCTCTTGGCTGTTCATTCACCACTTCATTGTGAGCGTATCATTGTTCCGGGCTGTGTAACAATTGAATTTTTATGTGTTAAAGTTTTTATTTATAAAAAACATTTTATTTTATAGTGCTATATATACCGCCTAGATCTTCTATCGATATTTATTTAAATCACATAGATTGTATAAGTGAAATAGTTAATATGTCTCATTGTAATGATACTATAGTAGTGTTGGGCGATTTTAATTTAACCAATGTTAATTGGTCGGTTGATTCCGAATCATTAGATATATTACCTTCTAATGTTCTGTCTATCAATGACTCGGCGGTAATAGACGCATTATTTAGTTTTAATCTTAAACAAATTAATTTATATTCTAATGATAATAATTCGTTTCCAGATTTAATTTTTGTTAACAATACGGAATATTTGTCAGTTTACGAATCTTTGACATCTTTTAAGAACAATGATAAAGATCATAATTCTCTCGAAATTGAATTTCATGTTAATAACGTTAATGCTAAATGTCGTGAATTTTCTGTGGATGATTCGTTTTATTATTTTAAAGCATGCGATTCCCACGGTATGTCTGAGTTTCTCCGATGCATATGCTGGAATGAGTTATTTCTTAACAACGATATTGATGTAAATGTAAAAAGTTTTAATGATTTGCTGTTTCTAGCCTTTGACCGTTTCGTACCTTTGAAAAGGAAACGTAACTACAGTTACCCTCCATGGTTTGATTCGGATTTGATTAATCTGCGTTACCGTAAGAATAAAGCCTTTTACAGACTTCGAACCAATGATTGTGACTCTAACAAATCTATTTTTGTCAATCTTCGGGATCAATTTAAATCCGAATTTCATACTAAATATCTACAATACATAAAAACGATCGAAGCTAATATCAAACAAAACCCCAAATCATTTTGGAAGTTTGTTAATGATAAGCGCAAAACAACGGGCTTTCCATCGATTACGAATTATGATGGAGTTCAGCTCTGCACTGTATCAGAAATATGTACAGGTTTTGCAAGTTTCTTCCAATCGGTTTATAAAGATAATAGTAGGCTTATTGTTGATGACCCTATTGTCAGTAATTGTCAATTTAATATTCCTTATTTATCTATAACTGAAGATGATATATGTAATTTCCTTTTGGATTTTAATGATGGATGTGGGCCTGACGGTATTCCCTCGTCAATACTTAAATGTTTTGCATCATATATTGCAACTCCGTTATGTTTTATTTTTAACCAATCGTTAGTTAACGGCTATTTTCCAACCGCTTGGAAAGTGTCACATATTGTTCCAATTTACAAAAAGGGGGACCGCTCTGATGTATCCAATTATCGTGGAATCTCAATTCTTTCATCGCTCCCAAAACTTTTCGAGTTAATTGTGACAAAACTTCTGTCATTTCATACAAAAGAAATTATCTCGGATTTTCAGCACGGTTTCACCAGTGGAAAATCTACGACTACCAATCTTTTACAATTTACTAAATTCGCTATTGAATCACTTGAGTCACAAGCCGCCCAGGTTGATGCGATTTACTTTGATTTTGCTAAAGCCTTTGATTCAATTGACCATACAATCATTATAAAAAAGCTCTCAGAAATTGGTGTCGCCCCTAATTTTTTAAAATGGATTGGTTCTTATCTGGTGGGAAGAAGACAATTTGTTTTATTGAATCAAGTCAAATCGAATTATATATATTGCCATTCTGGGGTTCCGCAGGGATCACATTTGGGCCCAATCATTTTTCTTTTATTTGTGAATGACATTTCGAATATTTTTAAATTTTGTAACTGCTTATTATTTGCAGACGATTTGAAGATTTTTAAACATATTCAATCTTTAAATGATGCAGAAGTATTTCAATCAGAAATTAATTCATTATCTCGTTGGTGCTCTACGAATAAATTGTTGATCAATATTAATAAATGCAACATCATGTCGTTCTATAGAACATCCAATCCGATTGTTTTCAATTATCAATGAAATGAATCAATTATTAATGAACTTTGTAGAGTAACTTCAATTGTTGACTTAGGTGTATTCTTTGATCAAAAATTAACTTTTGCTTTACATCTAGACAAAATAATATTAAAAGCCAATTCTATGTTGGGTTTTATTTTTAAAATGACAAAAGAGTTTGTTGATATTTTTTCATGTGTTAGTTTATATACTTCTCTAGTTAGATCTCACCTGGAATATGCGGCGGTGGTTTGGTATCCTCACCATGAAGTACAGATTAAAAGATTGAAATCAATTCAGAAACGTTTTACCATTTACATTTACTGAAAGCTTGGTTATCTTTCAGATCGTAATCAGCCTATGTGGCAGCAAGTGCATAATCTTCCAGGGTATGAAATTCGGTGTCTAAGCCTTCTAATTGATACTTTAGCGAAGCGTCGAAAAATTGCGTCAGCAATGTTTGTCGGGGATTCTTTGAACGGTCGTATAAGATGCCCTAATCTTATTTCTGCCTGGAACATTTATGTGCCGAGTAGAAGTTTGCGGCAAAGGGAATTTCTATTTATCGAATTTCATAGAACTAATTATGGATATAACGAACCGACGGCTTCAATGGCCAGAATTTTCAATGATTATCATTTGTTTCATTTTGAAAAATCGAGAAAATGCTTTCGGTACGAAATTCGTAGTTGCAATTTTTGATTTTATAATATTTTTGACATATATTCCGTATTGTACAAATTTTAACTATTATATTATATTATATAGTTACTATTCATTAAGTTGTTTTTTTTAACTGTAGAATAGATATTATCATACCATCGAACTGGCATATCATCATACCATTGTCGTACCATCACATCATCATAATATCTTACCATCATACCATCATATCGGCATACATTCATAACATCATACCATCATTATATATCATACCATCAGCATAATACCGTCATACCATCATACCACCAAATCTTCATATCATCATACCATCATGTCATCATACCGTCGTACCATCCTACCATCATACGATCTTGCCTTTATACCATACAGTTTTTACACTTCAAATTGATCCTTTAACATTCCAAATTGAACCTTTTACATTTCAAATTCAACCCCTAGCAAATTAGATGCTTGACCAATTAGGATGGAGCTTGGCTATTAACCAATTGTGATCAAATTTGACATATGCGTTGAAAATGGGATTCTAAAATGGTTTTTGGATAAAGATATGAAACATGGTCAGTAAGTATATAAATTAGCTATTTTTAGACGACTATAATGAATTTTTGACTCTAACGAATAAAAGAAAATGTGAGCCAAAAATTATTTTTTTGCGAAGTTGTGAGAAATATATCAATATGGCTTCTATAAGGCTGTCTATTTAGGTTTCTGTGAATCATGCTGTTGTTGAGGTTTCTTTAAGAAACAATACATACATATAATTTAAACATACTATTTCAATTGCTAAACGATCAAGATTATATTCGCAACAATATTCAAATTCCATTAGAAACTTTTCTAGCCAATCCTTCGCTTTAAACTTTGGGTTAAGTTTTCTGAATATTTGCTGTCAGAGCGGTAAGCTTGGCCTTCTTTAGAAAAATATAGTGTGTAGCGGAAACGCGCCTCAGTATTGAAAGTTTCGGAATTAGAAATATTATTTTAAATCTCAAATTTTATTGTACTCGGTTAAGGAATAGCCAAGTTCCGTCCTACTTGGCCATATTTCAGAACCTTATCTAAAAATCATTTTAAAATCCAAATCCCATTACCATCGCACATGTAAAATTCCATTAAGATCCGTTAAAAATTGGACAAATTCTATCCTAACTGGTCATATTCCAGAAATTCATCCAAAAATAGTTTTAGAATCCCAATACTAGTCTACCTATCGAATTTCATCATAATTCGTTGAGAAATAGGCCAGTTCCATCATACTTAGCCATATTCCAGAACTTTTTATTTGCAAAATAAATTTTCTGGCCCAAGGGAGTGGCCACTTCCGGTTGGCTGATTTACACTAAATTTCACTGGGACCCCCAATCTATGAAAAACAAAACCTTAAATATAAAGTTTCAAGAGGATACAAACAGATTGACAGACGGACACCATTTTGAAACCCACTTTTCGGACTCAGGGAAAGAGGTAAAAACTGATAAATCTCCAAAAATGTCAAGGTCCAAAATTTACATGATTACTATACTTCATTTTACTTATATGAAAAAGGAAGTAATAACAAACCATTAGCGAAAATGTTTCTTCATAATTGATGCCAGCTTTTTGACTGCAGCCCTTTGCAATTAGCCTTTCCTTGAAACGTATATGATAGCGTGTTTTGAATCGGTTTTAACTTTAAAAACATTTTTTGAATTGATGGTTTTTCTGTCGTTCGGTAGCTCAACTAGTTCCCAAGTTCAATTGTTCATTAATGATTGGTGTTTCTCATTCATTGCGTGAAATATGTGATATAATCAGGAAAATTTATCAGCTTGTTTGCTCTCTCCGGACGTCGTAGAACAGATTAGATATTATTCGCTTACTGAATCGAAGTATTTGTGGTATAAGTGCCATAGATTACTGTTCAAATTTGAATAACATCTCTACTGCTGATCGCTCGGTTGGCGTCTGAGTCATACATTCCATAACATTTGATGCCTTCACTGCATCCGATGATAATTAGGTCACGCAATTTTGGGTCAAAGTTTTTATGTTCGGTCTTGATCCAGTCCAAATTTCGATCAGAGTTTTCCCCCCAAGAACACAAGAGACAGGGCGATTTTTCAAATAACTTACAATTCCAAACACTTCAGCCCAAAACTTTTTCGAAAGATTTACAGCTTGTAACACGCATTTGATCGTGCATTGAATCAAAGTACGAATCGTTCTCTCGGCAAAGACGAAATTCAGTTCCGTTGTCTGACCTGAACTTCTTGACTCACTTTCTAGTGTGATTTTGAATTGACAAACCTTCCGGTATACTTCATCTTTTTAAATCACCTCCAATAGTTGTACTGCTTCAAAAGTTGCCCTTTTTACTCGAATCTCTTGTTGAAATTTCCCGTTAAAAATACTGCGCTGAAAGTTGTAACAGATTTGCAACCAGAATTGCACTTTCTCTAATTTTTGTCACCTTTACCTTTTTTCAGTGCATTCGGGGATTTATGGGTTTTTATTGCAGATATAGCGACGAATGCCTTTTGTTTTGCGCTGAACCTTTGTTGCTATTGAGAAACGCATTTCCATTACTTGTCAACGGTGTTTCTTGCAACAATTTAATTTTGATTGTTTCACTGCTTAATTTCATTTCAGTGTTATCAAGCGACATTAACATCGGAGTTTACTGTTTAGTTAAACCGCACATCAAAAAAATCGTAATAATAACTGATTTGAATACGTAGCACACGGCATTTATCTCAAACATCGTTTGCAATTTTTCACACAATTCCTTGGCTGTTGTTGCACCCTCCACGTGAACCTAGTTACTTGGATCAATGCTCAAAATGATTTTTATTTTATTATGATCCGTTTTAGTTCCAAGAACAGCTTTCCAATGATCAACATATGTTGTATACTTTTCCCGGCTCTTTAGCTATTCGATCGACGACAGAAAATTCGAACTTTTATCAGGCATTGGTTCTATTCACACACAATTCCCTGCAACAGAAAATTTAGCAGTTGTTCGAAACCACAGTTTCCTTTAGTTCACTCAGGATGCTTTCACGCAAATCAGAGTTAGAGTTCGCACTATCACTGATAATAAACTCTGGGCCCATAACTTTAATGGAATGAAACCAATATCTAAAAGTAACAAATTTACAAAAAAAAATGAAAGATTTCGAAAATTGGTGTTGTACAGTGATAATAAGAGCGAATGAACCAACGATCGCAGGCAACATGAAAACGAATTTAGCGATCGCTATTTGGTTTTTGTTTTTATCGATGGATAAAATTAGAAGTAAACATTTTGAAGTTTATTTTCCTACATTTTTTTTTTGTATAAAATACATTTAAAGTTTGTGAAGCAATTCAAATTTTGGCCAAAGAATTTTGTTTCAAAATGGATTGTAACGTGAATACTCTGAATGGCCCGATAAAAGGTGCAATTTATGAAACTGTGTTCGGAAAAAAAATTCTAGCATTTCATCGGATCCCCTACATAAAAACGCCAATTGGTAATCTTCGATTTAAAGTAACCGAGAAAAATTGATCATCAAAATATTTATATTTAATCGTGTATTAGTCAAATTTTAGGATCCCCAACCGGTCGATAATTGGAATGAAGTGCTTGACTGCACTTTACCAGTAATTTCATCGTTAAATCAAAAAATACTTTGGGGCGGTAACATCGAAGGAGATGAGACGGCCATTCATATTAATGTGTATACTGCTACCTTAAAACCAAATGAATTACGTCCAGTTATGATATTTATTCATGGTGGTGAATTTGTATTCGGTTCGTCTTGTACTGAATTATATGCGCCCGATTTTTTGCTTGAGAAAAACATTGTCTTGTTTACATTCAACTATCGAGTAGGTGTTTTTGGATTTTTAAATTTCGATGATCCAAAATTGGGCATTCCTGGAAATGCTGGCCTTAAAGACCAAACGATGGCAATACGATGGGTCAAAAATAATTGCGAACAATTTGGTGGCGATCCAAATAATATTACATTATTTGGTCATAGTGCCGGTAGCGTTTCAGTACATTATCACACTGTGTGCGAATTATCTCAAGGATTATTCCATAAGGCGATCGAGATGTCGGGTTCAATGGCAGCTCCATGGGCTATTATGAAAAATCAAAATTTTGGTTTTCGTTTGGCCAGATCGTTTGGGTGGAAAGATAGTGAGCCGACTGAAAAAGCTTTGGAAATATTACAAAATGTACCAGGTGAATCGTTATTACTGACTATTACATCGACGTTCCTTACACCTAAAGAACGATCATCCCGTTTAGAGCCATTTCTTCCATGTGTTGAACCTTACGTTAGTGAACAGTGCTTTATTCCAAAACCAATAAACGAACTATTGATAAACCCACCGTGGGGTAAAGATTTGCCAATGATAATATCGATCACCACTAAAGAATGCCTTATATATGCTCGAAAAGGTTTTAAATTCATGAATCAGCAAACTTATGATCAGTTCGGTGACTTTCAAGGTCTACTG
This sequence comes from Tipula vernalis, assembly GCA_958295665.1. Lineage (NCBI taxonomy): Eukaryota > Metazoa > Arthropoda > Insecta > Diptera > Tipulidae > Tipula > Tipula vernalis. Next base: position 287,714,596 of record OY282560.1, read on the forward strand.
CCAACAGATTTAACTACTCGCAGAAAAGAATTTGGATTACGAATGAAGAAATTCTATTACGGCGATGATCAACCATCAGTGAAAAATCATATACTCTACGTGGATTTGCTAACCGATATCAATTTTATTTATCCCGCTCATGTGTCGATCCAATCACGTGCATCAAACTCAATCCCAACCGCGCCAACATATTTACTTCGTTTTGCGTTCGAATCGCCAACTTTTAACCATAAAAAAATTATTGCGCTAAATAAGTTGCATGTGACGGAAGAAAAAGGTGCTTGTCACGGTGACGATTACGGCTATATATTCAAAAATCAGTTTTATGAAAAATCGGGCGGATTAAAAACGGGCACTAAAGAGTATAAAACAATGGAACGTATGGTTAGTCTGTATACGAATTTTGCAGCAACTTCAGATCCAAATGGACCAGAAACTGAGTTAACCAAATGGGAACCAATTGTAGATCAAAATTTGCCATATAAATGTTTGAATGTTGCTGATGATTTGGAATTTATTGATTTCCCGGAAATGGATCGGGTCAAGTTTTGGGCTGAACTATATGATCAGCAGCGCTAATAAGTATAAACAAATAATGATTTATTGACCTGTGCGATCTTTATATTAGCAAAAATAAAGTAAATTAATTAGTTGGAAAGTAAATCAATGTGAATTTTGTTTAGTAAAATGTTTTAGTAAAATTTGATATTTTGGAATAGAAGTTTTTGCCCGACCCTTGCTTTACGACGTCTATGGCAATAATGTGGCAATGAATTGGAAAAACGTAAGCGAAACTTGTTCTATGCGATGGAATGCAATACATTAACAAACACATTTCATAGAAAGCATTATCAGGCAATATTTGCTAGACAATTTCAATTTGTCGGAAGTATTTGTTCATCGCTTTACACCAAAATTAAAGGATAATTTCAAACAGGATTACTCATCATTTAAAATAAAAATTTCTGTTACTATGTTTGACAAATTGATGGATCCAACTTCTTGGCCAGCTGGTGTTCTAGTGAAGGAATTCCAAAATATACCTAAGAGTCATCCTTTTTTAGGGCTACGCCAACCCAATCCACAAGGTTTTTAGATTGTACTTCAAACGGTGGTAAGGCTGTTCCAGGTGATAGTCTGCAGGTTAGTGCCAGTTCTTGTTTATGGTTTGGTCATCTAAATGTTCGTAGTTTAGTTAAACATTTTAATGACATTACTATACCGTTGGATGTTTACAAATTTGATTTTCTTGCGTTAACGGAAACTCTACTTAACGGTAAAATTTCAGACAAGTCACTCCATATTAATAATTATAAATTAATACGTTTCGATCGTATAAATAATACACGATGGGGTGGGGTTGGTATTTATTTCAGGGATACTTTAAAAGTCTGTAAATTATTTTCTGGCACATTTGGAAAAGTTGAAATTTTGGCATCTGAACTTATTGGACGGTTTGGAAAAATTCTTATTTTGATTGTTTATAACCCGCCTCCGGCTTGTACGGAGGATATTAATAATTTACAAATAATTTTTTCTCAATATGTGTTTCAGTATGTAAAAGTTATTTGCTGCGGTGATTTTAATTTTAACATGTTGACTAACAATAAACTTAGTGATTGGTTGAGTTTGTACAATTTATATTATTTACCTTTTAAACCGACTAGATTAGATAACAGCTTGTTGGATTTGATCATTTTGTATGAGCCTGATAGGCATAATATTGTTTCTTTTGGGCAACATGCTGTTCCTGCTATTTCTGATCACGACTTGGTTTTTGCATGCTATAAATTCTGTCGAGTCAGGGATAAAATTTCCTATGCCGTAGTTGCTGATGTTAAAGCGATTGAACGTGAGAGTTTTGTAAGTTGTTTCTTTTCGTTGGATTGGTTGAATTTTCGTTTTTATTCGGATGTGAATGATATGGTTGAGGAATTCAACTTAAACCTTTTACAGTTGGATAATATCTGTGTGCCTCGTAAGAGAGTTTTAAATAGGTGTCCTACTGCTCCGTGGTTAAATGCTTATATTTTGGATTTAATGGAGCGTAGAGATTTGGTTTATAAAAAATATAAAAAATATGGATTGGAGCATGATTTGGCTTCCTTTAAGTACTATAGAAATAAAACCAACAAATGAATTAATGACGCTAAGCATTCATTCTATTTTGGGAATGTATACAATTCTAAAAGAACGTGGGTCAATTTAAAAAAGCTTGGAGTTTTAGGTACATCAAATGAGGCAGTCATTATGTTTTCTGCCGAAGAAATTTTGAATGGAATTTGTAAGTTTAGTGATTCTGTTGGTGTTTTACCTTTACCTAATTCTAATTTTATTAGTTCGGTAAGCTACGCGTTTGTATTTGATTGTGTCGATGAGCTTATGGTGCTGAATGCGATTCGTGCTGTTAAATCGGATCTAATGGCATATGATAATATAAACTTTAAAGTACTTAAATTGTTTATTGAATTATTTCTGCCTCATATCACATTTATTATTAACCAATGTTTAACGAAATCGGTGTTTCCTGATTTGTGGAAGGTTGCTTCTATCATTCCCCTGCCTAAAAAGGATGTGGTTTATGGTATTGGTGATATTCGTCCGATAAGTATTTTACCGGCGTTATCAAAGGTACTAGAGAAAATTATTCAACTCCAAATTACCGAACACCTTATCCGGTTTGATTTTCTAAGCAAATTTCAGTCAGGATACAAACCTGGTCATAGCACTACCACTGCACTGGTGCATATAGTTGATGATCTATCAACTATTCTGGACAAGGGCCATTCATTTGGTATTTTAGTCCTTTTAGACTTTTCTAAAGCTTTTGATTGTGTTAACCATATCCACTTGCTTCAGAAGTTACATTTGTATTATACATTTTCGAATTCTGCTATTATGTTGCTTCATTCTTATTTGAGCGACCGCAAACATTTCGTAAAGCATGGAGAAGCTCAATCGAGTATTCGAGGAGTATTTGCCGGGGTGCCTCAGGGTTCTATTTTGGGGCCTTTGCTTTTCTCCATTTATATTAATGATCTGCTTGGGCATATTCGGAATTGTCGATTTCATCTTTATGCTGATGATTTGCAATTGTATATTGGTGGCGATTTTTCAGAGTTGGATGAGATTGTCATGCGACTTAATGCAGATCTTAAAAATGTTTCCTTATGGGCCAAGAATAATTCACTTGCTATTAATCCCACTAAAAGTAAAGCATTATTGCTTTCTACAAATAATTCTCATAATATAGCACCTCTGATTTATTTAGACAATGATATTATCTCATTTGTGCCTACAGTTAATAACTTGGGACTAATATTGAACCCAAAACTCACTTGGATTGATCATATAAAATCCCTATGCCAGCGTGTTAATTATTGTCTATACTCGCTTAGGTTAATAAAAAAGTTTTGTCCAGTGAATTTACGCATATATCTTGTTAAAAGTCTGATTATACCAATTTTCACATATTGTGATGTAATATTTAATAACTGTGATAGTACTTCTAGGCGTTTACTTGAGGTTACGTTTAATAACTGCATTCGATATGTTTATGACCTTAGGAAGTTTGACCATGTCTCTGAATTTAGGGTTTCTATTATTGGATGTGACTTGTTTGAATTTTATCGTTATAGAGCTGCGGCTTTTATTTTCCGTATTATTAAAACAGGTAAACCATTGTATTTACATGAGAAGTTAGATTTTTCTACATCGTTGCGAACAAGAAATGTCAACTTGCCTATCAATAGGACAAGGGTTTACAATAACTCCTGTTTGGTGAACATGATTGTCATTTGGAACAGCCTACCACTGGAACTAAAGAATATTGGTTCTTTGAATATTTTTAAAGGATTAATGTTAAAATTGGTACAAGGTAATCTAAATTTTTGATTGATTGGTGTAAATAGTATGTATATAATGTATATATGTTTATGTATATATTTTGTATATATATTATCTTTGTATATTTTGTTTTATTCTTTGTGTTAATTTTAAATTTTGTCTGTTATTCTCTACTTTAATTATTGTATATATTCATGTTGTACAAAAACATTAGGTTTAAACAGCATTGGCTAATTGATAAATAAATAAAATAAAATAATAAAGCATTCATAAAGACCAAATTGAAAACTATACATCTAACGATCTTTGAAAATATCGCCTTCAAATTATCCCAGACTTCCATCAATGAAAAATATAAAATTACATCTAATGACTTTCACCTTTCATTCAGTTGATTCATCTTGGCAAGAAAAATTATTGCCATCTTTTTATTGACAACTTGTGACTGCGTTAGGCCCAGCTGCAGCTATTGGTAGAGGTGTTGTCAGAGGTAATTCTAAATTTTCCTGGAATGAAAATCTGAGAAAATTTAAACGCGGTTCGGAAACGTATGACCTATGAAGAGAGTCGTGAACCAGAGAGAGTTTTTGGAAATTTGGTTTCATCGCGGGCTTCCAGTAATCTATCAGTGATTGCCACGTTTGAGACAGATGAGATATCCGTAACGGAACAGCAGAAGAAGCAGTGGCAAAATTTTATTTAATAAGAAATTTTCTCATTCGAAAATGTTTATTGGAGACCCGTCATTGACTCTTGTTTGAGATTAAACTTTTATCTTATTAAGAGCAAGAGTACAGGCCAATTTGGTCATAAAATCCATTATTGAATGTATGTCATGAAAAAGCGACAGAGCTAAAGTTTGGTGGCCAAAGATTGATTTACAGAGTCCGAAAGTGTAGTAAGAGCCTGCAAAGGATTTGTTCTTGCATCTGCCCTAGATGCTAATGAGACAAAGAAGAGAAAGGCGCTACCGTCTGCGTAAAAATAAGTTCTCATTTTATAAATCGTTATATGGCAGGGACAGCAAGATATGATTGGCAAGAATGGTATCAAATCTACTTACCGCGCGATAATTCTCGCGTCCAATTTTGTGATTTTTTCCTTCCAAATTGTTGATAAGTACAAGCTGAAACATACAATATATTGTATTAGGCCATTTTTCAGCATTTTATTGCAGGTACAGTGAGACTTCACTACCTTGCCGGTTTTATCTAAATTATCATGTTCAAACACTTCATGATATAAGTTGGAGCCTTTTGAAGCATCTGGCTTCTCTCATTTTACTGACATCTATCAGTCAGAGAAGAATTCTGAATACTTTGTACCAGTTTTAGTACACTATTTGCTTGCCTTTCTCATATAGAGCTTGTTTGATTTAGTGGTTACATGAAATCACGGTGTAGGCAATTCGCGTTCAAAAAATTATTCTAAAGTCTAGACAATTTTCTACCTAAGACATTGAAGTTACGCTTATCGCGATTTTGATAACAGGACTTTATTTTTCCACGGAGTCAGAAAATACTCCCAGAGCCTCGATACTCCAGAATTCTCGATACTGAAAATACGTTCTGAAAACTTCTTATTATTATGTGAGGGCATTCATTAGGTAGAGTTAGTCCTGTTCGGACCCTACCAACACCGACAAAGTTAATTCGCCGTTGTCTAAAGATTAAATACGTCGTGTTGTTTTGATTGTCATGTATCGTTTGCTGCACAACTTTCATAGTTGATCGGAGTTTATCGATTAGAGTGTTGCAGTCAGTTGATGTTGATTGAAGATTTACGATGAAGAATTCCTCAGGTCGGTAAAGGTTTTCGGTACCCCAAATCGAAAAATATAGTTTTGTACAAATATTTGACCAATAGTTGCAGTAGTGGTATATTTTATAAAAGATAATCTTCTGACAATCTAGTAAAACGAGTAACGCAAGTGAGTAAATAGGAATATCCCCAGATGGAATGATGTTCTAAGCGATCAGAGGGAATATTAAAGCGTACTTTACAGTTCTGGCATGAAAAACAAGATTTGGCGCATAGCGTTTCATCTTTGTTTATTTTAGGCCAGAATTATCTAGATTTAATTCATTTACCTGTATTAATCGACGTATAATGAATCTGGAATGTAAAGGCGATTGTTTCCCGATGATATGTTGCAGTATAGATTTCTAAGCCAGGTAGTACAATGTTTCTAAATTTATGTTACAATTAGAGTGAAAAGTAGAAGGTAAAGTAAATAAGTAGAAAGTAAATTCTGAAGTTCAATGTCTGACTTCTGTGACTTAGCGATCTTGTTTATGTCGAAATGAGTATCAAAAAAGTATCGACAGCAGGAACTTCGTGATCAATGAAATTGAGAAATGTAATCCAAGTAACAAGCTTGTTGGACTTCTCTCAGTTTTTGATATAATAGCTATAGTTAGAGGTTTATGGTCGGTATACCGTATACTGTAAACTCCCATTCTTCTATATGAAGTCCCTAAAATGTTCTTGTGGTCTATAGGGTTATTGTTCAACCCTACTCCTAATTATAAATGCATCTTCATAGAGGAAAATGACTTCCGGCTTCTCAAGTAGAAAATGAAGTAGAATGTTTTGTAACACTAAAGTTAGTTTTAATAAGTATATAAGAGTTGAAACATAACAGTTATATTGCGAGGTAATAAGCTAAAAGCTCTCAATCATAAACTTTTGGGAGCCAATGACTCATTTATTTCTATCAGATTTACCAAATACCACTGCTTTCCGGTAATTTTCAACTCAATCCTCATTTTGCGACCAAAATCAATGTTCTAGTGTAATTTTGTGACGTCTCCAGTCTAAATCTTTCTTGCGGACCATATATAAACGATAAAATGCAGGAGTGGAAGATGGCTGACATATTCCAAATTACATAATTGAATGTTGGAATTCTGGGTAAGCTGGCTCTATAAGTGAAGGAAATTTTCTTAAGGTATAGCACCATACCCATTGTCGACCATGCAGTGACCTGGGGGTCGGATTATCAACTAGAGCACTGAAAGCATTGTTTGATAGCTTTGCTGGAACCATCAGAAAATCTGCACCCATTATATCTAGGGCGGTTAAAAAGCATGAGTAAAATTACGACGAAGTTCAACCTTGACCTGAAGAAGTTTACTTTCGTTGGTGTTAATTATAGTGCCGTTTGTTGCCGAAAGTACTAATCCAGTATCACGACAACTACTATCAATAAAATGTATATAAGGAATTAGAGAAAAGTATGCACATGTATCTACCTAAAACGTCAACTCATATAAACAAACGGCAACTTTTTACAACCTCACTGCTTGCTCACAGGAAGGTTTAATTTTCTGGGGCCGAGGAAGAAGCATTTTGTTCTGTTTGATGATGAATGTTACATTTTTGGACTTGCGCCTTTTTGACTTTGCGAGGAACAACTTCTGGACTGCCTTATATTATTTCTCATTTTAGCAAGATTTTTTTTCAATTTTGTCTAAGCGCTCTTCGATGGAAGTTGAAGAATTAGGTCTCTGCCGACAGTCGAATACTATTACATTGATACACGCAGATTACTTAGCATTATAGGTTTTATCTGCAAGAGTAGTAAGCCCGTATATTTAGCCGCTTCAACGATGTTCCTCCAAATAGTTCAATCCACTGTAAGAGAACACCACACACGGTGATCGATTGTGTTTAAGTCCCTTTGAACCACACCCGTCTGTTCGTTGGTGCCGACTCCAAGGCCTTTTTAGTGTCGATTTCCAAGACTCGCAACCAAAGGTAATAACTGGTCTTATCGACGCTTTGTAGATATCCGGTTTTACTTTGAGCGATATATGAGAAGGCTTGAATATTTTAAAGTTGGCGTAAAATACTCGGTAACTTGTTGCGATCCTCAATGAAATGTCCGCAAAAAAGGAGTTTTGTTCAGTGATTCTAGATATTTCAACTCATTCACGTTCTCATATTGTGAAGTCTCCGCTCGTCTACTTTCTCGCGGTAATCATGTATTTAACCGTCGTTTCGTTGATCTGAAGGCCAATTTGTTGGGCTGTTAATTCCTACGGAAGGAAGAACCCTTTCAGGGAGATGATGTTGCGACCCAGAATGCCAATATCGTCGGCCTATGCTAAGAACTGAATTGATTTGTAATGTGCTACGCTATATTGAGCTGACGAATGGCATACTCCAATGATAGGTTGAAGAGAGTTTGAGCTATTGAGTCACCTTGCCGCACTTCAGATGTTAACACGAAGGCATCCGAAATTTTGCCTTCTATTGGCTGCTTGAATATTGAGCCATCCATTAAAAGTTGGCACACAGAAACCAATTTGTTCGGTATGCCATAAATCGTGTTCCATAATTTAATGATGTCATACGTCTGTTGGAAGTCTACGAATAGAATGTGCACACGGATGTCCTTTTCATAGCACTTCTCCAGCACCATACTCAGAGTAAAAGTTTCACCGGTCGTTGGTCTATTTGGATGGAAACGACATTGATAACCATCCAAGGTCCTCTCGCTATAAGTTGATAACTTTGCCACGACTTCGTTGGCCAAAAACTTGTAGCCTGTATTCAGCAAAGCTATACCCCCGATAGTTGATGCAGCTTAACTGATCTCCCTTTTTATGAAGTTGACAGATAAGAGTCGTCTTCCACTCTTCTGAGGTTTCTTCTTGAGAAAATTCGCCATATTTCAGTATTTCGTTAAGGATACCAGCCTCAACGAGTGTCTTGTTATTTTCCGTCTGTATGATATTACGTTCCGTATTTTATCTTATGATGAGGAAGGTGGTGGTGGCATCTCGACGTTGATATCGCGTTGAAACAAGAGAGGTTGCTTATTCCACTATGCCATTCTCATTTCTTCCGTCCGCATAGTCGATTGGAGATTTTTCCCGCAATCATATGTTTGCGTTATGAGATGGTTTTGTTCTTAATGATTAATTTCATCCCAAATGATTAGGTAATTTCATTCCCAACCAGAAATTTTTTGGTCTAGATGGATTTTAGCATATGGTCGACATTAAGGCATCAGTTACCGCCGTTTCGATGAGGCTCCATTATTCTTGAACGAAGCCTTCAACGAAATTCAAGAATCGCATAAGTGTTGTGAAGCGTCGACCGAAAACTACACATCGACGTATTATATCTTGAATTTCGGTGGCGATATTAAAGTTGGTATTCTTAATAAGGAGTTGAGAAGAGCACAATGTATGGTTATGCCGCAAGTGAAGCTTGCCCTTTGTGATAAGGTAACCTGGGCTAAAAGCAGCAGCATTAATCAATAACTGCGGCCAATGCGCCTTAATTAACCGCAAGGAGGGGAAATAGAGTGGATTCTGGAGTCCACCCATTTGTTACTTACGACATTGACCATTTCTTACAATTGGGAACTATAACACCATACAAGAGCTCGTTGCATATGATATATAGCTTCACCAAATTCGTCTGGCTTTTACCAACAATGAGAGATAGAGGTATAAAAAGATGTTGTTCTCTCACTTTAAAGTTTAAAGTGTAATGTTTAATTGAACAGATCGGGTGTCCCATTATAACGACTTCAAGAGTATAAACGGTAACGGAGAAGTCGTGAAAATTAACCAAGAAATTTCCATATTTTTTCGATTCTAAGACGCATTTTTTTAACATATAAGAGTTTCTAAAAGTTTGTTATTAACGATCGATGGCGCCTTAGAATTGCTGTTTTTCGACATAATTTTCTGGCATCTTACATGATACATCATCGTGTGAACATAGCCTGAGATTCGCTTGAAGATTAGTAGGAATTCGGAGCCCGAGTGCAAATATGTTGATCATCAGTTAGATTAATAACACGTTTCTAGACGGAAAGTGGCACCAAGAAGTGTTTGTTTTCGTTTATATCTTGAACTCAGTTTTGGGGATCGAGGCACTCTCAACTCTTTCACAGTTAACTTTTAACCTCCTTCTTTAAACAGTAGTCCGGTACGTTTTACCGTTTTACTTAGATCACTCGTACATCGCATAACTTAATGCCAGACTATAATAGAAGTATTAAAATGAATGGTAGGTCGGTTCATAAATTATCTTTCATAAAAAATCATGTGACGTCTTCCTCTACCGGGATTCGGACTCCCCTATTTTATTAATTAGCACTGGCGCTAAAGAGTGATCGATACATTATGTTTGTTGAATATGTATAGCAATACCTCAAGTATCCTCTCGTATTTTGATACCTCTAGCAGCGCCGAACATGTTAAGCCTTACTTCGTTGGGTTTTCAAATGAAGCTGATTAAGAGGCGAATGAGGAGACATCAGAACATCACGCCAGTGAAATGAGTCGAGATCATATCTGGTAGGCTTCAATTTGAACGTGTTCGACATATAAGATTCGCATTTGATTTAAATAAGAAACGAACGACTCTGATTCAATTCAAATAAGAATCCAATACTTCGAAGACTCGAATCGAATTCAAAAATAGCCACATACAAAAATTATTTGAAAAATTCCAAACTAATAAAGGTAAGGCTACACATTTAGAGAATCACGGTGCAGTGGGGGCTATTTGTGGATTCGATTCGAAGGTATTGAAATGATGATTCGAAGGTATTGAATTGAATTAGATTCGTTCGTTTCTTATTTAATTAAATACGAATCTTGTACTTCGAAGAGTCGAATGCGTTCGAATCGAATTGACAAAAAGCCCCCAGGGGGAAGGAAACCAACTAGACGCAGGACAGCAGCACTAGATGCAATTTTAGTAATTTGTAGTAACGAGTAGGTAAGTGTAAATTTTGCTAGTGACGTTTTTTTAACAAGTGGGGTGTGGGGACAAATCTGCTGCTTGTAATTACTGGTGAGTAGATAAGAATGTTCGGAGTTGCCCTTTATTATAAGTACCTACTAAATTGAATCTCTTACAAATAAAACATCTCTTCTACAAATGTAAACGTTTATTTCAACAATTTAAAACAAAAAATTACGAAATTTTAAGACTTTTTCTCAAACCGCCAAAAATCAACTTCGATATCAATCGAATTCTTTTTATGAAATTTATACGTTGACTGTATATTGTACTTTAATTCGGCCACCACCTTTGGTTCTACATTCCATTCCTTAGCCTTTTTTAGAATATGTTCCCGCGTTGAAGTTTTATGCAACGAATAAACCGTATTCCGTGACAATTGTAATCCGATTTGTAAAAATTTCATATCAATGCCTGCATTCTTTTTCGTCCCAAATGGTGGATTCATCACAACCGTATCGAAAAAATTGCACCATTTCGATCCGACTAGATCATTTAGAACGTCGCATTGTACACAATCGACGGTGGGTATATCATCACCAGCATTTTCCAAAAATATATCAATTGCATCTTTGTCAATTTCAAAACCAATTGTAAATGAAGCTCCTAGCAAAAACGATCCTATACTTAGCATTCCACTACCACTGCCCAAATCGGCCACTAATTTATTTTCTATATCATTAAAGTTTGTCTGTATCGAATATAACATGCAGCTAGCAATATGATCTGGAGTCATATACTGTTCTAATTTGATTTTAGGATTCTTGAAGTCGTCCACATCTTCCAAATATTCTTCGAGTTTCTTTAGCTTGATACAGGCCATTTTACAATTACAGTAAGAATTTATTCTATTTTAATTGATCAAATCGTGGTAAAACTGGTAGAATATTATTACCAAATATAGAGTCTTGTGGTACGAAGAATCCTAAGGAAAGTGAGGTGGCCTGATTGTAAGCAGCACGAGCTGGTGTGTTTAAAGCCAAGTCGGACGGAAATTGCTGATTTAATCCTAAAAACTAATTTTTTTTGTGTTAAATTTGATTTATTTTAAATAATATATTAATTTTCGTGTAAATCTACCAAATTTGTGTTATTTGTTTGATTCTGTAGTGATGTCGTCACTGGAGTTACCCCTTTTTGTAGCAATTGTTTTTTAATTTGTAAGTCTTCTAATATTTTTCTATTATTTAATTCTGTAAGTATTCGACACCAAATTAGTATTTTTTAATTATTTTAATAATAAACATTGCGTAAAAACGAAGAAAATACCTTGCTGTGCGTTCAATGTTGGAAAAGCCATCAAAATTTGTTTGGTATTTTCTAAAAAATCGATTTAATTTTTATAAAACAAGCTAGCTATTTTTCTAATATATATGTAGCTATATATGCAATTATATTTAAACTTAAGTTATAATGTTTCACATAATAAATTATAATTTAAAATAATTTTTCTCGGTGCAGTATTTTAACATAAGCAACATTCTCATTTTTTTTTATTATTGAAATGACATTTGAAAAAACTGGTGTTGTCACATTCGAAAATGAAAATGGTAATTTTAGTACTTGAAGGTAGCATTTTATTTGATCAGTAAAATATTTGTAGTACTAAAAATATATAGTCGCACGATAGTGTGCTCGACAGCTGCTACCTAGACGCAATTTATCATTCGGTGCAAATAAACAAAGCCAAATACGTGTGGGGATTGCGTAATGCCCCACAATTAAATGCTTATTAATTAACGCTATACTTATTTTAATTCTAATACATTTAATTTAAAAACAAAGTTCGTTAATAATCACAATTCTGAATATTAACGCATCTACGGTTTAGTTATTTTTCTTGCTAACAGAGCGCAATGCAAAACTGCAAAATGCGATACCTATCGGAAATAATGTGTAGGGTTTACATGCTCTTTCATGAGCGATATCACGAAACGTGCCGGCCATTTTGTAGTTCTTCCGGTTCTCGTTGCGACTGGTTTTGGGTTGATGCTGGTTGCCTCGGTGGCTTTTAAACAAGGTTTCTGCTTGCTCTGTGGACCAGCTGACTTATCCTTCGTTATGTAGCATCGGATTTTACCTTGTTGACAGTAGCTTGTGTTTCGTCTACCGAAGTGTCCTCTGTGAAACACGGTTTCAACCTGTCGATTCAAATGTTGCTGACTTTGCCTTTTATGTTTAATATAAATGCTTTCTCGTTCCTGTCAATCACTGGAAACGGCCCTTCATATGGTGTCTGCAGTGATTTCTTGTATAGGTCGGTTCGCACAGTGTCGTGAGGGCGGAGTCGGACGAATTTGGCTAATATGCTCCCTTAGTTCTTTGACGAATTCCGATTGCTCTGTGTGATTTTTTGTTTCTACCAGCAATTGGCTAGGAATGTGCAGTTGTTCGCCAAAAACCAATTCGGCCGAGGTACTTTTTAAGTCCTCGCGGTTTGTCGTGCGAAGTCCCAACAAAACAGTAGGTAAAACTCGTGTCCAATCGTTTCTGCCGTGACACATAATGGCCGCCTTCAACGTCCTGTGCCATCTCCACGAATCCGTTACACTTTGGATTGTATTCTGTAGTTCGCCTGTGTTCGAAACCTAGTAATTTGGAGAACTCAGCGAATAGTTCTGATTCAAATTGGGATCCTTGGTCCGTTACAATCGACTGAGGTACTCCAAAGCGAGCAATCCAATTGTTGAACACTGCTATTGCCATGGTTTCGGCTTTGATGTCTACAATTGGAATTGCCTCGGTCCACCTAGTGAAGCGGTCTATTAATGTTACGCAGTACCGCTGGCCTTCTGACACAGGTAATGGATCAACGATGTCTAGATGTATTTCCGCAAATCGCTTCGACACCGGTGTGTAATTTCCTAAGGGGCTCTTGGTGTGCTTTGCCACCTTAGAACGCTGGCTTGCCAAACAGCACTGAGCCATTTGTTTTACATCTTTCTTTATCCCGATCCAAACGAACTTATCCGTCATCGCTTTCACTGACGCTTGTACTCTTGGGTGCGATAAATTATGTGTAGCCTCAAACACTGCTTTCCGAAAATCTGCGGGAATATAAGGCCATGGTTTGCCTACGGGTATTTCTCCCCAATTGAGCTCACTTGGTGATTTTCGCAATTCTTTCAGTTTCTCATCCGCTTGCTTGATTCTGGTAACACGATGCTGTCCAATCGTGACAGAGTATCGGCCGCCATATTATCGCACCCGAAATGTGCTGTATATCGGTTGTAAATTGACCGATAAAGTCTAGTTAGCGGAACTGCCGTAGTGACGCCTTTGCTGGATTCTGGCAAAACGCCTTAAATCTGTATTGGAAAAAACACAGCCGTGGTACATTATTGTCTGCTGACGACTACTGCCGATTGCCTGACTGATTTCTTAACCTTGACGAGCTCTATGCTCTGTTTGCACTTGATGAGCGGTTCCTCTGGTAAGCGCAATCCATGTTGTCCAATCTACGAATAATCTCATTTATCTGTTTGGCCAATGATAGATCGTTGCTCGGCATTGGTGATGGAGTAACCGCCATGACCTGCGCTTGTACCATTGTTTCCAGAATTCTGTCTGCTATTTCAACTAGTTTTGCCGCCGTTAATGCATCGGTTGTATGCGCTAAAATTTCTTGAGCTCGGACTGGAAGATGCTTCATCCATATGGTTTTTACCAAATCGTCGTTGACCTCAGACCCACCGATGGCTTGTAATTTTCTCAGTAATTGCGATGGTTTCATATCGCCCAACTCAATCCCTTGAAGTATTCGGTGGATCTGAGTCTGTTTGGACTCGCATGATCGGTCTGTGATGGCTCTCTTGATGTCCAAAAAAAGAGTGCCGGATAGTGGTCCGACAATGATGTCACTAACGCCGTTTATCACCCGGTCATTGAGCGCGCCAAGAACATGGTGGTACTTGGTCGTTTCTGAAGTAATTCTACCCAGCGCAAACTGCGATTCGATCACATGAAACCATATTCTTGGATCTTGGTTCGCCAGAGGTACCAATTTTACGGACAGTGCTGCGATTGATCCGACAGGTTGTTGTGGTGCACTGCTTGACGATGATCTGGATTGGCCTGCGGTTGCTCCATTTAATGCTCGCCGCGCTTCTTTCTGGATGCGCGCTTCTAAATCAGCTGCTGTATTTATTGTGTCCTCGTTAACGTTTTCGCTGCTTGATATTCGTTGGGTTTTGTGGTGACATGTTGGTTCCGCCTGTGATCACTTGGACACTTAGCAAAATTCACACAAAAAATCAAAATAATGAAGATGTACCAAAAAAAATATATCACGCGACAAGTAGTTATAATGGAAATAATAATAATGAAAATAACACTTGCCCAATTGAGTTGACTTCAAGACAATCAATGATTGTCGTGATGTTGATTGCAATCAATGTTGCGCTCAAGCTGCGTACATGCTATACTTTTCTGGTGAAAAAATGTACACCACGAAGTTAGCTGTATGAGAATTATTTCCAACTAGAACAAAAAGTTTACCAGGGTAACCAATTTTAACAAAAATTTTTACTATTTTGCTAACTTCGTGGTGTACATTTTTTCACCAGAATTGGATCATGTACGCACCTTGAAATATCAATCAATTTTTTTTAAAACGCGAAAAGAAAAACAAATAACAGTAATGCAATATGGAAAAATTAAATTACATGATAAATGTCATGGTCATCACACAATAATACGAAATGTATTTACACACGACCAAGAACCCGTATACAAAAGAACAAGAAAAACGGAAGTACGACACAACAATTAGCCCCACGTGAAGAAAATACAACAACCAGAAAAAAAAATATATCGGGAAACACAAAATAGACAAACAACAATTTTGGATGCTTGGTGATCCTTTAGGTTTTTAATAGATTGCGGCAGTTTATTTACTACGAATCGCGGAAATGAGAAAATTCTTTAAAAATTTACAAATTCGGAATCGCTTTCGGGAAAAAGACGAAAGTAATAAATACGGGAGGTAAATGTTACGTCGTACATACTTCATTAATTTGAAACGTCAACGATGTTTGACACATTTATTGCCTGTGGCAATGGCATGTTGACGTTTGTTAAATTATTGAAATATAGTAATTATAATATACAATATATATGTACTGATTCTTGATGGTAAGTGGTACCCGTAAGTGGTACGCCACATACGGCGCATTCAAAATTGTGGTCAACTGCGCAGATTAGGTTGCTTTGCGTTCAAAAATTTATTCTGCAGCAAAATACATACTCGTAATTCGACATTCGAAAATCTAATTTACTATATATTATGTAACCTTACTTTGGGAATTTTACAACAATAATGCCGTGTATTTTCATTCTGGAATTAATCATTTCTTCACTTAGTTGCAGTGTCTACCACTAGAGTAAATATATTAAATATATTTAGTTTTATGAGTTGGTATTAAATAACAATTCTCAATTTTTGATGAATCAGAATTTTAAATTTGGTTAATTATCATTTGGAAGTATCGTACTTTATTCAGTACTTTGTTACCACTATTTTATATTTGTTAAAATTCTAAATAATAGTTATATTTTTACAGCTACTTAGTGCCAACTGTTGAAAGTAACAAAAAAATTATTCATGGGTCTTACTTTGGACAAAATTTCATTCCAATCCGAATAGGAATAACTTTTACCAAAGTAACACGGCAACAGAGCAAAAGCCTTTTCCTCGTGCTTAAATTATTTAGAACAAAAATTGAGTTCATAAAACGCGCTCATTTTAGTACAAATTTATTATTTTTCGGCCATGTCGATAATGTAGGTTTCCCACAACCAAAACCCACGTAATGAAATGTCAAATATGAAGAGAATAGCGATAATATTTTCAAAAAAATGTCAAAATATCGTGAAAAATAAATAAAAGGAATACCTAAATTTTGTGATTATTTTTTAATTTAATTCTTTATTATTTTTTTTGTTTTCCCATTCTATAATATAATATAAATATTGTTTTAAACTTATAAAAAGTAAATACATTATAAAGGCTATATATTAAATAATTTAATTGTTATGTAAAAAGAACGAGAAGAAAGTTAAGAAATTTTGGGTAAGAGCTGAACAAAAGTGTTTGTTGGAATTTTACAATTGGGATTGATTTTAAATTAAAACTCTCTTTCAATTTCAGATTGTAATCATATATTTATCAAGTTCATTAAGCAATTAGAGACAAACTACACACTATTATTAGATTTAGACACAAATCAAGATTCATTCGAAATGGCATTACAAACATTTCGGCAGGAATATCTTGCAATTCCAATTGTGACACGAGTCTACACAACGGCATGTGTAATTACAACAATTGCAGTAGTAAGTAAATAACATTTAAATAAATATTTATTTGTGGTTTTCCTTACTCAAGTTTCTTTTTATGTTGAACTCCACTCGAATAACAAAAACCACGTCATGTGTAAAAAAAATATTTTCTTATCATTCCTTCTCTAATATTTTGTTTTTCATTTTTTATTTGCAGCATTTAGATTTAGTTACGCCGTTCCAACTATATTTTCATCCAATTCTAATTACAAAACAATTTCAAGTATGGAGATTATTAACGACATTCCTATATTTTGGGACAGTAGGATTTAGCTTTCTGTTCAATATGATATTTACGTATAGGTATTGTCGAATGCTGGAGGAGGGATCGTTTCGTGGACGAAGTGCAGATTTTGTTATGATGTTCATATTTGGTGGAAGTTTAATGACAGTATCCTTTTTAAATTTATAACAACATAATATTAAGTTCGGTGAGTGAGTGAACAATGTTATCGTTATCTGGCATTTGGTCTATTTGTTATAATTTAGTTGAAATTTGATCGAAACGAATGCAACATTTAAATTATCAATGTGAAATCTTATCTTTGCTACCCTATTTAATAATAACGAAATAGGAGGAGGCAGAGTGACCGGAGTTGAGATGCTGTGTCAAAAAATTCCAGACAACCCATGTATTGGGTTTGGGAGGTACTACCTAAACTTTATACATTTTTAGTAAACACTATTAGGCTGTGAAGAATCTCCTTAGAATGAATCTTAGAAAATTAAAAAAAATGAAACTCGCCATATTAGGACATAATTTAAAATGAGTATTCATAGTTCTGAGGTTGAGGCACATAAATGTAATTTTTGATAAGACATGGATTGGGCCACATTCCAAAGACAGGAAATTTTTCATATCCATTTAGAACGTACAAGTCGAATGAGTCGAGAATGTACAAAATCTTATCGTGAAATTGAAAAGCTCCATCACAATATGAACTCTAGTTATGTATGTCGTTAAATCCTACATTCGAAAATTTATAAATTTCAAAATTTAAACTCTAAAATGATTTCAAATTAATTTTTAATTTTTTCAATTAAATTACGAATTCCTTATTGTAAGGTACAATTTTAAGTAACAGGACCAAACTTTATAAACATAATTTCTTATAAGAATCTTATACATACTTACGTATTCGTATCCTAAAATAGTCCCCAAGGGGCGAAGTAGGCCGGCCAATAATTTCGAAACTGTTATAGGAATAAGCTTGTTATTAACATTTAGGAATTTAAACAAAATATTTCTCTTTCTATCAAAAGCTCATAAAATTTTGGAATTGAGTTTATATATCAAATCATATTTGAAAATTTAGGATTTTATGATGCATTTTACAACGGTCCAAATTTTTGGAAGGGAGGATTGCTTTTGTAAAGTTCAAATAAAACTAGACAACTTTTGAAATTGAGATTAGAAGAGATTGAGATAATCTAGTCATAATGATCCATCATTTTGGTTTATGTAATTTGGAAGGTGTTTTCGTAAATAGTTTCATTTGTTGCTTATGATTGCTGTTAAGTTTAAAGAATTTTGCAAAGCTTACCTCAAAAAGAGTTTGTACCAACCATTTACCTCAAAACATAAATTTTTGATTGTATAAGTTCCTTTTTATTCGGATACTAAGAACTACCATTTAAAAAGTTTCAAGAATAATCTTCCTTAATTTTAGTTAAAACCTCAGTGTTTTTTAAACTAAAAATTGGTATTTTACCGTACAAGACAAATTCCACCGAATTTATAAAATTTCAAGGTTTTAGAATTTTCAAAATATTCTGAGTGCAAACTACGGATTAACTTATTATTAATTTTTTTATTGTAAACGTAGTGCGTTCAAATTTTGATTTTTCGGACTCAATAATTTACCTTGGTTTATTTTTTCTGACTAAGAATTCGAATACATAAAATTCGTATTCAATTTAGATAAGAAACGAACGAATCTGATTCAATTCAAATAAGAATCGTATACAGATAGGTGGTTAGGTGGTTAAATTTCCAATGTGCGATAATACAATAATAGGCCCGATTCTGGAACGATAAAATTCATGTTATATTATTTTACTTCCCTGCTTCCTACTTGTATACGAATTTATATTGAAAAACAAAAACAACATAACATAATATTTCATGTAGGCAGAATCAGGCCCATTAATGCATTAAGCGAAAAGAAATTTGAGTCTTAACTCAATGAGTTGTTGAATTTGTCCGTTTTCCTAATTTTTGCGCTCCTAGTGGTCATTTAAACCTTGTTAAGGTGTTGCTATGATGTCTATGATCTAGAGACGACATTGAACTAAATATTCTTTGCTGCCAAAATAATTATAATTTTGAGCTCGAAAGAGACACAAAGAAACAACGCTGAAATATTTTAGTATTAATTGGTTGAAAACGAATACCTAAAAGTTTAATTGGGTGATCGTTGCTGAAAATGAAAAAAACTAATCCCACCATTTAAACACACCATTTTTTTAATGTCTCGAGTAAGCTCAGGAGTCTCTTAAGTGGACTGTAAAAAAATGTTTTATTCAAAATAATACATTTGAAAAAAAACTCTAATTCGATTTGCTTTAATAAGAAATTTGCGTTAAAATATCCATTTGTTCTCAATTACTCAGTTAAACACAAAATGTTTTTCCATCACCGAAATTGGCAAATTCGAAATCCAGTTCTTAATTAATATTCTTAATGTACCTCTAGATCCAAAAAATATTGACAAAATATCAAAAAATATGAAAAACTCAAAGTTTACCTCGTTTCAGTTATGCATCGATATGAGAATAAAATATTCAAGTATGACAACTGTAAGAATTAAAACAATCGGAAACCTTGAAATTGAAAGGATTCCATTTGGGATTGTCATAAATCAATTTTTTGGAACATATTCATTTTGTGTTTTATCACTGCCAATATCGATTTATACAATTTTATGTTTCCAATATTTTTTGTTGATATTTTTTAAATCTTGTCCTAATAGGATTACGCTATTCACACATTGGAGCTCAAAAGTATTTAATTCTTGGATTTTAATTATTTTAATTAGGTAATAACAAACGATTCGTTTAATTGAAATATTTATCTAAATATCTTTAACGGTTTAAAGCCGCGCTGAAAATCAAGGAAAATCTTGAAAGTCTTAAAAAAGTAGTTTAACGGAAACTGTAAAGGAGAGGTCTCTACGTCAAAAATTGAAAATTAGTTTAAATTGTCAAAATAGATTGAAGAATACTGGAAAAAATTATATTTGTTGTATTGAAAATGAAGGAAACTATAAATCAATATGCAACCTTTCCGGAGCTAACTAAAAAAATACAGTCACACAAATAACTGCCGATAATAATAAAGTCTACTGCATTTTTCAAAATTCATACGTTGACTGATGAATTAAAGTTCGAGTGGCGTAAACGGTAAACGTAAATTTAATTAGGAAAATTACCCCATTTTTAAACGCTTATTTAGTATCTTGATCAAATGTCAGATTAACAATTTTTTTTTTTCATTTTAATTGAAAGAGATTTGGTCTATTTTCTGAAGTTTGGGTTCGTTTTTTGCATTTTTTTGTTTTTATGACTTTTTTAAGCCCAACAAAAATTTACTAACCGCGAAAAGAAACATTAATTTTAAGACTTAAGGAACACATTCCTAATTTTTTATTCACAAAATCAAATTAGTCATTTTGTAGAGAATTGAAAAAGATATTTGATACATGGTGCCTAACATTAAACATGATCGTGACAAAGTTATCTCATTCCCGAAAATAAGTTGCCTTATGAAGCATTAAAAATATCGTATAGAGGACAGTTCCAGCTGGGCTATTTGTGAATACCATTTGAACGTATTCGATTCTTTCAAATATGAAGTTATTATTTAAATTTTTTAGAATTGGATCAAATTCGTTCGTTTCTTATTTAATATGAATCTTATAAATTAGAATTCGTATCGTATTCACAAATAGCCCCCAAGAATGTTAGTCCCAAATAAATCGACAAATGAAGTGACCTATTGGCGAACTTAATCGAAGCATTATAATTTCGGATATCGGAATGGGGTATTTTAATTGGCAAAGGAAGAGGGATGATATTTTATTGAAATGTTGGCTAAATTTTATGTAAAAATACTTATGAATTGCCAACTGACTGATTTCCATTTTTCTGAATTATGCGATAAATTTCGGATAGGTAATATATGTATGTAAATACGCTTTACCTACTTAAAAGTTAATGGAATTCAAAATACATAATTAATTTTTTACCCCGATTAATACTGTAATATTTATACACATATCAAAATTCAACTTCCCCGCTTTTGTAGTTTTCGAGTTGAGGATCGAAAGGTTTAGATCTAGAGACTTTAAGTCACCATAACTTAAAACCCCGACCATTACAGTATCCGGCAACATCTACGCACATACCAAAATTCAATTTCCCAGCTTTTGTAGTTTTCGAATTGGAAAACGTTCAAACCAGGAGACTTTGAGCCTCCATAACCCCGACCCTGGTCATTATTCGACCTTTTCTCCCTTTAGGCTAAATAAATAAAAATCATTCGTTTTCATGTCTTACTATTTGGTTTCATCAAATAATTTTGATTTCCAAAATTCAAGTTCCTAGCTGTTTTAGTTTTTAAGTTGAAATCGACCTTCTATAAGTTGAACCAACATCGCTCAAGTCAAATTTAATGACAAGCCATATTTTGATAGTTGAAAATTTCTCACGAAGTAAAGATTTACCTATGATACCAATTTCAACTTTCTGGTATATGGGGAATTTAGTCAACAATTACTTTAAAGAAATTGAACCACACAGAAATCGCCTATGTCAAATTTAACGGGAGGAAATAAACCAGAATTCGCCAAATTCTTATAACTGGAAATTTCTCACATGATAAA
The DNA here is from genome assembly GCA_958295665.1 of Tipula vernalis. Classification (NCBI taxonomy): domain Eukaryota; kingdom Metazoa; phylum Arthropoda; class Insecta; order Diptera; family Tipulidae; genus Tipula; species Tipula vernalis. The sequence goes on from OY282560.1 coordinate 287,736,435, forward strand.
CATGTGTGCCAAATTTTAACTTCCTAGTATAAGGAGAAGTTAGTTAAAAATGACCATAAAGAAGTTGAATCACACAGACATCTTTCATAGCAAATTGAATAAAAGGTCGCTAATGGCTTCTAGGCAGGAATTAATATCGTTTCGACAGAAATAAAAATGTTCATTTTAATTTTTTATTGAAAAATTGTTTAATTTAAAATTGTTGTTTTAATTAATAATTAGAGTTATTTCCCAAACAAACAAAAATAACTCCAAGGGCTTTTTTTCATTATCCTTTATTGCACTACAGCCGAAATTCTTTCACTTAATAAAATTTTCATTTACCTTAGAGAAAACAATAGAATACGTTAGTGATATTAAATTTTGCAAGCTTAATTCATTTTAGTACACAAGTTTAATTTCTGCGACCGTAGTGGACTCCTTTTATATACCCCTTTTATATATTATATTTGCGAGTTTATTACGAGGTTAATTTTTTTATTTTTTTGTGAATATTTTCCGACTTTTCTACTTGTTCGCAATTTTTGCGAGTTTAATTTCTGCGACTTTATTCCGCGTAGCTATTCCAATAATTAAATGAGCTTTTCATTATACAAGCAATGTTTTATTTTTGATAATTTAGCTCCAAATTTTTGTAATACAAATTTTGTTTCATTCTACTAAACAGTGACACTGAAAAAATTGTTTCACGTGACAATTTTCACTTGTGTATTTATATTTGGCAAAGCAGAGTAATCAATTTTTCACAAACGAGAATTTTCGATATATGGCGATAAATTCAACTATTTTTATATAAATATATCGTAAATCGGCCATTATTCAACCGTCTTCTCCAAAATGTAATCCGTAATCAAAAATTAACATTCATAAAGCATATCCTTATCATCAGAAATATTTAACATTATACAAATGCTATTATTTTGTGAAAAATCAAAATTGATTTTAACTGTGCCTTTGTTTCAAATTTCATTGGACATTACAAGGAAAAACCATAGCTACACGTTCATTAAACGAGGATGTCAAGTAAAATTGCTAATGAAATTGATAATCTTATTTCTTTCTAAATGTCTTACTATTTCTCATATCGAGACAACTAAATCCGGGTTTCTTTATGTTTTCCTCCTGGTTTAGCGCTGAAATAAGCAGCGAAGTAGCGATTTTTCATTACCAATTAGGTAACTTTTTACGCTGAATTTCACGAAGCCGTTGTAGAATAACATTTTCCATAAATTTCTAAAATTGTAATGTGTAATATTTTTTTAAGTTTTAATATTTCTAAATACATATTTTTAAATATCAAAATTTGTTAGTTTCAAAATTTTTAGTTGTTGATTTCGAATTTACCTAAGATTTTTAGAATTTATCTAACGAATAACGTCGATCAAAACTCCAGTAAAATTAAACGCCGTTTTGGCTTCATTTTAATTTTGAGGGTTCCGTTCAGAACCAGTTCAAAACTTTGACGTAGAACTGCTACGTCTTTAGTTTCAGTATTTCATGCTTTTGATGATGTCACATCAAAACAGCGGCAATTAGTAGCCTTAGACAGACGTGTCGCATTTTTTTTTTGTGTTTTTTTTCCACCATAGGGGAAAGCAGCTTTGTTTACGTCAAGTTGGCATTTATTATTTTGGTTGGTTTTTTGTTTCTTTTCGTTTTAGATTTCCCGTAATCCGGTTCGGTTTGGATGAAGCGTTCTTTATATTTATTTGTAAGTATTGCGCGTCAATCACGTCGCGTCGTGTTTACACTCGAGTGTAATGTCGTTTAATAACTCCAATGTAGTTTTAAAATCTATGTTAGTCGATAGGTCTTTATTAAATGTAGCTAGTTTCAACGTGCAAAGTTTAGTCCCAAATATTGACGAGAATCGTCACATTTTTAATGGTGCTGCAGTGGACATTCTTTGTTTCTCTGAGACATTTTTAAATCCGAATATCCCTAATTCAGCGTTGGCCATCAAAGGTTATAATATATTTAGGAAAGATAGAGCGGTACCTCCCCTTAATTATGGTGGTTTATGTATGTTTGTAGGAGATCACATTAAGGCTAGATTAGTTACCATACCTTCTTCCATTTCAGAATCGTTAGTATCGGATTTAGAGTTTTTATTTGTCAATGTTTTCATTAATGGTCGTAAAATCTTAGTCGGTACCATCTATAACCCACCAAAAACTAGTAAGAGATCGTATGCCAAATTTAAAAAATCACTTGTAGACTTAGAAAGTTTATTTAGTTATTTCTCTTGTAGATTCGATGAAATGTTATATCAGGTGACTTTAATTTCGATATACTTCAAAATTCCGGCTTCCCTCGGGATTATTTGAATCTGTTAAATAGTCTTAATTTATCCGTACACAACACTGTGGCACCAACGTTTTCTTGTCCAACCGCTAGCGGGGCCTCATATTCCCTTATTGATCATATCATCTCTTTTACTAATAACTCTATTTGTTTTTTCAATCAGTTGTCTCTCGGTAAGGGATCCCATCATGATCTTTTAGTTTTTTCTGTAAACTCTTACTCTCCACCTAAACCTAAGAGTTTTAGCTTTAGAGATTTTTCTAGTATAGACAATTCCCGCCTTTACTTAGTTTGTAACTCAGTTCATTGGGAGGATATTTTTTGTCTTAGTTCTGCAACTAGCCAAATAGAATTTTTTAACTCGTATATTAGTTTGATGTCTAATAGTTGCGTTCCGCTTAAAAAGGTTACTTGCAAAGCAAAATCTCCCCCTTGGTTGTCTCAGGAAATTTCGAATACCATAAATTTTAGAGTTAGTAAATATCGTGTATGGAAAAGGTGTCCTAATAGTCAGTCTCATTTAGATTAGAAGCAGGCTCGTAAAAGAGTTGTAGGGTTAATTCGAATTGCTAAACGTAATTTTTTCAAGGACAAGTTAGACTCCTCTCTTCCTCCCAAGGTTTTCTGGCGTAATGTTCGTAATTTAGGCCTAGGCAGATGCAAGATTAGTTCAAGTGGGGATTTCAAACCCAATGAAATTAATAGTTATTTTTGCTCTAGTCTGAACTCGGACAGTAGTTCCGTCGATTTGTTCTCTAACGCGTCCTCTAATTCGTTTTCGTTTTCAAATATTTCTCTCGAGGATTTACAATCTGCTATTTGGAAGGTTAAATCGGAATCTTCTGGTCTGGATAACGTCAATTTAAAATTCGTTAAGGTAGTTTTCCCTTTCGTCTCAAAATACTTGTTACATATCTTCAATTTTATTCTCACGTCCTCTTCTTATCCAGATCAGTGGAAGCTAAGTAAAATAATCCCGATCCCAAAGATCAGTAATCCTTTAGAGCTATCCCATTTTCGGCCAATTAGCATTTTAAGTTATCTCTCTAAGGCTTTCGAGATTGTTGTTAAAAATCAAATTCAATCGCATTTACATAGCAATAGTTTAATTAGTTGCTTCCAATCTGGGTTTAGAAAATTTCATAGCACTTCTACTGCGTTATTAAATGTATGTGATGTTATTGGGCGTAATATGAATAATAGGGAATTAGCTTCTTTAACTTTGTTAGATTTTTCTAAGGCCTTTGATTCTATTAATCACAGAATCGTTTTTAATAAACTCTTATCTCAGTTTAGATTTTCGCTTTCTGCTGCCAAATTGATTTTTAACTATCTTTCTAATCGTTCTCAGGCAGTTTTTTCGACAATTCCTTGTCTGATTTCCTTCCTGTAATTTCCGGCGTGCCTCAGGGTTCAGTGCTGGGTCCTTTATTATTTTCTAAGTACATAAATGACATAGAAACCTTCATTCAACATTGTTCATTTTATATTTTCGCTGATGACGTTCAAATTTATAGAAATAGTCGTTTAGATCAGGATTCTATTGTTAGGAATATTTCTCTGATAAATGAAGATTTAAGTAATATCGTTAGCTGGTCGGTCTCTAACAGGCTCGTTTTAAACGCGAATAAATCTCAGTCGATTATAATTTATAAAAAAACCGTTAGATACCTCGTCCTTTCCTGGTATTTTTCTGCAGGGTTCGCTAATTGAATATTCAAATACTTTTAGGGATTTAGGCTTAGTTATTAATAAAACTCTTACTTGGGGTGGCCATTTAGTTACTATTAGTAAGAGGGTCTTTGGCATGCTTAGTTGTTTGTATAAAGTGGTTGGATTTTCTGATAGTCAGTTTAGGAAAAAATTATTTTTGTCTTATCTTCTTCCTCATTTTATTTACGGTGATATAGTTTTATTCGGTATGCTTCAGGAAAATATGAATGTTCTCCAAAGATGTTTCAATGCTTGTACCAGGTTTATTTTTGGTATTAGGAAGTTCGATCATATTTCTGCCTACTCCAGCCTTGTTTTAGAATGTAGTTTATCTATTTTTTACGAATTTCGCGTTTGTCTTTTTATTTTTAAACTTCTCAAAGCTAAGGAGCCTTGTTATCTATATAGGAAATTAATGTTTAGTAGGTTTCATTCCTCTAACTTCCGCCTAATTCCGGTTAAAAATTGTTGTAGGTCGCTAAACACGTCATTTTATGTTAAGGGAGTTTCCCTTTTTCCATTGGAAATTAAGAGATTAGGATCGGCAAAATTATTTAGGTCAAAATTTTTGGAGTGGCGTGATTGATGGGCAATACGTAGTTTTTTAATTTATTTTTATTAACTTTGTTATTTTTGTTAATTTTTAATACTATTTCACCTCGTGCTGTACATTTTATTGTAAATGAGCTACTGCTCAAAATAGAATGTGTAAGCATGAGGTGGAAATTGTTTGAAAAAATTTAAGAGGTTTTTATGCCTAATGGAAGCAACTTCATTTGTTTTTTTTTTTTTTTTTTCGGTTGCTTTGTTTCCATGTGTGCTTTTCCTTTTAATACTAAATTATTTATAAAATACTATAAATAAATAAATAAAAATAAAATGTCACGAAATGTGCTGTCCGGTTTCGCTATTATTCCTCAGAAATAGGAGAGCTCTTCTCCAGAAGTAGCGCTAGCTAGATATTTATTTATTTATTTATTTAGTTACACTTAAAAATTTAGAAATCTTTTAGTACACTCCATTTTGAGCTTTAGCTCATTCACAACAGAGCATACCAAAACTTTGGAATAATCGAATTATAATAAAACGGCTCGTTTCTTATGGTGTTATGGCTTTTAATGTTAAGACCGCAGCACACCTCTTCAAATTACCCAAGATCATTGCTAGAAGCCGTCGGAAATATGTTTAATGTTGATTTGGTACATCCAAAAGCTTTTGGAAATTCTGCTTACAGTGGCCGGAGCATCACAATTTATAAATTTCTTTCGCCAAATCAATTTTGATTCTTAATGGTTTTCTGTTTTTCAAACAAAGCTTCGCGCGGGTAAGCCGTTTCGTATGGTGAATATTTTTTTAATTGATTAATAATTAAATTTATTTCGAAAAAAAATATTTTACAAAAAAAAAATTAAAATAAATTGATGTCCAAGTGACAAGAATATCAAAGCCAACCCTATGCTGAGATAGAGGAAATAATAGAGAAATTGAGAAAATATTTCTGGTGAGTTGCGTCTGAGCTAATCGATAATAAGAGATAATAGATTTTAATTTGAGAAAACTGCGGCTTGATGTGTTTTTCTAAATATGTTTTTAATTGTGAAAATCGTCGCCATTAAAGTGAAGAAAAAAGGAAAACTAGTAATTTCTTTTGACGTTTTTACTTCTAATTCAGTACCGTATGAAATGTTTGAAGCAAACATCGTTAGACGCGGCTTGCCGATCTCTTTATAAAAACGTATAAAAACGTATTTTTGTTTTTTGGGAAATCGCTGCTATTGAAGTGGAGAAAACAGGAAAAATCAATTTGTTTTTGTGTTCATATTTTTATTTATATCTTGATATTGATAACGGAAGGTGAGCCGTTAATGGGGCAAAACGCGTTACGCACGAGGTAACTCGAAAAAATCGAAAAGTCAAATTTTTTTTTTTTTGGTCTTATACATTTCATCGAACATATTTTGTTCTCGTCTTTCTCTGCCTCTTCTCTTCTTATAAAACAGCTAAAAGGTTAATGCCTCCATAATATTATATACTATATTCTTGGTTTGGTGTCGTTAGCAAATGTTTGAAATATTATTTTAATTCGTTTTATACCTTGGAAGATGGGGGCTGCCACCCTTAAACTCTCGCTTTAACGATTTTTAAAAAATCTAACTTTCATAGAAATTGGAGCATTTTTGAAAAATTTATGTTTTTTAATAATTATTCACATACTAAAATAGAGAACTCCCCAAAGCCGCTTAGCATTGGACTGGGCAGTTTACTTTATATTTTTCGGTAGTTTTTTTCGGGATTTTTTCGTTCGGGAATATGATGGTATCCCATATTCTTTGTTACTTATGGCAAAACCAACAAAATGTGTATCTTACACAGGAAACTTCGGGTGAAATCGGGAATAATCGGGTTAAACCGGAAAAAGTTACACACTTAATATATACAAAGAGTGAAATTATTCTCTACTTAAAATAATAAAGGCCGTACAATATACATATATTAATAACTACGGTTCGCGACTTGTGATCTCGCTTGATCCTCGTCGCCACTGTTTTGATCCTGGAGATGGTGCTATTAGGATAAATAATACACCAAGGATTACGGACAGTAAAATTTATTTTTGGTTCGGTGTGTAACTTATCATGGTGAATATTTTTCTACTGTTTTTCCATATGACATCTGACAGGCAGGGTATGTCACGGCTTGCTAGGATAAGGTCGTTCAGACTGTCATCGTAACATTTTTGGAATATCGAAGATCGAAATCAATAAAGGAACTAACAATGTTCACTCATTCACCATCAAAATATTGAATTAAAACTATAAGTCAATTTCCTTAACTCGGCACACTACTAGATTTTTGCATTTTTTGTGAATTTATTATTTTTAGGGCAAGCGTTTACAAACATGCTTGTCTATATATGGGCACGACGTAATCCGTTTGTGCGTATGAATTTTTTTGGTATATTAAATTTCCGAGCACCATACTTGCCATGGGTGTTACTCGGTTTTTCAGTAATGTTAGGAAATGAAATATGGGTAGATTTAATGGGTATTGCCGTCGGCCATATATACTACTTTTTAGAGGATGTATTTCCAATGCAAAGAAATGGAATGAAATTACTACTGACGCCGCCATTTTTGTAAGTAACCTGCTGCCTAAATATGATTTCTTGTTAAGCATTATAATTTCTTTATTTATTCATTTTACAGAAAACGATTGTTTAATGAAGATCCTCGATACAATCTCAACTATGAAGTATTAGCGGAGGATAGACCCGGGGGGTTTAATTGGGGGCAGGATCAATAGCTGGAATTGTTTATTTTCTATTTTCTTCTATTTTTATACCTATTCTTTGGATGAGAGATGACCGGCGACAAATTTGTTTCAAATAAATAAATAATTTTTTTTTTTTTTTTTCAATAAAACCAAAAACTAAAAGTATAACAAAATATTTTTTTTATAATACACATCTGTACATTAGAAAAATAATTAAGGATCCGTACCAAAATGAAAAGAAAATTATATTATTTATTCTGTTACCACGTGATACCTACTTTTTAATAAACTTTTTTAAATGTAAATTCAAATCCTATTGCTTTTGATCGCTCTTGTTTTGGTGATGTTGGGTTTTTATAGATTAATTTAAACATCGAAATCTTCAAGTGAGCCTAATTTTTAATTTTGAGGATGAACAACAACAAAATTAACGGTTGGCGATAAATTGTTCCTGTCCGTTTTGTTAAAGTTGTATGATTGGATGTAGGCGAACAAAAGCAATAGTAAAGACTTTTAGAGTTTAGCACAATTTCTGTAAAAAAAATGTGTATCAAATTTGTAACAAATAAGAGTATAATACAATAAAACCAAAAGGAATTTGTAAATTAATAATGTTTTGTGGTATTTTAGTTTTATTTAAATCTATGAACTCATATTAGAGGGAGAGTAAACCAACGTCAGTCAATCAGAGAATAGAAAAGTGTTGTAAGAAGAACTGTAGAAAATTCAAACCATTAAAATTAGAATTTGGGAATATTCTAATATAGGCCTTAATTTTTTACAGGGATTTGGAGGGGAAGTGGCCTCGTTTATCACGATTTCCCCGAAGATGAAGCGAAGCAGGAACGAATAGAAAAATATTCGGAGTAAGCGGAGAATACTTTTCTCTATTTTTTGTGCCATACGCTACACATCAAACAAATGAAAAAATTGAGAATGAGCTGAGAAAAGACCCAAATTTGTCAAGTCATGATTATGGTTAATTCTACGGTCTCGGACTGGTGTGGTTTGTCGTTTATTGGAGGGGGAGACCAAAGTTGAGTTGATTAATCTACCAGCTCCGTAACCTTCCAGTAGGGTGCGCATCACGTGAGCTGTTCTGGTCATGTATTAGGCAGCTGCGTGATGGGTACAATTGTGTAAGGAGTAACCTGTTCACAATTCGCAAGTGTACGCGCTGCCTCCTCGTGGCAACCACTGGTAACTAGGGCCATTTGGCACAGGCTAAAGTAGGTGCTAAAGGAGAAAATCCTGACAAAAAACCCTAATCTAAGGTGGAACAGCATATGCCGATAGATGAATGGCTGATAGATTAATCAGTCCAAAATATGCGGACTCTGGATACCAAGCACCCTCCAGTTTTATTTAGCCTTCCTATAGTAAAGGTGGGTGACCTACAGGCGATTTGCAATTCTCAGCAACTCGTAAGAGCAAAATCAAACAATTTAGGAATACGGGGCAGGAGTAGGAATATACGGGAGTAGGACAGCCCTCTCGAAGTCCTTGGGCTCCAATACTACCGTCTTTCTAGCAGAACTACATGCTGTAGTAAACGTCTAGGAGGGAGAGCAATAAGGCCAGATAGTATGTATCACGTACCGGGAGGAAGTATTGTCAGGTTCATTGGGAACCTGAATATTGATTGGACGGATAATTAAGCAGGGTCCAGCACATTAGATCTTTTACGCATGGCCCTCCAATAATAGTAATGGTCTCGGACTACGTTTCACGTAGAAGTCTCGTAAAAAACTAAGGAGCGAATTCTTAACCAAAACTTACCAAGATTCAAAGCGCGTCTTTATCGGGTCAGAACACAATTCAAATTACCAATTCGTGACATTTATTACTCACTTCTATAAAAATTGTTTGCAGGACTCTTCAGTTGCAAGGCTAAGAGATTAGGGCTAAGATTTTTTAATTGTCAAGTTGTATTTGACCTGTCCTGCTGTTTCGTTGTTTTTGTTTATTTTTTTGTGTTCCACTACTTGTACATATGTACAAAATGTTATGGAATATCGAATCAATTGTAAATATGTGATGCCAATGCGGCCACACGAGCAGGTTAGTATTTTAGTAGAAAGATTTGGACTATGAACTAATCCGAACGAAAAGTTCTTAAAGATTGGCTGGACGGCAATTCACATTTTCTGTATACTCCTACGTATAGTTGTTACTGAATTCCTGGTTAGGCATTTATCTTTTTGATGCTTCAGAGCCGGCTCTCCCTTTCTTTTTGATGAAATTAATCAAGGATTTGGCAGGCAAGGAGGTTGAAACGGGATTCAAAACTGATTCTTAAAAAAAATCTGGAATATGGCCAACTAGGATGGAATTTGGCAATTACTTAATATCAAGAGTGGGAGGAGTGGCCGCAGCGCTCCTAGAATTTTTCAAAGGTTGATGGAAGAAGCTACCGCCGGCATTGCAATCTGTGCGATGTATCTAGATGACGTAATCGTCACTGGAGCGACCAACGAAAATCATCTTCATCTTCGAGTCTCAAAGAACTGCTGAGCCGCTTTGACAAGTATGGTCTACGATGTAAGAAGGATAAGTGCCAATTTGCAGTACAGAACATAGAATACGTGAAACATATCATCAACGCACAGGGTATACAGCCATCAGAAAAGCCGCTGGAACCCTTGAAGAACATGCCGCGTCCTATTGATATCAAACAAGTGGAGGCATTCATTGGCAAAATCAACTATTACAATAAATTCATACAGAATCTCGCTTCAACTGCCGCTCCACTTAATGAGCTCCGCCACAAGGGTGTGAAGTTCGTTTGGACCAATCGACAAGAAACCGGTTTTCAGACACTGAAGTCGCAGCTGCTAAAGGCGGCCAGATTAGTCCACTACAAAGAGGATCGTCAAATCGTCCTTGCTACCGACGCATCCAAGTATGGCGTTGGTGCTGTAATTTCTCATCGTTTCACAGATGGATCCAAACACCCTATCGAATTGCGTCCAAAACATTATCGACAAGTCAGCAAGCATACGGTCAGATTGAAAAGGAAGCGCTTTCTATTATTTATGGTGTGACGAAGTTCCACCTATTTATATGGCAGAAGTTTCGAGTTGTTAACGGATCAAAAGCCATTGACCACAATTTTTCATCCAAACAAGAAACTGCCAGTCGCAACTCTTCAAAGACTTCAGCGTTGGGGTATTGCGCTTCAGGGGTGTAAATATAATATCAAATATCGTCCAACCGAAAAGCATGCCAATGCAGACGCTTTATCCAGACAGCCAATAGGCAAATATGAGGAGCTTGATCACATTGAAAAAGGTTTGACTAACGTGGATCATATAAGTCAAATCCAAATGATACTAGATGACTTACCTATAAATTATTCGCTGATCGCGAGGGCATCGTGTTTTATACGAGACAGATGGCCAAGTGTTCTTTCAAAGATGGAAGCGCGCTTAACCCATTTTACAATAGAAAGTTTGCTTTATCTTTGCAGTCAAATTGCATTCTTCTTCAAACAGAAGATAACCGATTTGTCATTCCAAAAGCAGTACAGTTAAACGTACTTCAGCTTCTACACCAGGGTCATTGGGGGTCAACTAGAATGAAGCAGACGGCTCCGATATACATTTGGTTCCCGAATATTGACAAGGAGATAGAGCGAATCGTATCAGAGTGTAAAGTGTGCCAGTCAAATATGAGTGATCCCAGGAAGACGCTTGGACGCTTTCTCTAAGTTTCTCTAACTGCAGTTACCACGGTGCAGGCGCTTCAATCATAATCTTCGCAATTGAAGGTCTACCAGCAACAATAGTGTCTGACAACGGCACCCAATTCACATCAGAAGAGTTCCGAAAATTTTGTGAGCTGAATAGTACTAAGCATCTGAATTCAGGACCATTTCACCTATTCCTATTAAAGGCGCCCTTTACACATAGGAAGACTCGAGCTAAGTCTCGTTGGGCTTTTAAATGACCGAAAGTCCTTAATACTGGAAATTCCACTTGGTTGAAGTTAGCAGGTGATGGTTTGGTATCCTCTTATTATTTTGAAGTTTGTGCCGTTGGCATAATAAAAATTCGGATTTATTTTGAAAAATTTCTGAAGTTGCCTCGTGTTCGGTGCTGCAATTGCAGCATTTAGGTTTGGTAAAATTTTCCTTGTTCTGGATATCTTTAAGTAGAGACAATTTTCCGCTGCATTAGATTACAGTTGGCTGCAACATGTCAATAGTTTGAGCATCTAAAACAAATGTTCTTTATTGTTGCGACGATAATAGTCCCATTTAATTTAATGATTTTAATGCAGAATGGGTTAATTCAACTAGCAGTTCATTTGTGAACAATTCAGAGTTAAATTTTCAGTTATATCTTCAGTGAGTTTATACATAAAGAAACGATTTGTGGTTAGCAATTTCTTGGCATTGTAACCTTATTCTGGCACCAGTTAATTTGTTCCTTATTTTATTCACAGGATCGTTTGCACTGCGTAATAACTCTTTAATCTTGACATAATTTACATGTTTTATTGTTACATGTGAACAGTACTTTATTGCACGATTTTTTCTGTATTTGTGATTGGGGTTGAATTGTTCAATAAGACATAAAATTGGTACTCATCTGACGATAAACTTTCTCTCACCTGAAGATAAACTTTAAGTTTCCATTCCAGTTGGTTCGTCGCTCATTGCAGCTTTACTATTACAGGCACTAGAACTATTACTGGAATTGGAGTGTATAATAGATCGACAGCTCATAGGATTTGCATTTTCGATATTGTTGATGTTTTTGATTATGCCAACTCTAGCAGGGGATACCTTGCTGGGTGTTTTATAACTATTGATTATAGGTGATATTTCTATATGTTTTAGAAATAAACCGTTATTTTAATACTTCACAACAATAAACATCCATAAATTGTTTACAATTAAAAACACAGTAATTTATTTTGTAAACAATTACAAATAGATCCAAAATCTCTTTGTAATTGTTTACCAAATAAAATTACAGAATTTTTAATTGTATACAATACAAACGATGTTTACTGATCGGATGATCAGTATTTTATTGCCAAAATTACTACCCCTATTATGGTTCTCACTTTACCGACGAGTTGCAGTGACTTGAAAAGTCAGACCAGTTCAATTTTGATAAAATGGTTCTTTCATTTATTTTGGCGAGAGTTGTGCATTGGAACTTTGGGTCGTTTTGTTGGCAGCACAGTTTTGGTTTGATATGCTGTTTACCGGGTAGTTTTGTTTTGGTTAGGGAGTAGTTTTGTTTTGTTTATAAAATAAATAATTATCAGTTAAATATTTGACAAAAAAAAAATTAATCATGGTAAACAGTGTAGATTAATATTTTCTCTCGACTTGATGTTCTGATGAACAATTATGACACAGCGATTAGAAGAAAGAGGTGATGTGGAGGAGCATATAAACAAAATGAACGAATTGTTCCAACAGTTATTGGCGCTGGGAGACGAAATTAAAGCCGAATTTTTCATCAGTGCAACACTGTTAGGATCGCTGCCGGAGAAATATGATGGGCTAATAACCGCATTAGAAGCGCGATCGGAGAAGGAACTAAGTTCGAGTTTGGTTCGATCATATATCATCGCAGAGTATAAGCGAAGAATGGATCGGTCGACAAATAGCAGTGAAGAAGCTGCATTGAAAGTGTCAATGAAGGCGAAACCAGAGACTGAATGTTACTTTTGCAAAGAAAAAGAACCCAAAATATTGCAGTAAATACTGTAGTAAGCTTCGCGCTTCCAGACGCAATGAGTCAAAAGGCACAAAAGTCAGAAAGCGAACATGGTGAATGAAGAATCAGATGACGAATTTCTGTTTGCAACAGGAAAATGCGATGGTTGGATACTGGATTCCGGAGCAACATGCCATGTCGTTGGCAAGAAGGAATTATTCATCGAATTCGATTTATCGCATCGTGAAAAAGTGTGCGCTGCAAATGGTCAAGTAATTGTCTCTGAATGAAAAGGTTCTGTTTGAGTAGCTTTTCTGAATGCAGCTGGTACAAAAACATCTATGAGGTTGGAGAATGTTTTGTTTGTGACTGGAATCGATGGAAATTTAATTTCAGTGAAGCAGTTAACAGAAAAAGGACACAGAGTCAGCTTCGATGGTGAAACTTTGGAGACATTTGTGGTAAATTGTAAGTTGAGAGAACCACAAAATGTGTGCGCACCAATAACATGCTATTCTTGGACATCGAGACATCGAAGTAGTTAAAACTCTTTCATCAAAAGTTCTAGTCAATGGCATCGCCATCGCAGATTGCAAAGATGATTGCAAAAAGAAAGTGAACCGCGAAATATGCCTAAAGGGAAAGAGGACTAGAATAAAATTCCCTAAAGAATCAGAAAATCGATCGAAAGCTGTTCTCGATTTAGTCCAGTCTGACGTTTGCGGGCGTATGGAAACGCAAACACCATCAGGTAAGAAATACATCGTAACATTCATTGATGATTTTTCAAGATTCACAATAATCTACTTGTTGCGGCATAAATCTGAAGTATTTGGAAAATTCATAGATTTATCGAGATGACCAAAATAATGTTTGAAAAGAAAATGAAGTTCTTGCGGTTGGATCTAGGAGGAGAATACTTAGGTAAGAAATTTGAAGAATACATGGTAAGAGAAGGCGTTCAGTACCAGAGAACCGCTTCCTTCACCCCCCCAATCGTACGCTTGTTGAAATAGGAAGATGGATGGTTTTAGATGATGGTCTGGGGTATCTGGCGAGAAGCCGTGACCATGGAAAATTTCATAAAAAAACCGATTGCCGATAAAAGGAGCAGAAAATACACCATTTGAACATTGGTTCGGTAAGCGACCAAGTGTTAAACATTTTCATAAATTCGGATCGAAATGTTTTGTACACGTTCCAGACGAAAAGCAGCATAAATTGGACTCGAAAGCAATGGAAGCTGTTCTGGTTGGATATTATGGTTCAACGAAAGCGTACGTACATATGTTAAGTTTCGTCAACAAGAAAGGTGGTAATCAGCCGAAATATGAAGTTTGTCTTTAAAGAGATGGTGACAAAAAGGCGGATTGAAAAGAAGCGAGCAGTGACGAAAAGTAAAAATTTGGAACGAGAAACACCTGCAACGACATTGATGACGAAAGCGTTCCGGATAAATCAACCGTTTGAAATGTGGCTCCTGTCCCTGAACCAGCAGATGCTTTATCTTCTGAAAATGACAACGAAGCTTATTTTAGTAACGTAGATTTACATTCTGGATCGGAAAACGGCAATGTTACATTAATTGACAACAACGATGCTGGTGAGCTACGGCGTTCGAAACGAATAAATAAGGGAGTTCTCCTAAAACGGCTAATAAACGAAATGAATGTTGTTTATGCTGTCAAGGAGCCCAAAAGTTTAAAAGAAGCAGTTACATGTGAACGTAATGGCGAATGGAAGAGTGCCATGCAGGAGGAGATAGACTTGCTGAATGAAAACGAAACGTGGGTTTTAACTGAAATACCTAAAGGACGAAACCTATTGGATGTAAATAGGTATTTAAAGTGAAGAATGCGGAACGAACGGTTCCGTTTGTCGATTCAAAGCTAGGTTAGTGGTACAATAGGTTTTTCACAACGATACGGGGAAGATTATGATGAGGTATTCGTTCCTGTGGTAAAGAAACAGCATTTCGTATTCTTTTATCGATTGCAGCGAAAGAAAACAATGGCTGTATTCCATTTTGATCCAAAGACGGCATTTTTGAACAGAATAGTTGAAGAAATTTTATTTATGAAACAACCACCCGGTTTTGTTAAAGAAAACGAAGAACATCTTGTACGCCGACCGAAGAAAAGCTTATATGGATTAAAGCAATCGGACTTATTAATTGAATTTCTTAAATCATCTACTGCTATTATAACAAAAATAATGTAGGTAAATGTAATCCCTTAAGGGATAAATCGAATCCATTCACACTTTCCGATGAAAAGTAAGTCTTTTAAACATTTATGTTAACATTTCAGGTTTTTCAATCTATTGAGGATAAACCGGGAATACGTAATTCTTGTATTCCACGAATTCTAAGATTATGCGCTGCTCTGAGGTTCTTTACAACCAGCAATTACTAAGGGAATGTATGAAGCAATTTTCTTATTGGCATGGCACAGCCAACGATTTCAATGATAATCACAGAAGTTGTCGATTTGATGGAGCAAAATCTTTGCCAGAAATGGATACAATTTAACATGAGTAAAAGCGATAAATTGCAATGCAAAAAATATTTTATGGCTAAACATAAGATACCTGGTGTTGTTGGGTGTATCGATGGTATCATAAAATATAAAATTATTCATAAATTACTAATACATATGTTATACAATTGTTTATAGGAGATTTGGGATATCCATTGTTGCCGTACTTGTCTACTAAAAATTGTACTAATTTTTTTCTATATCTGCTACTCCGGGATTATTTCTAGTTGTTGGTTGTCTAAAGGGCCTGTTGTATACCGGGTGATTTTTTTAACCTAATACACTCAAATATCTCGGAAAATAAGCACTCTACGAAAAAAATGGTGCAGATCAAAATTTAATTATTCCGTGGGGGAAATACATTAGTGTTAAAATTAGTACACCCCCTCCTCCTTGTAGGTGGGACGGGTGGTAGCTTTGAAACTAAAATATGAACCCCTATTTTTTATTGCAGATTCGGATTCTCTGGCTAAAAATACTTTGGATTTGACTGAAACATTTTTTTCGATTCATGATAGATGGCGCTGTAGTTGACGATATTCGTCACTATGATGATAGGGTTACGATAATGAGAAGCCATTTTCAGTAATTGAAAATTTAAGAAATATAAATTGTTTAAGACTAACTGCAGTATTATAGAATCGTATGCGTAGGTTCTCAGTAGGAGAAATCGAAAAAATTGAATATCGTCAATTACAGCGCCATCTATTAAGAATCGCAATAAATATTTCAGTCAAATCCTACGTATTTTTAGCCGTAGAATCCGAATCTGCAATAAAAAATAGGGGTTCATATTTTAGTTTTAAAGTTACCACCCGCCCCACCTGCAAGAAGAGGGGCGGTATTAATTTTAACACTAATGTATTTCCCCCGCGGAATAATTAAATTTTGATCTGTACCATTTTTTTAGTAAAGTGCTTATTTTTCAAGTTATTTGAGTGTATCAGGTTAAAAAAATCACCCGGTATATTACTTTGGCTTTGATTGTTTTCAATATTATCTATAATTTCGATTTCAATATCGCCAGTTGAGCTAGCTGGGATAATGTTAAATTACCCTCACTAAAATTAGTATCAACTGGCGTTTCCAGATCACTACAATTCGTGTTGGTACAAAAAGTCATCCCACTGGGATGCGTCAGCATACTAGCGTACAAAGCATACTGTGGCGATTGATATTTTTTCAAGTTTTGGGAAACTTTTAGAGAAAAATAAACAACAAAATTTAGTGGCGTAACTACAAATTTGCCCCCCCCCCCGGCAACATTTTTTGGGCCCTTAAAAATGCTCCTTGCACCTATGAACAAGTAAAGCTTTTAGTGAAAAACTTATTTCTTCCTATTGTCTCGTCTTGCATTAATTAAAATTATCTGATTTCGAGAGTAGATGACACGAAACATCTTGCAATTCAATGCTTTGGCGATTTCTAAATATATCGATAAAGCATCACAAATTTCGAATATAATTTGAAAAATATCAAGAGTTTCGAAATAATTTTAGCTAAAATGTTTTATGTATTTGCAGAAAATTAAGAACTATTAATTTTAATAGAATATTTGTTCTCAAAGTTAATCATCAATCATCAAAAGCTTTTAGTTTTAAGAGGTTTTTAAACCAAACCATTTAACTATCAAATTTGATATTATAAAGGAAGGTGGTATCTTAGGATACATTTAGAATATTTGTGTTCAATGAGCTTTAAGCGTGATAATTAATTTATATCATTTGGGTTTGAACTTAACATGTTTGAGCTTTTTAAACAAACCATTTTACTTTGGAATTTCAAATTACAAATGAGATGGAATATGGGGTAGGATTTAGAATACTTGTGTTCAATATGAATTAACAGTTTTTAGTTTTAAGAGCTATTCAAACCAAACCATTTAACTTTCAAATTTCATATTATAAATGAAGCTGGTTTAAGCTTTAAGCTTGATAATTTATTTATACATTCTCGGCAATTCCCTTGGGCCTTTCCATAAATTCTGTCTTCCGTTAAAATGTTTTACGAGGATAAATCATGTATTTGCCAGAAATGTCAAGAACTTTTAGTTTTAAGAGCTTTCACTTATCGAAGCTTTTCAACTCAAATTATTTTACTCAGAAATTTGATTTGATATTACAAAGGGTATTTTTTGAGAAAAAAAAATCAGAATATTTGTTCTCAATGTAAATATCCTTCATCCAAAATCAGTTTCCATTTTCGGCAGTTCCATGTGTAAGAAAACCAATTGCTTTACTCAGATTTAATTTAGTGGACATTTTTGGGCCATCATTCAGAAGTAGGTGAAACAGAACTTGAGTCATTTGAATGGCCCCAAATA
This sequence comes from Tipula vernalis, assembly GCA_958295665.1. Lineage (NCBI taxonomy): Eukaryota > Metazoa > Arthropoda > Insecta > Diptera > Tipulidae > Tipula > Tipula vernalis. Next base: position 287,754,263 of record OY282560.1, read on the forward strand.
AAATGAAAATCTTGCAACTCTATGCATGACGAGTACTAAATATATCGATAAAGAAATCACAAATTTTGAATATAATTTGAAAAATATCAAGAATTTCGAAATAATCTCAAAAATGTCGAGTTTTCAAAATATCTTGAAGGATCTCAAAAATCAAATTATCCGTAAATACTATATGTAAAACCAAAGCCTATACGTGCTACGCCATGTACAATGTACAAATATCACCATTTATGTAGATATATGTATGTGTAATTTTGCAAGTTCTTACAACTTAAAGCTAAGCGCTTTCGAAAATCTTTAAAAATCTCGAATATTCCTAGAAATGTTGAAAAACTTAAGAAATCTAGAATAAACCGCGCGGAACAATCTCGATTACCCTATAGAAAAATTCGAAAAATCTCTATATTATGTGAATGTCGATTGATCTCGAACAATTTCAATAATACCTTAAAATCTGGATGTTAATGAATAATATCGGAAAGACTGTAAACATCTAGAAAACTCACGGAAAGTTTGAAAAATTCTGAAAATTCGTGTGTATAGTATGTACATATATGGAATTATTTGTCAAGTAACTTGATGTTACTAATACTACTAAGCAATTTATGGCTAAGCTTAACAAAACGATATGCAATAAGAATATGTAAAGCCCTCAGATTTTATCGGGTAATTTTTTAAATATCGAACAGTCATATCAAAAACTATAGTAGATTTCATAGAGACGTCTCATGTCGAATAAATAAACATTCAAATTAGTTGGGTGTAGAAAATACCTATTTGGGTGTAGAAATTATATTTCGAACAATACAGTGAGCCCCTACGCAATATACTTGAAACCACAAATGCGCTGGTACACCGGTGAGCATGATTCAAAAAAGGTTAGCTCGATGTTTCGAGTCACGTGTTCGTGACGTCACACAATTCTGCCACGTCTATGTAAATAAATAGAGAAAAAGCGAATTAACCATTTTTGTGTTTGTTTTTAGTTTTCGTTTTTTTACTTGATATTGTAATTTAAAGGTCTCCTTTAATACTAGAATTGAGTGTCGTCATAAAACAAAAAATGATCATTTGTTTACATATTTAGAGCTAAACTGGTACATATTAACTGAATCACGACCGGTGAATAAAGGGAATAGATGTAAATTTGTTTGTTTCTTTATTAACAAATTAACGATGGGTTTTCTTTGGGTTATGGGTTATTTATTGTGGCCAACCAGCAATATACATTTGAAAACGATACTGACTAAATGTGGGATTCTAAAATGATTTTTAGATAAGATTCTAGAATATGGCCAAGTAGTATGGAATTTGTCTATTTCTCAACCGATTATAATGAAATTCGACTTGTACGATGGAAATGGGACCTTCAAATGATTTTTAGATGAAGTTCTGGAATATGCCCAAGTAGGATGGAACTTGGATATTTCTTGAACGATTTTGACGAAATTCGATTTGTATGATGGAAATGGGACCTTCAAATGATTTTTAGATGAAGTTCTGGAATATGGTCAAGTAGGATGGAACTTGGATATTTCTTGAACGATTTTGATGAAATTCGACAATTGCGATAAAAATGGGATTCTAAAATGATATTTAGAAGAAGTTTTGGGATGTGGCTAAGTAGGATGGAACTTGGCTATTTTTTGAACGATTTCGACGAAATTCTACTTATACGACGGAAATGGGATCTTCAAACGATTTTTAGATGAAGTTCAGGAATATGGCTAAGTAGGATGAATCTTGGCTCTTTCTTGAACGATTTTGACGAAATTCGACTTGTTTGATGGAAATGGGATCTTCAAATGATTTTTAGATGAAGTTCTTGAATATGGCCAAGTAGGATGGAACTTGGCTATTTCTTGAACGATTTTGATGAAATTCGACTTGTATGATGGAAATGGGACCTTCAAATGAATTTTAGATGAAGTTCTTGAATATGGCCTAGTAGAATGGAACTTGTCTTTTTCTTGGACGATTTTGATGAAATTCGACAAGTGCGAAAGAAATGGGATTCTAAAATGATATTTAGAAAAAGTTCTGGAATATGGTCAATTAGGAAGGAACTCGGTTGTTTCTCAACCGATTATGATAAAATTCTACTTGTACGACGGAAATGATATCTTCAAATCATTTTTAGATGGAGTTCTGGAATATTGCCAAGTAGGATGGAACTTGGATATTTCTTGAACGATTTTGATGAAATTCGACAAGTGCGATAAAAATGGGATTCTAAAATGATATTTAGAAGAAGTTATGGAATATGGCTAAGTAGGATGGAACTTGCCTATTTTTTGAACGATTTTGACGAAATTCTACTTATACGACGGAAATGGGATCTTCAAATGATTTTTAGATGAAGTTCTGGAATATGTCCAAGTAGGATGAAACTTGGATATTTCTTGAACGATTTTGACGAAATTCGACTTGTGTGATGGAAATGGGATCTTCAATTGATTTTTAGATGAAGTTCTGGACTTGGATATTTCTTGAACGATTTTGATGAAATTCGACAAGTGCGATAGAAATGGGATTCTAAAATGATATTTAGAAAAAGTTCTGGAATATGGTCAATTAGGAAGGGACTCGGTTATTTCTCAATCGATTATGATGAAATTTTACTTGTGTGCTTACAGAGGAATACCATTTTGTGAACAACTAAAATTGTTGGTTTAGAAATTCGATATGAAGTTTTGCAAGTATGTCAAAGGTGTTAAAGATTTTTTCTATTAGATTGATTATTTACTAGAAGATATTTTTCCGCAAATAAAAGTAAATTATTTAAAAAACACTTTTGATTGAAATATAATGTGACTCTAAAGAAATAAAATAAACTTTGTTTAACTCTTAGCCCTATTATGGTTCTCACCTCACCGAAAAATTTCATACAAATCTAGTCACATTTGCATAGTAATTCTCAGTGAGGTGAGAACCAAAATAGGAGTAATAGTTATTAATAAACATTTTGTTATTAATTATTATAACATCTCATGTTATTAATGATGCTACAAAGAAACAAACTACTTATAGGATCAGGCCGAGTCTATACCCCATGATTGTCCTTGTTCCGGAATGACTTTGAATTTGGTATTATCAAAAGCCAGTGGAATATCAATGAATGAACATAATAGTACCTCTTTGTTCCGGAGTGTGTCATCAATTTATGATGTCAGGTCGCGTGAAGGCGTTGAATCTAATCTACTGAACCGGTATTTTATGTAAGGTTTGGTTTTCAGAATAAATAATGTGCGGCTAATGGATCTGTAAGGCCTAACATCCTCAGGGGATCTTTCCACCATTTCTGGAATAAAAATCACACGCACATCCCTCCTGGTATAGGTAAATCTAATTTTAAAGTAAAGTTCCTAAGTTTTTATGGATTTCCCTATTTAGAGAAAACGTCAAAAAATATTACTATAGCTTCTTGATCGACTGATCATTTTAAATTGTAGTCTAATTAACGAAACTGTAGTTAGTATCCCTGTAAAGTGTAAAATGAACATAATTCTAAAATAAATTTATGAATCAAACAAGGGGTCTATTCGATCAAAAACTTTTCATTTTGAATATATCACTTATTATAATAATTAATATAATTATCACTTATATTTAATATTACTTTTACCTAATAATACATATACATATTTCATTAATTAATTTGCTTAAGTATTAGCGGTTTTTGTATAAAATACTTATTTAATTACAATTTCAACTGTACAATAACCGTGCTGCTTATGTGCTTTTCTTTATCAGGTGTTAGATATGTTCCATGATTTTTGCTAAAGATAATTATCATCAAATCGTTCTTGACGTCAAAAATGATTCGATTTGAATTATTATTCAAACAGTATGAGATCGAGGAATTTTTGATATGTTGGCTTTAAAAAATAAAGTGGAAAATTAAAGCACTGACTCCAACACAATCGCTTTTAGTAAGCTTTCAACGGCTTGGAAATGGGTGTCATTGGGCGCTTTCAGGTCCCGCAACATGTTGGCTTGCAAAATTTACTGAGGGGCAAAATGACATTCGATACATAACATTGCCATGGAATTTTCGATAAATCGGGGCATTCAGAAAACAACAGGGTTATTTTAGTCAACATGTTGCCAACAGTTGGTAGAGCTGATAGCGCCCAATACTATCTCATGTTATTCATGATGCTTGTGTAGTGTTACAAAAACAATTTCGAAAAGCTGTGTTATGGCCGAAAAACATGACTGCATGAATAGGTGTAGTACAGAATTGTCAATTTCGTCATATTTAGAACCCTTTCTGCTTTATTACTAGCGTTTTCTCGCTTTGTCTATACTAATTTTAAATTGTACTCGTATATTAAAAGAATTCTAAAATAAGCAAACCGGCTCTTGCGCAATTCAAATAGAGATTCTTTTCAGCCAATCTCCATTATGCTTCTCAATGCTTATTGTATAGAAAGTGTTTCTAACCAGCTTTGCTAATTGAGCGACGGTGCGACAGGTAATATTTATTCTAATGCCCCCTCATTTTACTTTTTATTAGCTCAATTGTTAGTAAAATCCCCCAAACAAAGTTTATTTTATTTCTTTAGAGTCACATTATATTTCAATCAAAAGTGTTTTTTAAATAATTGCGGAAAAATATCTTCTAGTAAATAATCAATCTAATAGAAAAAATCTTTAACACCTTTGACATACTTGGAAAACTTCATATCAAATTTCTAAACCAACAATTTTAATTGTTCACAAAATGGTATTCCTCTGTAAGCACACAAGTAAAAATGTATCATAATCGATTGAGAAATAACCGAGTCCCTTCCTAATTGACCATATTCCAGAACTTTTTCTAAATATCATTTTAGAATCCCATTTCTATCGCACTTGTCGAATTTCATCAAAATCGTTCACGAAACAGCCAAGTTCCATCCTACTTGGCCATATTCAAGAACTTCATCTAAAAACCAATTGAAGATCCCATTTCCATTGTAAAAGTCGAATTTCGTCAAAATCGTTCAAGAAATAGCCAACTTCCATCCTACTTGGCCATATTCAAGAACTTCATCTAAAAATCACTTGAAGATCCCATTTCCATCATACAAGTCGAATTTCGTCAATATCGTTCAAGAAATAGCCAAGTTCCATTCTACATACTTGGCCATATTCCAGAACTTCATCTAAAAATCATTTGAAGATCCCATTTCCGTCGTATAAGTAGAATTTCGTCAAAATCGTTCAAAAAATAGCCAAGTTCCATCCTACTTGGCCATATTCCAGAACTTCATCAAAAAAATTATTTGAAGATCCCATTTCCATCATACAAGTAGAATTTCATCAAACTCGGTTAAGAAATACCCAAGTTCCATCCTTCTTAGCCTTACTCCAGAACTTCATCTAAAAATGATTTAAAGATCTCATTTCTATCGTACAAGTTAAATTTCATCTTAATCAGTTGAGGAATAACCAAGTTCCTTCCTAACTGACCATATTCCAAAACTTCATCTAAATATCATTTTAGAATCCCATTTCTATCGCACGTGTCAAGTTTCATCAAAATCGGTTAAGAAATAGACAAGTTACATCATATTTGGCTATATTCCAGAACTTCATTTAAAAATCATTTGAAGATTCCATTTCATTCCCATTTGTACAAGTCGAATTTCATCATAATCGGTTTAGAAATAGCCAAGTTCCTTCCTAATTGACCATATTCCAGAACTTCTTCCAAACATCATTTTAGAATCCAATTTCCAACGCACAAACCGAATTTCATCATAATTAGTTGAGAAATAGGCAAGTTCCATCATACTTGGCCATGTTTCAGAACTTCTTCCAAACATCATTTTAGAATCCAATTTCCAATGCACAAACCGAATTTCATCATAATTAGTTGAGAAATAGGCAAGTTCCATTATACTTGGCCATATTCCAGAACTTCATGTAAAATTCAATTTAGAATGCCACATTTAGTAAGTGTCATAATCAAATGTAATTCCCAGCTTGGCACAACAAATAGTTCATAACGCAATGTACACCCATGTTAGTAACATAAATTCGCTTTATTTTCATATACAAAATATGAACTCTAGCCGAAATATGTAGTTTTTTTTTTATTCAGCAGGGAAAAGGTTAAATAAAGGTTAACAAATCCAAAACCAATAACAAAAACTTATTAGGAAACTATACGAGAATAGTTTATTTTCTATGTAGATATTTCCTAATGTTTTTTATTTATTTGTTGCAAACTATCACAAATTTTGTATGAATTGATGTACGTACTCACACATAAAAATTGTAAATACAAAAAATAAACAAAAATAAAAGTAGTGAGAAATGCAAATTTTTATTAGATTTGTTTTTTAAATTTTTATACTCGTAGGGCATTACTCAATTCAAAGTCAAACGCAAATTAAGAAGAAGTAAGAGGTAAGAAAAATTAACAGCAGAGAGTCTGATTTAAAGGGATTAAGAAGATAAGGTTATTACAGTTCTACTGTAGTTTCCATTTATTGTTGTTGTTTTTTTATTTTTTGAAAATAAATGTTCATTAGACGTCTCGGTATTACATCGTTTTGGTCATATTCTTCGAATAGCCTGACTGTTTCGAACATCTCGAATAACCTGACTATTTCGTAACACCGAATCACCGATTAAGTCTCAAACATCGTGCATCTCATTTCCATGATAAGCTCCAAAAATCTCGAGAAATTTTAAAAAGTGATCAAAAGATGAAACCTGATGAAATCGGGAAGTGGGAATTTCTAAAATCAGGAGAACCTCATCAAACACTATAGAAAAAAAAAACACCATCACTAGTTGCAAAATTAAGTTGGCATTTGCATTTTCCTTATATTTAAAATATAGTTTTTCAAAATAAACCTGTAAATTTCATTATTATTTACCTTTTACTAGTAACCAAAAGATCCGCAAAATGAGAAACTATATAAGTCGAACGAACGCTAATTAATCATAGAGACTGACTGGTTTGTCAAATTTAATCTTTTGCAAAAATAAATTTTATCTGTTGGCAAATCAAGTTCTACCTTTTCTAATCCTTAATTTGTAGAAGATTGAATTTTGATAAATGGAAAAGGGGTAAACTTGGAGTTACGCAAAACGTATAATACAAATAAATCAACCCAGAAAACACAAAAATCGTTGTCGTTTGATGCCGAAAGCTATGATTTCAAACTAGTTTAGCTAATTGGCTTCTAAACCTAAACATCGGTCAGAACCTAAAGGCATATTTATTTCTATGGAGTCAGAACCGAGAAGAAATGGTTCAGACTGTCTTAAGAAAATATTTAATAGCTAAAGGAACGATTTCTTCTTTTTCTTAGATCACCGCCTTTTCTTAAAAATTTCCTAGAAATATACCGTTCTGCAAATTTGCACTTTAAACTTAATCTGAGCTATCTAATCTTAAATTAGAATTAATAAAGGAAATCTCGTGGGCCCCAACAACTGTGGGCCGTTCCCTCCGGCGACTGTATTTGCTACGAGTACCTAGTTACGCCACTGACAAAATTGCTATGAAATGAAACTATTTTTTCGTAAAATTTGAACAAACTGCTTTGGAAAAAGATAATTCCAAAATACATTAAAAAATCACAATAAATCAATTCCCAAATCCCAATATTCTGGGAACACCAGAATAGGGCCACCAGAAGGCAGTAAATTGCTCGCATAGCTCGCACACACTTGAGCCGGCCCTGGTCCACCTATTCCAACATCAATATCAACCGCCTGTAAGTCTCTATTTTCGTTTTTCTTCAAACAATGACGTTGCTTCGTTGTGGCGTCCTTTTTTTAGTGTGAGTATCCAAAGCATTCGCAGATTCATTGGTTGTTTTGTATTTCACTATCCATTCAGTTTCAAATGAAAAATAAATGATCAATGATCACTATGTATGTGTAAAATATTATTTTGTAACACCGTTAGCTACTTTTCGTCAATATAATTAGGGACGGAATCCCGCGCGTAAATTATACTCTTATGGGTACGTATCACAAAATGTTTATTGTGTTTGGTTCGTTGCTACTCATCTAAACTTTTACTACTAAAATTTTCGTTTACTTCGCCTATTGACGACCATCTGTAATGAAGTAAAATAACTTTTAAAAACAAATTTACTATAATTAAAACAAGTAAGTGACAGTTTCCACCACAAGATTCGATTATAATGCAATCTGATGGCCGTTACACTTAGCTTCAGGAAAACGAGTAATTCAGTTCCCGTAGACAATCAGATAAAAACGATTTACAGGTAAATTAGCAGTGCTGCAAATATCAGTTTCATAGTAATGTTATGAAGGACCTGGTATGATCGTTTGATGGGATTTTACGAGTTATGTGAGTGTCCTCCAACTGTAGGGAAATTTTGCCTATGGCAGCCATGCTTTTATATTCAACATCCACTGCTAAAACCCAAAGATATTGCCGTTAGTACCAATATTAAAGGTTGATGGTAGGGTCAGGATATGCGGGGGCTATACGGATTTCAATCATCCGCTCACAAGGATTGAGGAAGTTGGTAATACGTTACATGGAGGAAATTTGTTTTCCAAATTAGTTCTTGCAGGTGCATAAAATCAGATGCAGCTCGATGATGAGAGTAAAATGTATGTAACAAGGAGCACGCATAAAGGTGAATATCGAATGAAATGAATTGTTTACCCTATGGAATCAAACCAGCCAGTGGAATTTTCAATTTAATATGGAAAAATTGTTATTAAGACTTGCAGCGGTCACTATTTTTATAGATCACATCGTTGTGACAAATGTTAATGATAAAGAGCATTTGTACAATTTACAGCAAGAGAAGTTCTTTGTAAAACTAATGAGCGAATGAATGCGGTTTTGGATGCAAGGGACCCAAGTGAGGTAACGGGAGGGAATTTTGTGGACTTGTTAATTATTATGGCAAATTCGTAAATAATTTGGCCACGATAATGAATCCCATATATAATCTATTACGTAAGTCAAAATAATTTGAATGGACGACAGAATGCAGAAAATAGTTTCGGATGTAATATTGGTGCATTTTAATCCAAGCATACCAATTATTTTAGCTTGTGACACATCATAAAAAGGAATAGGACCTGAACTTTCGCATCCATGTCCAGACAATGCTGATGTTTTATCTAGGTTTCCGTTGGCGAATTTTGAGAGTGAAGATGAGGATAATTGTGAGGGCGAAGTAAATTATTTGCGTTTTATAGACAAAGGTAAAGACATTGTTTTGGATTACAAAAATGTTAAATTTGAAACTTATAAATATTAAATATTATCGAGTGAGTGTCTATTGGTGCAGGCTAATCCTCAAAAAGAAGCATTGATACCCTGGAAATATCTGGGAATTCATGGAGTAGAATGGACTTTGCTGGTCCGTTTCAGAAAGACAGGTGCAGTTACTGCAAGTAGTACAAAAATTAAACTCAGAGAACTATTTAGTCGTTTTGGTTTACCAGATGTGTTAGTGACTGGCAACGGTAGTCAGTTTTGTGCTCTGGAACTAAAAGAAGTTTTTAGACTTAATGGAATTAAACATATTTTGACGATACCTGGGCATCTGGCAACGAACGGTAAAGCCGAGAATATGGTTAAAACATTTAAGAAGATCGTTAAGTCTATTGTTGATGAAAATGTACGCGTTAGATTTCTGTTTAGCTAGAACAAGTAGTTGAGATAACACAGCGTGGTCAGATTCGTAATTATAAAGGTAAATGAACAAAGCAGTATGGGTGGATGTAACCATAGTCAAGGTAATTGATAAGCGTAATTATTTGTGCAGATTAAGTGATAATAGAAATCTTAAAGACATTTAAATCAAATAATTGATTCTGCTATTGATAACTCGGTAGTTGAAAATGAAAACATTGAGGAGAATGTTTCGAAAATTAGCAAAAACAATTCAAATGAAAAAAGAGTAACATTTGACACAAATCCTTGTATTATTGTTTGACTATAGTAAGAAAAAGCTTGTGAAACAGGCGTACGAACAAGATGCAATAAATTAAAAGAATACGAATTTGATTCGATTTTTCCAGTCGTATCTGAACGTATACTATATTTGTTCCAAACATTTCTTCTATTAAAGAACCGGTACAAATAAATTGTGAGGAAATTTTAACGATGTCCGCTGCTAAACCCTCTGTCCTCAGAAGCTGTCGTTTTCTAAAAGTTTGTAATAATAAATACCAATTATGTTTGTTTATACAAATGACAAAAGGAAAGGACAAATAAAATAAAAACAGACAGACAGACATCGGTCTGTATTTTATTAATAGATATTGAAGTATAGACAAAAACGAAATTGTGAATGATAAAAATAAGAATGAGAATGTAAATATTAACGTAAAACAAGACTTATTAGCTAGTGCTGCTGATAGTTCATTACCAATTATAAATAATAATATACGACCAAAAAGGAATTCAAGAAAACTAGCTCGCCATCGGGAGTAAAACAAATATCTATTTAATAAATATTACAATTACAACTGAATTCAAATTCATCTAGTAATTTATCTATATTAAATGTTGTTAACTGGGTGAGGAGTATAACCCATTGGTTCGCTCCAAGTTGGTTACTTTATTAAATTACCTGCCCTAGTTCTAAGGGCTTCATTCGTCGAAACCGTCTTACTGGGTTGGGGTTGATCAGCATACGACGCAAATCCGCATTTTCATGTTGACTAAGACGCTGTACATATTTCCTCGCATATTTCATAATTTCTTCACTAATGAATTCCACTTTTAGATCATTATGAAGGTTTTCACTCCTTATGTACCATGGTGCGTTGGCCATACTACGCAAGACTTTATTTTGTAAAGTTTGAATTACTTTTACGTTAGTTTTCTTGGTACAGCCCCATAGCTGTATACCATGCGTCCAAACAGGTTTCAATATCTGTCGATATAATAGCAGTATATTATATAATGTTAGCTCAGAGTTCCTTCCTATGAGCCAATACATTTTTCTATATTTGATATTTAACTCTTCTTTTTTCTTGTTATCATGCTATTTCCACTTGAGTTTAGCATTAAGGGTCATTCCTAAGTATTTTGCCGTGTTTGGATGTGGAAATGGTTGCGAATTCAGTCTAACAGGTAACCAATTAACAATTTTGTTGGTAAATTTTATATGTACAGATTTTGTTTCGTTGCATTGAAGGCACTCAAATGAGTTTAGTTTCGTTGAGTTGAAGGCACTTAATTACTCAATGAATTAGCGGCATTTTGAATTTAGTGATTGACTCCTCTATATTGCCTCCAATTGCCAAGATTGTAGAATAATTCGCAAATATTGTAATACTTGTTTTCTTTGTATTTGGTAAGTCACGCGTATAAAGTATGTAGAGTATTGGCCCCAGAACACTTCCTTGTGCGGAACTCCAGCCGATATTTTCTTTAGTTCGGAATATTCCTCTTCTTGTTTTACACGAAAGTATCGATCAGCTAGATATGACTTTAAAATCAGGTAAAACTGCTTCGGCAGATCTCTGTCTAGTTTATATCCCACCTTTAGTTGCTTGCCATGCCAGCTAGGTATTCGCTAAAAGATTTGTTCTCGATTTCTTTGATAAGAATTTTCAGTTTACCCGACCAGCTGCAAATAGCTCCTTACCCTTGTGATTTGTTAGTCTAGAACCCCAATAAATATTTTTAGCCTTAAAATCGCCTCCGATTATGAAGTTAAAACCGAGCGATTTGAATAATGTAATATAGTTTTCTTTATTCAGATTATACCGCAGAGGACAATATATTGAAGATATGTTCATTGCCTTTTGATTATTTAATCGAACATTAATGTTGGCTACTTGCATAATTTCCTTTTCAATTTTTACTCCTCCGTAATATTTATTGTTTTCCTTCACAAATATGGTTGAGCCTCCTCTTGCTTTTCCTGCTGGGTGGATAGCGTGGTAGCACTGGTATCCTCGAATTCTAACGGATGAATCTTTTGCCAGATGAGATTCTGAAATTTGGCATCTATCTTTTCTATTGAATAAATAAATTGTATAATTGAAAATTCGGCGAAGGCGTTAATTCGGATTCGCAGTTGCGTTCGTTCAAGTCATTAAGTTATTCTATTCTGGGTTTGGAGGAAGAAGCTTACCGACATTAATTGCTTAGTTAAAAATTTAAATTTATAATGACAACGAGAAATATAAACGACTATATTTCAGTGTAGCCATGACTTGGTGAGCTTGAGCGAAGTACAGTTCTGTTAAGTTAATCATTTAAACCTGCCCTGTGCGTTTTAACAAGACACTATTACTCATATACGGCAATCTTGTTGAATTTTCCATATTTTAATTTTTGTGAATGGTTACGGCAAACCCGGTGAACAAAGCAAAGTTGCATCGCTGATTTGATCAGATTGAACTAAATGAGTTAGGGCGGTTCTATTAAATATAGGCGCTATTTTAACTGTAAAAGTATAGCAGCTGGAAAGACGGTAGCATGTCTCCCTGCGGCTTCTTTCTTGCGCACATCTTTAAAAAATATCATTCGAATCTGTTTGAGCAATACTAACCCCGTTCGAATTATCGCATGTTATTGTCCAAAAACAAATAGACCCACTTTTAAAAGCGAAATACAAAAATTGACTCAAAATGTTTGTACTTTCTCTTTGCTCAAATGTATTTCCATTTCGATTTTTTGAGTCACTTGCACTACAGATACATAATTTTTGTGTCTTTCCATTTTAATCTGACGCAAACCAACAAAAATATTTATACAAGCTGTACATACTATTGCAACACAAACACAAAATAAAACCTACTGTTTCTGTAAGTATTAGTGTCGTAACACAGTATAATCTTTACATACTTCGATTTTAAATTGTAGTTTGTATCAAAAAGAGAATAAAATCTCACTAACACCTATAGAAATAGTTGGTTTTTTATTTAATAATATGCGTGCGTCATAGAAACAATACGGCTTGTAAAAACATTTTTGTTGGTTTTGTCTGACGGAAATTGTAATTACAATTACCAGTAAGCATGTTCGGTGGCAGTTTGTGTTAGTTTTCCTCGTATATAATTTGCAATTTGCTCGTATCGAATTTGCCGTTCTTTTTTTACATGAACATTTTTTACTTACCCTCGCTAAAGATGTTTTCACATCAAAAATTCAAAACGAATGAACGAACGAACGAATGCAACTGTGAATCAGCCTTTATTCTATGTAGCTTTTATTTATTATGGTTATAGATTTAATTAATATTTTGCTTTTCATAGCCGATGCCCTTTAACCATCCTGGAACACTAAATTGTGAGTCAATTCATTTAGTTGTATCTCTCTGATTATATTACGGTCACACACAAAAACACTTCCATTTTTATCAGTAGCCAATGCTTCCACTACAGAATTTCCAGTCGTGGCAATACTAAAATATAATCAAAAAAGTCAATTTAAAAGGTTGTCCACACACTTTATACAACAGCTTACTCTTGAAATATAGAATTTTTCATTCGTTCTTCAACAACGGATTTAACCTCGCTACAAATTAATTTGTCGGTTAGTTTATTGTGAATATTTGTCAAAGTAAATCCCGGACAAATGGCAATATATTTCACTCCGGTCCGATTATAATGAAAGTCTTGCTGTAAGTAGAGAAAAAAATAAAAATTTGCAACCCACTTAAATCAAATATTGAAATCTGTATTTTACACCCATGCTGCGGGTGAAACCGAGCACGGCCCATTTTGATGATGTATAAACCGGTGAGGTAGTCACTGGTCCAAGCCCCGCTATTGAGGAAATATTTACAATAAAACCTCCTGTACCACCATTTGCGGTACTCATATATTCCATTCCACACAGGGATGAATTTATAACGCCAACCTACATAAACGTATAAACATATAACCAAAAAGGTAAATTCCAACTCTGTTAATTATTTAATGATATACTTACGACATTAACCATTATTGTTTGTTCAACGTTTTTATCGTTAAATATTCCGGCTGAGTTCACAATAATATCGAACCGTTGGAATTGGCCGAACACCAATTTGAAGCAATGTTCGATCTCTTCTTTTTTGGTTACATCACATTTTTGAAAGATAATAGTTTTGCCTGGATATTCTATGCGAAGCTCTTTTATCGTAGCTTCATCCTCGAATATATCGATAATGCATAACTTCTGCGAATTAGGTTCGGTTCAATTATCTATTTTTAATCAAACACAATTTATGATTACCTCTAATTTATTCCGCAACAAAGCTTTACCAATATCCAATCCGATGCCTTGAATCCCACCAGTAATTAAGGCGTTCTTACTCTCAATATTCATTATGTTAATGGTCCGCTTTTTACAGGCAGAAATCAACTAAAGAAATTTATTTTCATTTTTTGTATTTTTATATGCAAACGAAGTGAACGTTTTCGGAGATTAAAAATTTTGATTTATAAGAAAGGTAATCATAAAGGGTTGTCCAAATGAGACGCAGGCAAATCAAAAATATATGGAGTCGTATTCGATTGAAAATCGTGTTAAAGTTATTGAGAATATGGAAGAATCGCAAAGGTTCTTCGAAAATCGCTTAATTTCGCGTCGCGGAAATGTGAATTGCTGAACAAGATCATGCGATTTAACGCCATTAGATTACTTTTTATGTGGATTTTTGAAAAGCAAAGTGTACGTTGATAGTCCAACCACCATCCAAGACCTAAAAAATAAATGCCATAGAAACGTTCGTATTGGAAAAGGTCATAAAAAATTTTGACCATCGGGTCGACGTCTGTAAATCCAGGTGAACATTTGAGTGATATCATTTTTCATAAATGGCATCGATAAACCTTCAAAATAAAGTACCCAACTTGATTCAAAAATAAATATTTCCAATTTCAGTTTGCGTTTATTTTCCTGCATCTCATTTGGACAACCCTTTAATATTAGAACAAAAAAACAGATGATGCTTAATTTATTAAATTAGTTCAAAATTATGCAAATATTGAATGTTGTTATCTTCATAAAATTTGACTTTTTGTTATTTGATCACCAATAAAACTAAACTCATGACACTATTTGCTATCGTAATCATAGTGTTCGTTTTATGAGCATGTCGCAGCGTAACACAATAATTTTGCAAATAGCGCACAACATTCTTAATAAAAAAAAATAAGTACATAAATGAATTCACTTTTAACACTTCTCACAGAACCAAACCGAAAAAGAGGAAGTAAGTTCAAGATAAATTAAACTGAAGGTTTTGAAACAAATGTCACCATATGAACCGTATTTATTAACAAAAAAAAAAAATTTAATTCACCAAATACAATATAAATGGTACAAATAATATATTATTAATTTTGCATGATAACAAATAAATTGATTACAATAATGATATATAATATAGATTTTGATATAAAAACTAAATAAAGTTAAATTTTTCCTCAGCGTATGTCTCCGAGCAATGCTCGCCTCGATTGTCTCTCAGAAAATGAACGAGATTTTTTTGCATACAAAATTACAAGAATTTGACGTTTGCTATAATTATTCCTAGTGTTCAATCGGGCAAAAATGATAAAAAATATCATGATATTTTTTATCACTTTTGGCATTAAACGCAGTCATTTATCACACACAAAAACCAACTTTTTTCTTGGTTCCAGCTGTCAATTTTGAATTTATTTTCTTTATGATATTTTCGGTACTTAAATTAAATTGGATTTGCTTTTTTAAGATATTTATATGATATTTACACAGTCACCTATTTATTTAAACATAAATAATAATTTATATTTGGAAGTTTCGTCTGAGAACACAAACACAACGAAACTCAAACTAAAATTATTTGTGTCTCCAATATTTGGATAAAAACCAAATAGTTTCAATATCAAAATAGTTTATAAAACAGAAATAATTAAAATATATGACATTTAATTAAAAACCTGACGACAAAATGAGTTTATTGAATTTTACAAAGCGATTTAAAACCAAATGTAACATTTAAAATCAATTTAACATTTTTTATCAATTTTGGTTGTTCAATCGGGTTTGACGTACAATATTACAAAATGAAGTTAGGGTGGAATAAAATATCATGATATTTTTTATCATTTTTGCCCGATTGAACACGTCAATTATTATGGCATCGAAAGTACCATAAAAAGCCTTTTAGAAATAAATGAACCACCCTTATTGAAAACAAAAAAACAATAACAAACATTGAGTGTGTTCAGACGTATATTTTATACGCGATGTATTTTCCTCGTTCCTTACCTCTTTGCCATTAAACTAATTTTGGAGTGGGGATATTTGTGTGGAATTTTTCCTCAAACATTTTTATTGCGGCACGATTTGTTACACACTAATACGTTGAAAAAGTAATGTATACAAATTTTTAAGGTTGGATTTTTTTTTTTTGTATTCACTATTTATTTGAAATATGACCGTTGTTGAATGAAGAAACAAATTTTTTTTCGATTTTTTTTTAGGTTTTTTCGTCTTTTTATTGTTTTAAATATTTTTAGGTTTGAGTACATAGATATTTCATTATTATTATATGGTTTGTGTTGTGAAGGGGAAGAGTTTGGTATTTTTTTCATTCCTAAGTGCTCATTCAACTGGTTTAATACCATAATCTGGGGGCCTATTCTCGAATTTCACATCCATTTTCCACACGTGGACATCTGTCAAAGTTGTCAAAAAATGGTTCGAAAATTGTAATTCGTATATAAAACACATGCGGCATTGACATTTTCCTATATGGGGAATTTTTCCACATGCTTATACCCATTCGGAAATATTCCCTTAGTACCGAAAAAATTCAATTTTTATGAGTTTTGATAGATGTCCACATGTGGAAAATGGATGTGGAATTCGAGAATAGGCCCGCTGTGTGTTAATAAATTTGTGGAAAATGTCAGAAAATTTAAAAATGACTGACACTTGGAGCAGGCAACAAACGTTAGCACTTATCCAAGCGTTCCGTAATTGTCCTTGCTTGTACAATCCATTAGACATGCATTTTACCAATAAGGAAACTAAAATATTAATATTTTTCTCCAATAGTTAAAATGGCGACGACTAAACAAAATTGTTTGCTAAAAATGTTTGATTTCTTGTTGAGTACATTTCCTCAAAGCATCATAATGAAATGGAAATAATTTTACACATACATAGATAAATTGCAATTGTTGCTGAGAGTTTGAGATTTTACGTGTGAACGCGAAATGTGTGTAATTATTTCATGTAGAAAATATACGTCTGAACACACGGATTGTTAACGCTTGCTTTAATAATTCAGCGTACAGCCATATAGCTATAAGAAAATCAATTCTCACCAGGTTCACCCACCTCGTTTTGGTTGCTGAACGCAGCCAAATATCAATTATTTTGTTCTAAGGTGTACTTAACGGTCAATGAAACACATTTCACGTGTCAAATGTGAAAAGGTTCACGTCCACTTTACAAATGCCTGCGATTTAAGGCAATGAAGGCACCGGTGAGAAACAGGTTATGCCAAGTGTATTTTAAACCAGATCATATTGCAGAAACTTGTTTTTCGGAAAGGTTGTGTTTAATTTGTAAGGAAAAGCAAAGTACGTTACTTCATACGTCGGGAAAACCAAATCATAATGTTGCAAGTAAGTACCTGTAATCATACATTTACACCAGCATCTGCTAGGGATAACAGAAGTATCATCTATCAAAACTTGTGATTGTACATCTATCAACACTAACAATTGTCCATCGCCTGGCAACAGTAGCGCTCTTTCAACATCACATCGTGCTATAAATAGTAATGTTCCAAAACTGGTTAATCTTAAAAAACATTCAACAACTGCTAGCTGTTTCAATAATTCACAAACAATTCTGTCAACGGTTCAATAAGGGCTGTTCTAGATAGTGGTTGTGTTCACTGCAAAAAATTGTTGTCGGTGTGGTGTAATGTTAAAAATGTCCAATAGACATCGGTGTCAATCGATGTAACCTTAGAACGCAGTGAACGACATGTTGTTATTTTGTGTCAATACTGTCAGATGTAAATTGTCGCATTATTATTATTTGTATGCTTTGTGTTTTTAATATAAATTAAGTGTGAATAATCGCAGACCGTGTTTAACATCCAAGCGATTAAGACGTAATCGAAATAGTGTTAAAGTTTTTCAAAGTGAATTTAAGTGTTAGTGAAATATAGTGGTATTTTTAGTTAATTAAATTAAATATAGCTTTTTATTATAAAGGAAAGACAAAAAAAAAAAAAAACTTTTTTGATTGAAGAAAAGACGTGAGTAGTGGTACTCCATTTAATGGAGGACGCTAAGGCGTCATTAAGTGAAATAAAAAATAACTCAAAAAAATGTGCCAAAAAATATAACAAAAACAATCGAAGTGAATTAATTAAAAGAATAAAACATGAAAATAAATTAATAAGAAATATAATTAACCCGAAACACAAAAATAAACTCGTTAAACAAATCGCATATAACCAACCCAAAATGGCGGACACTGCAATGGACGAAGATGCTGTCGATATTCAAGATTTTAAGGGCTTCGAACCGGATCCCAAAAAATCAAAATTAGAAGAGGAACAAATAAAACAATCTGAAGATATAAATAATAATTATAAAAATAACAAATATATGCCGGGTGATAGTGGACCATATTACGTAATCATAGAGAAAAAAGGAATTGAAGATATTGTGATTGCAGAAAAATTAAATTCCTTAAATTTTGGAAAAATACTAAAAGTTCAACAATATGGAAAAAACAGGGTTAAAGTACAAACCAGAGAGTTGGAAACTGCAAATAAAATATTAAAGAGTGTAGATCTAGAAAAAATTCATCATTGCAGAGCGTACGTAACCAACTTTATGATTGAATCTATTGGATACATCAACAAAATACCAACACACGTAGAAATAGAAAATTTAAAAAACAACATTACATCAAATACAAAAATATCAAAAATAGAAAGAATCACCAGATGGGACCACCAAGATAAAAAAGTCGTACCTTCAACAGCGATTAAAATAACTTTCAGATCTACTACATTACCGGATAATATCACGATATATGAAGTCAGAAGAAGAGTCACCTATTTCATCCCAAAACCTATGATATGCAAAAAATGCTTACTATATGGACACTCACAAAAGAATTGCCGCGGTACACAAAAATGCACTAATTGCGCTGAGCCAAATCATGTAAAAATTAATTGTAAAAATGAAACAAAATGCTATTATTGTGGGGAAAACCATATAACTAATAATTATTTGTGCGAAGAATTTAAAAATCAAAAGAAAATTAAATATTTAATGATAACAAAAAAAATAGCATTTAGAGAAGCAAGAAATATAGTAAAACCACTAAAATTAAAAGATTTCGACATCAATAAAGAAAATTTCCCCAGATTACCTAATAATAATCAAGAAATAGAAAATATAAAAGAAGAAATGAAATTAATCAGAGAAAAGTTACAAATAGAAAACCAAAAATTAAAAACGGAAATCAATGAAATAAGCAACAATTTAATTGAAGTTATAAAAATAAATCGCACAATCCAAACTACAACACAAAGCTACTTAAATCCAAATTCAAACGAGCAACAAGACGTTATACTAACGGAACTACTACAACAACTACTAAATATGGATAAAATAATAAACAACACACACAAACAATACCAAAAAATCAACCAAAATGATGCCGAATCAAGTCAATAATAAAATTAAAATAATACATCTAAATATCAGAAGTCTTAACCACAATAAAAATGAATTAGAACATTATATCAACAAAGAAAAAATAGACATTACGTTCCTAAGTGAAACATGGACCAACGAAAACAGCAACGTTAAATTCTTGAATAATAACTCATATTTCAAACACCGATCAGATGGATATGGCGGAGTGGGTTTTATAATAAATAATAAATTGCATTATAAAGAAGTGGACAATTACACCAAATATGAACCAATAGAAGCAATTAAAATTAAAATAATAGATACAACTAATAATACGTTAAATATAATAGGGATATACATTCCACCTAATGCCAACAATACAATAGTACAAAACAAATTTAAGTTACTAATTAATGATCATAATTTAAAAAACAAAACAATAATAATAGGAGATTTTAATGCACACCATTCAAGTTGGGAAAACAACTCAAAAGAAGACAAAAGAGGAAGAATTCTATCAAATATAATAATGAACTCAAATTTTATAATTCTAAATGATGGCAACCATAGCTGGATTGGACCCCAAGGAAAAAGCTCAGCAGTAGATATTTCAATTGCAACTCAAGATATCACAAACAAAATAGAATGGCAAATAGATAATACAAAAATTGGATACACAGATCACTTGCCAGTCACAATTAAAATGGAAAACACAAATGCATACAACTCACAAACAATCAGAAGAACAAATATAAAAAAATCAATAGAAGACATATTAGAACTGAACCCATCACATACATTTGATTTGATAGATTACGAAACAGAATTACAAACAATATTAGAAAAAAACACAAAAGAAATAAGGGATAATAATAAATACATACCAAAAGCGTGGTGGACGGAAAAACTAAGGAAACTGTGGGAAATAAAAAAACAAAAACTTAAATTATATAACCAAAACAGACAAAACAAATTTATTGAGATAGAACTTAAAAAAGCCACAAGTAAGTTAAGATTAGAAATAAGAAGAGAAAAAAAGAAATCCTGGAACAAATTCATTGAAGAAATCAACCCTTGCCTCAACACAAAAGAATTGTGGTCTAAAGTTAAAATATTCAACAACAAAAAAAGAAGCAGTAACAACATTTTTAATAACATAGAAAACATGAAAAAGTTTATCACATCAAACATCACAGAATCTACAATAGAAACAACAAACCAATTAAAATTACCTGACATCATAACCTCAAGATACGAATTCAATCCGGAAGAAATAACAGATATCATTAATAACAGCAAAAACACAGCTCCAGGGATCAACAAAATATCATATAAAATATTAAAAAAACTACCAGAAAATCACATTAACAAATTAACTGATCACATTAATAGAATGTGGGAAAAACAGGAATACCCAGAAATATGGAAGAACATCAAATTAATTCCAGTACCAAAACCTAACAAAAATTTAAACGAAACAGACAATTATAGGGGAATTCATTTATACTCAACGCTAGCTAAAATAACTAGTAAACTAATAAAATTCAGGATTATCAAAATAATAGAAAAACAAAAATTACTACCAGAAACATCTTACGGTTTCAGAAAAGGAAAATCTACCACTGATTATTTAAATCATCTAAAAAACATAATTGAAAAGAATAAAAATGAAAATAAATATACGTTAATAATAACAACAGACATAGAAAAAGCCTTTGATAAAGTGAACATAAGAAAATTAATCAAAATAATGCAAAATTTCAAAATACCACACAAATATACAAACTGGATCTACAAATCACTAATCAACAGGAAAATAATTTTTCAAAATGGACTTCAAGAAATAAACACAACAACAAGTAATAGTCTACCACAAGGAGATCCATTAAGCCCAGATTTATTTAATATATACACAAGTAATCTACATAAAATAAATAAGAAAGACATCAATTTACTCCAATATGCAGATGATTTCTTAATCATTATAGCGGCAAAAGATAGAAAACAGGCAGAAATTATAGCAAACGAAACAATGGTGAAATTTAACCAAAATTTAAAAGAGTTAGATTTAAAAATAAATCCAAATAAAACTTCATACCTAAACATAAACAACAAAAGAATAGAAGTACCAATATCAATCAAAATAAATAACAGAGACATTCAAGAAGCGAGCCAAATTAAAACATTGGGTTTCATTCTAGATAAAAAACTAGATTATAATATACACCATAAAACGTTAAAAACTAACTGCATTTCAGCTATAAATTTAATAAAAATATTCGCCAGAAAGAAAGGAGGTGCCCACCCATCAACGCTATTAAACGTGTACAAAAGTCTTATAGAAAGCAGAATAAGATACATCGCATTTATTACAAACAGTAACAAAAACAAAGAGATCATACAAAAAGTTATAAACACAGGATTAAGGATATGTCTGGGCCTAACCAATAGCACTCCAATCACAGCTATAATAGCAGAAGCAGGAGACCTTCCAATCGACCTGAAAATAGAGGCATACAACTATGCATACCTAGCAAAACATATATATAACAACACAATACTGGGACAAAAAGTAATTGATAATAAAGCAAACCGATCCCTAAGAGAACTATACATAAATTATAAAGAATATTTAGATAAACTACCAAAGAAGGAATTAGACGAGATAGCGTTAAGAAATAATGACATAAATTTGGAGATAGATATGTATATACATCAAAGAATGGGGAAAAAGAATAACTCTAGCAAATCTCAATTAAAACAAACAGCGGAAAATTATATCAAAGAACACGGAGGACTCTCAATAAGCTACACAGATGGTTCTATTACAAACGGAAAAAGGGGCATAGGAATTTATAATAACTACAACGAGGAAACATATAGCTACAATATAGAGGAACAATTTTCAATAAAAACAATAGAAATAATAGCGATTTTAGAGGCCATAAAAATAGCAATACAAAATAATATAAAAACATTAACAATAATTACCGACTCTTTATCTGCGTGTCAATCTTTAAAAAAAAATAATAACAATAACAAAAATACTAAATATTTGGAAAATCAAATATATAAAATAATAATATCAAAAAACATAAAAATAAAAATAATATGGATCCCAAGCCATATTGGCATACCTGGGAATGAAGAAGCAGATACGGCGGCGAAACAAGGGACGAATTCAACCAGAAAAATAAAGGTCAAAACACCACTAGAGGAAAATATTAAAATAGTTAAAAATCATATATATCATAAATGGAAAATAGAATTCTTAAACAAAACAATAAGCAAAGGCACGCAACATAGAAAAAACATAAAAGAAAATATAGATAAGAAACCATGGTTCCACAAAAAGAAGATAGACGCCGGCATGATAAGAAGGATAACCAGGCTGAGGACAAACCACACATACGATAAAAAATACTTAAAATTAATCAAAAAAATAGAAAGTGACATTTGTGAGAAATGCAATGAAAAGGAAGACGCAAGACATATAATAGAAGATTGCAGGAAATACAGCATAGTTAGAGATAAATACGACACAATCAAAACCAAAAAATTAGAAGTCATATTATCGAATAACAAAATGGAAGAATACTTCGAATTAAATAAATTCTTAAAAGAGATAAAAGCAGACTTATAAAAAACAGTATACATAGATAAAATTAAAATAAGACATAAGAAAAAAAAGAAGTTAATATTTGAATCAGTAAAGTTAACATAACAAATAAAGTTTGTTATGTGTAATTGGACAAACGATAAAAACAAATGTCAAAATAAAAATCTTGGTGATGTGAGCGACGCCGTTCAAACCAAACAAATAAGTTAAAATATAAAAAAAAAAAAAAAAAAAAAAAAAAAAAAAAAAAAAAAAAATAAAAAAAAAAAAAAAAAAAGTGTGAATAATACAAAAATGAATAGTAAAAAAATTATTATTTCCGTCGCTGTAGACCATGGAAACCGATTATTAAGTGATATTGCAAATATTACTAAATTGTCGCACGCGTTGATGATTTTGTTGTGTCAAAATATCAAAAAGAAACTCCACCACGTATTAATTTGTTTGTAGAACAACTAGTAAATAATTACAACTGCATAGAATTCCAACAAAATTTCAGAATGTCTAGAGAGGCATTTGAGAAACTTCTTGGTGTTTTCAATACAAATCAACACTTAGTGCGTGGTGGGGATAATTTATGCATATCGCCAGAAAAGCAATTGCTTGCGGTAATATGGATCCTGGCTACTCCCGATTCATATAGATCGGTTGGTGAAAGATTTGATTTAGCAAAATCATCTTTGTCTAAAATATTCTTTCGGATAGTCGATTTTTTAAACCACATCGCCAATCGATTTATAAATTTTCCAGACGCTACACGGAAAATGAAATGGAAGAATCATTTCGAAATCCAAAGTAGATTGACAGGAGTGATAGGGGCAGTTGATGGAACGTATATCCCATGCAGAGTGCCTACGAACCAAAAAATGGCATACACAAACAGGACAATGTTCACAGCTGTCACTTTATAAGCCATTTGTGTCCATAAAATGCGCTATATAGATTGTTTTGTTGGCTTTCCTAGTTCTGTACACGACAATCAAATTTTTAGAAACTCAGATTTTTATAAGAATGTAAAGCAAAACGTAGCTTTTTATTTTCACCAGGACGAAAGGATTTTGGGCGACAAGGCTTATCCAATTGAATCTTGCTGTATTCCACCATTTATTGATAGAGGAAACCTAACAGACCATCAAACAAAATTTAATAAAATACATCCAATTAAATTATACAATAAAATTATAGTTTTGTTGGCATAGGGTAGCAGATATCCCGACAAACATTTTGTAATTTTTGACCCGCAAAATTACTTAGGAAATACCGATTACCGTGTCGGGCAATTATGGACAGAATACCTACAAAAGAACGTATTTTGGTGCTCTTTGGGCAGGCCGATTTTACCGATTCGGTAATTTTACAGTCCTAGATTACTGTAAAATATCAGTTTGTATTACTGAACATTTACTTATACTTTAATATTATTTTTACATGTCGATTTTACTTTACCTAATCGGTATTTTTGTGGTTTTCCATTACTGTAAGAAGTCAACCTTTATTACTGAACTTATACGGAAATCACTAGGAAATTTTACTGGTCAATATTACTTCAACGAATCGGTAATTTTGTGGTTCCTTATTACTGTGAAATGTAAGTATGGGTTACTGAACGTTTACATGTCGATTTTACTTTACGGAATAGGAATTTTTGTGGTTAAATATTACTGTAATAAACCAGTCTTGATTACAAAAAATACACGTTAACGATTTTAGCATTTTTGTTGGTCTAATTTACTTCAACAAATCGTTAATTTTGTGGTCCCAGATTACTGTAAAATATCAGTTTGTATTACTGAACATTTACATATACTTTAATATTATTTTTACGTGTCGATTTTACTTCACCGAATCGTTATTTTTGTGATTTTCCATTACTGTAAGAAGTCAGTCTTTACTATTGAACGTATACGGAAATCATTTAGAATTTTTACTGGTCAAAATTACTTCACCGAATCGGTACATTTGTTGTTTCATATTACTGTGAATATGAGTGTGGTTACTGAACTTTTAGATGTCCGTTTTACTTTATCGAATAGGAATTTTTGTGGCTTTGATTACTGAACATATACATATACGTTTTAAGTATTTTTGTTGGTCTAATTTACTTCACCAAATCGGTAATTTTGTGGTCCCAGGTTACAGTAAAATGTCAATTTGTGATACTGGACGTTTATGTATACTTTCCTATGATTTCACCTGTCGATTTTACTTTTGTCGAATCGTTATTTTTGTGGTTTTACATTAATGCCATTATTACTGAACGTATACGTAAATGATTCATAAATTTTACTGGTTTTACTGGGAATGAGTAATTTAGTGGTTCCATATTACTGTGAAACGCCAAGATTATCGATTATTATTTCGAGTATTTTAACTTTAACAAATCAGTAAATTTTTAGTTTTATATTAGGTACAGTAAAAGATTAGACTATATTACTAAACTCACATATAAACCATTAGATGGTATAATTTACTTTAAATAATATGTCATTTTGTTGTAGATAAATATTACTACAAAGTGTCAGATTTCGGAATACATATTCGATGGGACATATCATTCCTTTATTCTAATTAAATTGGTAGCAATAAAAAAGTAAAATTATGTTTTTAAAATAAAGAATTTTATTAATTATAATAAAATATTTTTTTGTTGATTTTTAACTTTTGACTGTATATATAAATATGTTTTTTAATTTCTAATGTAAAAATTTCTTATTTATTTAAATTAATTAATTAATTTATTTATTTTGTATAATTGATTTTAGTTATTTATGTACCAAGGGCATTTTAAAGATAATAATGCCCGAAGAGTGTAAGAATCTAGCCATAGGGCCGCTATATATATGTATATAATATTTATTTTTTTAAAAACACAATATAACATTCATTCGAATATACTTCAGCGTTGCATCGGAAAACTGGAGTTCCTTCGTCATTGCCATTCTCTAAAAATACAAATAATAAAATGTATAAGTAAATATATTAATATAAATAAGAATATGTATAATACAATATATTGAATTTTGTGTTCCAAATTTACCTGAGAAAATCGTAATTTCGCTCAATGTTTCATTAATTTGTTCAGCAACTCGTTTTTTTTTGTTGTTTATGAGTGACTTTGGTATTTGTTACGAAATTTTGGGTAGGAGTTTCGTTTGTTGTGGTTAGTTTTCTTTGCATTCAGTATCTATAAAGTTATTGGAAGTTATAGGATTTAGTGTTTTTATTTAAAACAGCTGTTTTCTCAGATTTATAATTAATATACTCCGTGTATACTTCATCTGCCCTAATTGCCTCATCTCATGCTCTGAAAAATTATTTTTGCACAAAATAAAAATAGGAAAATAGCTTAAACAAGCTAAAATACTTACGGATATCATTTCTTAGATTTTATAGCTATATGCTACTAAATCCGATCCCACACCTTTATTATTTCTGAATGCCTTGGCGTAATGTTTGTGCCATATTAAATTGGAATTGATGAGCCATTTTGTACACACCGCAACTTATTCCTTAATTCCACTGAGTTTAGTAGTTTTACAATGCAATACATTATTCTACCTAAATAGTAAAACAATTCCATTAGAATATTAAACACATTCGTAAAATTGAGTTATCTAAAATAACTAATAAGGAAAGCTACTGACAAAATAATTATATTATTATCACTTCGTAAAAATAAAAAATTGTAAAATCATTCGGCAATTATCCGAAATAACGTAATACTTAAACAATATTTATATATATATATATATATATATATATATATATATATATATATATATATATATATATATATATATATATATATATATATATATATATATATATATATATATATATATATATATATATATATATATATATATATATATATATATATATATATTAATTGATATAATATATCTATGCAAATTGATAAATTCTTACATGTTTATTAGGTTTACAAGAAGCTGGAACTGAAAAGTTTCCTAAGTAATAATTAGCAAATAATTAATTAAACATATAATAGACAAACATAAGGATGTTATAACTAATTGGTACAAAGGAACTAAAAAATCGATATAAGAAATTAATGTCTTACATGTCTTTGCTATGTGTACTGGTAAAATACTTTATATCCATATTCCGGGCACTCCATATAAAATAATTTTTGTGCGGCGTCTTCCAGTTTCCAGTAAACAAGATTTCTTCCAACGGTACCAGTTTTGAAAATTTTAAAATTACTTGATGCTACCGAAATATCATAAAAGTCCTCTTTTCCTGTTATTTCCGATCCGTATATGTATAACTCATTGTCAATTTTCTCTAAATATAAGATGTGCTTATGTTTTGGCATTTTGCTTAACATAACATATTGAAAAAAATTAAAATTAATTAATTATCAAACAAAGTAAGTATCACAACATTTTCGAGAAATAATAATTAGCCAGAACGAACAAAAATAGGAAATTCCGAAAAAAAACGTAAAATTACCGTCGAATAATTTTGTATAAACATCGCCCCGAAAAATTACGTAAAATTACTGAGGGGTAGTGAATTTAAACTAATAATAATTAAAATTATGAACAAAAATTTGAAAAACCAAACAGAGTTTTTTCTGCCAACTAACGTATAATATAGAATAGAAACAAAAGGAATAATTATATTATTGCTATACAGAGAAATAGAAAAAATCTTACCGAATAAATTCCGTAAAATTACCGATGATATATAAACATGTATTAAATTCTAATAAAAATCAACTGTATTAAATATAACAAAAACACTTAGAATAATTTTGAATCCAAAAATGGAAAAAAAATTTAAATTACCGCAAAAAAAACAAAAAATTACCGCCAAATAATGACAACAAAAAATTTGTAATACATAATTAATTATTGAAATAAAAATCAAAAAAATATTCTTTATCGAACAAGGTCCATAAAAGCTTAGAATAATTTTGAAACCACTAGGTGGGTTTCAAAATAATTCTAAGCGTTTTTATTATGTTTCCCCGGTAATTTTATGGATTTTGTTCGGTAAAGAATAATTTTTTCTTATTTATTTCAATTATTAATTATTTCAAGTTTTTTTTTGCCATTATTTCGCGGTAATTATTTGGGTTTTGTGAGGAAAATTGTTTCCTATTTTTTATTTTTGGTTTCAAAATTATTCTGAGCATGTAATGGTAATTGTATGGCCTTTGTTCGGTAAGCAATATGTTTTTCTTATTTATTTCCTTTAATCATTATTATAAATGGAAAATTTATTTAAAAATTTATCGGTAATCTTATGGATTTGCAAAAGATTTCCGATAAATTTTGAAAAAATTAATAAACTTTTTAACTACATAAGAAACAATTACTAAATCAAAACCAAAAAATAACTTTAAAACAAAAATGAAAAAAAATACAAATTAGCTCACAAAACCCAAAAAATTACCGCGAAATAATGGCAAAAAAGGTTTGTAATAATTAATAATTGAAGTGAAAAACAGAAAAATATTCTTTACCGAACAAAGTCCATAAAATTACCGAGGAGGCGAGGAATAATCACAAATAATTTAAATAATCAAAATTGAAATAAAAAACTAAAATTTGACTTACCTACTTTTTTTTATTGAAAACACTTTTTTTATTTCACTTGCACTTATTGATTTTTTTGTTTTCACTTTTGACCTTCGGTCTTTCGCTTCTATAACTGGACTAAATAAAATCACTTTAATAATACAAAAATACCTTCCGATATAAAAGCGAAATTAAAGATCGGTATTTAGAACACGACGAAGAGGATTATTTTTCCCACTCTTTTATTTTTAAGTGAGTAACGAAACATGCAATCTGAGAACTTTTTCATTAAAATTAAAAACTAAACATTTTAATCTGTAAAAATTATGAGAATTTGACTTATTTTCTCTTTTGTTTGATCAATTGTTTTGGTATTTTTGTAATTGTGTCCAACGCTCAGCGTTTTTATTATATATCGTCGGTAATTTTATGGACTTTGATCGGTGAAGAATATTTTTTTCTTATTTATTTCAATTATTTATTAATACAAATAAAAAATTTGTTACAAAATTTATCGGTAATCTTATGGGATCCATAAAATAACCAATAAATTTTCATTACTAAATCAAAATCAAAATATAACTTTAAAAAAAAATGGGGAAAAACAAATTACCGCACAAAAGTAGTAAAATTACTGCGAAATAAGAACAAAAAGCAATTTGTGATAATTAGTGATTGAAATAAAAAAAAAATAAATATTCTTTAACGAACAATGTCCATAAAATTACCGAGGAAATGTAATAAATTTGCGTAGAATAATTTTAAAACGAAAAAAGTTGAAATCAAAAAGAAAAAAATATTCTTTACAGAAGAAGGTTCATAAAATGACCGAGGAAATATAATCAAAATGCTTAGAATACTTTTGAAACCAAAAATGAAAGAAGAAAATCAAACTACCGCAAAAAATCAAAAAATTACCGCGAAATAATGGCAGTAAAAAACTTGTAATATTTAATAATTGAAATCAAAAGCAAAAAAATATTCTTTACCGAAGAAGGTCCATAAAATTACCGACGACATGTAATAAATTTGCCTTAAAGAATTTTAAAACGAAAAAACAAGTTATATATAAAAAATTTTATGTTGTGTCAACGACAACCATGCGGTTTACCGCATGTTAAATAAATTGGCTAATGATTATCGCGAGATGTACCCAGATGCTGCTGATCGGTTGAAATCCGATTTTTATGTTGACGACATGTTGACAGGTTGTGTTGATGTAAAAACGGCGAGAACTATATATCAAAATATGACATCACTATTAACTAACGGCAGATTCAAATTACGAAAATGGATGTCAAATGATAAAAACTTCATCAAGCACTTACTAATATCCGATGAAATTTCGAGTTTCTTGGAGTTCGAAGATGCTACAATGGTAAAAACTCTTAGTCTGTTATGGAATCCACAAGATGATAATTTTATGTTTAGATTCACGATAGAAGATATCCTTAAAAATGATCAAAAAGAACTTTATTATCGGAAGCATCTCGAATTTTCGATCCTCTTGGTATGTTTTCACCCAGCACAGTACTAATTAAAATTCTATTTCAACAGCTCTGGCTGCGTAAGCTAAAATGGGATGCTGAACTACTATCAGATATTAAAGAAAAATGGAGCAAAATGAGAGCATTACTACATCATCTACAAAATATTGAAATTCCACGATTTATACGTACATACAAGCATCAAAACATGAACATACAACTCCATGGGTTTTCAGACGGATCAGAGCTGGCCTATGGTGCAGCGGTATACTTACGCGTTGAAGACAGCGAAGAAAACATATTTACCAATCTACTTGCCGCAAAAACAAAGGTCGCACAATTAGACAAATTTCCATACCACGTCTCGAGCTATGTGCTGCTTTACTTCTCTCCCGTTTACTAAAATGTGTTCAAGAATCGATTAAGTTGGAGGTAAACTCATTGTTCGCATGGACCGACAAATTGTACTAAGTTGGTTATCAGATATACCAAGAAAATGGAACTGCTTTGTAGGGAATATAATACAAATTACAAAACCCAGCCGACTCAGCAACCAGAGGACTGATACCACAATCTCTTGTCACAAACAAACTTTGGTGGAAAGGACCTGAGTGGCTAGCTCGAATAGCAAATACTAGCTCAAAGATTTAATGGTTCACGATCGAACCAATGCAACTGATGAACTCGAAGTCCGTATAGGAAATTTATCAAAAGTTACCACGTCACAGTAAATCTTGATCATGTTTGTCAACAACTTTTCACGAAATTTTCTTCATTAAACAAAATCTATAGAATACTTTATATTTTCAGGTTTACATCCAAGCAGAAGCATTTCTAGACGACATTCAATATATCATACGGCATGGTGAGATTAAGCAAGGAAGCAAGCTATCGTCATTAAATCCATTTCTTGATGATAAAGGAATAATGCGAGTAGGAGGAAGAATTTCCAATGCAAGTTGCAGTTTTGATACAAAGCATGCAATTATTTTACCACAAAACCATATCTATACGAAGCTAGGGAGGAACGATATGAAGATACGAAGCTAGCAGGACTTTCATTACTTACCAGTCTTATCCGTCAAAGATTTTGGGTAGTTTGATGTCGTAAAGTCATAAGATGACAGGTGCAAAAATGCATCTTATGTTTTATGAGAAGAAAAATTAAGAACCAACAGCTTATGGCACACCTACCGAAAGAACATGTTAGTACTGAACGACCATTCCTAAATACTGGTGTCGAATATGCGGGTCCTTTATACTTAAGAGATCAACAAGGAAGAGGCAAACTTAGAACCACCAAAGCATACATAGCATTCATTGTTCATTTGCTTGTCTGTAAAAGCTGTACATATAGAGGTCGTAACTAACATAACGACAGAAGCAT
This sequence comes from Tipula vernalis, assembly GCA_958295665.1. Taxonomy (NCBI): domain Eukaryota; kingdom Metazoa; phylum Arthropoda; class Insecta; order Diptera; family Tipulidae; genus Tipula; species Tipula vernalis. The sequence continues at coordinate 287,785,919 of OY282560.1, forward strand.
TTAATACCGCTCTGAAGTGGTTTATATCACGTCGCGGACTACCTTGTCAAATACACTGTGACAATGGTAGTAATTTCGTTGGAGCTCTTTTTATTTTCACAGAAAATATGATTTAAAATAACCCTCCAAATGCGCCACACTTCGGATCGACATTATTTACGACGAAAAAGCAAATATTCTACTAATCCAAATAGAAGCAGCTTTGAATTCAAGGCCATTCTGCGCATTATCCAATGACATTACTTCGTTTGATGTGCTAACACCGGTACATTTCATGATTGGAGAACCGTTGATCAGCATCCCTAAACCAGTTCAACAATAAATACCAATACCTTTTTGGTTTCGAAGATTCACCCAAATGTCCTGTATGTAACGTCATAGAAGATAACGATCACGTAAAGGCATTTTAGCCAGACAAAAAACTGAAGAGTAGAAATAGCTGTTAACATTTTTGGGGATATAGAATGTAACCTGTGACCACTTAAAATTAAGACTTACATCCTTCCCTTTTCATACTCCATGCGATCTATTGCATTTCCAATGTAACTTTTTTCACTTTCAAATTACATCAATCATGTTAATCAAGTTTTATTTAGTTAATTTCAGACTATTTTATTCAAGAAGACACAGAAATACACATTCCAGTTTTCAAATTTCCAGAAATCAAACTTTATAACCCTCAATTGATTTAACATTTTACGCTTTTCCATTTTATTGAATTTTCATTTTACATATCCGTCTTAAGTATACCACCAGTAAGCACCAGGCGGAGGTCCGAGACTAATGGTTCATATAAGTGGAATACGCTTGACCACAACAAATAAACACAGTAAAAAAAACAAAAAAAAAAAAATTTAATGGCTAATTAAAGTAGGAGTAATAAGTAAATATTTTATAAATTAATTTTGATTGAGAATTTGATATGAAATTTTATTCAATGTAGCTTTTATTTATTTTGCTATAAAGATTTTGAAGACATAATACGATGAATACGTGGTTAGCAATGCCCTTTAAACATCCTGAAACACTAAATCATGATTCAATTCATTTAGATGGATCTCTCTGATTATATTAGTGTCACATAAAAATACACTTCCATTTTTATTTGTGGTTAGTGCTTGCACTACACAATTTCCAGTCGTTGCAATACTAAAATAAAATCGAAAAAATCACTTTAAGCGGTTGGCCACGCATACTTAACAGTTAACACGCAAAAGCTTACTCCTGAAATACACAATTTTTCAATTGTTCTTCAAGAACAGGTTTTAATTCGTTACAAATTAATTTGTCGATCATTTGATCAAAAATATTTGTCAAAGTAAATCCCGGGCAAATGGCAGTATATTTCACTCCGGTCCGATTATAATGAAAGTCTTGCTGTGAGTAGAGGAAAGAACAAAAATTAGCAACCCGCTCAAATCAAATATTGAAATATAAGTATGTATATACTTACACCCATGCTGCGGGTGAAACCAAGCACGGCCCATTTGGAAGATGTATAAATCGGCACGAAATGCGTTGGTCCAAGCCCTGCTATTGAGGAAATATTTACAATAAAACCTCCTGCACCACCGTTAGCGATGCTCATGTATTCCATTCCGCACAGTGATGAATTTATAACGCCAACCTATATTTTATCAAAATTTAATTATTTTAATTTCATTAATTAAATGATTATTTATGTTTTGATCACGTACGACATTAACCATAAATGTCTGTTCAACGTTTTTATCGTTAAGTATCCCAGCTGAGTTGACAAGAATATCGAATCGTTCAAATTCGGTGAACACCAACTTGAAGCATTGTTCTATCTCTGCTTTTTTGGTTACATCACATTTTTGAAAGATAATTATTTTGCCGGGATATTCTCTGCGAAGCTCTTCAATCGTTGCTTGATCCTCGAAAATATCGATAATGCATAGTTTCTGCGAATTAAATTCGGTTAAATGATTTTATTTTTGGACAAATGCAATTTATGATTACCTCCAATTTATTCCGCAACAAAGCTTTACCAATATCTAATCCAATGCCACGAATTCCACCAGTAATCAACGCGTTTTTATTTTCAATATTCATCATATACTATATGGTGTTAGCTGGTTGAAGTTTATTAAACGACTAAATGCATATCTTATCTTAATATTATATTTATAAAATTTGAGATTTTAAAAATTTCCAGTGATAATGAAAACGACAGATACGCGGTCTCGATGTTGCTGTGGCTTGTTTATAATAATATATTTATTTGTGTATTTGTGTATTTTGCAAAGAGAGTTTAGAATAAATTACGGGAAAAGTCGTTTTTTGTGAATAGAACTAATATTGTTTTGGGCAAATAATTGCGCTGATTGATTGGTTAAGTACTATTAGTTTCGGCTAATGGGTATACGCATTTATGTATAAGCCAATTTTTATCGAAATTAGAGAGATAACAATTGTTGCTTAAAAATGATCAGGGGTGGGAAACGATGTGATTTTTTTGCAAAAAATTGATTTTTTTTAATTTCGACAAAAAAATATTGTAGATTAAAATCGAATCTTTTCAGACTTTGGCGGCTCTCAAGTGTAGACTTAAAGGGCAAATGATTATTGGACCTGCATCAAGCCTCAAATAAGTATGACTGCTATGTGAAAATTGTATGTAATTTGGTTGGCGAGCACGATTGCGTGATCGATGGTTTTCAATTTTGATTTAGCACTGACTATGGCAGTTCGTAACTTTCAACCTGGTGGATCTTTTTATTTTTCAACGGGAGTTAGCCTCAACTATTAAGAGTGACATGTGCCCTATTCATGCTAATAGTACAATTAGTTGGTCTCCACAAGCGAAACGGACTCGACGCGCCGTAATGGAAGGTTTCTAATGTTGTTTTGGGAATATGATTGCGCTGATCGACAGGTTTATTATTAGTTCATGGGTATCCACAAATAAGCCGATGCCTGTGAATAACTTTGGTATTCACAAATATAGTAATTTACTCATGTTTATGTGGTAAATTTCGGACTTGAAGTTCTTCTGGCAGATCCAAATCTACCATTAGATCTAACTTTGTATAGATATAGTCTTGCTAAAAAATTTGTCACATACTATATACCTAAAAATGAATTGACAGAATGGTAATTTTAACTTTTTCGAAGTCTATTGAAGGAATATTACACTTGCTGGAATCATGTCGGGCGAAATTGCCTCCCAACCAACAAGCGCCTCTTTTTCAACATATTAAGTCATTGATGGCAAAAAACAGGCTACTTGTGGACCAAATTATCAAAACTGTCCATAAAGACTTTCTATCAAAAATTGTTATTCTGCATATCTGTGGTATTTGGAATAAAATGTTTTAAGAAGTGACTTTAAGTATCAGAGCTTACCAAAATAGTTGGTATCTTGTATGGTTTCTAACTGGCTATTTTACCTTATTCCCAAAACACTATTTTATAGATTTTAGTTGCAATGATGAAAATGGTTGAATAGAAATAAAATTAAATGAAATTTGAAAGTTTTGTTATGAAGAATAAAACATAAAAGTTTTTCTTATTATTAGAGTGCTAGAACGAAAGATTTGCGTATCTGAAGTAATTTCAAATGTGTTAAAATTCTTGTTACAATGCATTTTCAAGTTAGATGAATCTGTGCTAGTAATGTTCTACTTTCTATCCACTTCCAAAATTACTTCATCAAACATCATATTATTCACAGCAACTTACCCGCTAATTTTATTCATAATAAGAGAATAATGGTTCACAAGGTGACCAAGATTACGTTGTTTTATATTCAAACGATGCCATAAAGCAGCCAAATTAATATATTCTTGAAGAGAAGTTTTTTTCAATTTGCTTAAAATGAAGAAAAACTGGAATGATCCGTTGGATATATATGTAGTATAGAAACGTGGCCTTCCGGCGATTTGCGAACGAGTTCTTATGGCTGATCTGTATCCACCACCAACTACGCTCTGCTAATAGGTTATGGGCCTATATACAAATAAACAATTGAGGAAACAAACATTTGTAGTAAAATTGTTGCGTTTTCAATAATCAATTGAAAAATATAGTGTCGCGAAATTAAATAATGAAAATTATTTTAATTGGCGTTTTCGTGTTGAGATGGTATTGAGAGAGAAAGATATCTGGAATGTAATTTAGGAAGATGCACCATCACCGGTTACAGATATATAGAAAAAGTCAAATGAAAAAGCGTTTGCCACAATCATGTTAACAATTGAAGACAATCAGTTGCAGTATGTTCGTTCATGTAAAAGTGCTAAATACTTAAAGATTTTCATGAAAAAGATTCACCTGGAAGTCGCGTTAGGTGCAACATTCAAGTGATATAAAACCGGAATTTTTAATGAGTGCTACATTATTGGGTTCATTGCCAAGTTTGTACGATAGTCTAATCACAGCTTTAGAGGTACGTAAAGAAGAAGAAGAAGAATTTGAATTGTGGAATAATAGAAATCGTTTTGGTAGCAAATGTTGTGTTAGAATTCAAGATGACCAGCGTAAAATCTAGATGCAAAAGCCGTATCCGCGATTTTCCTCAGTTTTGACTTGCAATCAAGCAGCATCATCAGCATACAGATGTTTTATTCCCGAACAACGCAAAGTTATCTTATCAAGAGACGTGAAATTCTACAATGATGTTGAAATTCCAAATGCTCAAGAACAGTACAATAAAAAATTGGCTGTTGAAATTAAAATTCCATCAGATGAAATAAGTGACATTATTCCAATTAATTCTGATGAGGAAGAATTAAATCAGCCAACTGATAGTATAAATGAACCAGCTATTGATAACTCAAGTGAATCAAGTGAAATTATTAGGAATGACGTTCCACATCGACAATCGACTCGAACAACAAAAACACAACAGAGCTATATAGCGCAAAATAATGAACCAACATCATACTATCAAGCGATAACCAGTCATGACAATGATTCAAGGCAATGGATTTTGAAATCAAATCCCTTCAAGATAATAACACGTGGAATTTAGTGAAATTACCAGCTGAAAGAAAAGCAATCGGATGCAAATGGGTTTACAAAATAAAATCCGACTTAACCGTTGCATTTACAACCGAATGTACGATTTCTATTAACTGTGCGTGAAATTTTGTTTTAAAATTGAATTTTACGTTAGTATAAATAAATTTTGATCATTTCAATTTTATTTATTAATACAACATGCTATTATATTTCCTGGTTTTGTGCAACCCTGTTTTATTTATGATAACTAAATATTTCGGCATAACACTAATCAACAAATATAACGGGAAAATTAAAAATATGAGTGAACTAGATAATAAAAAACGACGACTCAGATATTGATATTGTGGCGGAAGAGTTGGCAGAAGAACCCGTGGAGCAATCGAACCCTTTGGAATATAAGGCAAGGGATGGAACAGTTTGGAGTGAAATTCCACCAACACATCGCAGAAGTCTGTCGCATAACATTTTTAAATCGGCCACTGCAGGCCCAACAAATAAAGCAAACAATCTAAGCATCATCCAAACATTTAAACTATTTATACATGAAGACATTTGTGACATCATCATTCGCGAGACCAATCGTAGAGGATCTCAAAGTTACCAACCATGGAACCACAAAAATCCAAATAATATTCGTGTATGGAAGCCAATAAGTGCCTCTGAATTTGATAGATATCTCAGCATTATGAATTTTCCGGTGTCAGCCGATCCAAGAATGAATATAGTAGGGTGCTCAGCGCTTTTGTACTACAAGCTGATATATCAGATTTGATAATGAGAATACCCGTGCGCAACGGATACTTGCTGTCTTATATCTGGGGCAAACGTTACGATTGATGATGTTTCACACAATATATTACTTCAAAACCGGCCAGATATGGAATTAAAGTATGGTGGGTGTACGACTCCATTACCTCGTATCTATTGAACAACAAATCTACACTGGAATCGCTGCAAACTCACAAAGAGGAATTAACCAAGGAGAACGTGTTGTTAAAAATGTATGTTGTACTCTTTTTCGTAGAAGTGATCGAAATATTACGTGTGACAATTTTTTTACCAGATACAATTTAGCTTCTAGTTTGATGCGTGACCACAATTTATAAATTCTAGGGACAGTTTATAAAAGACGGCGATTTGTACCAACGGAATTCCTAGTTGTAAAAGGCAAACCTCGACCTGTCGAATTGTCTATTTTCGGATTTTCGAACATCACCATGTGTACGTATATTCCAAAAGAACAAAGCTTTGGTGATTTTATCCACTATATGCATTATGTTAAGGAGAAACAAGGATCGGCCAATAAACCAACAATGACCCTATATTATAACTAAACTAAGGGCAGCGTGGATAATATGGACAAAATTTTGGGCGAATATTTATGCAAAAGGAGGACGAATCTCTCGCCATTGGCATTTTTTTATAACATTTGGTTATGTCTGAGATTAGTAGGCGTTCCAATAACCCGCAAATAACGCGACATTTTGCTACCAAAAACGGTATCGAAAGTATTTTGGGCCATACTGTGGAAACTGAAGCAAGAGATGTACAAAGCACATCTATCGCAAAAAATCGTGACTCAGGCGGTAGAATTATACACAAAGGAAACTGCCACCTCTGTTCTAAGAGAAGATTGACTCGGAAAAATTGTGCGAATTGCAAAAAACCAGCCTGCGCGCAGCGTACATTGACTGTAGCAACTTGCTTGCGATGTACCACAAACACCGGGAATTAATTTTTATGTAATTTTTTATTATATGTTAAGTTTTATAAATAAATAATGAACTAAATAATATGAAACTTTCTAATTTTTAATTTTCATTTAGTGTTAAGATTTAGCTACATAACAGGGTACGTTGGTTGTCAATTTGAGAGGTTATTCGAAACAAACTATACTAAAAACAAGTTATTATCGTTTCTTGAAATTCCATTCAGAACATATGTATTGAACATACGAATTGTTAAGCTACTGAAGGAACATACGAATTGTTAAGCTACTGAAGGATTCATGTCGATAAGATAACTAAATCAATAAAATGTTGGTCATTAAAATTGAAAAACATACCCAGGTATGCGGTTGTAAACATAAAGGTTAAATGATAATACCAAATACAAAGCTCGTTTAGTAGCTCAAGGCTACAACCAAAAATTTGGTGTTGATTATGAGGATGTGTTCGCGCCTCGAGTATTCAACATTTCGACGTGAAATCGGCTTTCCTTAATAGTGAACTAAAAGAAAAAATTTACATGAAGTAACCGCCATGCGATATAATAGAAGGTAAAGAAAATCATGTTTGTTTAATCAATAAGAGTTTATATGATTTTAAGCAATTCATCAGAGATTAAACATTTCACACTATGTCAGTCGCATTGGGTCTCAAACAAAGCAGGTTTGATGCATGTTTGTACACTTATAAAAATAAATGCGATATTATGTACTTAATTGTTTATGTCGATGATATTTTAATGGCACCCACATCACCAATACTGACGTTGCACATCGAAACCAAACTGAAAAAACGTTTCATCATATACAATTTGGGTGAAATAAACAAAAACCTTGCAATTCAAATTATTAAAAATGATCAAAAATATTTGCTCGATCAAGAAAAATATAGAAATAACATTGTTCATGAATTTGGTCTGAACGAAGCAAAACCAATCAATACTCCGATGGACATTGCATTTTTTTAAAAATGATCCGGTGGTGAATTACTTTCAAATATAACGAAAATTACCCAAAAGCCAATTGGTAGCCACTTGTACGTGGCTCAGAACAAACGACCTGATCTTTCGGCTGCCGTATCAATATTGACTCAACAAGTTGAGGAACCAACACACGAAAATAAAAAACAGATTGGTTTCTCAGACGCAGACTGGGGTGAAGATCGTCAAACCAGAAAATCGAACACAGGGTTTGTTTTTATTTTTGATGGTCCGATAAGTTGGACATGTAGAAAACGGACTTGTGTAGCACAATTATCTATGCGGAAGCTGAATGTATCGCCCTTGCAGAAGCTTCAAAAGAATGCATGTGGCTTCGAAATATTCTCGACGATTTTTATTTACAAATAAAAGAACCAAGTATAATATACGAAACACATTGATATTGAGGCACACCACATAAAAGACAATATTGAGAATGGTACTCTTGTAATTGAAAATTGTTCAAGCGAAAATAATATTGCAGATTTCTTAACTAACTAACTGATTGCGCATTTTCAACATGAATGATCGTAATACGCTCAGCGCCGCCATCGATGGTTTTCAATTTTGATTTAGCACTGACTATGGCAGTTCATAACATTGAGCCTGAATATCGGATCTTCATGTTATTTTGCAATGAGAGTAACCTCAACTATTATGAGTGCCACATGACATATTCATCATATTATTTACAATTGCTATCAGCACACAATCTTTATTTTGGTTGCATAAAAAACGGAACCTGTGATAAATGAAAATGCCGCCACCATTTTACTGGTGTAATGTGTCGTACGCTTTATATTTTAGTACCGATTAAACGTCGGAGTGCTGAATTGAAAAAGCAAACAGTTCCGCTTCAACTTGAAGTGATTTGTAATTATCTCTGGTTGGATACAACTGTTTAAGTAATTTGTTGTAGTTTATAATTAAAATTAATCGGTTTATTAACTCGGTGCAAACAATGTGAGTATAACATTGTATATTAGAAGGTTAAACTTGCGTGAAACTAAATCAAAAATCAAACATTGTTGAATTGACTTACACAAATTACCACGGGTGGAAAGTAAATTGCTGTTAAATTCTAAAATTAGCCAACTGATCTTTATTAGAAAGTATGGTTATCAGTGCAATATTGTTTCTATATTAGGCTAGGGTCAAAAATGTAACATGCTGCCCAGAGATTATCTAGTGACAAATTCTGAATGAAAAAGGCAAACGCGTTAGTTTTCCCTGAAAACATCAGATAAGATTTATGAAGGCATTGCCAAGTGAAACTTCTGAGGAAACGAAAATACGACGGTATTTTGAGGCAGCATTAAAGCAATCACGTGGCCAAACACGACAACTTAAAAGAGTTGAAGGTTATCATTTTTGTAACCCAAAGGAATATTGAAGGCCACCGCTAACTAACATTAACTGAAATATTAATCAGATGAATCTGCAGATGGAACAAATATGGCTTCAATGGACCTCTATGTTCAACTTATTTTTGTGATAGATATCTCGGAAAAAAATTAGTCGAAAATTATACATACATAGGTTAGGTTAGAGCGGCTGCCAACACGCATACTTAGACCAATGACGGCCGTTGTAATACCGAGGGATCCTACTCCCCTTCCACCTTCACTGGAACCAATTTGTGCTACTTATGTAGCGTAAGATATCTCGCACATTGCATTGCTTGAGATCCATAAGGCCGTCCAAACTATACTTGCCCAGATATTTATGCCTCCTGTAAGCTAGCGCCGGGCATGAGCAGAGGAAGTGGCTCAGAGTCTCTTCCTCCTCCTCATCCATGCAGCTTCTACAGAAGTCATTTGTCATTGACCCAAGCCTCCTCGCATGCTGCGCCTCACATACATACATGTTTTTTTAATTTAAAAGGTTTTGGCGAACATGTATTAGGTCACAACTCGTTTTCAAATTTCCTTCTAATCCTTCTAAGGTCTGTTCACACACAACAGTGCCGCGCCCCCTTGATCCCGTGGAGTGACTTTAGTGTCATTGATATAAAATGTTTTTTTGAAGTAAAACTTTTTTAGGCAGGGTATGATTCGAAAAAAACAAAAGAAGATTGAAACGAAATTCTATGACGGTCGTGTATGTGTAATATACAGTCAACCAAATAAAACTTCGTACGCTTCTTTAGTTTATGAAAAACTATAAAAATATAAAACAAACAAATATAAATTAGTTTCATTAACAAACAAACAAATATAAATTAGATTCATTATACAATTTTGTTAATAATTTTTTTATTTGATTGAAATAGATTAAATATGCAGGGCAGAGAGATTAAAACACGAAGACTTATTTCGGTCACTGTAAATTTGTATATTCGGCAAACAAACCAGCACACAGTTTACCTAGCAATACAACAACAACTTTATTCTACGAAAAGTCGAATCAATGCCTCCTAGATTTATATTATATTGAGGTATTGGTTGCTATGTGATATACATTCTTACATAAGTCAAAAAAGTATGTTTGTAAATAATTTGCTTGCCCTATGTCTCTCGTACTTTCTCGCATAATATCTCAAATTTAAGGTTTTTGTACTATTTAGATGGAGGCGGTTATTATGTGAAACCACTTATTGTAAATGTATAATAAGTAGTAATCTGAATTGAAAAAACAAACAAGCGTGCAGCCACTATGTGCGGCAAAAGTGGACTTTTTAAGATTTAAATCTGTCTAGTTTTTAACGGATCTAGTAATGAGAATTGGCAAAATAAAATCAAATTTAATAATTTAAACTAAATACAAAGCTTATTTCTTATTTTCTGGCAATTCAAAACTTAAACAATTGGTTTTTGTCTAGCTATAAAATGAGATACGAAAATTTAGCTCTGCAATAGTTCCAATTGATGTAAGAAAGAAAACTGCACCTCTGCATCAATCTTGGTTGCACTACTTTAAGTAAATTATTTAGGGTTGTGAATTTCTTTTGAAGAAAATGTTCATCGAAAGCAAAATTTATTTTAAAATATAAACCGAACAATCCACAATCACAATTTCGCTTGCGTGCTCAAGCTAAGGTGTTGCTTTAATATCAATATTGGTAAATTATACTGCTTCTATTCCATTTATACTTCCACTCTTTCTTACATTTTGTAGCTTTCAGGTATTTTTGATTGGACAAAGCCACCGGGATGTTTTCTTTCACGGATTAAACGGTAAGCGGGTCATGAAACTTCGCGGCTGAACCTTTCCGTCCGACCTCATTTAACATATTTAAAGGTCCACCATTTTCCTTTGGTTTGAATATCCATCCTCCCCCGCAACTCATCTGAACAATTGGTGTAATAAACAGTGCAATGAAATAAATGCAATGAATATAAAACAACAAAAACAAACAATTTTATGATTAAATAATTAAATATTGTTTTTATTATTTTATTCACCACGGCACGGCGACGAATATTGGCAACACAATCTGGGAAACCAACCCAGAATCCCAAAAAAAAGCTTGCTAAACAAATAAAAATAATTCGGATGAGCAATTTCGGGGCAGCAGATGGCGCTAGGCATGCAAAAAACATTTTTTGAAATTAGCGCTCATAAAATTTGAGGGAAATGTCGAAAAAAAATGAAACTACAAGAAAAATATAGAAAAAATAACAAGAAATTGAAGAAGAGGTGATGACGAGGAGAAGGGGTGCCGTATATTTGGATGTGGAAGACCGTATGACAGGCAGTCAATTCTGAATCTGACAGGTGGTCAGATCGAAAACAAAAATTTGTTCTTAACCAAAAAGTAAATTTGATGTGTGCCCGTGAACTATGGGAAAATAGCATAAAAATTTTGTATTTGCTATTATGGTATGGTATGTTTTTTGTTTGCACGGGTCGGTTTTAAAACACAAAAATAAAAAAATTAAATAAACTGAATGTGAATTAATTTTGTATAATGAATGAGAATTATAATAAATGAGTTTTATAACGAACTAAGCTGTGTGGTTGTTTTACAAATTTTTTTGTGTCCGCTTGTTACTGAGTCCGCCATAATCCTCGTTGTGAAAATAACAATATAAAGACTGTGATAAACATAAAAAGAAGTTTTTGGTTTTAAAAAATTGTGAAGTGAATCAAAAGAAAAACGAAAACCAATAAAAGACAAATAAAAGAGCGATTAAACGAATGCGGACAGAGCATATAAGCTTAAAAAAAATGTATAATAAAACCGTAAGTGAGTGAGCAACAAAACCAGTATACCAAAAAGCATATCATCAGTTCGCTGCAGAGGGGTTGAACCAGCAGAAGGGTTTTTCAGGTGAGTTGCAAGTCCGTTATCATTGTTTCTTGTCCCGTCACGGTTGTCGCATGGTTTCGTGATACGCAGTTTTGTTTTTCTACCGTTAGTCCGATTATTCGAGAAAGAACCAAAACCACACGGTGGCTTTATAGTGGTGTTCATTTGCACCCCGCCCGAGTCATATTGCTCGTAATCGAGCTAAGCCGGCTTATCGTGCTGGTAGACTGGCGCCCAAAATCACGCATAGTGAGATCAAAAATTCAGAGTCTACCCAAGTCACCGCGCGTTGACGAACCCATTTGGGACAGCACGTTACAATTTCGTGTTTATCGTGTTTCTGTAGCTAGATTTTGTAACGAGTTGTGACTTGTGATAATCTTGTTTTACCAAGTACAATGTGCGATTATCTAGTTTGTATGTGTCTACTCTGTCCTTGAATGGTATAACGCTATAAGGATCATTTGCATTTTTCTTCAAATATTGCTGCAGTAAAGCTGCACATTTTACTGTATACACCAGCCGTTTAAAAAGTTTCACTTCTGACGCACGTAGAGGCTAGCCAAATTGTTTGTTTTTTAGGAATTGTATTAAGGCATTTACACACGTTAGACACGGCGCAATGCCATATTTTAGCCATCAGTATATCAATTCAGTATCCGAACCGTGATAATTTGTACTGTTACCGACAATATTTGTCGCATTTCACGAGGACGTGTTTTGTAGAATCATTCACTGAAAATTCGTTGCATTCATTTCCGGCTGCTGCCCAAATTAGTTGCATTAACAATTTTGACTAGGACATAGTGATCGAATAATTAAATTTGGCGCAGCTAATAGCTGATTTACATTCAACGACATTCGACGTCCGGAAAAAAATTGAAACACAACATAGGAAAAAGCACAAAGACAAAAAGAGAAAAAATAATCATCTACTTAAAAAATGAAGGTGTGGCCAACACACGACTTTTTTTTACGAACAGAGAATTTTGAGAAATTTTATTTTTTTTTTATAATTTTTAAATTATTTTTGTTTAATTTTTAATTTTTAATTTTTTATTTTTATTTGTTTTTAGTTTTTGGAAACATTTTGTATTAAGTAGTTTTTCGTAAACATTATACTTTTTAACATATTTGAAAAATAAATTTTCTGGACCAAGGGAGTGGCCACTTCCAGTTAACCGATTTGGAATAAAATTCACCGGGACCTCCCAATTTATCAAAAAAGCTTAAATCTGAAGTTTCAGTTCGATTGGTTAAACCATCTGGGCTGTAGAGAGAACACAGACTGACAGACTGACAGACAGACACCATTTCGAAACCCACTTTTTCGGACTGAGGGGACCTCAAAACAGATAAATCTCTAAAAATCTCAAGGGGCAAAATTTTCTTGATTACTATACTTTATTTTACTAGAGTAAAAGAAATTAAAAAGACAATTGAAACCCGAGAAACAAACCCAAAAATCGTCATATATTTTTTTTGCAGATGTCGAGCTTCATCTTTTTTCTGTAAAATCGTCGATGCGTGAATAAATAATTATAATAAGGTTACATAAACACAATCATTTGTATTGGTTTATGAAATTTTTTGGTTAAATTTTTTTTTTTTTTTTATGTGTAAAGAAAACGAATTTTTGGTTTGACATCTACATCTACGAAAATCTTTGAATGTAAATCAGTCTTATGTCTCCCAATATGTTGGCATCAAAAATCTGCTGATGGATAAAATGACATTTAAACTAAATCACACTCCCATGAAATTTTGACTGTATGTATATCATATGCGTTTAATAGCATTGCCAGACTGCGGTTTAATACACTATGTAACAAAAATGATCATACACCTTGATTTTTGGAAACAAATTGCAAAATATAATGATTGTAGAACATATTTATCATTTTTTCGTTAGGTTAAATTATTTTACAAATTAACAAATCCAAAAATAAAAAAAAAAATCATTTACCGTTTATAAAAAAAATAAAAATAAAAAAATCAAGGATTTTTGCAACGAAAATGATCATACACTAAAACAAAACACAATAAAAAAATCGTTTTTTTCATTGTTCATTTTAAAAAGAGAAGGGTCAATTAGATATTAGTATTTATTGGTTTTTCGGTGGTTCAACATTATTAAAACTAGTTTTATTTAAAAATGGCCTATGTTAGAAAGGAAACAACCAAAGAAGAACGCCAAATAATAATTAATATGAAATGTGCTGGAAAATACGTGCGTGAAATTGGTAAATTAGTTGGCCGAAGTCATTCTACAGTGGCTCAAATAATATCCAGATTCAACGTCACACAATCGATTGAAAACGGGCAGCGAACAGGGCGAAAAGCAACATTTTCCAATCGGGACGAGCGCAAGATTTTGGATTTGGTGAGAGAAAATCCAAAAACAAGCGCTCCAAAACTAGCTTCGGAAATGGAAGTGATCCATAATAAAGCTATCCACCCCCAAAGTATTAGAAGGGTTTTGTGGAAACATGGATATCACTGCCGTGTGCCACGCAGGAAGCCATTCATTTCAGAGGTCAATTCCAAAAAAAGAATTGAATTTGCTGAAAAATTCAAAACAAAAGACCTCAACTTCTGGAAGACAGTTATTTTTACGGATGAAAGTAAATTTAACATTTTCGGAGCCGACGGGAGAGGTAGAGTTTGGAGAAAACCTGCTACAGCGCTAGAACAAAAACACATCGTTCCAACTATTAAACATGGTGGTGGTTCAGTTATGGTATGGGGTTCAATGTCGGCGAGTGGGGTAGGTAGGCTTGCTTTTATAAAAGGAAATATGGATCGCTGGAAATATCTGGATATTCTAAAGCATAATTTGAAACCATCCGTGGAACAATTGGGGCTCGGGCGATCATGGATATTCCAGCAAGACAACGATCCTAAGCACATGGCATACGTTGTGAAGGAATGGGTTCTATATAACGTCCCAAAACAGTTACATTCGCCACCCAAATCGCCTGACCTGAACCCCATAGAACATTTATGGGATCACCTGGGCGGCCAAATTAGAAAATATGAGATTAAAAGCAAGAAAACCTTGCAAAAAGCAATAATTAAAGAATGGGATAAAATTTCGCCGAATATAACAAAGAAGTTAGTAGAATAAATGCCTAAAAGCCTGGAAGAGGTTATAAAAAATAAAGGCGGACCAACTCGATATTAAAATAATTATGAAACCTAATTTAAATGAATTTAAAATTTAAGTGTATGATCATTTTCGTTGCAAAAATTCCTTGAATTTTTTTATTTTATTTAATTATAAACAATTATTATAATAATGTTTGTTTTTTTGGATTTGCTAATTTCTAAAATAATTTAATCTAATAAAAAAATGAAAAATAAATTCTATAACCCTTGTATTTTGTAATTTTTTTTTTCAAAAATCTGTGTGTATGATCATTTTCGTTACTTAGTGTAAATCTGATTTAGTGAATTTTCGAGATTAGCCGTAGTTAGATTTACGGTATTTATGCATTATTTTGAGTTTAGTGACTAAAACGATGTAATGGGAGTGAATTAGTTTGACAAATATTATGAAAACAGTAACAGTTTAAGTGTATTAACCGTTATTTAAAACGAGTTTAGCTAAATCGGATTTATTAAATCGCAGTCTGGCAATGCTATAACTCTCAAACGTGTTGATTTTATTCAACATGTTGCCAGCAGTTAGTTTAACTGAAAACGGGCATTGTGTTAGTGATTTATAAAAATCCATTCATAAAATGGTCCCCTTAATTTATTCGCTCAATTTGGAATTGCAAACCGGCCTCAATCTTAACTTTTGTTGTATCATAATGAATAATTTTGATGAAGCAAAAAACTAATCAGGTACAAAATAACTAAAATTATTACGTTTTAATTTATGTATAAACATCATTAGATTAAGTAAATGTATAATTCAATATTTCAAAATAATATTGAAATGCGTCATCTCTATGTGAAATATTCTCTGTACTCTGTTGATCTATTACATGTAACATTTTTGAAAAACCGGTTATTTTAAGTTGTTTGTTTCTAATTATTTTTCAGTTCAGCCGGTCTTTCCTTCGAATGAATCAATTCAATTTGATTATTTGGTTTAATATTTGAGTTTTCGGCAGGTTATATAGAAATACTTTATAATTATTCTACGCAAATATTTTTGTTTAAACATGTTTATGATTAATTAACACATACAGTCAGATATATGTACGCTGTTTGCCTGGTACAAAACAAATATTTCAAATTAAATTTTCGAGAAACATTTTACCATTTTTGGAGTTTAATATGCAAGTTCAACTTGTAACATGTTCCCAGGTACAGAGTTCAAACATGTTTAGGATTCGTTGAGTTGAAAATATTTCGGTGCTAACCCGTACCGTTTCCATGAACAGAGTAAGGATTTAGAGATAAATGAAATTTATTTTCAACGCATTAAATATACGCTCAATTTTAATAAAAAAGTTTATATTTTTATTTGGTATTAAATTTTAAATAAACGATATTTGTTATACTTGTAGGTACTCGCACTGCGAGTACATATATAATATAGAGAAGTGTTTTATTTTTTGGTGGCAAATTTGAAATGGAAGAAGTTGAAGATTTACAGGACATGTTTTTATTTGTGTAAGTTGAATTGTGCAAGTGGAATTGTGCTAAGTCGAATTGTGCCAGTGGAATTGTGTGCAGTATGGAATTGTGTCTAGTGGAATTGTGCTAGTGAAAAAGGCCTAAAATCTGTGTATTATATATTTAACGTTTTTTAGGTAAAATTTTGTGAAATAAAACTGCACGATGAACAGCAATTTTTTAGGCATACACGGAGGACCCGAGAATTATTTGATATACTATTAAGTTTGGTACAGTCAGAATTGGCAGAGAAACGAAGAATCTTATTAAACAGTGAATTTCGATTAGCTCTAACGTTACTGTGAGTTTACAAAATAAATTTTTTATTCACTTATAATGAATATAAAACTTGTTATTTATTCAGATATCTTGCTCAAGGATGCTCATTCCAGACTCTTTCGTGGAGCTGGCAAATCGGAAAAGAAACGGTGCGACAAATAATTTATGAAGTATGCGATGCGATTTGGCACGCACTTGGAAGAATATATGTATCTGAGCCTAACTTAAATGACTTCAAATTAATTGAGCAACATTTCTGTAATACGTGGAATTTACCTAACTGTATAGGTGCCATCGATGGCAAGCACATTGCCATACAATGCCCTTCAGACACAGGCAGTGAATTTTACAATTATAAAAAATTTTTTTAGCATAGTTCTTATGGCGGCTTGTGATGCTCAATATATTTTTACGTATATAGACATCGAGGGTTACGGGTCTCAGAGCGACGGAGGTAAAAAATTGGCTTAGTAATTTTGGGAAACGTTTGTGTAATGGGTCACTTCCTATTCCTGAGCCAAAATTACTTCCTGGCACAAACAATGTAGTCCCTCATTATTTTGTAGCTGATGCGGCGTTTATACTCACGCCAAATTTAGTGAAGCCATACCCTGGCGTAGGCCTCTCAAAAAATAAAGAAGTTTTTAATAAACGTTTATCTCGTGCTAGGCGATTAATCGAAAACGCCTTTGGAATTCTCACAAGTCGAAGGAGAATTCTTCACACAATTTTAAATTTACATCCTGAAAATGCCGAAAAGAAATAGGGAAATAAGCAAGTTGTACTCACCACCAAACTTTGCGCTGTTTTGATCGGGAGGTACTGGGTTCGAATCCCGATAGAAGCGGGTTGTAAAAGGGATTTTTCATCATCTGATTACGATCGGTGATGAAGATGAACACAACTTTGACCCCCTGTTGAGAGTGCAGAATCCATTGGCCGACCCACCTTTCATGTCAGCACTATAGATTGGCATGAAGCAATGCAATGTGCAGGTGGTTTATACAAAGCGGGTCTATAGCCGTACGCCCTCGATTTGGCTACTACTGCGTAAAATAGGACGGTAAAATTAAACTGCGAAAGAGTTGGGAGTGCCTTGAGCCCCAGAAAAAGATTGCATAGATTGTGTAATGAAAGGCTTGGTGTTACGTTTTAGACTGGCTTTTGTTCAACTTAGTTCAATGTATCGAAATTACTGTATAACAATATTAGTGTATAACAGTTGGAACACTAGTTCCACTGCTAAGCACAAGGTATCGCTTGTGACATCTCCCTTTTCTTATATAATATTATAAAGATTACAATGAATAAAACTAATAATGAATATAATTTAAAATGATTAGCTTAACCAAAATTCAAATGATTTCATACTATTCCTCCTTGTTTTTTATTTTTTTTTTTTTTTTTTTTATATACGTTATTTCTTCATACTGACTATATATGTAATATAATATTTATGATTAGTTTTAATACTAAGCCATGACTGAACTCAAAGATCCAACCTTTGTGGTGCTTTACTAATTCTTCCCGATCTAGTTACTGTTTCACCGATACCTTTATTCGTCCTCTCACTATTTATAACCTGTTTGTCATTACCAGTGCTTTTAACCGTATCTTGTGAACTGTCTTCTATATGTATGAATTTATTTTCACGTTTGATTGGTTCTATCAACCTGGTTTTGCGAAGATGATGAGAGTTACGTCTGTATCGACTTCCATCATCGGACTGCACTATCACCGATCTTGGAGCTCGCAGATTTTCCATTACTGCCCCTGTAATCCAATTTCTAGGACCCATTTGAATATAAACTTTCTCATTGAGTATTGGATCTTGCCGAACCTTCGTGTTTTTATTAGCATACTTTTTTGCTTGTTTCTTAGATTGGTTAGATTTTCCTTCACCCCTTGGATTATTTTAGGTTCCAGAAGCTGCTTGCCAATTGGAAGATTTGTTCTTGTCAATCTGCTCATTAGCCTTTGATTGGGAGACTCTAGGCAATTATCTCTAGGTGTATTACGCATATTTTGTAGTGCAAGATAGAAATCCGTATTGTCTTTGACGCATTTTTTCATCATTAGTTTAGCTGTCTGAACTGCTCGTTCTACCAAACCATTTGCTCTTGGAAACTGAGGACTCGATGTCTTGTGCTCAAAATTTCACTTTTTGCTGAATTCCAAATATTCTCTAGCCGAATATTGAGGACCATTATCACTTTCCAGTATTCTAGGTGTACCATGGGTAGCAAATATTTTCTTTAATATTTGTATTACCTCGGCTGACATCATGTTATTAAGTTTCTCTATTTCGAAGAAACCGGAGTAACTGTCCACCACCACTAAATACGTTTTACCATTTAAGTGAAACAGATCTGTTGCCACTATTTCAAATGGTAGACTTGGAACTTCTTTACTCATAATAGGTTCTTTGATATTACTTTTTTGTGTTTGCTGACACACTGCACATTGTTCTACGAAGTCAATCGTATCCTGTGTTAACCCTTTCCAGTAGAATAATTGACGAGCTCTTTTTATCGTTGATTGTATACCATGCTGACCTGTATGCACAGCAGCTAACGTCTTTTTTATTCGAGCCTTAGGCACTATTATTTTTTCCCCTTTAAATGAGATATCATCGTATACTGCTAGTTCCTCTTTAAAATTTGCAAAATGTTCAATATCTCTTGGTATTTCTGAATTATTCTCAGGCCAGCCTTTCAAGATATAACTTTTCAATGTCTGAAGGTGTGTTTCGTTTTCTATTTCTGCCCTCAAATTTTCTATTGCATTGTCCGACATTGGGACAATTACACTAATTTCCAGATCTTCTTGTTCCGTTTGCTTTGGATTATCACAATCACGAATTAAAGCATCTGCTAATGGTATTTCTCTCCCTTTTTTTTTATATTATTTGAGGTGAATATGGCAATATATCAAACAAAATTCTTTGAAGCCGAGCAGGAGCAGACTGAATTGGCTTTTTGAATATCGATTCCAAAGGTTTATGATCTGTCTCAATAATCAATTTTTTCCCATGTATATACTCATGAAATTTTTTAACTGAGAAACGTATTGCTGTAGCTTCCTTTTCTATTTGTGGGTAGTTTTGTTCACACTCACTTAATGATCTTGATGCATATGCGACCGGGTGCTCATCCTGAATCAATACCGCCCCGACTGCATTTTTACTGGCATCCACCGATAATGTCACATCCTTGTTAACGTCATAATATTTCAAAACTGGTGCTGTTATTAATAGATTTTTTATTTTCTCAAAAGCTTGATCTTGCTCTACTTCCCATACAAATTCTGTATTTTTCTTGATCAATTTTCTTAGCGGTTCTGTTATTTCCGAACAGTTTGGAATAAACGTAGCTACATAAGTGATCATTCCCAGCATACGTTGAATCTGTTTCACTGTAGTAGGCTTACGTAATGTTGAAATAGTTGCAATTTTTTCTGGATCTTCCTATCTCCAGTCCGCTATTTGATACTATGTGACCCAAAAACTTAACATACGATTTGTTAAATAGACAATTGTCTCTGTTTAATTTGATCCCAGCTTTTTCTATTCTATCAATTATTCCCTGAGTATACGTAACCAACTCATCTCTCGTAGAAGCATGAACTAGTATGTCATCCATTGAGCACTCAACATTTCTACATCCCTCTAGTAGCTGGTTCATCATCTGCTGGAATACTTCAGGTGCTGATGCCAAACCAAATGATAACCTCAAACACGTATATCTTCCCCACGGAGTGCCAAATGCCAAATATTTCTGACTTCATTCAGTAACAGGTATTTGCCAAAACCCCTTCTTGCAATCAATAAGCGTGAAAAATTTAGAATTAGCAATTGTTGCTGATATTTCCTCTAATGTCTTCAGCGGATGGTGCCTTCTCAAGATATTTTTATTTACTTGGCTTGGATCCATACAAATTCTGATTTTGTTATTTTTCTTAACAATGACAATTGGAGAAACTGCCGGAGTTGGTTCAATTATTTTTTTTATAACATTTAGTTGTTCTATCTTATCCAATTCTGACTTGACTGTATCTCTGATTGAGTATGGGATTCTTCTAGGCGGGATTATGTCGAACTTAGGATCGGCGATCAGATCGACATCAAACACAAAATTCTTAATACAACCTAAACCCTCAAAAATTGCATCTTTGATTTCAATTTCATTAACTTTACAATTGTCATTAAAATTTCTAGTGACTAAATTTAACTCTTTACACGTTTTCCAGCCTAAAATGGGAACTACATCCTCTTTTACATTTTTCAAAATTATATTTGAAACTACTTTTTTGAATAATACCTTCACTGAAATTTCCCCAATTACCTTGACAAAATTTCCCCCAAATGTGATAAGTTTCTTAGTTTTTGATTCATGCATATCTACTCTCAGCTTTTTACAATCATTCAAACTTATCACATTACATTGGGCTCCTGTGTCTAATTTAAAACTAAAACTAATATTTTTAATCTTAATATCCTCAAAAAACTCGTCTCTTGATCCACTCAATGAACCAATACTTTGAATCAAATAAACTTCATCATCCATGTCACTAATAACATGTTCATTCTCAACCACATTTACTGTATTCTTTCTAAAATTGTTTCTTCTACATGCAATCTTAAAATGATTAAATTTACCACAATTCAAGCATTTTTCACCAAATGCTGGACATTGTGTTTTACTTGGCATGTGTTTTCTCTTACAATATTGACACTCAATTAATTTATTTTTATTTAAACTTTGAGAACTACTACTAACATTTTTATTTTTGTACTCACTCAAGTTATTTGCATTGTTGGACCTATTTTTGCCTATAAAGTTCACCAATTGTTCCGTGTTCGATGACATTGTCGACATTTGTCGTGTTGCAATTTCATTTGATCTGCATATACCTATTGCTTTTTCCAGCGTTAAGTTCTCATCTGACAGCAATCTTTCCCTGATTTTCTGCGAATGCACCCCAATTACAACCTTGTCCATTAGTAGTTCATCCTCTAATTTTCCAAATTTGCATTTGATTATTTGTGCTCTACTGCTCATCAAAAATTCCTCAAATGTTTGATCCTCTTTTTGCACTATTGTGTTAAATACATAACGTTCAAATGTTATATTTGATTTTGGATTAAAATATGTCTTGAACTTTTCTTTCAATACACTGCATTTTTTGTCTTCATCTTTGATTTGGAACGTCTTAAAAATATTTTGTGCTGCTGGTCCTTTTGTCGTTAAGAACGTCGCAAATTGCACGATCTACGATTTTTTCTCTAACTCTATGGCTGCTGTATAGAATTCAAATTGATCCAACCACGAATCATAATCTGTGCCACTTGGAAGCCCTATTAATGGCTTTGGTGCTTTAATGCTTTCCATTTTATTATTACACGCCGTAAGTTATTTATTCGTATGTCTCTGTATATACTTATATCGCCGTATATCACAAAATAAAATCACTCAAAGCATGGCATCCATCCTTGGATTTTTCTCAATAATTTTTTGCGTTCAATTATCTTTTGAATTAATGCCCATCCAGATCTGTTATTATCTTTAACTTAATTATCACGCTTTTTTTTTTGATAATATTCACTTCTTATTATTTTTAACACAAATTTTAATTGGATTACTATTATTTGTATCTCCGTTTATCCTTTTAATTAATGATCACCCGCATCTATTTTTACTTTAATATTGATTATCGCACTTTTTTATCCGATAATATTAATTTCTTATCATTTTATCACTCATTTTACTTGGACTCAATATAATTTTTCTCTTCTTAAAACTTTATCTGACACCATGTAATGAAAGGCTTGGTGTTACGTCTTAGACTGGCTTTTATTCAATTCAGTTCAGTGTATCGACATTACTGTATAACAATATTAATGTATAACAGTTGGAACACTAGTTCCACTGCTAAGCACAAGATATCGCTTGTGACAGATTGTACCAAACATTACCGATTGGGAAGATAACAATCACAGTTTACATGAAGGATTGTGGAGGCAAGATATTAACCGGAGCATAGAGAGAGATCTCTTCGAGCATAAATGATCTCTAATTCTCTGAGAATTAGGGATCATTTATGCTCTTATGTTAATAATGAAGGTCGATTAGATTGGCTTCAATAATATTGTAGACTAAATAACAATAATTAATTTTTATTTCTTTATTTCATTTTTAATTTCATTTTTTTCAATTTCGTCGTTTTAATTTATTAATAATTTCAACAGAAATATAAAAAATTCAAATAAATTTGAAACAGTACAAACATGGTTTAATTCATTATAAATTACTATAAATATTTGTAAGAATAAATCTAAATATAGTTATTTGTTAATATTACACATAATAATGACATCACGTTATTATTAATCACAATAGTTTCTTGTAAGTAGATTTCTAATTTATGAATTACCATTTAAATACTGGTTTCTTAAATTTGAAGAATACTCTATCACGTGTACCCGACCCCTATTTTTATATCCTTTATATTAACTTCACCTGCTTGATTGCTTGCTTGAGTGTCCTTACGATCTTCAAGTTCAAAATTGACCCACATTCCGTGATCCTCCCGCGCTGAAATTTTGCACATCGACTTTTGTCACCTAACAATACTTTTTGGCAAAATTTCAGTTCGATCAACATACTATAACTAAGTTTTTTCTTTAATTTTCAATTTAAAAAATTCAATCTAGTAGTGTTCCAAATGTTTCTTCAAGTAAGTTTAAAATTCAAATTTGTTTTTTGAATGACCCTTACTTACTCATTGAATTTTAAATTTTAGTCATGGTGAAGAAGGTCGAAACTGAATTGCAATCGACCGAGACTTATATATAAAGGATATATAGTCAAAAACTTTGTTCTTACGGGTTGTGTGTTTTTTTACTGATTCGGTTAAATCCTTAAACAATAAAACCACTCCTCCAAAATTGCTCATCAATATCGGGTGTTGTCGCCGATTTATGCTTTTGCTTCATTTCTTCGATCAGTTCATTAAAGCTGAAACCACTTTCTGCGAAACAGTCACTTGTTCTCAACCGCTTTGGAGTAGGTAATAAAAATTTACAAATTCTCTACTTTCTCGGCTGAATGAACGATTTCAGAAACATCATACTTTTGTAATATGGCCATTCATCTTCGATCGGTGGATCGGTGCCTCTTTGCCTGATGGAATTTGATTTAATTTTTTAAATTCCATATTTAATTTTTCTCGCATGAAGGTCTACCGTTTCTTGCAATCGTCCCCTACAATAAGGAAAAAGTATAGTCGAAGTTGACATTACAAAACAAATATTCCGTTCATACAGCATAATATATGTACATATACTTACTAGGCAGTAAGGAGATTGTTTTTATAATGTTTGTCGGATTTATCGTAAATTCATTTTTGCGTTTCGACAGCGTTTATCAATATTCCAAAATTCATTTTCAAATAACATATAGTAAGCACAAATTTATTTAAATTTACTGTGCTCATTAAAAAAAAAACTTAAGTTTACACTTCTATGCGCTTAAAAACAATGAATTCAATAAAAATGATTTTGAATTTAAATAGAAATAACTACCTCAATAATAATGATAAACATATGAATGTGTATAAATACTAAATTCTCGACTCAATTTAACGTTTCCTTCAGTTTGTGCGACAATTATCGCTCTGTTAAGTTGACAACTAAATTTAACGAAACTTAACGAAAAGTTCTTAAACTCTCGGTGGTCAGTTTTAAGCAAAGTCCATATATCGTCTTCTTACGTTAAGTTCTTACTGACTCGCTGTTCCAGCCTTTACATATCTTAGGAATTACAATTTTGTTGGTTTGCTTTTAAAAATAATACATATGAACCGATAGACAGTAATTAAGACCAACGATTTCGAATTCGACTTTATTTTTTTTTGAACAATTATAGTTTATTAACAATAAAATTATATTTTTCCCGATATGAACAGCTTTATATCTAAAATAAAAGTGAAAGATTTTTTTATAATTTTCTAAGTAGCGCCGCGAAAGGCTATAAAATAAAAAGCGCGGCAGCAAAATCACTCCAAACACTTAAACTGATAAGAATTACAAAAAATATTATTACAAAGGAGATTGCAGTATTTGTTAATCACTCTATCGATAATAATCGTGTGCCGTATTTATAGTGGTACTAAATGCTTTTGAATTGAAACGGCTGCTACTACTTTTAAAAAATGTAAGTAATACCTGTAAGTATATACTTATCTTTAAGGTTATCTAAATACATAATTTAGTGCTTATTTTGTGCCAAATCAGTAAAGAATTTTCTATTTCATCCTAAGCTCTATTCTCGTCTTCTCCATCGAAGACCTAAGCATGATTGCTTCAGTTGTCTGCATCATCTTCGATTACATAAAGATAGTTTTAATGCTTTCCCGTATTATGTAGAACTGCGCAACAAATAACAGCCATTGAAGCTTTTGCAGTAGCCACACGGCAATGTCTAGTATGCTTCTTTATGGAGTTACAAACATATCCACAGCTCTCAAGAAGAGAAACAGGACCTGTGAACTGTGCTAATTTTGCTTGTATATTTAGGTTTGACTATCGGAAT
Organism: Tipula vernalis; assembly: GCA_958295665.1. NCBI lineage: Eukaryota > Metazoa > Arthropoda > Insecta > Diptera > Tipulidae > Tipula > Tipula vernalis. Next base: position 287,811,365 of record OY282560.1, read on the forward strand.
TATCCAAAGCTATAAATGAAAGGTCTTAAAAACAGTAGTTCTATATATTCCCACATCTTTAAGAGGATCACTTTTTTTACTATAAATTTCTTCTTACGAACCTGAGAACCCTAAGTCACAAAGCAAAGCTTTACTTACTGTATCCCGAAGGCGACAAACCTTGATACTCAGGATCACTTAAGTAGCGTAAAAAATTAAATTTTTTGATATGAACCCTGAGTTAACTTAAATAATCAAGTATAAGTACGGAAGAAGTTAAGAATTTACTTTTTTTATTCATAGCGGAAATTTTTAAGTGTTGGCTTATTGAGAAAACAGTTACTTAAACTTCAAGTATCCACTACTCAATCAAGAATCTACTTAAATATTTTATTCACCTGCTTACAAGCACTTACTTGAAAAAGCATAAGTTAAAGCACTTATTTCACGGTCATTCTTGTTCCATTACATAATCTTGCTGAACCTAATTTTCTCAACAAAATGATCCTATTTTTAATCTTAAATAATGTAAAGGCATTCCTGGCACTTGGATCGAATTCAAAAATTCCGTGGGAAAATTCAAACAAAGATTAACGTTTTCGGGAACAGGACAGTTACGGTTGATTTGGGTTTGCGGAGAAATTTTACTTGGACATTTATCGTGGCCGATATCGGTAGAGCGATAATAGGAGCCGATTTTTTAAGCCACTTCGGATTACTCGTAGATCTAAAACGAAAGAAGCTGATTCACAGTAAGACCAGCGTTAGTTCAATTGGTAGAGTTTCGAAAGACCAAACATCAGGTGTAACTACAGTGCGGTCGATTGATTCTCCATACTTCGAGTTGCTGTCGGAATATAAGGATCTAACTTGTCCAAAGCTGGGCGTGAGTCCGATTAAACACAACGTGACTCATGTGATCGAAACGAAATGTGCGCCACTATATTCAAAGTATCGTCGGTTAACATCGGAAAAATACACTATCGCAAAACGTGAGTTCGACAATATGATGAAGTTGGGAATATGTAGGCCATCAAAAAGCCCATGGGCTAGCCCTTTGCACCTAGTGGCGAAAGAAAATGGTGGCGGACCGATATCCAATACCGCACATCCAGGATTTGGCACACGGATTACATGGCAAGCACATATTTTCAACCATCGATTTGGTAAAGACTTACCACCAAATACCAGTTGAACTATCGGGCATAGAGAAACGGCGATAATAACGCCATTCGGTTTATTCGAGTTTCCGACGATGACCTTTGGGTTAAGAAACGCGGCCCAAACCTTTCAAAGGTTCATCCACGATGTGTTGAGAGTGTTCGATTTCGTTTTCCCGTACCTGGATGACGTGCTAGTTTACTCCGTTATTGAGGAACAGCATATGGATCACCTGCGCCGAGTGTTCGACCGATTTAGGGAACACGGCATTGTAGTCAACATGACAAAATCCGTTTTCGGTAGAAAAACGTTAAAGTTTTTGGGTCATATGATATCCGAAAATGGTACGACATCCCTACCGGAAAAAGTTGCCGCCATTACCGAATATAAAGAACCAATAGACGTTAAAGGGTTGCGACGATTTTTAGCAATGAGCAATTTTTATCATCGATTTTTGAAGGATGCAGCAAAAACCCAGTTGCCATTGCTAGAGTTCATGAAAGGCAATAAGAAGAACGACAAAACGAAAATCAATTGGACGGTGGAAGGCAAAAATGCATTTGAGAGATGCAAAGCCGATATAGCGAACGCAGCGATGTTGGCACATCCATCATCAACAGAACCATTATCGTTAATGGTCGACGCTTCCGAATATGCTATAGGAGCGGTGGTGCAGCAAAGGTCAGGCACTAATTGGGGACCGCTCAGTTTTTTTTTTAAGGAAACTAACAGCGACACAGCAAAAATATAGCGCGTACGACCGCGAATTACTAGCCGCATACTCAGCAGTAAAATATTTCAAATTTTTGCTGGAAGGACGGAATTTCGTAATTTACAAGGACCACAAACCGCTAACGTTCGCTTTTCAACAGAAACCGGAAAAAGCGTCACCTCGTCAACTCCGCCAATTAGACTACCTCGGACAATTTTCCACCGATATTCGACATGTAGCAGGTAAAGATAATGTGGTGGCAGATGCTTTATCACGGGGTGGAAACAATTTCGATCCCAAAATTGGTTGATCTCGACGAATTAGCTGATTTACGAACGACAGATGAGGAGCTAAACATGTTATTGGAATCAAAAAGCCAGATGAATTTGAAGCTAATACCAATGGTACTACCCGACAGTGACAAAAACATATTTTGCGAAGTAAAGGAGAATAAATTAAGACCGTATCTACCAAAGTGCCTACGACAGGAGACGTTCCAGCATTTCCACAGTATAGCACATCCAGGCGTTAAGACGTCCATAACATTAATAAAAACAAAATATGTATGACCTTCCATGAATAAGGATTGTGCGAACTGGGCACGAGGCTGCATGAAATGCCAGAAGGCAAAAATTTCAAAACACAATAGAAGTCCGTTAGGAAGATATGTACTTCCAGAGAGCCGCTTTCAACACATAAACATAGATTTGGTAGGGCCGCTACCGATGTCACAAACATATAGTTACTTGTTAACATGTATTGATCGGTTCTCACGATGAACGGAAGCAATACCATTAATGGATATAACAGCAGAAAGTGTAGCACGGGCCGTGTACGAAAATTGGATCTGCTGGTTTGGGTGGAAGTTCTACCTACCATTCTCTTGGGCATGAGGGCCACCTTTAAGCCCGAATTAGGAGGAACGACTTCGGAGATGTTATACGGAACAACGATTTTGCTACCTGGAGAATTTTTTAGCACAACAGCTAACAATTCAAAGGAGCACGAGTTTATTTCCGACTTGAGAGGGAAAATGCAAAAATGACAACCGGTACAAACTGCAAGCCATTCAAAGGAAACGCCATTCGTACATGCAGAGCTCGGACGATGCTCACATGCATTTGTGAGAATTGATGCCGTACAAGGCCCACTGCAACCACCATACGACGGTCCATTCCTTATTCTCAAACGACACGATAAATATTTCAAATTGAAAATAAGGGACAAAGAGGTCGTGGTTTCAATAGATCGACTAAAGCCAGCATTTTTAATACAAAATGCAGAGGATGAATCACACCAGCCGCAAAATCCACTGAAAAACAAATCTGCCGAAGAATCAGGAGACAATGAAAAAATGTGAGATCAGGAATGTCCAAAGACGGAACAGGCTAAAATCCAGGAAACACCCTCAGCAATACTGGGCGAGCCAGTTTCAGTTAAAACAAAAGCAGGACGACATGTACACTTCCCTAAGAGATACCTTGAAACGAAGCAGGCGTAGCGTTATCACTATTTGAATAGAAAAAAATAGGTTCGCTGCCCTTTAGAAAATCGAAGGTACAACGTGAATCAAAATTATGATAATGCATCGCAGGGTGATGAAGGAAATACGAAAAATGAATGACGTATTCGTAATGCAATCGACACACGAGTTACACGACAAACAACAGACTCGCGAAATTTAATCTAAATTAATCTATTTTTTGTAATTGATATTTTTATTTTAAGTGGCAAACGAGTGATTGAATAATTTGTCTATAGTTTGTGTAAAAATAAATATTGAATAAAATACAATTTGTTAAAATAAGTAAATACCTAATTTTTTATGGGAGTTGTTTTCTACAATACATACACGAGTCCCATAGTGCTAATCGAATTTTACCACTTCTCCTACTTCCACATCCGCACACTTGATCCATTTTGCCAATGACAACGTATTTGTGTTTGCTGTACACTTTAGTGGTATAATAACGAAATGCCTCACCTTCTAAACTGGAATCTCTACTTTTTCTGCTTCACACTTCTCGTACACTAATGTTTTGTTCATGCGCTTGCGATCGCTGTCTTTCACGAACTTCACTCATTGTGACTGTACTTAGTTCATTTCGTAATCTTGTTTCTTCAGCAGTTTCCCTATATCTCCTTGCTGAATGTCTCACTCCATCCTCTCCTCTAATTTCTTCTCGTTGCTCATCTGTTAAGTTTTCCCTCAACCTATTCATCCTTTTTCGTTGTGAAGCTAAACGTGCTTCTCGTTCCTCATATATTTTATTTCTTCTCTGTTCTTACTTTTTCCTTCTTTTCGGCATCCTGTTAAATGTTAATATTACTAAATACACTAAAATTCCACTGTATACACTGTTCACTACCTTAAGCATTTCACTTTCACTTATTATGTTTAAAAATTTTCAAGGAAATTTGTATCACTTTCACTTTTCCTTGTTCCGCTCTAATCGATTTCCAAAAGTATCATCGCCTTTATATTGGGTTGATTCAGAAATAATTGCCGACTATTTATAACTTCCACGTAGAATGGTCTAGGCTTCGCCGCGGAAAAGGATTGGATCGTCGTTTGTAAACGTTATTACGTTAATTGAATGTGATCCTAACAGTGTGAGGCCTAGCATTATCATTAAATAGTAGTACTTGTCATCAATTAATCAACGCTGGACGTTTCCATATAAGTTTTTCTTGTAATTGTTGCAGCTACTACAATTGCTCTGCCATGAACAGTGGATTTCAGGTGACGTGGGCGTGTCCTTTTCCAGCCACTGTCATTTGGCCAAGAAAGGCCAACAATATTGGCCAAGAAAGGCTGATTGCTTTGTCGTCAGAGATTATTAACGGCAATCGATATTCTGTTCACCTTTTTGATTTCGGTGAGAGTGTGTGGTCCCAGATTTCAAGCTTTGCACTTTTCCTAGTTTCTCAAGGTGACGCCACACAGTTGTTTGAAATGTGTTGATCTTCTCTGCTAATTCTCGCATTATTTTGTGAGGGTTTTGTTCTACCAAAATTTTCAATGGTTCGTCGCCCACAACAGAAAACCGGCTCGACCTTGGTTCATCATGAAGCATCATATCTCAGGAACGGAATTTAGTGAACCAATCTCTCACTGTTCTTTCACTTATTACTGCACTACCATAAACAATGCATATTTTTTCAGCTGTTGCCCTAGCGTTGTTTCCAAGCTTAAACCCACACAACATAATATGTCTAAAGTGGACTTTGGAATTTTTCGTTTCTACCATTTTTTTTTTTTTTTTTTTTAAATTCAATTGTGTTTATTTTTCTTTTAGTGAACAGAGATAACAATGGATAATTTCACTTAAATTACAAACAAATAAACAAATAATAAAATAATAATAATAATATAATCCATTAATCTTAAATAAATTTTCCAACAATAATAAACCATATTTACATTGTTGATTTCCAATGGATTTCTTTTAATAAATATTAAGCAATAAGTAAACTAATATTAAATATTAACAAATATAATCTTTTATTAAGTTTTGATAATGCAATCTCAAGTTTTTCTTAAAATGATGAACATTTACTGAGTTTTTTACGGATTCTGGTAATTTATTGTATAAAGAGGGACCAGAATATCTAATTGATTTTCGTCCAAAATCATTCTTGATAGTTCCACAACGTATGTTATTTGCAAATCTGGTACGATAATTATGATTATTATAATAAAATTCCAAATTAGAGAGAACAGAAGATACATTCAACGTCTTGTACATATATAATGATAATTGAAAATCATGTAATGCACCTATGGGCAAGATACCGTTGGATTCAGTTTCAAATAAACTCAATTTAGAAAATCTTGTAGCTAGTTTCGAAATAGCTTTGAAACTTTTATTTTGCAAAATCTGTACTTTTTTTAACTTACTGTAGCTAGGATGAATAAATGCAAAATACATTAATCTCATGACATATTTAGGCACATAATATGAAAGTCTTCTTATGAGTCCCACTAACGGAGCCATTTTACCGCAAATTGATTTAATATGCTCTTCCCATCCCATGCGGGAATCAAACGTTACTCCTAAGTATTTGAAACTTTCAACTCGATCAATAATAATATATCATTTATTATAAAAGATGTTACATCATAGGTAATTTTATGTGGCGAGTGAAAAATCATAAATTTCGTTTTTAGCAAATTTAGTGAAATCATATTAGACTTGAAATATTCAAGTAAAATTTTCTTATCATGTTCCATATTAATAATTATGTTAGAAGGATCTTTTGTTTCATAGATGTCTGCTGTATCATCTGCAAAAATATAAATATGGCCAATCAAGGGCACGTGGAAGATATCATTAATAAATATAAGGAACAATAATGGCCCAAGAACACTACCTTGTCGAACCCCACAAGTAACATCAAGAACATTGCTCCTGACCCCATCAACCATTACGTATTGTTGTCGATTACTTAAATAACTACTTATTAATTTATGCGAAATTCCACGAAATCCATAGCAAAATAGTTTATCAAGAAGTAACTTATGATCAATGGTGTCAAACGCTTTCTTGAGATCAAGGAACAATACTCCTACATATTTCTTTAGATCAAAAGCATTATAAATCAAATTTTCCATCTCTGCAAGAGCCATCTCGGTACCAGAACCTTCCCTAAATCCATACTGATACGCATAGAAAAATTCCGATTTTTTTAAGAAACTCCTTATCCTTGTATTTATAATTTTTTCAATGATTTTATCGAATACAGATAAAGTAGAAAATGACCTATAATTAGAAATAATACTTTTATCACCACTTTTAAAGACCGGTACCACTTTAGCAATTTTTAGATAATTTGGATATGCACCAGATTCAAAAATTTCATTGATATGTTTAGCAAGAATTTCAGAGAAAATGGTAGCGTTTCGCTTTAAAACCAAGTTTCGAATATTGTCTGGCCCACCACCTTTACTACCACTTAAAAGGCCAATAACGTTGTACACTTCCAAAGGAGTAGTGGAGGACAAAACATAGAATCAGGAATCGAGCGCAACATATTGAACTTATGAATGTTTCTATCACTCCCAATAGCTTGACCAAGTGTATTTCCTATATTAGTAAAATATTCATTAAATAAGTTTACTATATCGGTGGTATTATTACACTTATCGCCATTAAATTCAATAGCTTCAATATTAGATTTGGAGTTATTTCTATTCAAGAACTGATTTATGTTTTTCCATAAGTTTTTTTGACTAACATTGCTAAACATATTTTCATAATAACGTTTCTTTGTGAAATACTTTACAGATGATAGTTTTTTACTAAGAGTCTGAAGTTGATTTCGAATTTCTAAGTTAGGTACTAATTTGTATTTTTTTAAGACTCGGTTACGTTTTACATGAGCTTCCATAAGTTATATGTCATCCAGGAACAAGAGTTGTTTTTCAATTTAGCAACAACACTTTTAACAGCTGTGAAATTTTTTAATTAAATCATTGTATTGCTCGATAATTAGCTTAATAGTAGCCTCAGGGTCAGCAGTATCGAAATCTGCTGTTGAAAGAAAATCGTCAAAATAATAATCAACCTTTTCAAAATCAACAATATTATGTACTAGTTTATGCCGAAAGAATTTAGGTTTGAAAAAAATGGATGAAAAAATAAAATTATGATCACTAATATCTGAGAAGATGGTTGAATTATGAACCGTTTTAATGTTTATGAAGCTACATACAACATGATCAAGAATATTGCCACTGATTGACCTAGTGGAAGATGTATTCGTAACAATCATCCCGGAACTCATCAATATGTTTTTATAATCAGAGACAATATCCAAACTCTTATTTGCGGAAATATTAACATCCCCAACAAAAATTGTATCAGTTCTATTTACGTCAATAGTGTCCAAAAAAACTTAAAAATATTTTATTATCACAATTAGGTGGTCTATAAAAAGCCCACAGCTTAGTAGAGTTAAAATCAGGAAGCTCAAGACATATAAAATGGAATGGAAACTGGCTATTATCAGTCATAACAATGTTAAATTTTAGATTATTTTTAACAAAAACGGTTAAAGCCCCTCCCCCCCTCCCCTCCTACTCTATCATCACGACATTGCGAAGATACCTTCAAAACTGTTTATTTGAAATGGCATGATGTTATTACTCTAAATCCAAGTCTCACCAAAAACCATAATATCAATATCTTCTTTGAGCCTCTTACTAAAGATAAGAACATCATCAAATTTATCAAAATTATTCATACCTCGCACATTATATTGAAGAATATTTAATCTTTTTGACGAGGAATCAATACATTTTTTATTCAATGAAAATTCATCAACATTTAAGAAATAATCGTTTATGCAATTATTTTGAAGTATCCTGTTAAATTTACTCATAAGAACTTTTAATATAAAAATCAAAATGCAAAACGTTTGTGAAATTGGAAAATGTAATATCAATTTTGCCAAAAATATTAAATACAAACAAAATATTTAACAAAATACAATATATTTATACGTATATTTTACGAAAATGTAAGTACGCACTGTCCAACTTATAAATTCAGAATAACTAACCCATATCTACTCTTTACAAACAAAACAATCACCTCGCTACAATAAACAACAGGTTCTGAGAGATTTCAAATTTCCGCTACTCACTTCGGCAAGTATTTATGAATCATACCAATGTATCTTTCTGAGCTGGAATGAAAATCGGAACTATTAAAAATTTTCATAACAAAAAATTATTGGTGTTTTTATTCTTCCGGTTAACATTTTTTACCAACCTCGAATCAAATTTTCCACATTTTGTTAACGCTCTTTTACCAAATAAGATTATAGCAATCTGTAAATCCGACTTCATCATTGAGCGCGATACGCACGCTTAATCGGAAATCCGGAAATCGATGTTTTTCTTACTACCTACTACAGCTATCACCACCGAAAGTGAAATAAAATAAATTTCTGAAATTTTTGCTGTGCACAAATAATATTACTCAGATTCTTAAAATTCCAACTATTTACAAAAAAAAAAAATCAGTTTCTCCTCTGAATACCACTACTTACAATTCACTTTTCTTTTTTATTGTCTTCGCACTTTATTCAATCCCCACTATAAATCAAAATTTAAAAAATGTTCGAAGTATAACAATTTAGTTTCGCTAAAGCTTTTAAACTTGAAGCACTACCAAACTAAAACGGTTTTTAATAAATAAAACTGTAATATTTTGAAATTAATTTACAAAAAAATAAAAAATGTTTAATAATAATAAAGGTGAATTTGAACTTCCGTATGAAATAAAATTTGTTGATGAGAAAACTAATGAAAAACTACTTGCTGATTTTCATGGTAAGGCATTTTTCTCTTCAAAAATATAAACATACATACATAATAGGAGAACTAATTTAAAAAAAAAATAACGTGCAGTGTACACGACTTTAGACAGTGAAAATAAAAGTATTTTATTCAAAATATTCGTGAGCGTTCCTAATGTGAAATACATAAACCGTTTTTCTTTTATTTATTCAATTCATTATAATAATTTTTGCAAGTTCTGTTGTTTATTTAAAATTTGCTTAGTGCAACGAATGATAAGGAATATTCTTTATCTCTACTATAATCTGTGAAGTGCATGTAGCGTACAACTACTTTTATTTGTTTTACGGTTCAAGTATGCACTTAATATTGTTCCAAGATCACCGGTCATTATCCCATATTGGTTCTATTCTGTCTGTGAAATAAATAATGAAACAATAAACTGTAAAATTATGTGTAAGGTTTAAAAGAAAACATGAATTGTTTAACAAAAAAAAAAAAAAAAACTTTCATTTCTTTTCTTACCTTTTATTATTATTCATAAATTAAAAGAAATTCATGTTAAAATAAACAATTAAAGTTACGTGAATATCATGAAATTGACATTTAAAATCGATAGTTTCATGTGTAACGCACTTAAAAGTGATAGGATTACAATATTTTTTTGTCATCCAGCCAGCATTTTGTGTATATACAACAATTATGGATATATAATTTAATAAGAAATCTGTGATATTAGACTAAGGTCAGCCAGTGGTTTGAACATTGTATTACATAAATAATATTTATTAATGTTTATGATTACTATGTGGTTTCTTAATTTCTTTACGGTAAATATATAATGAGAAAACAATCGAATGGTGTAACATTTGAATTATTACGTTTTGACACTTACGGCAAATTTATATAACGATATGTATAAGGAGAAAGCCGTGATAATTATTTTTTTTTAAAGTTGAATTACCGTATCCGCATCACCTAATATTGGTACAACACAAAATAAAGGGATTGTCCTACAAAATATCCTACTGATATTATAATTGTGAAAGTGTGTATGTTTGAGCAACTCAATCACGCCAAAAGGGCTGAAGCGATTTTTTTTTTTTTTTTTTTTTAAACATCATTATTGATATGGCTACTACAATCTTAAACATTATTAATTCATTAGTAAGGTTGACATTAGTACTTATGAGATAAACATAAGCTCGTGTGGATCTGCTGGACCAGTATCCAGTTCCCTTAAGATATAATATTCATATGGTTAGCTCATGTGGTTTGATTCGTTTGAGCCGCCTTATTTCGTTTGTACTGTCCAGTAGTTGTACGGCCTCAACGTTGGTGTGGTTAAGAAGCCTCTTCTCATGTTTAATGGTACATTCGCGGATGACGTCGTCTATCAATTGTATTTTTAGATCATTGTGTATTTCCCTGTTAGTCACAAATCGGTAAGCATTGGTGACCATTCGAAGAAATTTATTTTGGCTACGTTGTATAATGTCTCTATTGGATTTATGAGTACAACCCCATAGCTGCGCACCATACATCCATATTGGTTTGAAGATAGTCTGGTAGACTAGTCTTTTGCAATACATGTTCATTTTGGAATGATGCCCAATTAACCAGTACATTTGACATTGTTTTAATCGTATCTGTTCAGCTTTTTGTCTCACATGATGTTTCCAGTTGAGCCTTGAATCTAAATGCAGACCAAGGTATTTTGCCGATTCAGCCTGCGGCACTTGCACCCCATTGAGGTATATGTGTAGGCAGTTATTTTTGTGTTGGAGCGTAAATGTCACATGGGTTGATTTGAGCTCATTAAGCACTATTTTCCAGTCAATTGTCCATTTAGTAACGTTGTTCATTGCTCGTTGAAGATTTTCCACTGCCCTTGGTTGTGATTCGTCTACTGACATAATTACAGTGTCGTCAGCGAACGTGCCGATGAATGTTTTATTCGTTGTATGTATGTCCGCAGTGTAGATAAGGTAGAGGAGGGGTCCCAATACGCTTCCCTGCGGAACTCCCGCTAGCGTTGGATAAAAGTCAGAACATGTTTCTTCATGGAAGACTCTGAATTTGCGATCAGAGAGGTATGATTCAAGCAGCTGGCAATAGTTTTGTGGTAGCATTTTGCTCATCTTGAATGTCAATCCCTCGTGCCAAACCCTATCAAAGGCCTGAGATACATCCAGAAATACGGCGGGGCAATATTTATTTTCTTCTAACGCTTGCTCTATTACCGTAGTTATTCGATGGACTTGATCTATTGTGGAGTGGTTATTTCTGAATCCAAATTGAAAATCAGGAACGTTTACCATTGGCTTTAGACGTTTTAGTAGTAGTTTTTCAAACAGCTTTGATAAGGTCGGAAGCAGTGAAATTGGTCTGTATGATGTTACTTCTTCATCTGGTTTACCTGGTTTCTTCAACATAATTATTTGGGCCGTTTTGAAGCATTTGGGTATATACATACTTCAATCTCATACAGGCATTAAATAAGTATGTGATCATGATGATTGCTTTGCGTGGAAGTTCCTTGAATAGACCCGGTGATATTTCATCAATTCCTGGTGCCTTTTTTTGACTAAGACTTTTGTCGATTTCTTCAGCAATTTCCATTGGCGTGACCCTTTTAAAATCCTGATTTGGTTGATAGACAGGTGTAACGTCAATGTTTGATTGAATGTTATGGGGTTGAAACACTGTTGCTAGGTGTTGAGCAAAGAGTTCCGCTTTTTCTTTGCCATGTCGAACCCAATTGCCTTGAGCATTTCTTATAGGTTGTATTCGAACTACAGGTCGTTTATATTTTCTGGTTGCTTTCCATAACGAGTAGTCCTTATCCATTTCTGGACCTAGCCCGCTTAAGAATTTGTCGAAGCAATCCTGTTTGAAGCTTTTGATTAGCCTATTGACTTTGTTACTTATTCGATTGAAGGTGGTTTTGTCACCGGTATTTCTGGTGAGATGCCATATTCTCCTTGCCTTTCTCCTTTCCTTGATTTGTTCCCTGATTTCAGCCGGGTATTTGACTTCAATCTCCGCTTTGTCCTTTAATTCTAGAGTAGCTAGACTGATACGAGTGTATTCAATGAAATTGTTTGTTTGTTGTTCCAATTCTTCATTACTTTTAATTCAACTAGCTCTTCCAGTTTTTCTCTGAAGAGATCCCAATCCGTGAATCTATTAGTAAGGTTTTGCTTTTTATTTTTCTTGATGACTATAGCGCTTACTGACAACAGTACAGGAATGTGATCAGATGTTAAGTCGTTAATTCCTTCGACTCTAGTGTAACTGGATGAAATACGTTTTATGATGAAGAAATCAAGCAGATCTGGTATTTTTCCTGCATCTGTTGGCCAATACGTTGGCCCCCTTGGAGACAGATATTCACATTTGTTTTCATGAATGGCATTGAACAAAGCATTTCCTTTCCCAGGAGAAATTAGCCTGAAACCCCAAGCTTTGTTTTATATTATAGTCCCCTCCAATAATACATCTTGGGCCGAGCTTATTAAAGACGTTATTAAATTGTAACTTCGTTGATGTATGCCGTGGAGGACAGTATGCTGCCGCAACATTTAGATCTGCGCCATTATATTGGATTGAGATAACAGTTGCTTGCATGTAGCTTTCTCGAATATCCTCTTGTTGATTATGTTTGATATTATTTTTAATTAGTACAGCTGAACCACCTCTGGCTCTTTCACTAGGATGGGTTGTCCAGTAGGAATTAAATCCCTTTATTCTGAAAAAGCTTTTGTTGGAGAAGTGCGTTTCTGAAATAAGTGCAATATCTATGTTGTTTGTATGGAGAAATATTTCCAGTTCTTGGGCTCGTTGGTTGAGCCCATTAGCGTTCCAAGTTACAATGCGTAGGAATGAGTTAATCATTTGTGTGTATGCTGACTTTTTTTTGCTAGGCGGATAGAAATTAATTTCTAGTTTTGCCACCCTTTCTGTTAAGTGACCAAGTGTCTGTTGAATTTGACTAAGCTTTTTAATAATTTCAAAGTTATTAGACTCGTTATTAACTTCTATGTGTTTGTTGTTTTGGTTTGATTCATTAGCAGATAATTTGGTGATTTGCGCATAGGATAATCCAACTGTGGATGGTGTGATTGTTGTTTGTGGTTTAGCAGCTTTGGTTTGTAATCGCTGTACTACTCTTGTTCTATAATTCTGTTGACTTTTAATTTTGTTCTGATATACACAGCATCCTTTATAATTTGCAGTATGTCCTTGTTGTTGACAAAGAGCACATGAAGGCGCGATATCTGGATGTTTTTTGCATTTTGTCGTGTGATGATCTCCAGCACATTTAACGCATTTGGTTTGACGATAGCAAAAACTCTTGGTATGTCCAAGTTGTTGACAATTGGTACATTGTGGAATGTCCCTTCCTTGTCTTGTTAGGTGGCTAAATTTTAACTATACAGTACACAAGTTTCTTGATGTTGTATACTTCTTTATTGTTGTCTTTCTGTTTTAAGTCGATGTAAAACACTGGAAAGTGTTTCCTGTCTTTTACGCCATTAGTTGTGACCATTCTGTATATGTTAGTAATACCTACGACTTCATGTCCCATTTTTTCTAAGTCTGCTTTAATTACATCGTGACTAATGGAAGATGGTAAGTCTCTGATAACTACTCTATAAGCCTTTTCGCTCTTCAGCTAATAGGTGTGATATTCTATATTTTCTGATTGGTTGCTGGGTTCTTTTTTTAATTCTTCCAGTAATTTTTTGACATTTCTGAAATCATTTTCATTTTGGAAGGTAATTTTAATGTCACTATTTGAAAGCCGCCTTAAAATTAGTTGATTCACTAGTGGTTTTTATTACGTTTTGTCGAAAAAGTTCGAAATTTTTGATATTGCTCACGTTAATGGGTGGAGGCAGTGGTATTTTTTGGTTTTTCTGTTCAGTGTTATTGATCACAATTTGTGTAGTATTTTTTGGAGGCGTTTTCGTTTTTATGCGCCTGAATTTCCAAGCATTTCTGTTATCAGCACCGGAAACTTCTTTTTCCAGTTCTTCCTCATCTGTGCAATAATCCTCTTGACTCAGAGCACTAAATCTATTATTCTGTTGAAAAACTGGAAATTGCCGCAGCAACCAGTTGGAATTATTTGAATGTTCATGTTGACTGGATGATGGCTGAATATGGTTGGAAGAAAGATTGTTAACTCGTGCTGAATTCTTAGCTATGCTATTTTTAACCTTTTCTTTTAGTGTAGAGTTTTCTCTATTAAGTTCAGCAACTTCATTGCTCAGCTGCACGATAAGTTTCTCCATTTTTTGAAATTTATTTAACAGCTCCTCGCTGTTTATAATATCTGTTGATGCACTCGGCATTTGTTCTGATAATGAAGTTACTTTTTCAGTGGAGATTGCGTTGTTTGCAAATATTTTTGTATTGGTGATCTGATTGTAATGGAGCCCTTTCGGAATGAAAGTTCTTCCTCGTTACTCTTTTGAGCGTTGATATCGCTTAGCTTATTTTTGGTATCATTAGAATTATGTAGCAATGTTTGGTCCCCCCTAGAATCCATGGGATCGACCTCCGGAGAGAGTGGAACATCTTCCTGAACATCAGGTCTGCCACCTAGGGTATTAGTTTCCTTGTTTGTTTTATCCATTGCGTTTTGTTTTTATAGTGTTATTACACTCGCCTCTAGAAGTTCAGCCGTTGTGATACATTAAAAATGAAAAACAAACATTGCCCAGGTGCTACCGCGTGGAGGTAAACTAGAGACAGTTGATGGTTTTTACATAGTTGCACCCGAATCGATTTTGATGAAGCTTTTACAATTAGATAGATTTTATGGCCTAGATAACACAGGCATCATATCGCTATCTAAGGAGGGGGTTGAGCAGTGTTAAAAAATGTTGATTTCATAACATTCTATATACATGCAGCAAATCAAAGGCGAATTTTCAAATTCGTTTTTTTTGTTTTTGAAGTGAAATACTGCTAAAACAAAGGCTGTATTAAGTCATCAAAGTTCAGTAGATAAAGCGATATGCAGTGGATTATACTAGTAAAGGCCTCAAGTTCGATTTCCAAACTTATAGTTTTTGTTAGCATTAGAATTTTTTTTTATAAAGCATGTTTTCTTACCTAATATCAGGGCCGGATTAAATCATGGGAAAACTAGACACGGGCCTACACAAATTTTATACTGGTTTCATAAACAACAAAATTCTAATTGTATACTAAATACACTCGTCCCTCTTTTGGGTCGTCTGCCACATCAGATCGCTGGTGGAAGATTTAATGGCTTAGAAACATTTGAAAACAAATTTCAAATTTGAAAACATTACTTTAAAACAAAAGAAAGAATTTTGGACCAAGGAATAAACGGAAAGTTTTTGGTGCATGTAGTTTTTTGTCAATAAAAGGTTCTCTTGTCTTTTAAAAATTGCATCAACGTGTTTAGATCTTACTAAAAAGTTGCAATCATCCGATGCAAAATACCTTAAGATGAGAAGTGTAATTCTCTCTTGTTAACACGTTCGCCACTCAACAACAATGACATGCTACTTTAAAAAAACTCATGTCATAAATATGTGACGCAAAGTGCTACAACTTTGAATTGCTATAACTTTTTGTGGTTTGTATTACAAGGTTTTGTTTTGCGGGGTAGTTTACAGGAGTGTGTGACACGTATTCGTGTCGAGTGGTTTATATGTATGAGTTTCCGTTATTGCGATATTTTAATTTTTGTGGGACTCCTCGAAATGATTTTGAATAAAAGTAAACTGATATATTTTCGATTTTTGTTTCAGTTGATCGTAGATTTTTGTATGTCGTGTACACGTATTTACTTGTGTTTTTATTGTCCAAGACTCTCCATCCGCTGGTACATGAGAGTTTTTTTTCACTTGCTGGATATTTGCATTTGGAACTCGTGTTGGATTTACAACAATATCAATTTAGGCCGAAATTTGTCTTTATTGGAGTTCCGAGAAAAAATTATCAAGTCTTATTTAGGACAACCTCCACCTCAGCAGAGGTTGCAACGTAATTCCAATTGAATTAATCCAATAATGGAACATGTTCCAAGCGTGGTAAATAGTCGTAAGAGATTGCAGAGAGTGCAATGTAGCAAAAGTGGCAAAAGGACTGCGACCAAATACGTTTGTTGTATTTGTAAAACCAATGCGATGATTGGCATTGTGCATTTTTTATTTATTATAATATAGCCATAAAATGTTTGACTTTATTCGAATCATAATTTACAATTTATATATAATATGTCCATTGTAGTATTCCAAAGACTTATATCACACATATGAGTCGCATATACTGTACAAGCTATAGACTCAGGCCGCGTAAATATGACAAAACACCATTCATAGACTTATGTCACACAAATGTGTCGCTTACATTGTATAAACTTAAGACTCATGTTGCATATACGTGACGTATCGGCATTCAAAAACTCATGTCACATATAAGTGACTGATTTTCTGAATATCAAAAAAATGGTTGAGTGGCGAACGTCTGTTCGTTCTTGGAGTGTTCAAAATATATCGTCGATCATATTATCTTCTATTGAAAAGTTAAAGGGGCGCGAGAATAATGAAACATGGAAATTTGCGGTTTGTGCTTTCCTGGAAATGGAAAATTTGTGTGGTTATGTTGATGATACGGTAGAAAAACCTAGTGCGGATAAACGAAAACAGAATAACACGATGGCGAAGGTGAAATTGATATATTTTTTTTTTTGGTTTTAATCTCTGCAATCTGTTCTGGGGCTCAAGGCACTCCCAACTCTTTCGCAGTTTATTTTTACCGTCCTACTTTACGCAGTATTAGCCAAATCGAGGACGTACGGCTATAGATCCGTTTTGTATAAACCACCTGCACATTACATTGCTTCATGCCAACCTATAGTGCTGACATGAAAGGTGGGTCGGCCCATGGCTTCTGCACTCTCAACAGGGGGTCATAGTTGTGTTCATCGTCATCACCGATCGTAATCAGATGATGAAAAATCCCTTTTGCATCCCGCCCCTATCGGGATTCGAACCCGGTACCTCCCGATCCAAACGCCGCAGCTTTAACCACTGCGCCGTTTGGTCGGTGAAATTGATATTGCTGGTGGAGTATTAACTATGTAAGCAGACATTGGTTTGTTGCGAACTTTAATTACAATTTCACGAAACATGAAACGATGTGCAATTAATGTTGTGATAATTGTTTAACGACACGAAACTAAAAGTTGAGCTAACATGTGACGTTAAAGTGAACTTAAAGTGTGAAAATCGTACCAAAGATGTCAACATTTGGAATGCTTTATTCGCTCCAGGGCACATTAGTGCAAAAAGGAATGCCCGTGAATTTCGACTCAGATGGTTGTCGTACTATTGACAGAGACCGTACATTTTTGGCGGAAAGAGCGTTGATGAATGGCATGTTTAAAACTCAGTCTAGTTCGGCCTTATTGTATATGACAATCTGAACAAGTTAAAAGGTGATTTTTCTGATTATTTGAAGTGACATTGTGAAAAGAAAAGTGTGTGAAATTTGCTTAGAAGGAAAACAGTCAAGAGAACTGCTCAAAAGCAGTAGTTCCAGTTTCGACATATTTGGCCTAATTAACGTTAATTCATTTGGTTGTTCCCATTATTTTGTGACTTTTAGATGATTATAGAAAAAAGTTCTCATTTATTTCATCAAACGAAAGTCAGGCTTGCTTGCGAAATTAAAGTAGTTTAGTGCTCCGTGTATATATACCAAAATGTGTATATATAGCAAAATGTTATGGCCGAACGCATGAACAGGACATTGGTGAAAAATTATCCATTAAATTTTGGGCGATGGCTGTACACACTGTAGCATATATTATAAATCAACCACTTTATCGAGGGGTCAACAATAATACGCCAGAAGACATGTAGTTGGACGTTCGTGAAGTATTGTCGCATTTTCGAGTGTTTGGTTGTAAATTTATGAAGCAGGTGCCATAAGAAAAAAGAAAAAAAATTCGATCCGATTTCTGTACCGCATGCATAATGAAGGGATAAAGTTACCATAATCTAAGGCGTATCGGCTGTGCGATCTGGCAATATGAAGACGGTCTTTAGGCTTGATGTAGTTTTTCTTGAAGATGAGCGCTGTAAAAATATTGCAAGCTAATGTTAGGCATCAGGTAGCAGTCAATTTTATTTTCTATTAGGAAATGCGGAAAATAAAACTAAAGTGGAGAGTGGACTAACGCAAACGCTTGCTACGAACAATCCAGATAAGCCAGTCGAAGATCCTACAACGAATTTGGACAATTTGGAAACTAGACGAAAGCGGAAAGCCAAAGCCTATTGAGAATAGGGATTTCTTTTCATTAACTTCACCTAAAAAGTTAAAAGTAAACAGTAAAAAGTAAAAATTAAAAAGTAAAAAGTAACAAGTAAAAAGTTAAAAGTAAACAGTAAACAGTAAAAAGTAAAAAGTAGTAAAACGAAAAACAGTAAAAACTAAAAACTGAAATATAAAAAGTAAACAATAAGAAGAAAAAGTAAAATGTAAAAAAAAAAAGTAGAAAGTAAAAAGTAAACAGTAAAAGGTGAAAAGTAAAAAAGTAAAAAAGTAAAAAGAAAAGAGTAAAACGTAAAAGTGAAAATCAAAAAGTGAAAAGTGAAATGTAAAAAGTAAGGTCGAGTTAGGATTGAATAGGGGTTGAGTTGAAGTTAATTTGGATTTGAGTGATGGTTCGGTGGGGGAATAACTTGGGGTCGGGCTGAGGGTTCATACACACTAGTAGAGATTTGGTTCGAGCTAAATTAAGTTGAAGTTGAGTTAGTGTTGAGTTAGCTTTCATTGGAGTTGTGGAAGGGGTTGGGTAATTATTTAAGAGGTGATTTGGAGGGAGGTTAAGGGTTGATTCGAAAGTTAATTTGGGGTTGAATTGGTTATTGAATTGAGGAATTAGTTGTTGTGGAGGTTGAGTTGATGATTGAGTTAAGAGGTTCAGTTAGGAATTGATTTGGGAGTTGAGTTAATTTTCAGGACCGAAGTTCTGACTACCTCCTTTGCTTTCAGCCCTTTAAAGTTTTCTCTTCATATTTCTTAGCAACAAAACCAAAACAAATTACATTATTATTTGCTCAATTTAAAACGTATTTGTACACAACCAACACAATTATTCGATCCACGTTGTAAATATGTGAATTATAAATGTTTTGGCTTCGAATTTTTTTGGAACAACATTTCGCCTTGTTGTTCAAATAATGGCTCCATTTTTGTCGGTTGTTATTTGACTGTTCTTTGGTAGCCAGCTTTTCTTTAACAAAAATATATGTTTAATTCGTAGACTAAACTTTGTTGGATTAGCTACGCGATCTAATTAAATTATTACTGGTGGGGTTTAATGGAAAAGTAAAACCGTGCAATTTTAATATTTTTATTTTATTGCACATTTTGCACTTTAATATTTTTTTTATGTTCTTACTGGTGTACTATAGATAAAAATGCTTATAATTAATTTATAATAAAATGCAAAATTCCAATCACGTTGACCCATGTCGAATCGTCAACACCATACTTGAAAGCGCTCTAGACCAGAAAAATTAACTCTATACTGTTGTTTGAACGCTGTTACTGTGACCGTGGAACGCTACAGAAAGACGATTACGAAGACTTTTTTGATACGAATTGTACCGTGTATTGTGCCGTACAGCTCGAGAAACAATTGACTTTTTGAAATGTGAAATTGTGGCAAAAAATTGGAAAACCAGAATTAACTTCTTCAAAAAATGTCGAGTTGGTCATTTACATGAAATCATTTTTAAATCATCTGATTCAAATCAAATACAAATCTTATACTTTCGAATTTATATGGTCTTCAGATTGACTGAGATATTCGGCTGGTCTGGTTAGCTGTTTTCGTTTCATAGCAAAGTTCTGAATAATTCAAATAAATAAACCGAATCAAATACAAATTCGTATAAGCATCGTATTCAGAAATAGCCTGGTTCTGAAATCCTGGCATTTTGAAATTCATACAATCTAGCCTATTTTAAAAAATTAAACATTTCAAAATAGTGGTTTCTAGTAGTATCGTTTAAATTTATTTGAATATATAAAATTCAAAATTCGCCCGAAATATTGCGATATTATTTGCCAACAGGATAGTATTATATTTTATAGGTTAATTTGATTTTCAAATTATACGATAACCAATTTTTTGTGTTTTAAAGTGATCTATGGGACAATCGTTGAAATTTGCAAGATGTATTAACAGTAGAAAAACATTTCTTCAAAATGTTTTATATTACCATGAAAAATAGTTCAACCTTATTGTTTACGTTTATTTTGCTATAATTATCCCACGGAATATTTCAATTGACTTCAAATTTTGTAAACAGATAGCTATTGGATTGTCACATTTATCATCAACCTAAAAAAAATATCATGAGTGTTGTTTTTGAGAAAATCTATTTGTCATTTTTCTATCCTACTGCAATCTGTTCCGTTTTAGACTCAAATGGACCCGAAAGTTAACACAAAATACTAATTACTAAAACCTATCTTTGTGTATAATTTCGACCAAAACTATCAATATTTGTGCTAATGGAAGAAAAAACAAAAATGTATGACTGAAAGGACGGAAAGGCGACACGACATTTTTTAAATCAATAACAGAACATATTGTTGAGAAGTAAAAAGAAGACGTCCGATTTAAAATAAAAAAAAAGTGTTAAAGAAACCCACCCCGCATGTTTGTTTTAATTATTGATTATTATCAAACAAAATTATTTCAGTAAGATCGAAAGTTTTTAAGTATCTTGGTATAACTTATGTTTTCAAATCTATGTCATTAAAGAAGCGTAATCATTATAAAACGCTTTCGAATTCCGAAATATTATTTTATGTATTATTCCGGCTAATAACCATTACAGTAGTTGACATAACGCAACATAAATTTGAAAAATTGCCCGTTGTTAATTGAATATCTAAAGAAATAATATTGACATTATGAATAAATTGGAAAATTAAACAAAAATTACCAATTTACTGTATTCTGCCAATAGTTGTTGAATGATGGTGTAAGAGATACGATCACATCGATCTAAATATAAAAAAAAATATGAAAGTCCGTCAACATCTCGATGTTACAGCCTTAATAATTATTTGTCGTTAAAGTTAAGTGATTAGATTAGCATTAGCCAAGAAAATATGTTGAGCAAATAAAATTCTTTAATCTTCCATACACAACGTAACGAATACACTATTAGGTAAATGTGGTTAATGATGCGAGTAATGATATTACAATGCGACATACCGATCCCATTGAATTATGTAAGCATTTTGTAATCAAAAAATATTATTAATGAATGTCTTTATTAAACAAACTTCCGTATATACATACATTTGTACAAATGATCGCGAAGACCGTATTTATTACTTCTATTCGATTTATTAAGTAAACATAAAATATTATATTGTATATTTGTTCAGTTAAAAATATAAATTTTTTTATTTATTTGCTTACAGGTGAAAAGACGGGATTTGTACAAGTTGGTCCCGAGAAATGGTTTTTCCCTAGTAAATATATGCAAGCAGCCAATCATTTTTATAATTTTCAAGCGAGGCCCGATGATATTTGGGTAGCAACATTTCCGCGATCAGGTACGACATGGACACAAGAATTGGTGTGGATGATTGCAAACAATTTAGATTACGAGGCAGCGCAAGCTGATCCATTAACAAAACGTTTTCCATTTTTTGAGTAAGTCTTAGGATTTATACCTCATGTAGACGAAACAATAATATTAATATTTTTAGGTTTTGTATGTTTATGCACGACAAGACCAAACTGGAACTCATGAAATTGAACGATGGCTACCCCGAAAAACAAGCGTTTATAAATCAAATTTCACAGCCTGGATATGAATTTTTGGAGAAAATGGACTCGCCACGTTTTATTAAAACTCATTTCCCTTTCACGCTACTGCCACCCAGTATTATGGAAAATCAGGCTAAGGTTATTTATGTAGCACGAAATCCAAAAGATGTCGCTGTTTCGTTTTATCATCTAAACCGATTGTATCGTACACAAGGATTTGTAGGTGATTTTCCAACGTACTGGGATTATTTTGAAAAAAATTTATGTAAGTTTTATGATATGGCCGTAACTTAAACCGTTCATATAGCCATGTCAATATATAAACTGCTGTAATTTTTATAATATATGTATAGGTCCATGGATGCCATACTGGTCACACGTAAAACAAGGATGGCAGCACCGACACGATTCAAATGTGTTATTCATGTTTTATGAGGACATGAATAAAGATTTACCATCAACAATTCGTAAAGTGGCAAAATTTTTAAATAAAACCATCACAGACGAACAAGTTAAGAAGCTAGCAAATTACTTGAGTATTGAAAATTTTAGAAATAATCCAGCCGTTAATTGTCATGAATTAAAAGATATTCAACTTTTAAATTCGGGTGAACAAGGTTTTGTACGTAAAGGAAAATCAGGCGGATGGCATGAAGAGTTCACACCAGAGCTAAGAGAACGTGCTGATAAATGGATGACGGATAATCTAAAGGGATCGGATTTAACATTCCCAACTACATAATAATGTTTGTTTTTATTTTATATTTTGGTTTTGTTATTGTATAATTAATTAGGTTAAGTGCTAAATGAATTAAACTTATTATTTATTATTGTTATTGAAGTGTTGGATTATTGACCGTTCACTGTGTATTTTCGGTTGTCTTTCAATTACTCGTTACAGCATCTTTTTTCTGCCAAACATTTTAATGAAATTAGGTGAAAGTTATTACCAAACAGTTTTTTTATTTCACTTTCTGTGTCATGCTTTCAGCATATTATTTCATGTTGTCTTAATTCTCAATTCTCATTCATTTATTATTCACTATAAGATTACTTTAAAAGCTAATAGAGTTGTAAGAAGGTTATGATCAACAATTTGTTTGTATATCGATCACTTAGATATAAAGTACTTAGCTAGGCACAATACATATAAGTGATAATTACTCCGTTTATTTGAATTACAAATTTTAGCGATGAATTCGAAATAACTTGATTAAATATTTAATTTGCCATTTGATTGAACACGACAAATATATTTCAATTTCCATTATCAGCACTATCAGAATTTTTTGTTGTTATTTTGCAATATCGTCATCGAAAATATTTCAATAATATTCAGTAAAATTAAAATGAACTTGAAAACGTTTAAATATTAAGTATATAATACAATCCTCTGTTTAACATATGCACGTGCCCAACTTTAGCACCAACGGTTTTAGAAAATAATTAACGACTGCACAGTTTATATTTCAAGTAGGTCAAAGTTCTTCAAACAAAGTTAATGTCGACAGTTTTGAAGTACGCGCGATTAAATCGAATTGTACTTTTTAAACACTAATTTGGTTGAATTTCAGGTTGTGATTGAGATTTTGCAGGTAGATAATTGTTTATCACACTGATTCTCTAGACAGTACTGTTTTAATCTGTCTGTGGAAATTTTGAATTTTTCTTGTTAATTTCAATTACAAAGGACTTTTCTGATCTAGATACACTAAACGTGGACCAGTATAAGATTCTAACGATTTTTGCAAAGAATCTGTTCTCAAAGATACATCTGTACAAGAGCTCAGACCTTTACTTATGAAAATTTTGTCAAAAGTACGTATCTATGCCGGAGCCGTAATGTTTTTTTCGTTTCTTTGTCGAAATGTTTTTTAATAATTTTACCCAATCTAACTAAGGAATTTTGTACTTTTCGACGTCGGAAAATTGTTCTGGTGCTCGTAGCATATACTTTTAAAGACCAGTTCAGCAGACGTTGGCTGTGTTCATTCGCTAAAAGCTGTCCTTAAACCTTGCATAACCGAGGTAGAATAGTGGTCCAGTTCGGTCGGTTATGAGACATAATAGTAAACTTGATGGTATGATATCATCGCTCGGTCAAGTCACATTTCATATTATAGCTCTCAAATTCAAGCAATTGGATAGTTTTGTACTTAAAGTTAGCTTCATAGTCAGTAACAATCGACTATGGAATACTAAAACGCAAAATTTATGTAGAATACACAACAAAGGCGACAGTGGCAGCAGTAATATCTGGAAAAGGAATAGCATCAGGCCAACCTGTATAATTAATCTATTAATGTCACGCAAGATCGTTGATTTTCCAAAACTGGTAAAGTAACCAATTATGCCGAGGAGAATTTCTGCAAAATGTTGCGAAGTTAATTTAAATGTACCGAGAGGAGATTTCGTGTCGAGAAATTTTTGATTTTTGACAAGATGTACAATTTTGAGCCATCATTTTTGAGTATATAGTAGTTGAGTATAATAACAATTTTTATTAAAAGCTTAGCTGAAGCTTGACTGGAATGCCTGGATGTAATATATTTACGAAACGAGTCAAAAATTCATTGTCAAAACTTACATCATCCAGTTTCGGGAATGCCTTGTTCGGTTTCTGATTGAAAACATAAATCAAGGGCTTTTAATCATAGTGAACAATGTGAACTTAGGACCCTCAAACGAGTAGGTAAGATGCCAGAAGTTCTCGCAAGCACTGTATTTTTGTAGCGCTTCACTAAGAGATACTGACAAAAAACTAAGTGGTTGCCATGTATCCGAAACATACTGGCGAATTACTGCCCTAATTGCTGTCTCAGAAGCACCCACCAAAATTGCTAAATCTGCCGTAGACAAGGGATGTACTTTCAAAAAATCATTTAGTAAAATTTGATCTGCTGCAGCGTCCGGAACGAAACAGCTACAAAAGTTTTTCAGTCCTAAAAAATGCTTTAGTTGTTTCACGATTGTTGGTCTTTCAAATTCTTGTATAGCTCGGACACGCTTTTGCAATCTTACCATTGTCCAGTTACCGTATAACCTAAAAATTAATTTTCTGCCTTTGCGAACATGCATTTCTCAAAAGATTTTGACACAATTAGGCTAACGTGAAGTAAATAAACCAAATTTAGGATGGACAAAATTGCATACATCAAACGTTGGAACGAAACGTGAAAAATGGCTGTTTTTGGAATATATGACGGTTCAATGGGAATTTGGTTAAAAATCTGGACAAGGTCTAAAGTAGTGTTGTGATTACTGTTCCAAGCAGTGACTGTTCGGATCCATCATTTGGAAACAAAGTATTGTAAATATTGGCGCCCTTTGTTCCAATTAACCACAGTAAAATTGCGGTTTTCGTTGCCTCCGTCTGACCATTTTTATCGTTCGCGATCATGTCAGTCGGTCGCCAAGTCTGCGCAATCCAGCACTCGCAATTGTTTTCGTGTGTCGGTCATTTCGCTTAATTTCCAATGATCATAACTTTTATTTTCAAAAATATGACCGAAAAGCGTGTTGTTTAGGCTTCAAATTAGTCCGACGATTACTTTCTGCTGCCCGATGATTCGATTTTATTGATGATATTTCCCGATGAACATGTGTTTGATTTCGTACCGATGACTCACAAGCACGTTGCAATCCAATTGTTTCGATGACGAAATTCTCCGTTCGATTTTACTGTTCGTTGCTTTTTTGATTTTTGCTTTGAAAATTCTTCTTGAATTCACTTTTTTAATTATTTAATTAGCTTCTTTTACTTCTGACACCATGTAATGGACTGTTAGAAATAATACAACACAACTAGTTTAACGTTAATAATAATGTTCTTTATTCAACTATAACTTGTGCATGTTGGTTGGACATTTGTTACAGTAGCTTACTTTACAAAAGTCACATGAGAACTTATGATTCGGTCACATTATTATTACAAAGTACTTACAATTTTTTGGCCCGATTGATTTATTACTGTGTTTTGTTTGTTATTGGCAAGGCTGAGCAATTCACATTACAATGAGTAATTAAAATACTTTACGAATTACCCTAAACTCAGTAATTAAAATAAAAATTATAATTACTTAGAATTTAAGTAATTAAAATACAAAATATTGTTACTTGAAAAACGGGTAATAAAAATGCAAGTTACAAATTGTAATTTGTATTTTCATTACGTAATTCAAATTTCGTTACTGCCCAGCTTTGGTTGTTGTTGTAGTAGTACTGGATTGCGTTTGTTCCACCTGAACTTTTTCAGCTTTTTCTAGCTGCTTAGCAGTATTCTGTGTGTAAGGTGCTATTTTTGTTGATGTTTCTTATTGATCTGCACTTCCGACTTGCTGCAGAAAGACTTTATTTACTTTTTTATTATTCCTCCGATCACGTCGGTTAACCAATTTATGGACGGTCTGTTCTTTGGACTCTATTCCCAATTGTAATTGGACTGTAAACTCAAATATTTGTAGTGTTACGGACGGTTCATTGTACACACGAATCAGAAGTAATTGCGCTAATGTTGATCACGTTTCTGCACTGAAATATCTACAAAGTTACTTTATATTTATAAAATTAAAGAACATTCTTTAGTTAATATTTTTCATTTATTTTTCACAATTGTTTGGTTTTTTAATATTTAGTGTTTATCGGAAAATCTTTTAAAACTAAAAATATTTTCCAATTTACCACAAATTTCAAATTCAAATATTTACAAAACCATGTGCAAATTTAAAATTATAATGCAGCACCATCTACCATCGTATTTCGGTATACTGACCGCTCATACCATTTGGTAAAAACGGACGCATAAAATGTTTGTACTAAAAAACGATTTTTTCTTGGAAATTGTACAAACGAGGAAAAAATATCAAAAAAATAAAGTTTGGTGTTTGCTTGTCAAACTGAAAGAGAAATTCGTACATCAAAAGTTAATCGCTTTTTGTTTATCTTTAATTTCTCCATTTATTATTTATTTAAAACAATATCCAACAATTTGATTTAAAGCTAATTACAATTAATTTTTTATTTATTAAGTTTTATGTAACAAAAATTGCAACTATATAGGATAAATTTTAGTAGACACAAAATGAATTCTGTAAGTTTTTGTATTGTCGTGACTTGAGCGATTTTTTTTTTTCATGAAAGAATGTGTTTGCTGCGACACTGTTCAAGTGTTTTATGTATTTTATGATTAATTGGTTTTCTTTGATTTGCTTATTAATTAGATTTCACATTTGGAAAATTTATCACCCCAAATAATTCGGCAAGTGGCGAAAGAAATGTATGATCTGTCTACAAATCCACCTGAAGGCATAAAAGTACAGTTGAACGAGGTTGATGTAACAGACATTCAAGCGTTACTTGAAGGTCCTTGTATGTAGATATAACTTATTGTGTAATGTGTGTCCCAATCTAATTGCATATGTTTTTATTTTTAAGCTGGAACACCATATGCTGGAGGAAATTTCCGTGTGAAGCTGGCATTGGCTAAAGATTTTCCTCAGTCGCCGCCGAAAGCATATTTTTTAACAAAAATTTTCCATCCGAACGTGGCATCAAACGGTGAGATTTGTGTGAATACGTTGAAGAAGGACTGGAAACCAGATCTCGGAATAAAACATATATTACTAGTGAGTATTATTTAGTTAGAATATATGGTAAATCAATACTGATAATTTGGTTAGTAGTCAAATTTTTGCATTCACGCTAGCTTGTGATAATTTTGGGAATTTGCCCAAATGCTAAAAACCAAACTTGGTTTCTCAATATTTCTATCAGCACACATTTTATCGCTTATTGTGAATTACATTTACCGGTTTATAATAATCTTCCAGCCAAAAACCCTATTTTCCAGCAAATTTTTCAAAATGGAAATGTCTCAGGCAGGAGTACGGCTAAGAGTATCGACATACTTACATATGTCTAAGAGCATACTTGCTGAATAGCCTTTATAAAAACTAATTGAATTGCTTTTGTACAACTCGAGGGAACGCATAGTATGTCCAAAAATATGTATAGTATCTAAGCGTACCTTTAAAATTTATTGCTTGAACTCACGAGTTTGTACAAAAGCTATTAAATGAAATATTAAATATACTTCACGTATTTAATATTTCATTTAATAGCTTTTATACAAACTCGGGAGTCAAGCAATAAATTTTAAACGTACTGTTAGTGTGTGCGTAATTTATTCAAAATCGAAATGTGAAAAGTTTGCCATCTTAAGTCGCATGGTTCCGATTTATTATCCCATTACTCGTAAGTAATAATATTTCAGAGCCCGTGCTATGAAAATTTTGTACTCTTACGGTTTAAAGTTTTTCTCAACCTTTTTATTTCGGTACGAACATTTGAGGCTCATGTTTTTTAAATTAATTGAGTCAATACGTACGAGTTTATTGATGAATACATTAAGTTAAAATATATGGAACCATAAGTTAAAATATATGGCCAGTATCCCATTTCCGATAATTCATATTTCCTCCCACACCACGTTGTATTCAAAAATCAGAGCTTTACAACCAAAGTGAGTGTATTTTTCAGTGCCTCATCCAAGACAACATCAAGTATTTTAATTTGACCGACCATCCAAGATAACATGTTTGCAATGCTGATTCGTGGTAGAGGGGTCCAAATGCAAGTTTTTCAGCTGAATACATTAACTTATTTACTACTACTAACAACTAGATTAATCAATCATTTTTATGTTCGGTTATGAAGCAAGAACTTGGTAGTTGAGTTATTTTTCAAAGGTGTTTTTGAGTTAAGGAAGGAGATGGGCGTCAAATGTACGGAAGTTGGGTTCTGATACCGAAAATCAAATTCCGTCATTTACCGTTGTATTAGGAGCAATGAACTGGAATTTGGTCGATGTTTTGTTTAGTCCGTCCTCAACAATATTTCGCGCTTGAGTCTGTTCCCCAAGGGACGTATTTTACCTAAATTAACGCAAATGTTCGATCTATGGACTACTTTCACCGGTAAACTTATTGGAAAGAAGGAATCATGTATCTTGTTTCCATGTAAGGTTCAAACCGGCTGAGTTGGAGTTAGGGTTCATGGAAACGAGGTTGGGTTAGGTTTTCGTTAAGTAATTTTCAACTCGACGAAGCTAATGGAATTGAGCAGAGTTGAGACATTAAAAATAGAGAGGCGAACGTATATTGAAAATTTTTATTACTAACACAATAAATAAATATCACAATACATAATTAAATACAACAAAAAAATATTGACCAAAAATTAAAAACGCTTACAAAAATTACAAAAATCCTAAGTCTATTTATAATATAAATGATTCCTTCATGGAAACGATCAACACCATTTTGAAATTTAAAGAAAACCTAATTTCATGGAAATAAGATAATGCAAGACAAACGGGTTAGATTGGGACACCGAATTGCCCCACCATCTTTTAGCAAAATAGGGAGCCTTTATTAGTCAAACAAACATTTTATCAGCAATTCAAATTCTAAGATGCATCGTTCCCTGTAATCGCATTGTCGAATTCCATGAATTCAGAGACACTTCCGAAATAGGTTACGGGTGTTGCGAGTAAGTAAGTTGCTTTGTGTAAAATCACAAAAGAAAGATTAACCAGAATAGACATTGCGTGGATCAAATTTTTTTTTCATCTTACCTTCTTTTTTGGACATTGAAGTATAATTATTTTCGAATATTATGAATTTTTTGAATATTTAATACAAATTATGCTGTCAAAACAAAACTTGACAAATAATTTCACTAACTATACTGTTAAGGATTCTCAATTTTTATTATTTCAAATCAAAACCAGTAAACCAAAGAATACATAACCCAACTTTCTCTTACCTTCGGCAAATCAAGGTCAAAAAAATGAGTCCAAATTTTTCCATACAAAAACAGCGTTATGACGGTTCTGGTTAATCTTTCTTCTGTGGTAAAATCCAGTCACACCTGCCATGAAACATACAATTTCCTGTTTGAAATTGAGAGCTGCCCACCACTATTATCACAAATGTTCAATAAAATACAAAGGTCAATAGAATTAAAATTCGATCGGCTGGTATTATGGTTGACACGTTGTAGCTATTTGTACAATGTACGATTACATTGTAGCTAACAGTATATTCAGAATACAACAAAATCGAATCAAACTCAACTTGTTGGAATGGCCCGTCGTTTTTATCAAATCTACAACATCTTTGACCTACTTTGCTAGCGTAATTTTCAGTCGAATCATGCTCTGATTTAGCCCCGTTTAAATCTTTTGTTCACCAATGACATTGTAGACATTGTAACAGTCGATTTTTGAAAATGGCATGAGTGTGTTCATAAACTGTACATTGTAACAATATGGTAACCACAAAGCGTTCATAAATTTACATTGTAATTTTCTACCCTGTTAAATACCGCCTTTCTGGCTGTCATTGTTACAATATCGTTACAATGTAAAGTTTATAAACACACTCCAGCACTATGTCTGAGGTTTATATAAAAATTCCGAGTTCCTCAATAAGCGTATTTTGTTGACCAAAATTTAATTCGAATTATTTTGGGTTAATTTTTTTCCAAGAAAATAGCCAATTTGATTTAATTGACAGAAGCCAACCTTTCGAAATAAAATATAAATTTAATATGCATTATGACTCTGGTGGTATGTATAATTAAGTTTAAATAAACCCAATTTTTTTGGGTTAATGTTATTCTTGCGGAGATTTATCCTATGCAGTTATCGTTGTAAATTTGTGAACGAAATACGTTAAATGTGAATGTATTAAAGCAAGGCCTATTCTATTTAAGAATTCAAAAATGCCCTAAAGGATTTAGTCAAGCATATGTAACAAGCTTATCTTTGCAAATTAACGGATTTAAAGTCAAAAGGGTTCTTCAAGAAGAAAACCCCCCAAAAATTAGTGGTTAAACAAATCTTAACCAAATTTTTAGTGTCAATACCTGTCATAAGAGTCGAATTGACAAGAAAATAAACGAAAAATAATTAGATCAAAATTTGGTTAATTTTTGCTGTTGCTTTGACTAACCGCTAACCAACAAAATTACCTAACTCGTTATGGTTGAAAGCAATACACTTTAAGTCAACCCTTTGTTTTGATGTTATATTTTTTATTCAGCACAATGCCGTTTTTGAGCAAATAAAAATACATTGCATTCGAAACAGTTGTTAAAGTCTATTTTCGGAATGGCCTACAAAACCTACTTCTTCGATTTCGCTTGAATCTCTTCCTTTTCATCTCTTGAGTTTCAGGAATATTAAGAAGTCAAGCGGAGCTAAATCAGGCGAAGGGCAGTTGCGAAACAATATAGGTCGAATTTTGGCCAAATAGTCACCTCTAATTGTCAATCGACAATTTTTGACCATCAAATCCTTGACTTCTTTGACGTGGTGTTCCTGGATAGACGTCGAAGGATGGCAAGGTCGTCTTCAACGCCTACAGTAAATAATACATTTTACATAAATATGAGTTTATGATCAATAAAACTGTTTAATCAATGTATGGTTCATCTCCGCCGACGCATTTATCATCCTCAGCCTCAACATCATCCATAACCGAATTATTCTTACTTTTCTCCAAGTCATCCTCTTCTTCAAGCGAATATGATTATGAAGCTTCATCCGTTAATGATAATTTGTATTTGATTCAGCAGGAATGACTTCATCTTCGTTATCCACACTTCCTATGTTCGATCTCGACAGGTTTAAGTTGTGCAAAATTTACGTTAGTTTTCCTGCACGATCAACAGTCAATGGATTACGTGTTTAACTATGTGTATAAAACCATAAGTACTGAATGTGCTTTCAATTGCAACTCTCGATGCAGGCATGCTTAAAATATCTACCGCCAAGCACTTAAAGGTGAAGTAGAACACAATCCCGCCCGCCAAATTTTACCAGAGAGCTGCTCACTTGCAATCACAGACGGTCATGAAAAAAGTTCACTTCGAACATTCTAATGCGTCAAAGACTCATATATTTTGTTGTTCTTTATATTTGGGTGAAATTCTGCGACATTAAAAATAAATTCAGTCGCTTCAAGTTTCTGTGATTCCGAAATACTCTTTCCTCGAATAGCTGGTTCAAGCAAATTTGCGGCAAAATGTAGCGGTTGTAAGCATTTTTCGACCCGTGATTTGAGAATACTTATAAGTTCTTTGTAATTGGTGCATTTATTTTGTTCAAAAGTTTGTTTTATATTAACAAAACAGTACACCACTTTAGACAAAACAGGAAACTCTCACAAAAAGATGGCCATTTAGCAATCGGAGGTAGTACACAGTAAACAATTTCGAATAGGAGTTCGTAGATGCCTTCATAACTGACTTCACTTTGTCTTCGATAGCCAGCACCTGCGGGGCATACCTGATGTAGTATGAATGTAGATCGAATGTGGCATGAAAATTAGCGAGATTTTTTATTACCGAAACCATCCATACGACTGACTGAAAATTTCAAACTGTTGATAGACTGAATCTTCAAGATATCGGCAATGAGCAAGTTAAGTCCATGGCCAGTTTCGAGCCGCTTTATTGTGTGTTCCATTGTCAGTAACAAGTGCATTAAATTTATAAATCTCGACGCCTTTTAACACCGCTTTAACTTTCTCGAAAAGCAATTTTAAAAGCCAAATGTCGATTTTCCTTAGTGAGTAGATTTATAGAAAAAGGCTTTGGGTGTATTGATGACATAATTTGTTATGGAGTCCCTCTGTATGTTCCACCGGTCTGCAACGTCAGATGCGCCGGCAATTTTTGGTAAGACTCACGCTTCGACACAATGGTACTTAAGGCCTTACAATTGATTGGAAAGTTGGTATCTCGAAGAAAGTTTATAGACGGTTTATAGTTTTATAGTTAAAATAGTGATTGGTGTTTTTACCAGACAGAATGATGGATCATATTCAGGGTCAGATTCCTGCTCTATTACGTATTTGACAAATGAATATGTCAATGAAACAGGAAAAAGGTGTACATTATCATATTTTACAGCAAAAATTTGGTGTAGTAGATTAATATATATAAAGAAGTATAATACAGTGGTGTCACAACTCTTTTTACGTTTAGACTAGTTAAGTTGTTTGGAAAAAACACTTTTAATTTATGTTACCGATATTACCACTGTAACACCACTTTGGGTAATATTACCTAAAATTACCGATTTTACCGGTAATATTACCACCGAAAATATTACCGTTTACATCACTATGTAAGCAAATCCGCTATGTCTACCGAGTAAATGTTCCAATAACAATAAAAATTATTTAGCTAATCACTTTTGGTTTTAAACAATGCAATTGTTGTTGTAATGTCTTTGGAATGTTACCAAGTAAATAGAGCAAAAATGACAATTTGGGCAAGTGCTATCAATTTGTTTAGTGCTTGCCGGAGAAAAACCTGCTTTTTGTGGAAACAGAAATCGGTGTCCGAAGTCCAAACACTGTAGGGTGATGGAGAATCCTCGAGAGACTACGGAATAAAACTTGCTTGGGATAAATTACAATTAATTTTTAGGTAGAAATTTGTCAATTTTGGAACTATCTTCAAAAAAGTTAGAAAAGCAATTGGTAAGCCTAGGAAATGCACAGTGCTGCTACTAAATGAGTTATAAGGAAGTACCCTCTTTTTCCGTTATAAGACGCGGCTTCTTAGGAAAAAAAAGTTCTTTTTTTATAAAAAAACAGGCTTAATAAAGGGATGCGGCTTATTATAAGTGTGCGGCTAGTTAGAGGTTCCCAAAAAGTTAAAAAATAACGATTAGCGAGAGAAGCCGCGATTTATTAAAGGTTAACACTTAAAAAAAAGCTTAATACCATACCTGTGTAATCACAATTAATTATCAAAACTTATCTAATTTAAATTATTATTATTAAAAATCAGCTCTGAGACACAATTTAGCTACGGTATTCTAATAATACACAAACAATGAACAA
This sequence comes from Tipula vernalis, assembly GCA_958295665.1. Taxonomy (NCBI): domain Eukaryota; kingdom Metazoa; phylum Arthropoda; class Insecta; order Diptera; family Tipulidae; genus Tipula; species Tipula vernalis. The sequence goes on from OY282560.1 coordinate 287,845,297, forward strand.
AACTGTTCAAAAATTAAAAATACGGAATCTGCAAGAGAAAAATGGCAAGAGCATAAACATTTTCATTTAACCATTTTTATTTTCTAATTTCCTTGTATACTATTAGCATTTTACCCCAAAACCTACTAATTGAGCCACGTATAGATTGTATATTGAACTTTGTTCCAATCCTTTACATCTAGATGAGTATGTGTTTCATCATTTAAATAAATACGTAAAAATTGTATTACATATATTTGAGATAGTCACAGAGAAAGCAATGTCATTGTTACTCGTATACTTACTAACTCCCTTGGGCTTGCATCGCCCTATCAATAATAAACGCGAACATTAAAATTAACTGTAGGCACTATTTTAGATCATCTACAATCGGTACGATTGTTCTAGTTGCCTGTAATAGTCGCGCGTAAATAGTTAATAGTTGATCCCTCAAGTTGATTATTGCTATCGATTAACCAAAGAAAAAAAACAAAAAAACAATGTGTAGTTAAGTTGATTGTCAATTAGGGACAAAAATATAATTCGACATTGAAATTTGCTTGGTACAGATCAGCGACATGCGATTTGTTAGTTTATCGAGAATTTGTACCAAAAAAAAAAAAAGCCAATTCCTAGCTTGATGTAACAACCGCACTAAACAACCTTTGTTTTTCAAGAAAACGAAAATTTAACAAAATTAGCTAATTGTATTAGTCTTTCAGTTTGTAATATATTTACATGTGCTACGTTTCTTTTCAGACCATAAAATGCCTTTTAATTGTTCCAAACGCCGAATCAGCATTAAATGAAGAAGCAGGAAAATTACTATTAGAGAGATACGATGACTATTCGCAGCGTGCTAAAATGATGACCGAAATTCATGCACAGGTAAGTTCGCTTAAATATAAAAAATTATATTTACTATTTTTTATTTAATTTCATTTATTCAGACTAGTAAATCATGCGAGGCGGACGATGATGGGCCATTATCAAAAAAACATGCGGTTGATAAAAAACTTCAAGATAAAAAGAAAGAAAAATTATTAAAAGAAAAGAAACGCATATTGAAACGATTATGAAAAGATTTCAATGTTTGTTTATAAATATAAATACAAAATACACTTTTTTTTTTTAAATAAATTTAATTTAATAAAATTCTGCGAATAGTTCGCTAGGACAGCAACTGAATGGATGTAGAATGAATGCATGTGTAATACGGAACAACATCCTAATAAAATACCAAAAACTGGAAATTGCAACAAAACATTATTTTTGTTGCAATTTACATAATGTAAATTTATACACTCTGTGTGTGGGGATTGTTTGAATTATTTTATTATATTTTCCGATTTTTTAGTATCGTTTTTTTGCATCACACTTTTATTGTTGGTTCCAAAAATCCTAAATAACAACTATTATTTCCGGTTAAGTTTCCGATTTCCGCTTTTTTTTTTTTTTTGTAAACATTTGAATGTATGTAGTTTAAAAATGATTTTATTGTGCAAATATAGATATAATAATATTATAAATCAATTTTGAATAATTATATTTATTATTAATTATCATAAAATATTTTTTTTTTGTTTTAATAAATTTTATGATATTTATTTAGAAATATTTTGGGTCATTTAATGTAAACACTAGAAAAAGGTTTGCATTATATAAATAGAAAAAAAAAACATTTTTTAAATTTTTGTGTTTAGAAAAAAAAAAAAATTTTTTGTTTTTTCTGTTACTATACAAAAAAAAATTTAAGTCCTAACTGATTATAATTAGTAAAATTTTAATTTATATTTAAAATAAATTTTATTGTTTAGTTTTTTTTTTTTAAATTTAAGGTAATATTAACATAAACGAAAAAAAAAATAATTGTACAACAACAACATAATTTTCCATTTAAAATTAAAACAAAAAAAATATGAAAACAATACAAAGAAACAAACAAGATTGTAGTAAGTAAAGAAAAAATTTAGTGTTTAATTTTTATAAGTAATGATTTTCTGGAAAAGCAATACGAATCGGTTTCAGATACGGGTGTCTACGGCGAGTTCGGTTACAAATCTTCAATGATAAAAGTTAACGGAGAATTCATTACTGAGTATTAATACTCCCATTATGGTTTTCACCTCATCTCACTAAACGTCCAAACTGTGACTTGAAGTCACTGCATTTAGAAATGATTCTAAGATCATTGGCCATTTTTCTGTTTAGGGATGGCTCTCTTAGTGCTGTACTCTAGTTTCTTTAATCTCTCAACAAACGTATTAAGTCTGCTTAAAATTAATTTACGGGGAGGTTCTCATGAAAATAGAACCGAAAATTTGATTTTTGCTTGTGCCATGACTATTCTCAAAAAATTTTTTTTTTTTACTTTAAAACTCAATAAATAACTATCAAACCTTAAGTTGTTTGAGAGAACCTCCCTTAAGTGTTTGACTTATATCGTCATTTAGACTAGTTTTTCGTTGATTTCCGTTACCCTTCGTTACTTGAGCATAAGTCATTTTACGCAATTGTCCATGAGTAGTTCCCGACACTACGATTTACTCCGAGTTGATTCATCTTAACTTCTTGCTTCCTGAATAAACTTGGATTTTTAGTAATCACATTCTTATTTTTGATGTTTTGCAGTTCAATAGCAACGCTGCATCCTCTATAGTTAGACGGATGGTTTTCTCCACAGTGAACGCATTTAGCTGAAGCTTTTTTTTAGCTTTTACACAATTTTTCGTATGATTACCCAAGCGCTTGATAGAGTGTGGCATGAAGGACTTAACCACAAGTTAAGAAATCTTCTTCTAATGCAATTTGCTAAAATACTGAAATCTTACTTGAAAGATGGATGTTTCAGGATTAAGTTCAGTGATTCTCAACCTTTTTTTTGTTGCGACACAATTTTAACGATTTCAAAATTTGGATGGATGGATTTTTAAGGATTTAAATATCTATTCCTGTTAAAAGGATTTTCTTTTTAAATCATATTATTTAATAATATTAACATAATTATATATCTAAAATTTGGCGGCACACAAAAGTGCCGCGGCACAGTGGTTGAGAATTACTGGTTAGATGATACATTTTCTTAATTATAAGAAATCAACGCAGGAGTTCCACAGAGCAGTGTATTAGGTCCGCTTTTACACGGCGATCTTAGCTGTTGGAAAAAGCAAAGAAGAATTAACACAGAAATTATAATCAGCTATAACTCAAATATATAAATGGACAAAAAGATGCCGAATAAAACTGAATGAACATATTCCGATTAGTATAAATCACGAAATACTATAGTAGGGGTGCGAACACAGCTAAGTATCTCGGCATGATCCTGGATGCTAAACTACGATGGAAAGCACATGTCAAGAAGAAAACTGAGGAACTAAGACTTAAATATAGAAAGATGTATTGTCTGATGGAAGGAACTCTTCTTTATCAACGTACAACAGGCTTCTACTTTATAAAAAAATATTGAAATCGATTTGGACTTAAGGTATTCAGCTTTGGGGTTGTACCAAACAGAGCAACGTAAATATCATGCAAAGATTTCAGAATGTGGTATTAAGGAACATTGCCGATGCAACTTGGTATGTCTGGAACAATAACCTCCATATGGACCTTAAAGTGAACCTCATCTGAAATGAAATTCAGGAAAAAGCGCGGAGACACGAAGAAAGGCTCCGGCAACATGTAAATATTGCGGAAACTCAGCTCCTAAGTAACACGAATTTTCAGTACGGAGACTTAAAAGAACTAAACCTTTTGAGCTGGTGTAAATTGTTAGCTTAAACAGCATTTTGCTGATCTAAAATCCACTACAAAGATGTGGTTTACTTCAATTTACTAGACACTATGGAACGCCAATGAGAAGAACCCATAGGTTAATTTAAGTTAGTAAATTAAGTCAGAAACAAATTGCTTATTAAATAAAATATAGTATATTCCTTCAGTTGACTTTGGGAGGGCATGGAAAATATATACTCGGACGTAAAATTTCCCACTGTTTTCAAAACCAGTGTCAAAACTAGGGCTTCCTATATCTAAAATACCAAAGTTACCCCCGCCCCACCTACAAGGAGGAGGGAGGGGGGTAATTTTTGTTTCGAATCTATTTCCCCTTGGGAATGATTAAGTTTTGATTATTGTTGTTTCCGTAGAGTGCTTATTTTTCGAGATATTTGAAAGTTTTATGTTAAAAAATCACCCGATATAAAACAGAGAAACTAATTTTTATTGACACCAAACCATTACGTCAGAAATATTCAAAGCCCAAAAATACCAAGTATCGTGTCAAAAATTTCTGTCCCAGTCTAATTCCAAAAATAAAGTTTTCTTCTGTCGTATCATTTGGGACGAGTCCGTTTATTTCACAGTTATTGTTGTGCAAATTTCGTTAGCTTAGTGAAATAGGTATTGAAACCAAGGGCGAATGAATCCATCGACTGTTCGTACCCGAAGGGATCGAACTCGGCGACATGAAGCCGTCACAACTACTCCACTAACTAAAAGCCAGCGGTGGCGCAGCCATAAAGGACGAGTTAATCAAAACAATTTGGGTCAAGCGGCAACCCCATCGCGCCCATGAAATATTTGCACCAACAGCAAAGTCGTTAATAGCTTTTGAGTTTTCTGGACTAGCGGACCGCCTACACGAAACGATGACACAATCAAATATGATGACAAGGGGTGCTTTCAGGTCGGCCAACTGTTAGCAACATTTTTTATTTGTTTTTATTTAACAAATCATGTAGTAATTTATCTAAATTAAATGTTAACTGTGTGAGAAGTATAACCCGTTCGTTACTTTATTAAATTAGCTGCCCTAGTTCTGAGGGCTTCGTTCATCGAAGCCGTCTTACTGGGTTTGGGTTGATCAGCATACGATGCAACAGCGTGTTGCAACAGCCCATTTGCAGTCCAATTGGCGATTCTGAATGTGTTATTCATTATCATAGATCAGTGCATCATGAAAGTGATTTCGTTCACTGTTTCTTGCTTATTTAACCGCTTATTTATAGCGGCCAGGCTTCTTTCGTGTTTTAGTAACCTTAAGTTTAAGGCTTCCATATTCTTTAGAATTTTTTCAAGAATTAGGCTTTCACCGCCTTCCTTGTTAGTTACTGTTTCCCGCTGTTGTACAATCTGTGAGTCTATTTTTCGGCCTACTATTGCATTTGCTTGTGATAGTGCTACCACTGGGTTTTTGGACATTGTCCTGTTACTGAGCACCCCACGGTTTAGCGGGCCTTAGCGTTTTTTGTTTCTCAGGTTTTCCAGTTCCCTGGCTACTACACATCCTCTATAGTTAGCGTGATGCTCTCCATTACAGTTTACACATTTTGGAGGGGTATTTTTTGTCAAATTACAAGCTTGGGCGAGATGTTTCCTTGAACATTTCACACATCTAGGCTCTCGTTTGCAATATTTCTGCGTGTGATTATATCCTTGGCATTTCTTACACTGAGGCATCAAGCCAGTGGATTTTCTTAGCGCTTCTATTTTAACTCTCTATTATATCTTATCTCATAAATAAATTTTGTACGCACGTTTATTATATCTTATTTATTTATATTAAAAACAATGGCAATTCCATCCGCATGGTGGAACCCTATTACATATAAGACTGAAGTACAGAATGAATTTTAATTTAGGAGGATGAACAAATATCATTCCCAACAAACACGATGCGCCGTAACCCAATGTACATAAAACATTGGCCGTGACATCTAATGTATTTGAAACAAGACATTTCTTCCCCTCTTACAAACTTCCAAATTATAATTTTAGTATCTAATTCATTTACTAACTTAATAATGTATGGTAACCTATCTAAACTACAAAATATCAATTATATTTCATTTATGTATTTGATATAAGAACTTACTTATGTGTAAATAAAGTATAGATAAGTATAGATATAAGTATACATATTTACTTTGAATTCCTTATCTGCAAGTCAAAAATTATAAATCGAGTTTAATTGGGGTTCTACGTACTCTATCCGACCTTCTAACTGCCGGATATTCTATTTTTGGCTGAGCCGGTAACTTGTCAATTGTAGTCGAGGAACTGTCAGCCACGACTGATGGTGTTCTCGCAATAACCTCAACATCGTTATGTGTCGCAATAGGAGCGTCCTTATCGCTTATCCTCTCTGGTGGTACCACTGTAATATCACTCGGACCGGGAACTTCATTACTCATTTCCTTATTCCCCTATTTACCAATATTTGAGTTCATATCTAAATCATCGTCGAGACCCACTCCATTATCATACACATCAGGACCTATTTTACGCATTTGATCTATATGGCGCGTCCAGAGTCGCCCATCGTCCAACTTAATGCTATAATGCAATTTCCCCAATCTATTTATAATCAATCCGAAACGCCATTTAATATCCCTTTCCAGATATTCCCGCACTGCTACTCTGTCTCCCAACTGAAACTCTAACTTTTATGGAATCTGAGATATCTTCCCTCCCTTTGGAATCCCTTGGTACAATTAAATCCATTCTTGACCTAATTTGGCGGTTGAAAACCATCATGGATGGAGATTTTCCAGTTGTTGGGTGTATCATCTTCCGATATGTGAGCAAAATGTTACAAATTTCCTTTTGCAAATTATCTTTATCGCATTTCAAAATTTTTAATTTGTTCTTAATTGTCTGTACGTATCGCTCAGCCCGTCCGTTGGTAGCAGGATGATAAGGTGCTCCCATTTTATGAGTCACACCATTTATTTTTAAGAAATTCTCGAACTCTGCAGAAGTCAACTGTGTACCTCTATCACTAACTAGTACCATCGGTATATCGAAAGTTGAGAAAATCTCTCTTAAAACTTCAATCGTTATTCCTGCTGTAATGTTTCGCAGAACACGAACTTTGGGCCATTTTGAGTATGCATCCACATAAACTAGGAAATACACTCCCCTAAATGGACCTGCGAAATCTATGTGTACCCTTTGAAAAGGTTCAGAAGCACGTTCCCAGCAATGTTCGGGGACTACAGTAGGATTTGGCCTAACCATCTGACAATCTGTGCAATTCCTCACAATTTCCTCAATGTCACGATCTATGTTCTCTCACCAACAATATCCGCGTGCGAATGATTTCATCCGTATAACCCCAAAATGTGTGGAGTGTAATTCATTCAGGATTCGTTTTCGCAGTACTGTAGGTATATAAACGCGAATTCCACGCAATAAACAACCCCCTTGAATACTAAATTCTAGTTGGTCAATATTAAATCTGTCATAAGGTTCTACCAAACGCCCATTTTTCAACCACTGTAATACATTTTTCAACCTTTTATCTTCCGCTGTGGTAGCGGCCAACTCTGGTACTGTAACAGGCAAGGTTTCGATCATATTGACCTCCACTATGTCAATTTCTTCCATTTTATTATCTATATCGCCCCTGGCAACCGAGACATAGCGTCTGCGTTTCCATGTAATTTCGTATTTCGATAGCATATTTCGTAATTAAATGATTGTAAAAAAATTGCGTAATGTTGCATTCGCATCGCAGATATCGTTGGTAACCCTTTATGTGGCGAAAATATTTGCAGAAGAGGCTTATTATATGTTATGAGTGTAAATTTCCTAGAATAGAGGAATTGTAAAACTTTCGTATTCCGAAAATAATTGCGAAAGCCTCTTTATCTATTTGTGAATATCTCTGCTGCATCGCATTTAATGTTTTTGAGGCATACTGTATTGGTCGTTCAGAACCGTCTGGGCATAGGCGACTCAACACTGCCCCCACTTCGTAATGCGACGCATCAGTTGTCAGTATCAAAGGTAGCCTAGGATCATAATGCACCAGAAAACCTTCGGACTGCATTTCGTTTTTAACCCGTGTGAAAGCCTCTTCACAGTGGTTGCTCCACTGAAATGGAATCTCCTTTTTGAGCAAGTTATTAATCGGGTACAATAAGGTACTCGAGTTTTTAAGGAATCGGCCGTAATAATTAACAAATCCCACAAATGCACGGATTTGCTCTCGGTGTTGGGGTCTTGGCATATCTTGAATTGCCTCAATTCTATTTTTTCATTTTATGAATGCCTTTACGGTCGATAATATAGCCACAATACTCAATCCTTTCTGAAAGGAATTCGCACTTCTCAACGTTAACTTTCATATTGTAACTACTCCGTCGCTTAAGTACCTCCTCAAGCCGCATGAGGTGTCTATGGTCATCTTGGCCGGTAATTTTGATATCGTCCAAGAAAACTGAGACATCCGGAATGTCTTGTAGTATCTGTTCGATATATCTTTGCCAAATAGGTGGAGCTGAGGCCACCCCATACATCAACCGTGTAGGTTGGCACAGCCCTTTATGCGTATTTAGGGTTAAAATCTCTTTATCTTCGGTACTAACTTCGAGTTGTAAATAAGCCTTGGTCAAATCAATTTTTGTGAACTTGTCTCCTCCGACCATTGAGGCAAACAATTCCTCAATTGTTGGTAAGGGGTGTTTATCAATTTCTAAATTGGGATTAACTGTAATTTTATAGTCTCCACAAATACGGATTTTGTGATTTGCTTTCAGCACGGGCACTATCGGCGTAGCCCAACGACTATGGTCAACTTTTATAAGAACGCCCTGGTCAACTAAAACTTGCAATTCCCCTCGACTATCTGTTTTATAGCGAAAGGAATTGGCCTGGCTTTTAAGAACACTGGTTTAAAATCTGATTTTAATGTCAATTTCGCTTGAATGTTGGTAATCTGACCCATAGAGTCATGAAACACCCTTGGGTAATTTGCTATTAATTTGTTTGCCGAAGTAGGTATTAGGTACTTTATTATGTTTTAAACCATCTATAATTTGACAAACATCGTCTGTTTTTACTTGGTTATTTATCAATGAGTTCCAATCGAATTCAAACGCCCTTATCCATTCACGTCCCAACAGAGGATGTCGCTTCGAATCGTCAATATAAAGTTTCAACTCCCGATACTGCCCCTCTATGCAAACATTAGAATTTATATAACCAAACACTTTAATTACGTTGTTGCAGTAACTCACCAGTTCAGTATCTGACCTATGGATCTCTGCATTTGAGAAATATTTTTGCTTATACTCTGACCCTAACAACGACACCGGAGACCCCAAATCTACTTCGAAACTCAGCCCAACACCATCAATCCAGGCTTTAATCCAAAACTTAGATCGCAACTCCACCGAAAATCTATTCTAATTGCAGTAGAATTTGAAAAGAAAAAACAAATCGCATCGCACGAAAATTAGCTGTGGCAAACAAAGTCTTAACTTATTAACCATTCATGCTTTGGTCTGGCGCGTGTTTCTAAGTTTGCCCAGCTCTGTTCAATGTTTGAATTTATTGACCCCTTAATGTTGATTATCGTAGATTATATGCTTTCATATATTGTGATTGTTCTTGTTTATAATTTTGTTCCCCTACGAAAAACAATGATTGTGTGTTTTTTTAAGACTGATTTACATTCAAAAATTTTTGCAGATGCAGATGTCAAATTAAAAATGTTTTCTTTACACAAAAAAAATTAATTTAAACAAAAAATGTCTTAAACCAATGCAAATGATTGGTTTTCTTATTTATGTAATCTTATTATAGTTGTTTATTCACGCACGAATCGACGATTTTACAGAAAAAAGATGAAACTCGACATCTGCAATAAAAAAAGCGGGCGAGGTTTTTTGGGTTTGTTTCTCGGGTTTCAATTGACTTTTTTAAGCAGATGATTTATTTTCTCTTTTTGTCTTTGTACTTTTTGCTATGTTGTGTTTCAATTTTTTTTTTGCGGACGTCGATTGTCGTTGAATGTAAATCAGTCTTTAATCCTCACAGCATTGTGCATGATATAAGGGGAAAATTTATGATTAATTATTACATGTGCAGTGGCATTGCGTTGCGTGTACCAATCATTTGTTTTTGCAAAACCAGTTTTTGAAGAAAGAAATTCGGACGGTCGAGTTTTTTTTTAAATAAATTAGTCGTCAGTCAAGTTTGGAGTGAGACACAGGTGATCTATGGTAAAAAAAAACCATTGTAATGCTACCTTGTGAAATTAGAGAGTGGTACAGTAAATTTTATTAAGTGATTATTGAATATTTCTTATGAAATTAGAAAAGAAATAAAAATTGTTATTATGAAAATAAAAAAACATTATTGTGAAATTAATTAAACATTATAAATGATTATTATGAAAAAAAAAAAAATATGTAGTTTAAAACATTTGTGTCAATACAATAAGTACTTATTTCGTTTCTCCTTAACAATGAAAGTAAAATTTTCTCTGATCAATTGATGTGTTCCTCCATTTTATTAGCCAAGAAAAAAAGTTATTATAAATTGAATTGTGTGATGTTATAAACTAATTATTAATGATAAAAACATAAGTTATACCTACATAATTTTATCATATATCTATGAAATATAAATTATAAAAAAAAAAAAATTATTTGTTAAGTGAATCAGTTTTATAAAGGTAAGGTTTTTGTTAAGTGAATCAGTTTTATAAGGTTTATAAACCTTCCAGTGCAAGTGGCGTGATTATGTGGCAGCAACCCCGTCAACTAACGGGGTGTGAACGAGACCTAGGTGGATCCCGTGTCGGCGGTGAACAAATCGGTCTGATCAGATAAGGTATTGTCATTTGCGAAAAGACGAAAACTACGGTGTAAAAACTTTTTTGGTCTTATCATTTCTTTTAAACAAAGTAAATTTGTATTTCATCTGGTAGTCATACCATTTTTTTTTGTTTTTTTTTTGATCATATAGTAAGCCTCAAAATTTTGAAAGTTTTTGTTTTTTCTAGTAATTTGATGATTTTGTAAGCCAAATTTAACTGATAGTTTTCGCATTTTCTTTTATTATATTTTTTTATTATATAACGCTGAAACCCAAGCTATTGTGGTCATTCATTATTAATGGGTGGTCGTGTATATTAATTATACCTGTTTTTTTTTAATTTTTAATAAATATAAATCAGTGCTAAAATTATTTGGGTAATACATACGTTCTTAATAATTCCGACAATTTCCCCAAATTTTGTTAAATAAGCTTGGGTTATGGCCTATTCACATGAATCGCGATTTTACTCGTACAAGCAAAAATGATTCATGGATTTGTCCTAAATTACATCATAAAATTTATACTAGTCACTTAAAAAATAGGTAATGAACAATTCCGAATGTATTGCTAAGGAAAATTTTCTTTGCAAACGCACTTTTCCTAATAAATATTGCAAAAAAGTGTTTACTCGCGCGAATTTTCCAATATTGCTGCGATTTAAATATTTTTTGCAGTTTTTATTAGGAAATGTGTGTTTGTTCAAAAAAGTGTTAATGACATTATATTCGGAATTAATTATTAAATATTTTTTAATGTCGATTTCTTTTTGCCATTTCAAATTTACTGGAATTTTTTGATCCAAAAAGAACAAATTGACGTTTCAACCAAAATTGACGATTTTTATGTTTGTATTGGTGATAATAAACCAGTACTATTTGACGTATAGAAAATGTCATGGCAGACATCATTCTTGATTTGTTTTTCTATTAAATGTTTGTTCATATTATGTTTATAATGATAAATTCACCTAAATAAAATTTCAATTTGTTTTATAGTCAATATGTTCACTACTGTTTTTATTATAATGAAAAATCGACGTTTCATCAAAGTTTCCTGAGAAATTGACGTTTCTACAAAAATTGACATTTCTCTTCCTTAATGGTATTAGTGCAAATTAAAGAAAAAATGTCCATTTCTCTGTTTTGATGTGCATCAAAAAAACGGCAAAAAAATGGTGATTTTTTGTGGCAAATAGTTTGCTTTTTGATGCGTTTTTGACATTTTTTTGATGTGTTTTTGATTTTTTTGGCAAAAAGAAAACCACATAAGTGACTAATATTTTTTTTACGACGTAAGAGAAATCCGTGAATCATTTTTACTCGTACGAGTAAAATCGCGTTTCAGGTGAATAGGCCATTAGATTAAAAAACGCGGCGATTTTTAATCTAACCCAAGCTTATTTAACAAAATTTGGGGAAATTTTGGGTATTTTATGTTTGGGGATTTCGTGCTTAGGGATTTTAAATTTGGGGGTTTTAAATTTGGGGCTTATTATTTGGGGATTATGTGCTTGTGGATTTCGTTTTGGGAGGTATCAAGCCCAACCCCCTTTTCTCATACGGTTATTCAAGCATAGGATCATGTCTAGAAACCCCCACGACGCACCGAGAGCTTTAGTCAGCTACTAGACCGCACCAGACCTCTGATCTCGTGTCTGATAACGAAATATTACAATTTCGTTACAAACTCTGTATTTTTTTGTAGTATGCCAATAATGTTGATTGTTGGTGGTGCCTTTTCCTTAATTTTGGAAGATTGGTTTTCCTGTTTGGGTATATTTGTTGATTTTGATTTAATACATCTGTTTTTGAAGTTTGGTTTATATCCACAATTTCTGGAGAAGATTCCGCCTTCCTTTTTTTTGCAATCTTACAATTTCGTTACAAACTCTGTATTCTTTTGTAGTCACCGATTTCATTAATGATTGGATATTACCATATTCAGTTATGCCAATAATGTTGATTGTTGGTGGTGCCTTTTCCTTAATTTTGGAAGATTGGTTTTCCTGTTCGGGTATATTTGCTGATTTTGATTTAATACATCTTTTTTTGAAGTTTGGTTTATAGCCACAATTTCTGGAGAAGATTCCGCCTTACTTTTTTTTTGCAGGTCTTTTCTTCCTGTCCTTTTTTTGGATCCAGTCAGTTTCTTCTCTTAATTCTTCTTCGTCAGTGTGGAACTCTGTAGCACACTGTTCCTCTGGTTTCTTAGCTTGCAAAGTATTTTTCTTATGGAACTCTGAAGCTGAATTTTCTAACTTAAGAGATTTAACTTCGTTAATTAACTCCGATGTACAATAATTTTTTCAATCTTGCACAGTTGTCTACGGAGTTTTTCATTTTCTATCTCAACACTTCCAGTTGAGGATGTTGGTGATCTTGGCATTACGGAACTTCTTCCAAATGGGTTTTCAGAGTACATTACCTCTGAAGTAATGCGGTCATTGGATATCGATGACTGGGAGCCCGCTTGCTCACCACCTCAAAGTCGTCGGTACCGAGTATCCGTTTCCCTGCGCCGTAAAATTTTTTCCTTCCGGGTCCGCTATATTGGTTATTATATTCAGGAAACCATCCCGTATTTTATTTCACATCTACCCGCCGACAAGTCGGTTAGGGTTTACCTCTATTCGCCACCTGGGGACGCGCCCGATGGGAGGCTATCAACTCCACAAAGGGCAACATGTTGAGTAAAATAAACATGTTGTTTTCTGAATGCAATCGTTTTATGCAAAATTTCATAGCAATGTGATAGGTCGCATGTCATTTTTTCCATCAATAAATTTTCAAAGGCAACATGTTTGAAGATCTGAAAGCGCCTAATAGCAAATTCATCACTCATGTCATTCCGAGTAAACAAGAACCATCTCTAGAAAACCAAATTAACGATATTTGACATCGTTTAGAGAAAATGGAGGATCGAAACCAGCAAAATTACGAAACGATCAACGTAAGACCACTCAAATAGGGGGTCCAACCCAAATCCAGTCAACAGAAGCAGTGCCCCACGGCTGTGTTGCTTACATTTCAGATTCAAGGATTTAGCACGAAATTGCCGGCTTGCTAGTTCGAGCTGGGAAGAGTTCAAAGCAAAAAACTAAATCCATCGACGCAGACAACAACGTGCCAAGGTGAAAACCAAATTGTCGCCTACAAATATTAGATGAAGCATCAACATTTCATACCTAATAGACACTAGGCCGATGTATCCGTGATGCTAGTGACCAAGGAATGCAGGAAAACTCACGGCGTAAATCTCTATCTGTATACACCGCAAACGGAAGCAAATTCAAAACATTCGGAAAACGAGGCAATTCAATGCCCATAATTGGCGCCGATTTTTAAAACCAATCCGGATTACTAGTCGATATCGAACATGGACGGTTATCGACCCAATCATCACACTGTATGCAGTCGGAAAAAGAACCACAGAAGAAGCACCTACAGTTCGGGTAGTGGGTAGTACCGAAATCGAAAAAATTTAAAACAATCACAAGTGAGCTAAAAACTTTCAAACCGCTTATACATGTCGTCATGCATCATATCGTAACTCAGGGACCACCGGTATTTGCCAGGCCTCGAAAACTGAACTCAGAAAAACTAGCCATCGCAAAGAAAGGGATCTGTCGGCGTTCCGATAGTCCATGGGCTAGTCCGCTGGGCATAGTACCAAAGAAAAATGGCGAACGGTGACTATGTGTAGACTATCGGGCGCTGAACAAGATTACAGTACCAGATCGATACCCGATACCATATATCCAGGACTTCTCACAACATTTAGAAAGAGTTTGGGGTGGCTTGCGGTTGTAGTAGTGGCCCCAAAATGATAACACAGCTGGGAAATAATAATTTCCGTCTTACTGGATATTTAATTAAAAGGGTTCAATAAAATTACACAGAATTATGATTGAATAGTATATTATCGTTTTGTATTGTTTATTTTTTGGTTTAGCGTTATGATGTGTTTTATTGTTACATTTTTACGAGCATCGGCTTTGATGAAAACGCTCCAAGCGACTAAATTTATTTTCGACATTTTTTTTTTATATGCAAGGTTAATTGTTTTCTTCGATGTAGATGTCTCCATTATTATTTGAATTAATTTGATATTTCATCGTACCGCCACAGGAGGAACGATATTTTCGACGATAGACCTAGTGCGAGATTACGACCAGATAATGATGGCACGCCAGAATGACTTTCCGGCTATGAAACGCGGGAAGCACATTTCAGCGTTTTACGCACTTCTTACTGCAAGGGCTAGAGTTTTGTTTTGCTTACCTAGACGACGTACTGGTAGCATCCAAATCACTAGAAGAATACATATACACTTAGAAACTATTCATTCATTCAACTATTCAGTCATTTTGCAAAAAATACTCGAAATTTCTAAGAGAATTATTAGCAATATAAGCGGCCGTAACAAAATTCAAACATTTAATAGAAGGTCGCATTTTCACAATATTCACCGACCACAAACCACTAACTTTCGCATTTCAATCAAAAATCAGAAAAAGCTTCTTCGCCCCAATTCCGCTATTTAGAGTTCATAGGGCTGTTTTCTATAAATATCCAACATGTCGCAGGGCGAGACAACTTTGTAGCAGACGCAATGTCGCGTTTAGGGGTACACGATTTACACGATGGACCGAAGCAGTACCTGTGCCGTACATTCGAAAGAAAACTGTCTCGAGAGCAACATTCAACAACTGGATCACACGTTTCGGAGTCCCAACATTCATCGTAACCGACAAAGGATCTCAATTCGAATTCGAACTGTTCGCGCAATTTTCGAAGATGTTTGGCTTCGAATGCAAAAGAACAATAGATATAATAAAACTATGCTTCACAAAAAAAAGGGTAACCCCAAATCCATTGAGGCAACGTAGATACGACTACAACAACTCCGTCGGCTAAGGGATCCGAATCCGAACAACATATTCACAATAAGAAAATCAGGTTTAATCTAAAAATTCAACCATCACTAAACTAAGGAAACCTTGCGTAAAATATACAGTATCAAACAACAACGTACCGTAAGCAGCATCAATACAAAGCAACAAGCAAACAACGACACGTACCGGAAGATATACAAAAAAGCCAGCCAGCTTTACAGATATTTCGTTCATCGGTGATTCACTGGTAAGGGGGGTACTATGGCTGCGACATAGTCGACGCAACAATTAATTCTATTTTTCCAAATCACAATAAGGTCCCATATTAAATTCCAAATAAAACTTTAACTAAAAAACTACTCCAATGATATTAACTACAAAACTACTCCAATGGCGGTTCGTCAAAACACCGAACATTGAATTATGTCTCCATAATTATTATTAGTGATATTATTTGCCCGATACTGGGAACTTGCATGGTGTATTGAATTGTAATGAATTCAATTTGTTGCGCTTCAAACCTCAAAAATTAGACAAAGATTATCCAATCTTCTTAGCCACCTTTTTTTAAATGTTTATATTTGGTATTTGTTAATAATAATTCGCTACAAAAGCGCCATTATCACCAATGTTGGTTATTGGGGTTGAGAACTACATATAAAACGTCTGCTTGTGAAATAGAGCGTTGACAGCATAGTTTCATCGAGTGAGAAACCAATACCTTTGTCATGTAATTTCTTTTCATATTTCCTATATTATAGGTAATGAATTTATTCGTGCCAGTGTTCTTAACTCACTGCCGCTGGAGTATACTGCTTGACTCAGCTTAAGCCGGGTGCTTTAATGTTACTCTGTTCCCTTTCAGGCAACACGGATTGTCTTCGGGAAATTCGATGTCGCACACAGTTTTATACAATAATCTGAGAGAAAAAAATTGGCACACGTAGTGAAACTGACTGTTATATATATATATATATATATATATATATATATATATATATATATATATATATATATATATATATATATATATATATATATATATGTACGCTGTTTCCCATTTGTTCCCACGAATGGGAAACTGTGTACATTTATGTATATAAAAATCTGAAACGGGTCCTCATATTTTTTTTTTGTTTTGCCTTCTGTCATTGTTTCATGTGTGTTTTTTGTGGCGATAATTGGCTTCATCCAACACGACAACATAGTAGGTATTATCGATAATTGGAAGACGTCAGGGACAACAAACCAAACTAGAAGATTTTGACTAATGAGTACAATATAATTTTTACCGTTGCTCATCTCTATTCCATAATTTTTAATTTAATTAAATTTTTGGATGAGGTAATAAATGATTTGTATAAAGTTAAGTAAAACAAAAATGTAATCGAAATTCAGTGTGAAAAATAAAAAGTTTGTTAGATGGTAAGTTAAGTAGTTTAGGGGGAATGCAGTGACTTTGGATATCTGAGTCAACATTTGATTTTTATTTATTTATTATTAAGTTACACTTAAAGATTTATAACATTTTTGGTATACTCCATTTTGAGCTTCTGCTCATTCACAATAGATCATACCAACAAATGGGAATAATTTAATAATAAATCGGCTAGTTTATTTTAGTGGTTAGGATCGCGGCCCACCTCATCAAATTCACCGAGATCCTTCATCTGACTCTTTGCTAGTTATCTTTGTTATTATCTTGAATGTCGATTCCATTCCACGGTTTTTGGAAAATACTTTTCTGCAATATCTTAACTGTAGGTTGTGGCACTCAAACGAATTTCGATTCTTGCCTGCTACCTTTTAACCAAATAATCCTTAGAGCCGTTAAAACATGTTTTATCGTGAAAAATTTGCTCGTTTAATTAAAAAAAAAAAATCCAATTAATTTAAAAAATAATAATAATGAAATCAAGTCTAACTGACGAGAGGTATGCTCTAGAGAACGAAGCAGCAGATGAATTTGGAGTGGTGAACACTGGGGTCATTCTGATACTGAGATGTTAATTACTTCGGTCTAAAAAGACCAAAGTATTGAAATCATGTCAAAAATGACCAAACGACGAAAAAGCAAAAAAAAAAATCACTGGACATCTGGATGCCTGGACATGTGGATGTCTGTACTCATGGTAGCTCGAGAACGATTTATCCGACTTAGAATTTTTTCGCCAATCTATTTCTTCGGTTGAGACGAAGAATTGAAAAGCTTTAACAACCTGGTCATCGAGAGGAGTTGACCCAAAACGGCCGTTTTTTAAAAAAATATTTACCAATGTTTTATGCTGGTTTGAGGATTGAGTTGGGCGTTGAATTTGCGGTTTGAATTGGGGTTGAATTGGAGTTGAGTTGGGGTTCGATTAGGGTTTAGTAAGTAGTTGAGAGTTGAGCAATTTATAGATATAAATTGGGTCCAGAAAACTGAATAAAAACAAATATTTTTATATTCTTTCTTATATTGACAATTTTAATTTTATTTATTTAAAAAAGATTAGTTTCGAGCAACTTGCTTTTTGTTAATTTTTTAAAAATATTTTGGGTGAAAATAAATTGGGTGTTTGTATATATGTATATGAGTACGTACGTATACATACGTATGTGTATACATAAATGAGTATAATATTTAAACATATTCACACGCCTTGGCCGATTTGAACCAAACTTTACACAAATATTGTTTAAGAGTTAAGAAATGTCACGGCCAAAAGTTACTACGGAGAAATTTCTAAAACTTCACCAATTGACTTGATTTTTGAATATTGAGAGTGTATCATAATTCTTTTAAAGGTGATGTTATGGTGATGGTGATGATAATAGTGATAGTAACATTGACTATGATGCTTATGTTTGTGATGGTGTTGATGATATTATGGTATGACGGTAGGAAGTTAAGACAGCGAGGTTGGTGTGACAGACTGATGGTATGATGGTATGCTGGTATGATGGTACGATGGTATAATGGAATAACGGTGTGGTGGAATGATTGTTTAATGGTATGATAGTATGTCGGTACATATGCTGGTTTAATCGTATGGTATGATTTTAAGATGGTATGATGGTACGTTACTATTATGGTATGATGGTGATGATATGATAGTATGATGGTACGTATCATTCGCAAAATCTTCTTTGGAGGTATGTGAATCAAATTTCAATGATAACATGCGACATCATCTGCCGGGTAACAGTGGGTATTCCAGATAGTTGATTCTATAAGCTGGTTTGAGGATTTAGTTGGGTGGCTAGTTTGCGGTGATTTAGGTTCCATTTGTGGGTTAAGTAGGGGTTGAGGTGGATTTGAGTTGAGATTTAGTTGAGAGTCAGGGTTAAAGTTGGGAATGTATTTGTGTTAGGAGTTGTAGTTAGCTTGAGTTATTTTGAGTTCAGTTCATGTATGAATGTAGGTTTTCGAGTCGCGTTGATTTAAGGATTGAGTTGGATGTTGAGTTTGGGGTTAAGTTGATATTGAGTTGTGAATTGAGTAGATGCACGTATTGATTTGAGGAATGAGCTGGGCGTTAAGTTAAGAGGGTCACTGAGAGTTGTTTTATCGAGTAGAGTGTTGAGTTAAAGTGGAGATTATTTGGGATTTATTTGGGAGTTGAATAAGATTAGAATAAGTTGAGTTTAAATACGCATGTAGTTATCGAGCCGTGTTGATTTTAGGTTTGAGTTGAACGTTGAGTTTGGCTTGAGCTGAAGGGGGTTGTTTGTGAGTTTAAATACGCATGTAGTTATCGAGCCGTGTTGATTTTAGGTTTGAGTTGAAATTGAGTTGGATAGAAGTTAGGGGGTCCGTTTGGGTTGGTTGGGTTGGCCATTCAGTAAGGTGTTAAGTAGAGAGTTGAGATTTGGTTCGAGCTAAGTTGAGTTTAAGTTGATTTAGGGTTTAGTTAGCTTGCGTTGGGGTTAGGCGAGTTGTTCGGATTAGGAATTATTAAGAATTTGATTTGGGGTTAGGTTGAAGGTTCAGTTAATTTTATTTTTCAGGGCCGAAGTTCTGATTTATACTGATTCTCTAATTAAATTACGAAAGTTCATATTAGTATGAATTGTATTGTGCTAAGAATGAGCTATTATTATTAACTATTAACCGCTAAGGTACCTGTAACCGGGTCAATCTCAATGAAATATTTAATCATCATACCCAATCCGTCCAAGCTTATGACTGTGCGCCTTGCCTCACCAGGAGATCCTATACTTAATGCTTGTTCGTACAAGCGTAAACCTAAAATAGGTTAATAAGGGAATCAAATCTCAAAATCCCTAAAACGTAACTGGGGTTCTGGGACACGATGTTTACGTTATGATCTCATATAAAAACTGACTTAGTTACTAAAAAAAAATATAAATTGTCTAAAGTAATTAATTTAACTAAAGTAAAAATTTAATTGTTAGAAAAAGAAGGAAACGTCTGACCTAATTTACAATTAAAAACGCTCATATAAATTTTACAATTTTGAAAGCACATTTTGTAGGTAAAGCTCTCTTCTTATTAGAAACTCTTTAAGGTAAAACAATTGAAAATGTTAATGTTAGAAATTGAATTGTATTTGAATTTCTATATACCTACAAACAAAATGTTTTCTTACCGATACTAACAAACCAAAAAATTCGCCGGTTAATATAATTTACTCATGTGCACATAGATAGAACAATTTTCCACTCCATACTCTCAGAAACCTGCTAAAATCTGCTCAACCATGTTTACAGTATTAAAAAAAAAACTCTTCAAATCCGCAATTTCCTAATTCTGTCATGTACATCAAGATGATTGTAATCATCAAGACGGTACATAAATCAAATCAGATAAGATTATGCAAACTGTCGATAAAATATTGATGTGCGAATTATTATATTCGACATATAAAAACCGATTTTGCAATTTGTTTTGCTTTTTATATTTCCCAGCAAAATGTATCGCATCGTAATCCGAATGAAATTTTCCTACTCCAGTTGCACACATAATATTCCTTCAAATAAACCCTTTGTCTGTTTTTTTTTTATGTTTATAACATGTGTTGGTAATATTATTATGTTCTTTTATGTACATATATATACATTCATACATATATATAAAAGTTTTATTTGACTACATATTTATGTCGAAAAAAAAATTGGCGATGGGTAATTTGCGCACGAGTTAATGCGCACTCTGTTCGTCTCTACGCGTGGATATTCGTGAATTTTGAAGAAAAATCAAAATTATTCATGGACCATTTTCCCATTGTCTCGTTCTCCTTTGAATACGAAATAAAAACATTAAAATGAATTTATTTTTGCAAATTCTATAGTTGGATATGAACAAATTCTTGTTGTATTGTAGGGAAAAGTTCTATTCTGTACTATATACACAAAACATTTTAATGATAGTTATAAACAACTTCCAGTTGTATAAGCACATACCCACAATAGAATAATAGACGAAAAGTTATCATCAGTTCACTTGGTTAATGTCACCAAAAAAATTATTACGATAACAACATAAAATTATATGTAGGGAAAGTAATACAACAACAAAACTAAATGTAACTAAAAATATATAGAATCGAGTGATAAGAGTTGGTGATTACAGTGTTAACATTTCCAGTTTATAGAAAGATGAGAAAAAGGGGAAACTTGTTATTGTAAGAGTGTATAGTCAATTTTATTGTGAGACGACCAACACTAAGTAAGTTCTAGTGAAAAATGTTTCTGTATGCTTAATGATTTGTCAAAAACAGAACAAATTAAATTAGAAAAAGCTGACACAACAATTTGAGGGCTTTTGGTTTCTATTACCAAACATAATTTAATCAAAAAATTGCATAAAATCAATTTACTCGTTTACTTGTACATTGGCTGTTCGTTACGGTTCTTACAAAAAAAGTTTAACTGAAGTGTGAACAAAAAACAAAACGTTACAAAGGAAATCGGGGAAAAAATATTTTACCCAAGAATCATCAAAAGCAACTGAGTTATGAAATCAAATTGCGTTTTATATCTTAATTAATTTTAATACGTTCTGTTTTGGAATAACCAAATATTTAAACCTGACAGGATGAATGACCCACACATACATAATTTTTTATTTCCAGTTTGGAAAATTGAAGGGAAATGCTTTTGGCGTTATCCTAATTCGAAATATACCTCCCTGAGGTTAAAATAATATTCAGCTTTTGTGTTAGGTTTCCAAATATTTTTTTGGTTTAATTATATCGGCCTCGATTGTTTTAAAAAAATTTAATTAGTTTATGCTAATTAATATCCATTCCACTGAGATATCACATTATTAGCTAAGGGAATATGATATTTTATTTTATATTAAATTTACATTTATAATGAATAGTAAATAAAAACAAAAATTTGATACAAATTCGAAAAAATTTCCTTTAAGAGAGAATCATTCCACCAGCAAAACGATTTCTAAGTTTATAGATTGCAGATGCAGTAAAAGACTGGTCGACTGATAGTGTTTAGCCGAAAGTTAAGAGAGTGTAGTCGGTTACGTTAGGGCTTACTGGACCACCAACGCAGCTATCTTTTCGTGCCGGCTCGGCGGTTGAGAATGGTGGGGTCTACACAGGACCTAGATTTGGGACAACGAGAAAAAACCAAAAATGAAACGAACCACCAACCAGAGTTAAGTAGTGAGAACATGCGTATTATCTCTGCTGAACTAAGAAGAAGCAGGAGCATGAGAAGCCAGCATGGACGGGAGAGAATGGTGAATTAGCCTATGTTGGGCTAAAACAATTTTAGAAAACATAAAAACGTCACCCCTACCTTGAATCGCTGACACTTAACATTTTCCCACTACATAAACAGTTACTTAATTCACTAATAAAATTTCATCAATAAAATGCACAAAAAAGAACACGAATATACCGTTAATAAATCGATCTCTAAAAACTAGTTTTATAATTATTTAATGACTTGTCTAGACGCGTCCGTCTTCCAAGCCCCAAAAAACAGAACGCTCGAAAATCTTGACTCTTACGATTATCCAGCTAAAACTCGAATTATTTTGAGTCTAAAATCAGACTGAAAATTTGTAATTTTTATTTTGGGTTGATCGTCCCAATAAAAGAAAAAATGTGGTATATGGTATTATACCAAAACAATGAAGTATTCATGCCATTGAGTAATGTACCAAAAAGAGAAATCACTTACGCTGAAAAATTAGATTTCCACAAGCAACAATCATAACGATTACTAGCCGCATTTCTTGACTTTTGGATCAAAATTTTAATCCGAGTATGCTCTTTCCATTTCTTTGCCGTTCATGAAACATGATCTGATCTGGATCAAATCAAATGTCAAGAAACGCAGCTTTTATTGTAGAAATTCCGCATAAGCCTTATGAAATTACTTTGTATAATTTCTTATCTTGTTGCAATTTCACACTTTGAGTGTGTCATTTTTGCCATAGTACTAGATTAACTCACGATCAGGCCAGATTTTCTGTGTTCACGTCAAGCACAATCAATCAATCAATATATTTAAAAATAAACCACAATTTAAATACATTCCGACGAATTTGTTTTGTTAAAATAAAATTGTCAAAATTGTGACAATTTCACATAACGATAGCGGAAACGAGGTGACGCCATTTTAAAAAATGAAAAAGGGAAAGTTCGCGAAATGGACATAGAGTAAAATAAAAATTCCAGTAGCAAGTGAGATTGATTTAACATTGCTAATTTGTATCTGCTTTGGGGTTGTATCGTACTGCACGATTATAGTCGAATTCCGGTCTGGAGTTGAAAGTGTATACCGTACAGGTGGATTAATTGAATAGTGCCTTTGTAGTTCAGCTGTTCTTAAAAAATAAACAAATGTAATAAAGATCGTATCAGTGAAGCATCAACTCTATTGAGGGTGAACGCTAAAATCGCGTCAGTTATTAGTTAAGAAAATTCTGGTCTAAGGACTATTGATTTCGTTGTGTTACATTCTAAGCCTATAAGGTGCATCCTCTAGATTCGTGATTGTTGTAATTTATGAAACTAAGACCGGTCGGTGTGAAGTTTTTGGACACTTTATTTGGACAAAAATTTATGCGATTGTACATTGTGAAGTTTTTGGACCAAATTGAGATTTTAGACAAAATTGAATTTTTGTACAGATCTTTTAACAATGTAATTAGAACAAAATAAAGTGACTCATATAAAAAATCGTTTTAAAAATTTCTAACATTAATTTCCAATTTTTTTGCTACAATTACCTATTTCTAAATTCTCTGCAAATCATAGCAGTTAGTTTCATTTTATGAGCCGTAAGGTCCTTGCAAAAATTTTGAAAATTAACAAATCAGCGAATTTTGCAAATAAGGCATTTTTCGCTATTATACTACGTAGCACGAATCTCGGTTATATAAGTAGTTAAGGATACATTGCGGAATTCCAATTACTCATTTCCATTATGATATGAGCCGAAGACCTCTTGCAAACATTTTTTGAAAACTATCAAATCGACGAACTTCGAATGGAACAATGACGTTGTTCTATATTATATAAAATATTTAGCTCGAATATCAGAGATTATCTCATATAGTGACTATATCGGTTGTAAAGGGTATACTCGTACATCGTGGGATATCAGTACGATTTTAACATGAGCCATAGCCATAGGGCTCTTGCCCTATGTTTTGAAAGAATTTTCGAAAATGAGCAAATCGACAAATTTGGCATGGAATAGGGACGTTGTTCTCTGTTATATCAAATAGCACGATATGGGTTGTAAAGAGTATACATTGCGGAATTCAAATCACTCAATGCAATTTTGATATAAGCGGCAGGGCTTTTTCATAATTTTTTTGAAAATTAACAAATCGACGAATTTCGCATGGAAGCAGGATATTGTTCTCTATTATTCCAAATAGGACGAATCTCAGAGATTGGCTGATTTAATTACTTTATAGGTTGACGAATTTCGCATTGAACAAGCACGTTGTTCTCTTTGATACCAAATAGCACGAATCTCAGAGATTGGCTCATTTAGAGGCCATATAGCTTGTTAAGGGTATACACTTTGGAATTCAAATCAATCAGTGACATTTTGCCAGATATTGCCAGATTTTGTCTTGCTCTATATAGGTTATTAAGGGTATACATTGTGTAGTTCAAATCACTCAGTATCATTTTGACGTTGTTCTATGTTATACCAAATAGAACAACTTTCAGAGATTAGTTTATTTAGTGACTACATAGATTGTCAAGGATATACATTGAGGAAATCAAATCAGTCAGTGCCATTTTGATTTAAACCGTGAGGCTCTTGCAAAAACTTTTGAAAATTAACAAATGGACTAATTTCGCATTTAACAAGGACATTGTTCTGTATTCTGCCATAGTACGAATATATAAATCTTTGCCTCTGATTAAAATTAAGATTAAGTAAATCTTTTTGTTAGTAATATGCGATAAATTAGTTAGCACAAGACAACACAATTTCTAAACAGCGAGTTGCTGGATATTTGAAGTTTCCATAAATCCGGTAAAGTTTCTCAGGTATTTCTGAACTGAAACAAATTAATCGATTATTTTACATATCGTTCATTAAGGAGCAATACCTCCTGTCATGCAAAATACATATAAATTTTACAGAAGGCGCTAAATCTTAATGACTAAAACATTGTTAAAATATTGTTAAAAAATAGACGTAACCGCTATCACAATTCAATTTCGAAAATAGATGCTAGAAGGCATTGGTCCTTAGGAATGATACACTATTTAATAACCAACTGGTTCGTCCAACATCTGGGCTAACACTCTAAAAATAAATTAAATTAGGCATCTGAATTGCAAGGACAGCAAATTAATCACTAAATTTAGGAAGTAATAGTTAGTACGGATTATGAAATTGTCTCTTAGTATAAGAGTAAAATTTCGGAGCCTTAATCTTGTATAGATTAAAGACACCTATAAGTATTTAATAGTTAGTATTATGTTATTAGTTTAATGTATGATAAAGATAAAAATTAGCACAAATCGGCAGAGTTTTAGAAACTACAGATCGCTAGATGGTTCAAGATTCTGGAAGGCTGAGACAGGTTGCACGGGACTACCTGAAAATCGAAATCGTAATCGAGATTAATTAGTTATTTCTAAACTTTACTTTCTTAAATAGAATCTACATATTTATTCGAATTCAAATTTGGAATTAAAATCAAAACCAAAAATTAAATTTAAATTTTGTAATTAAAAGTTTAGGAAACAAATTATAAATTAATAAATGGATTAAGCATTTTTTAATAAAATCCAACCCGAGTCCTTCTTCCAAAAGCTCCCTTCCCCACCTCATACATAACCGAACTCACGCTTTTATTGACTTAAAATTCAAATTTAAAATTTAAAATTTTAAAACTTTAAAAATTATATTTAAACTTTTAAATCTGAAACAATCTTTAGGTTAACAAATTTAATTAAGATCAAATTCCCAATCCAACCTCTTAGTAAGCCAAAAAAGGCGCAACAATGTTCTGGAAACCTGTTCAAAAATGTTATGATATAGAACAATTAATATCCCTGGAAATTGGATTGAAATTAATCTGTTATATCTAAGTAATACTTAATAAACCGAACTAGAAGTTTTTAGACTATGAAGCAAAGCATAAATTAATATCTTAATAAAACAAATCAATCAAGTATCCCCAATTCTGTGCATTCCCTTGCTGCTTTAGGTTCGTGCTTCCTATTTTGGGAAATCTAGTGCTTAAATTAAATAATTAAGTCATAATCCAATTCACCAGTTCACCCAAAGTTATATCTTAATTTCAAATAGAATAAAACAACTACTACAGAAAACGTCCAATTCGTCGAAAATTCCAATATTTAAAGGATCAGCTAGAGGGTGAAGCGGGGCAATTAATTAAACAAATAACCATCTCGGACGGAAACTATATACAAATAGGGTTGGGAGGAAATTTGTAAATGATACGCTCTACAAAAACTTACACTGAATTCATTAATAAGCCATCAGCAAAAAGTTTCGACGAAGTGAATAGAGGTGTAATGGCGTTAGGCGGGGAAGCTGCTAAACTTACTTTACTCCAGTAACTTCCTCATTATTGGAGTGTGCTTGTTGTAAGGAGTCAAATCGTTTGTGATCTGAGCGTCATCGGGCAAACACTTTTTAAAAGAAATTCAATTGTTTAAAATGTAACCATAGACACCATTCTTTGTTGCATGATACAGCTTCAAGCTCAATTGCGAATCAAGTTACTATTATTCAAATAGAAGAGACACCGAAGGTATCGCCCGAGCCTCCTGTAGAACAATCAATTGAAACCCATTTGTGTAAAGTTGGAAATACAATTCTCCTTACTGCATTGGTAAGGGTAAAGAACCATATCGGCCTACCAGTTTTTGTAGATAATTATTGGATTTCGTCTGCCTATTGAAGGAATTGCCACCTCAAATGTGTCAAGCACGACAAGTACAGAACTTACAATTTACTCGCGATTCGATCTGTCTCAAAATGTAGTTATTAAACAGTTTGTACTCTTCGAGATTATTATTTCTTCCATACTCTTACTTAGACCAAGCCAATTAACGCAAGTTCAAAATGTCGATAAGATACACAATGTGGCTATGTAATTGCAGATATGTCATTCGAGAAGAATCAACCCGAGAATAGTTACCATTAAAAAATGTTTTTAATACAACCATCACTGATGAATGCAGTTTAGATAAATTATTACAAAAATTTCGGTAATAAGGGAAATTACCGAAAAAGGTGCCATGTACAGCAGAAGAAGAAGCTTGTGAATCACACTTCAAAGCGATATATTTTAGGAATCAGGAGGGGCGTTAGGTAGTGCAATTACCGTTGAAAGAGGATCACCCCTCACCCCCGCTAGGGTAATCTTATAAATTAACCGAGCTAATACAGCGATTATTAGCCATGGAACAGTAAACGGATTGAAATCAAGAATTCGGAAAAATGTACAGAGACTTTATGGAGGAATACATCAACCCTATCTCACCATGGAGCACTACGTCACAGAAGTATCATTAAGCAGTTAACAACACGTCCTCGTGAACAAAAGCATATATCACTTCAAAGAATTCTTTGGCGGGAATATCCAGACGACGCAAAAATCCATTTCGAATTGTTAACCGTAACCAAAAAGATCTAAACCTTATTGGAAAGTATGCAAAATTATAAAAAACTACTTTTATGTTGATGATTTGCTAGCTGGTGCCGCTAGTGAAAAAAATTGTTTCACAACTTGAGGGCGATTTAACAAATCTAATAGCCACCAGTGGTTTTCCATTGAGAAAGTGGCTTTCTAACATTTCTTCATTAAATGATACTGATGGTGTCACTGAAATAGTTGAAGAAGCCAAAATGTCACAAATGTTAGTTTTACTTTGGGATCCACAGGAAGACCAGTTCACATTCAAAATTAGTACCATGTTTTAAGCCATTTCCACCAAACGGATTATATTACCCGTAGCTTCGAAAATCTTTGATCCCTTAGGTTTGTTAAATCCGTTTATAATCAACATTAAAATTTGTATGCAAACTTTATGACTGCGAAAAGTATCCTGGGAAGAATAACTGACAGCGGAAAATCTCCCGCTAATCTCTACAAAGAGATTACTCTTATGCTTATCGGTTGTGCCCTTAACCTTCCAGCAGCTGCTGAGATCATTGAGTTTTTTGGCTGCCCAACATGCTGTCTAGCTTCACGTCCTCCTTCCGTTTCCAGGTATTTGAAGTTGCATTTTCGTTGCTTTTGTCGAATGGAAAAATTTACAAACGATCAAAAGTTTCAGTGGATCAGAATTCTACAGCTTTAGCACCAAGGCCACTCTTTAACGCATTGTACGGTTTACCTGATTAGGACCCACACTCGTGGGTACCATATTTTCCGGAGATCGACATCTTTCTGTTTAGCTTGTCGAAGTGTGTCGAATAAACTTACTAGAATAAGTTGTCGATGTTGTAAACATTCTGTGTGATTCCTTTTTATCACGAACCGATCAGTTAACTCGTCTCCAACATATGCATCATTCAGATACCTTCTAGTTGGCTGGAACAGCGCTGCGTTCAGAACATTATGCTTCTTTCGTTTGCTGTTGTGTCTCTGACCCTGACTTTTACGTTTAATTACCAACGTAGTATTTCTTACCCTCTTCGTAGACTCTCTGCCCTGCAGAAACCTACTGGTCTTTTGATTGTAAGTGGTGGTGGTAAGCCATTTAATCTTAGGTTTGACGTAAATGAAATAACACTAGTTCCCGGAGCAACGCCGGACTACTGCTTCTTTGCCTAGTAGATGCAGCAGCAATTTGTACTGAGATCCATGAAAATGCAGTAGCAGTTTGTATGGTATTGCGCAATGCGTTCGCAATCTGTGTAAGGTTCACATCCCAATTTTGATGGCCTTCGTCCACGATTTACTCTTTCCGAAACATTTATGGATAGACTGGAGTGAATATATGATGCACGCCATCTACTTATGCGTCTGGAATGACTTTGATATGAACTGTCTCCCATTATCTGTATGGATAACTTCTGGAACAGAATGCACTGGAAATAATTTTTTTCTACCTATTCTACGTCCGTAATGTAGATACATTGCGCATTGGTTTTAGCAAAACAAACTTAAATAGCACGTTAAGCATGCCAGTCTTGAAATTCGCGCTCTTGCCTGCTTGGTATACCAAAATTTTCCTGTAGGATATTTTTGGGTCTAACCTCGATGAAATATCTTTTTCACTGACCTTAGTAATGTGAGGTTCTCGTTTTCCGTAAAGTATGAAGACAGCAAATCGATGCTCAAGTTATTTCGGTTTTATTTAGTTCCACGGCCTCGTTAGAATATACTCACAATAGCGCTTCTATGGTACTATGTTTTGTGTCCCTTTACGATATTCAATGCGGAAATTGAATCCTTGCATTTTTTAACTCCAAAGGGCCAATCTCCCAGACAGGTCAGATCACAATCAGTGTAAACTCATACCATGGGATGTTTCACACCCTCGGTGTCTTTCTGGAACAAAACACTATACCTACTACAGTTGTTGAAGCGTCTACCTGTATGTAGAAGGTAAGTGTGTAATTAGGATGAGTTAGCACAGGAGCACTTGTCATTAAGGTTTTCAGTTTGTCAATAGTCTCCTGTGCTTATTCCGTGCAGTTCAATTTCCCTTTTGACTTATGTAAATCAGTAAGCGGTGCAGATACAGTTGAGCAATTTGAAATTAATTTTCGGTACCACCAACTCATTCCAAGAAGACATCTAATTTGTTTAGCAGTCCGCTGAACGGGGAATTTTTGGATGGCTGTGACATTCGCTGGATCTACTTTTATGCAACCGTCTCTCATCAAATGTCCGAGGTACTTCAACAAAAATTTCATATGCTCAGCAAATAAAGCAGGGTGCAACTCATGTGGTTTTTCCTTATGTATAAGCCAACACGTCGTTTGAGGTGCATTGCATAGACCAAAAACATTACCATGAACTGATATAAAGGACTACTTGGTACAGTAAATGCAGCCTTAGAAAATGTAGTCGGGCAACTCCATTGATTAAATGATTCTTCAATTACTCCTAAAAGTAGCATACGATCAGTCTTTTGGTTCGAATTGCTTAGCATCATCGGTCTGTGTCAATTTCATGCTCTAGGTAAACAGCCCTATTATGATCGTCGAGTCGGTCGATAACGGACGATTATTGAACTAAGTAATATTTTACTTAGTTCGAAGTACCTTTTCGTATAAGAAGTGCCCTGGTATCCTTTTGCTAGCTATTTGAACGGGAAGATATGGATGAATTCTGATAAATTTTGGGGTTGGTTTCTGATTGATGTGGATTCCGATACCTCCTCATCTCGCTTTGCCTTTTCCCGATTGAGTACAGATAACACAATCCAACTTGTAAACAGTTTGCCTGCCGCATCTAAAACATAACACTTTGTCGCCACGATTCCAGCTGAGAATAGTATTTTCGTCCACATCTTGACACAGCAGAGTACTGGTAAGTGTGCTGCCTACTAAAAAATTTGGATCTATCCGCACCATGTCCGCCGTTGAATCACCCGAATTATGAGTCTGATCTTGCGACCTGTCCTTCAATTTACTGCTAATTTCGCAAATTTATTAGTAACCAGCTGAGGTTCCATCCTCTTAATGGCGCTCTTCAGGGTCCCTCTCCAAGTACTTATTGAGTGTTCCTGGGTTTATGAACATCAAACTAGACTTGCGATCTGAAAGGTAGTCTTTTTTTGTCTCTTGAACTCTCCTGACTTCCTGCGGACATCCCTTCTTTCACGAATTCTGGCAGATTAACGCGGATGTACTAAATAAAAATGGCTGCGGTCGTTACTCAAACGCCTACATTCAGGGGCATTTATCAAGAAATCGAATATTGTTACGGCAATACCTGAGGTATAATAGAATAAGTTAAATTAATAGCGCAAAGTTTTACTGTACTAAAATGGAATTTTCCATGATAAAACTGTTCTAAATGTTTCTAGACTATTCTTACTGGAAAGGCCATGAAATTTCTAGAAGTTTTTGTTTCAGTATATAAAAAGCGAACGAGATCGAAATAGATTGTTAGTATTGGGTAAGCGATAGTGTTGTAGTGCGATTAAAAAATGATAAGTGACCAGTAAAATTTGTGCAAATATTATAAAAAGTGAAAAAAAAAAAAAAAAAATAAAATAAAAATTTTAATATAAAATTTTTGTTGTTAAATATATAAATTCGTTTGTGTTAAATTGAAATGATTTGTTTTAGTCACAATCCAGTGTTACCAACCTTGACTGACAAGGCAAAAACGTAACAATATCGAAGTTAATCTTGGAAATTTAAACTTTGATTTTGATAATTTTTAGATACATCTATTTTACCTTCTTCTAACTAATCTCGTCAAATATTTCTTGGAATATTGAATTTGTTTGTTTAAATGAAATTAGATGGCCTATTTGAATAAATTGAAATATACAAATTGTTATGTATTTAACACCAAAAATTAATTCAACGCAATTTAATAATAATAATTCACAAAATCACTTTTTATAATATTTGCACAACTTTTGCTGATCACTTATAATTTTTAAATCGATCTTGTTCGCTTTTTATATACTCAAACCAAAACTTCTAGAAATTTCATCACTTTTCCAGTAAGAATAGTCTAGAAACATTTAGAACAGTTTTATAATGGAAAATTCCATTTTAGTACAGTAAAACTTTGCGCTATTGATTTAAGTTATTCTATTATACCCTAGGTGCCACCGTAACAATATAATTTGTCAGTGTTGATGAAACTACAAAACGGTCATCTCGAACATTTGTTATTCTTTGTCTGTCCGTACCTTGTTTCTATCTACCTGTATCTTGTTTCGATTTTGTAAGATTATTTTGAATGAGCTTTAATTTGGTTTTTATTCCAGCTAGTGCGGTTCAGACGAAATTCGCATAAAAAAAAATTCGTTCTCATCTCCGCCTTAAGTAAAAAAGGCTGGGCAAAATCAGCAGACAGCGATGTCCGCAAGCGATTTGCCACCGAACGTCACGACCTCAGATATTTTTAATAAAAATACAAAAGTGTAGCATAGTCCAAAGCGACAACAAACTTTAAATGTTCAAAAAATTACCTTACCAGGCAATTTAAATCAAAGTGAAATTATTAATTTAAATAACATTGGTGTGTTGAACCATAACGAAAATAAAAGTGCATCGTCGCCAAATATTGACAATAAAAAAAACAATGAGAGTGCATCGACATCAGAGGACAATAAAATAAACAGTGATGTAGGTCAGTGTTTAGTGCAAACGGGAATAGACCGGTATATTACTGTCACATCAAAACGAAGAAGAAGCCCTAGATCAGCGGCCAGTGCAAGCGCGAATAAATTCACTAAGCTAGCTAGCGTTGAATTAACGCATGGTAATAGGTATTCTTGCTTGGTTGTTGACGAGCCGCCGCCCGAAAAAACTTCAAAAGCTGAGAAGCCACCACCAATCTATTTGAGGGAAGAATCAAATAGAGAACTTGCTAAAACGATCGAGTTTATCACTGAAGGTGGATTTTATATTTCCGGGATCAAAAGAGGAAATATAAAAGAAACAAAAATTCAACCGCTCAATACTGATGCTTACAGAGCGTTAATTAAACATTTCGACCAAGTTGGTAAACATTACAACACGTATCAATTAAAGAGCCAAAAAGGATTGGTTGTTGTGTTAAAAGGAATAGAGAGTTACGTGGATGCAAACGAAATTCAAGCTGCTCTCACTGAAAAAGGTTTCCAGTGCAAAACTATTACCAATATTTTTAATCGGGAGAAGGTTCCTCAGCCATTGTTTCGTCTGGAATTAGAACCAGACAATAAAAAGGTTAAAGGCAACCATGCAATATTTGACCTAAAATATCTATTGCACAGAAGGGTTACCATTGAGGAACCCAGGAAAAGAAATGGGCCGGTACAATTCGTTAAGTGCCAAGAATATGGCCACACTAGAGCCTATTGCACTTTGAACGATGTTTGTGTTATATGTGGTGAACTCCATAATTCAAAGGTTTGCAATAAAGCAAAAAATGAAGCATCAGTGAGAAAATGCAGCAACTGCGATGGAAGTCACACAGCTAATTATAGAGGGTGTCCAATTTATCTGGAATTGAAAAGGAGAATAAATCCAAAGCAGCGAGCAGAGCAGCGAATCCTTAATCTTCATTCTTCAGTTAGAAAAGAAGCACGGCCAGAAATTGTAAACAGAAACGCTCGAAATGAAAATCAGTGCGCAACTGAAAACGGCAGCGTGCACCAAGGGGTTTCATACGCAAGTGTTCTCAAAGGTACCGCTCCTAAGGTGCAAGCAAGTGAAGAGGGAAACATCACAACAGCTTTAAACAAATTGACTAATATGATGCAAAGCTTCATGGCGATGATGGAGAGAACCATGGATCTAATGATGCAGAATATGAGCACGCTGATGCAGATAGTCGTAAAAAGCCAAAAATGATTATCATCAAAATAGCCATATGGAATGCAAACGGCCTAACACAACATAAATCGGAGGTACATGCATTCCTCACTGAACACAATATTGACATAATGTTAATATCAGAAACACGCTTCACCAAAAATAGCTATTTCAAAATTAATGGGTACTCTATTTATGACACCAAGCACCCAGATGGTAAAGCACATGGAGGCACTGCTGTATTGATTAAGCGAAGATTAAAACACTACGAACTTACAAAATATGAGAAAGAACATATACAATTAACGAGCATTTGTCTGCAGGAGTGGTCTGGAAACTGCGTCATATCAGAAGTGTACTGCCCTCCAAAACATGCTATAAAAAACTCCAGTTCTTGGATTATTTCAGCCAGCTGGGTAATAAATTTCTTGCGGGCGGTGATTACAACGCTAAACATACTCATTGGGGTTCCAGATTAACTTCGCCGAAAGGTAAACAACTTTATGATGCCATAGAGGAACAGTCCCTGGATTATTTATCTGCCGGTAACCCAACTTACTGGCCCACGGATAAAAAGAAAACTCCTGATCTAATTGACTTTTGTGTAACTAAGGGCATTCCACGTACATATGCTAAGGCCACTGATTGCTATGATCTGTCTTCTGATCACTCACCGGTAATAGTAACATTGAGTACTGATGTCCTAAGGAACGAAATACCGAACCGTCTTACAAACAAAAAAACTAATTGGGATCAATATAGGAGGTTAGTCGAACAAAAGTGTCTACTTAATATTCCTCTGATCATACCAGCTGATATTGATGCGGCGGCAGAAAATCTAAAAGATGTCATGACATTATCTGCTAAAAGGGCTACACCCGGCATAAGTAGTTCGGATAAAGTTAATAAACTGTCACATAATATACAGGAACTAATCCAGGAAAAGCGAAAGATTCGCCGTCAATGGCAACAAACAAAATCACCGTTATTGAAGTGGAAATTAAATCGAGCTATTAAGGCCCTAAGATTTGCTTTGAGCGAAGAAGAAAACCAGCGCGTAAAGAACTACTTAAGTGATCTCTCGGCAACCGAGAGGACAGATTATTCCTTGTGGAAGGCAACAAAAAATTTAAAAAGGCCAACAAATTCGAATCCACCGATTAGACTACCAACTGGAAATTGGGCGAGAAGTGATGAAGAAAAAGCCAATGCTTTTGCTGCTCATCTAGCAACAGTATTCGTCCCACACGAAGAAGATAATTATTTTGTGCTACCCCAGCCAACGGATGATGGTTTATCCTACAAACCTATAAAGTATAACTGGAAGAAAGTTAAGAATACAATTAAAACTTGCATAAGCCCCAAAAAGGCACCAGGGCATGATCTCATTACTGGAAAAATGATAAGGGAATTGCCGGATAAATGCATAAAACTAATAACATTTGTATTCAACGCGGTCATGCGAACCAGTTATATTCCTCAAAAATGGAAGATATCTTTGATCACAATGATACATAAGCCAGGGAAAAAAGAAACGCAAATCTCATCATATCGTCCCATAAGCATGCTGCCCACAATCTCAAAGCTATTTGAAAAAATGTTACTAATGAAATTGAAACCAATATTAGAAGAACGGCGCGTTATTCCAGACCATCAATTTGGGTTCCGAAACCAACATGGTACTACAGAGCAAGTACACAGGATTGTAAATGCAATCAAAATCACCTTCGAGGAAAAGAAATATTGTGCTGCTGCCTTTTTGGATATCGCCCAAGCTTTTGATAAAGTTTGGCACGATGGACTAATTTACAAAATTAAGGAGCTTCTACCGAAAAAATTTCACTCAGTTCTGGGAAACTATCTTCTTCAAAGGCAATACATGGTCAAACAAAACAGTGCAACTACTTGCTTAAATGATATTAATGCAGGTGTCCCGCAAGGTAGCGTTCTAGGACCAATATTATACTTATTGTACACAGCTGATATACCTGTAACCAACAAAGTGATAATATCAACATTTGCCGATGACACTGCCATC
The DNA here is from genome assembly GCA_958295665.1 of Tipula vernalis. Lineage (NCBI taxonomy): Eukaryota > Metazoa > Arthropoda > Insecta > Diptera > Tipulidae > Tipula > Tipula vernalis. Next base: position 287,880,747 of record OY282560.1, read on the forward strand.
CTGGTGTCTCATACTAATCCTGAAATTGCCTCAAAGGAGTTACAGAATCATTTAAACAAGGTCGCGGACTGGCTAAAGGCATGGCGAATAAAAGTGAACGAAAACAAATCAACTCACGTCACATTCACGCTAAACAAACGCACCTGCCCACCAGTGAAATTAAACGATAAAAATATTCCTCAACAAACGAAGGTAAAATACTTAGGTTTGCATCTGGATAGAAGGTTAACGTGGAAAAATCATATTGAAACAAAGCGCAACCAAATAAAAATTACATTTTCCAAAATGTATTGGCTGATGGGAAGAAAATCTCAGTTGTCATTAGCCAATAAAGTTTTACTGTACAAATCAATAATCAAACCCATATGGACTTATGGTATTCAGTTATGGGGATCCACCAGCGCTTCAAACAGAGAACTCCTGCAACGAACCGAAGCGAAAATACTTCGCAGTATCACCAATGCTCCTTGGTACATTCGAAATAGTAATATACATCACGACCTTGGGATTAAAACCGTTAAAGAAACAATTAAAGAATTCAGTTCGAAATATTATTCAAAACTAGAAGCACATCCCAACGAATTGGCCAGGGAGATACTAAAACAGCCGCGATTTAGACGTCTGAGAAGAACAGATCCACTCGAACTAATGAACCTGTGAACCTGTAAATTTAATTCGATATATACATATAAGTGTAGTCTAAATTAATTAAATTGTGAGCCCTAACAATAAGTATTAACATTGGTTAAGACTTAAAATATGTAATAATTTTTAGCTTAAGATTTGATTACTTCTTGTTAGTTTCTTATGTTGAAAGATTCAAGAATAAAGCCATTGGCAACATTTAAAAAAAAAAAAAAATAATATGTATTTGCACAAATTTTGCTGATCACTTTTAATTTTTAAATCGATCTTGTTCGCTTTTTATATACTCAAACCAAAACTTCTAGAAATTTCATCACTTATCCAGTAAGAATAGTCTAGAAAAATTTAGAACAGTTTTATAATGGAAAATTCCATTTTAGTACAGTAAAACTGCGCTATTAATTTAACTTATTCTATTATACCCTAGGTGTCACCGTAACAATATAATTTTTCAGTGTTGATGAAACTACAAAACGGTCATCTCGAACATTTGTTATTTTTGTCTGCCCGTACCTTGTTTCTATCTATCTGTATCTTGTTTCGATTTTGTAAGATTATTTGAATGAGCTTTAATTTGGTTTTTATTCCAGCTAGTGCGGTTCAGACGAAATTTGCATAAAAAAAAAAAATTTTTTAGGGTGGTGCGTTTTCTCTGCCGATGAGTGTACATTTTGTGCACGTGTAAACAATACATTTATACACTTTATAACCTAAATAAATTTTTTGCCAGTAAAAACTAATTATTGCAATTTACATAAATTATTAAAAATATGTTTTGGCTTAGCCTAAATACAGAATATATTCACAACAATAGAGAAAATACTAAACCGCATTTTTTGTCTGTTAAAAGTTTTTGTATTTTTAAAGCGATGCCGGTCCGCGCCGGTGGGATTTAATAGGTAGATTAAAATAATTTGGGTTTTTTAATTACCAAATGAAATATTGTGCTCCATTAATGAGGATAATAATTTTAATTTACTTTTTTAAATTGCAATCATTTTACTATTTATTTTGTACATACGTACTACGTACTCGTACATACTTAAATTTGATTCGATTTATATTTTTTGTTTTGTTTTGTTTGAAGATAACTGAGACCAGGAAGATGAAAATGATTAATTGGATGTAGTAAAGAAAGTTGAAATTTTTATTGTTTTCTTTTTTCTGTGAACTTAATGGCAAAAAAATGAAAACGGTTGTTTTGTTGATGAATTGAAATTTTGTGTTTTGAAAACTTTTTTCCTCTGCAGATAAATTGTTTTATTACGCACGAAGGAACAATGTCCTACTTATGGTACATGCGAATTTTTCATCAAGTTTACGTATAGATATTCAGACAAAAACAAAGATTATTTGTATGCTTTAATTTTAATAAAAGAAGGCGTCATGCAACGTGTAGCTTTTGTGTGGGTATTTGTTTGAAATATTTGGACCATTTATTTATTTGGATGAAAACAAAAACCGCTCTAATGAAAATTTAGATTTAGTGCAAATAATATTCAAGATTTTATAAATAATTCTTGAAAATTTGCATTCAAACATTTATTATTTAAATATATAGTATGTACTTTATTTTGTTCAAGGCTTTTAATTAAATCTGTTTGACTGTAAACAACTATTTTGTCGCTTTTACATTAAGTAAATATTGTATACTAGCTGTAACCGGCCACGTATTGCTGTGGATCATTCTATATTCTGGTTAAATGGAAAATAAAAAAAAGTAAAGCACACGGTCCTAATATGTTTAATTTCACAATGCTTGTGGGTATACAATATTTTTTGTTGTTCCATTGTCTGTGCAGATATAGAAATTGTCTGGTTTTAGATCTACACCGTAAAATTCTAACGATTGGCCCTGAGCATTGTTGATGTTAATCGCCAACTCCAATCAAATTGGGGATTACAATCTCTTAAATTTATATGGCATGTCCGTTGGAATCATAGGAATGCGATGAATGAGGGTATCTTCAACTTTGAATTGTCCAGGCAAGATTGTTGCTTCTACGACGTTGCTGATTTATTTTTTTACTGCAAGCCTCGTGCCGTTGCAAAGCATTGACTGGTTGATATTTCCCAACATGATAACTAAATTTACATTAGTATGTATATACCTGATTTTTTTTTTTGTCTACGTGACTTGTAATTCTCCCCTCTATTTTATTTTTTGCTAAAAGTCGACGCCTACTTTTTATTTTGCAATCCATAAATAAGAACATTTTTTTATAAAATAAAAAGAGAGGATCATTTTTTGACCATCTCGAGTTTATCTAAAAATGACATTTTTACGGATTTACAATGAAGTCGTAAGTTTTGTTGCGGCCTATTTTTCTTATAGTAATAGGGGTTATACCAATCCTTGTATGTTTTCAGTTCTCAGTGATCGTTCTTAAGATCTCACAGCAATAATGAAATCGTTGCAACCCACACGGAAAAAATATTTTTTATACGAGAGATCAGAAGGATGGAGAACCGTTCGACCATTTCTTAACAGAAATTAGGAAATTAGTTAAAGATGGTGAATTCAGCGAATAAAAGAACTCAACTTTGCGAGATAGAATAGTATTGGGATTAGGCAACAAAAATCTCCAAGAAAAAATTATGAAATTGAATGATGATGAAGTGGAGCTTCAAAAAATCATCGAACATTGTAGAATAACAGAGGCAACCGAATTACAAGTTAAAGTATTTCAAGATCAATCATCCACGATGGTTAATGAAATGGTAAACAAGGACGTTAATCAAATTAATAAATCTTTTGATTGCGTGCTGGAGTAAATCGTAATTTTAACCCGTATCGTAGTTCAGAAAATCCCAGAAGTGAAAATGTCTCAACTGCCAGCAAAACCAGATGTCCAGCATTTAGGAAATATTGCAGCAGATATGATAAACGAAATTCATAAAAGAAAATAGCGATTTATTCAATGGCATTGGGAAATTTCCGGAAAAATATAGGTTAAAATTAAAATTAAATGCCACACCGGTAGCCAAGTCACCAAATCGAATTCCATTAACGTTGAAAGAAAATGTTAGAAAGAAACTAGATGAATTATATGCTCTGCTAATATAATACAAAAAGTGAATGGATTAGCCGAATTGTCATCGCGGAAAAGCCTAACAAAAAATTAAGAAGTTTCCTTGACCCGCAGGAAATAAATAAAAATTTGGTTCCAAATTTTTTTCAAATTCCAACTTTCAGTGACATTAAGTCAAAACTATTCGGTCAAAAATATTTTACGGTGTTAGATCTAAAAGACAGGTTTTGACAGATCGAACTTGACGATAATTCAATTAAGATTTCCATTTGGAATCAACGTTGCTGCAGAGGTTTTTCAAAGGTTCAATGAAAATATTTTTGGAAATTTACCTGGTGCAGTTGTATATATTGACGATGTTTTAGTGTACGGAAGAACAAAGCATGAAAAGCAAGAAAAGAAAGCGTAAAATTTAATCCTCAAAAATTACAATTGGCTATCGATACGGTAGGATATTTAGGTCATATTTTTTCATTAGAAAGGGTTTCTCCTCATCGAAGAAGAATTAGTGCTATTACCAACTATCAAATGCCTAAAGACAAAAAGTCTTTACAACGATATTTAGGAATGGTAAATTATTTAAGAGATTTCGCTCCATACGTGATTTGTTGAAGAATAATGTAGATTTTTTATGGTTACCACTGCATACCGAAGCATAATGGAAAATTATGATTCCAATAAGGAGATTGTAATTCAATGTGATACTTCAAATATGTTAGATGCCCAGATGATTTCAGATTATTTTCTTTTATCACTCAATACTAACTTAAATTGGAAATATAAAATAATAATACAACACTCAGCATGTGCACTCTACGAGTTTATTAGTAGAAACAAAAAGGAAAAGAAAATGTCAAAGAAAACATGAATAACCGCGTTTATAATCATAAACGCTTTTTCATTTCCACTCCATTCAACTGATGTCAACACCCTTTTCGACGTTTAACGAATTGATTATTTACTAACTTTGCTAATCGCTGAACAACACAAGTAAACTTATATTTTATGTCAATGTGTTTTGTACGCTGGTGTCCCACTATCATTCTGTAGCATTTTGATACAACCTTGATTGTCTTCAAATATTTGTGTAAGTCTTTGAATTGACTAATCAAAATCCTGTAACACTCTGTCGATCCAAATAAGTTCTCGTGCTCCTTCAGCAAATGCAATAAATTCAGCTTCTGTTGTGGATAATGAAACTAACGTCTGATTTTTACTGGACCAACCATATAATGCTTAGGTCATTGTTATCTCCAGTCCAGTCAGAATCAACATGTCCAGCAAAATTTAGGATTTTTTTAAACGAAAATGTAGTACTTATATTCGACACTCTAATAATCGCTCGAATAATAAAAATTATTTTTGACATTTCGACAACTTTGACAAAAATTATTTTTGACATTTCGACAACTTTGACATTTCGAAAACATATTGTGTGTTCATCGAATTTTTTACATAAAATTCAAACAAAATTGGACATTTAACATTACGAGTAGCTACATACATATTTTATAGAAATACCTAAAACAAAACCAAGTGTGAGTTGCAAAGCGAAAATGATCGTACAAGAATACGGCGATGTTTTTAAAACCGATGGGACAATTTTATATTGTAAAATCTGCGAAAAACCCGTTTCAATGCAACAAAAATCCCTAATTGACCAACATGTTGCCAGTAAAAAGCCTAAAGATTTGGAAAGGCGACGATCTGAAAAAAAAATTCACAACCTTTTCTGTAGGAGTCGATGGCTGGGTCTAGCTACTCGAAATTTAATGAAGATTTATGTTTAGCATTGATAGCTGCTGATATTCCTTTGTCAAAACTCAATAATAAAGTATTTTCAACATTTTTAAAAAAATACACTAACCAAAACATACCAGACGAATCCACATTGCGTAAACGATACATTAAAAGTCTATTTGACAAACAGATAAATAAAATTAAACAAGAAATTCAACATAAATATTTGTGGATCTCTATTGACGAAACGACTGACAGCACGGGACGATACATAGCAAATGTTATTGTAGGAATACTAGATGTGGACGGGCAAATTGCCAAACAAAAGTTTTTATTAAATGTTGCGGAGCTCGAGAAAACAAATCATAGTACGATCACCAGATTATTTGACGACTCCATAAAATTATTAGGTGAACAATTTGAGCGCGATAAAATACTTCTATTTGTGTCGGATGCAGCACATTATATGATGAAAGCCGCTCAGGTCATTCAAATTTTCTACCCAAAAGTTGTACATTTGACTTGTGTAGTACACGGACTATCAAATTTCAATGACGTCAACCGGCTTGTTTCTATAATCAAAAAAATATTTTTGAAAGCACCTTCAAGAATTTCATTGTTTAGGGAAAAATTTCCAGATCTGCCGTTACCCCCTCAGCCAATAGTTACTCGTTGGGGGACCTGGCTAAATGCAGTAAAATATTATAATGAAAATTTAGAGAAAATCCAAAATATTGTTGGAGATATAAACGATGAAGACTCTACATACATTACAACGGCTAAAACGATACTGGCTTTACCAAATTTAAAAAACGAGTTGGCTTATATAACCTGCAATTATAGTCATCTAATTCATAGTATTGAAAGCCTGGAATCATCAAATAAAACATTATAGTCGAACAATTAAGCTTATTGCAAGAATCCAGCAGACAAATTGAGAATGTTAGTGGACCTGTCGGTGAATTAATAAAAACTAAATTAAAAAACGTTTTATTCAAGAATACCGGATTGAAAACTTTAGAAACAATTAAAAAGATCTTCGAACAACCCAGAAATGCGAATGAGATTGTGTCATTCACTGGAGCTGAAATTGCAGCATTTAAATATGCTCCAATCACGTCCGTCAACGTAGAAAGAACATTTTCTATGTATAAAAATGTACTAAGCTCAAATCGGGAAAAATTTTTATTTGAAAATTTGAAAATGTATTTTTCCTACAATCGCCGTGAAAAGCAGGCTTTTTTTCTCTGTTTTCAAAGCCCAAAGTGTCTGTTTTTTTGACAGTTAATAAACAAATTACTTTGTCACACGTTTCTCTTAGAAACGTGTGACAAAACTTGAAACCGCACGCTAAATTTGAACATATGAAAAGAAGAGTAAGAGTAAAAGAAGAGTATTGAAAAGCGAAATTTCACATAATTATGATGTAATTATTTTTATTGATTATTATTGAAATTTACATTAATGGTACAATTGGTGCAGTTTTGTATGTTGATGCCGCGTTGATTGAGTTCTGGTGATAAAATAGAATGAATGTTTTCCGGCGGTGTATTTGAGAGATCGCTGTCACTTAAATCCATTTTTTTAGTTTTTTGTTGCAAAAAATAAATTGTCAATTTTTAAGAAAGACTAATGTTTGTATAAAACATCAAACCAAATTTTTGTTTTTCTTTATGAAAAATAAAAAAAATCTTTGACTACTCGATTGAACAAAATGTCGGTCCTAAAATAAAATCGTATTGTCAGTATAGTAAATTTTACTACAAAATTATCTTTTTATTATATTTTTTAAAATGATTGTAGGAAAAATAAAGTGTGACGTCCGCAAAGTTGTTTGTCACGCTCGAAAGGTTGCTGGCCTCCGTCCCGTCGGCCAGCAATTTCCTTTCTCGCGTGACAAACTGGCACTTTGCGCTCTTGATACACAAATAACTATTGTCGTGTATTGCAATAGTGCGTTGAATGCACCTTAGAATTTTGTGATTCACATATTAAATGACTTGAAATGGATTTAATTGTGATATTTTTGTTTTGTTTATAAAACGTACTGCGCTTTCTGTTATTTTTATAATTTTTTGTTAAATATTTGTAAAATGGACTGAAACAAATTTTTGCTATATATTTTTGTTGATTTGAATAAATAGTTTTTTTTATTTGTAACCACATATTTTTTTTTTTTTAGTTACATATTTCCATTTTTTAATTACATATTTTAAGTACATATTTTGTATTTATTAGCACATAAAAATCCTAAGCCTAATGATTATAAATACGGTTCGATATTGAAAATAATAATATATGGTTCAATAAAATATCCCGAAGAATTGTATTGTTTTAAATTCAATTTTATTATAATTAAAATAAATCACAATATAACAAAATAAATGGACTGTATATAATGATGTGGACAGAAACGAAGATATAATAATACTCATCAACTCCGCATATACCGCACTTGTTCCTTTTTTATGTTTTTAGTGTTTTTTGTTTTCTTTTCAAATTATATGGAAGAGTTAAGAGTATAGTACTCCGCCGTCTCTTTTTTGGGGTGGTTTGGCGTCTATTGGAGGGGGGGGATCAAAGTTGAGTAGATTAATCTACCAGCTCCGTAACCTTCCAGTAGGGTGCGCATCACGTGAGCTGTTCTGGTCTTGTCATTAGGCAGCTGCGTGATGGGTACAATTGTGTAAGGGGTAACCTGTTCACAATTCGCAAGTGTACGTACTGCCTCCTCGTGGCAACCACTGGTAACTAAGGCCACTTGGCACATTTTTGGCCATTTGGCACAGGCTAAAGTACGGCGCTAAAGGAGAAAACCTTGACAAAAAACCCTAATCTAAGGTGGAACAGCATATGCCGAAAGATGAATGGCTGATAGGTTAATCAGCCCAAAATATGCGGACTCTGGATACCAGGCACCCTCCAGTTTTATTTAGCCTTCCTGTAGTAAAGCTGGGTGACCTACAGGTGATTTGCAATTCCCAGCAACTCGTAAGAGTAAAATCAAACAGAATACGGGGCAGGAGTAGGAATATACGGGAGTGGGACAACCCTCTCGAGGTCCTTGAGCTCCAATGCCACTGTCTTTCTAGCGGAACTACATGCTGTAGTAAACATCTAGGAGGGAGAGCAATGGGCCCGGATAGTATGTATCACGTACCGGGAGGCAGTATTTTCAGGTTCATTAAGAACCTGAATATTGACTGGACGGATAATTAAGCTGGGGCCAGCACAATAGATCTTTTAGGTCGCAGTGCGAAGTGGCTGATCGCCCGCATGGCCCCCCCAATAATAATAATAATAATAATAGTACTCCGCCCTTGAAATATCTTATTTCAACAAAACAATATACATTTATATAAAAAAATCTAATTTAAACTAAACAAATTTTAAGAATTCTAATCTGAATTTTTAAACATAAATTTTTCAAATTCAATACGAACTAATCAATTTTTTTTTTTTTCAAGTTGTACGACATTAATTTTATATATTTTTAAACTCATATGGTTTTAATGCGGTGTATTATTTCATCCTCAATTGGTAATATTGATATTTTGTGTACCGCTCGTGTAAACTCAGCATCTTTAGTTTTGAGTTTCACCACTCGTACCAGCCCATCAGTTCCATGGAACACTTGTGTAACTCGACCAAGAATCCACATCTGAGGTGGGACATTTTCCTCTCGTAATAACACTAGTTGTCCTATTTTCATGTCGCTAGAAATTTTGTTCCATTTGTATCTTTTTTGTAACGTTGACAAATATTCTATGGACCAACACTTCCAAAACTGCTGTTGCAAATATTGTACTCGCTGAAAACGCCCCAATTTGTTGTAATCCAAATGTTCTAAAGATGGGTTAGGAAGAGCTGTTAAAACATCTCCAATTATAAAATGTCCTGGGCTTAAATAATTTAAATCATTTGCATCGTCGGACAGAGGCATGAGTGGCCTTGAATTTAATATTGCCTCTATTTGGCAAAAAAGTGTCTGATATTCGTCGTGCGTTAAAATTGATTTTCCGACTATTCTTCTCATATGGTGTTTGGCACTTTTTACTGAAACCTCCCAGAGCCCTCCAAAGTGAGGCGATCTTGGTGGTATGTTATGCCACTGTATTTTATGATTTGAACAGTGATCCAAAATTTGTCTCTTTGATTCCTCGTTAAAAAAAATGCGCTCCAATTCTTGTAATTCAGATTTTGCTCCTACAAAATTAGTGGCATTGTCTGAATAGATGTGTGTGCAAAATCCACGACGAGATACGAATCGTATTAAAGCAGCTATAAAAGACTGAGTTGTTAAATCTTCAACGATTTCTATATGAATTGCTTTTGTGCTAAAACATATAAAAATTGCAATATAAAACTTCGTTGGTGATTGCTTTCTTAATTTACTTTTCATTAGGAAGGGTCCAGCAAAATCTACCCCTGTTGCATGGAATATTTTCGAAGGCTTGTTAATTCTTAACGACGGTAGATTTCCCATTAATTGCGTCGTTAACTCTGGTTTAGCTTTGAAACATGTTATACACTGCCTCACAATCTGCTTACAAAGACTTCGACCACCAACAATCCAAAACTTTTGTCTAATGTTGAAAAGTAATGTTTGTGCTCCCGCATGTAATAATCTGATATGTTCAGACCGTATTAATAATTTTGTTAACTCATGTGATTTTGAGAGCACAACCGGATGTTTAATATCGAATGACAAATTTGAATTTTTAAGACGACCGCCCAAACGAATTACATCATTTTTATCCATAAAAATGTTTAACGATTTTAATTTACTTGAATTTAAAATAGGTTTGTTACCTTTCAAGCAATTTATCTCATTAAAGAAACTATTTGATTGACAGTTTCTAATAATACGCATCTCACTTTCTTCAATTTCAATTGGTGTAGCACGACCATATACTCGATTTTTGTTGTTTGATTTCAACCACCTTAAACATATTGCAACACCAGCAACCAAATTATTATAACTTGAGAATCTGGTAAACACATTCCAATCCTCTTGAACTGTAGTAGTAAAAACATTCATCATCTCTTTTTTAAATTCTGCATCTTCCATATCAACTTTTTTCCAATTTTGTTTAGGCCAATCTTCAATTTCATTCTTTAAATAATTTGGACCATGCCACCATATGGATGAAGACATTAAATCATCTGGCATAAGCCCTCTTGATACTACATCTGCTGGGTTTTCCGCTGATGGAACGTAGAACCATTGTTCTTGGTTAGTTACTTCCAAAATTTGGTTGATGCGATTTGCAACGAATGGTTTATATTTTGATGGACATTGATTGATTCTACATAAAGTAATTTGTGAATCGGACCATAACACAATTTTATTTATACACAAATTCATTGATTTGGATACTTTATCAACTAACGAAGACAATAGTACTGCTGCGCATAATTCAAGCCTGGGAGTTGTCATTTTCTTCAATGGAGCTACTTTTGATTTGGCACATAACATTTTTACCGATACATTATTGCATCTATCTATTGATTTAATATATAGTACAGCTCCATAACCCAGATCTGATGCGTCACTGAATCCGTGAATTTCAATGCAAATTGCCTCGAAAATTACAACACAACGAGGAATTGACACTCTTAATTTCATTATTTGCTCTCGAAATTGTTTCCATTCATGTGCAGCCTCCGATGGTAAATCCTCATCCCACGATAATTTTTTATAAGTCCACAACTTTTGCATTAAGCATTTTGCCACGATAACAACTGGAGCGCAAATTCTCATTGGGTCATACAATTGCGCTATTTCTGATAACACTGATCTCTTTGATAATTTTTCTTGGACTATAATATAATTAAATTCAAAATTAAACGTGTCACAACTCGTATTCCAATTAGTTCCCAAAATTGATATAGTATTCGAATTTTCCTGATCTTTAATTATTGGAACTACTTCTTTTTCATTAGAAGCCCATTTTTGAAGTTCGAATCCACCTTTATGCAACAAAGTTGTAAGTCCTTTTTTGATTTTAACTGCTTCTTTGATAGATGATGCTCCAGTGAGTAGATCATCTACGTAAAAATCAAACTTGAGTATCTGTGATTCCCTAGGAAAATCAGTTTCCTCATCACATGCCAGTTGCAACAATGTTCTTGTAGCCAAATAAGGTGCACTTGTTGTTCCATATGAAACTGTTTTTAATCTATAACACTCAACATCCTTTTCTTTCGAATCACGCCACAAGATACAAAGCAAATCACGTTGATCGTTGTTTATTTCTATTTGACGGTACATCTTAGTAATGTCAGCCGTTAATGCCACTGAATGTTTTCGAAAACGAAGTAGTATTTCTATTAATTCTTGCTGTACTGTTGGTCCTGCAAACATGGCATCATTTAATGAAACGTTAGTATCTGTTTTTGAAGACGCGTTGAAAACAACTCGTAGTTTTGTTGTCGATGATTTCTCCCGTATTACGTATTGTTGAGGCAGATAGTATACTTTTCCAACCGACGAATCAATTACCGATGTGTCTGGAACGACTTCCATATGTCCTAAATTTTTATATTCGTTTATAAACTTCATGTAATCCGCTTTTACGTCTGGGTTCTTATCAAGTTTTGCTTCTAGCCATAGAAACCTTTTTAATGTTGATTCATAAGAATTACCTAATTCAAAAATTTTATGATTTAATGGCATTTTAACTGTATAACGACCCAAATTATTACGCGATACGTGTTTGACGTAATGTTGTTCTACTGCCAATTCTTCCTTTGAGTAATTATTTTTTGAATAGATTTCTTCTAAGTCCCAAAACTTCTGTAATTGATTAGAAATTGCTTCGTTCTCCAAATTTTCTGATTTCACAACTGTGTACGAATTACCATTATGTTGTTCAAAATCCTGATCTATTTTACCCGAAATTATGTACCCGAACACGGTACCTTGCAATGGAGGCAGACTTTTGGTTACATTAACTTTTTCATTTGTTAAGATTTCAAAAAATAATTCTGCACCAATTAACATCTCTATTTTATTCGGCAAATTAAATGCTGGATCAGCTAAATTATATTTCGAAAATTCATTCATTGCAGGAACATTTAAACGAGTAGATGGCAAATTTTCTGTTATTTTCGGAATAACAAAACAACTAATTTTATTACTGTAATCAGTACTTCTTGATTTAATTACAACATCGGTTTGTAACTTAACTAACTGAGGCTTTCCACCAATACCGTTGATTGATATATTAATTGCTCGTGACTTAATTTTTAACAAATTGTACATATTTTTTGTTATGAAATTTGCATCCGATCCACTGTCTAACAAAACTCGACAGGGCACTGATCTTCCATCCGATGATTTTACTAATATTACTGCGGTTGCAAGTATTACTTGTTTTCGATTTGATATCAGTTTTAAAGAACATGATGTATGATGTACAATAGCAGAACATTCTTCATTCAGTGCAACATGCATTGTCGAAGATTTTGATTCTTTAATATTATCTGGTGTAGTAGATGACATTTCATTCACATTTTTAGATTTATCATCATACAAATTTTTTCTCGATGGTTCTCCAATTGGTACACTATTTTGACTTCGAGACCAATGTAATAAAATATGATGCTTGAGTGAGCACAATGCACAAGGTTTTGATTTACATTCAAATACTTTGTGTCTTGCTGATAAGCAATTTGTGCATAGTCGACTAGTTTTAACAAACTCAAACCGATCCGAAGGTGTAAGTGTAGCATTTGAAAATTTTGGACAATTATGAATTAGATGATTTTGCTTACAATAATAACATTCAATTAACTTGGTGTTATTTGATTGTCCAACATATGCTGATCGATGCGATCGTGATGATGACGAAGGAATAAATTTATTATTTTTTTCGATTTTTGGCGATGAACTCGTAATTTTCGAAGCATTTATTGACTCTAGTATTCGAAGTCTATCCTTAATAACATTCATTAAATCGGTAAATACCGGAATGATTTTTGCTGTCGTATTTTCGATCACATATATTCTTGAATCACTATCTAACTTCTCACAGATATGATAATAGAAAAATAAATCCCAACTTTCCACATTTATTTTTAACAGCTGTAATGCTGTACGATGTTTAATCAATTCATCGACAAACTTTCGTAATGATTCGGGTGAATTTGAAACTGGACTTGAAATATTGTATATTAATTTCATATGATGTTTTTGTATTTGAATATTATTGTCATAATATTCGATAATCGTTTTCCATGCATTCTTATAATTTTCTGAATTTATAGGAATTGATTGAATCAATCGATAAGCTTTTCCATCTCGAACTGCTCCAATAAGATAATAAAATTTTGTAATTTCATTAATTGGCTTACTATGAATGAGTTCATGGTATAAATTTCGAAAATTTAACCATTCGATAATATCTCCATTGAATGTCGGCAAAGTTATATCCGGTAATTTAATGGATAAAACAGGTATCGCACTTTTATTATCATTTTTATCGTCTAATATTTCCTGTGATTTTACTTTGAATTCGACGTTCGACTGTGTTTCCAATATGTGAAAATCAGACAAGATTTTTGCTTCCAATTCTCCAAACAATTGTTCAAATTGGAATCTTTCTGTATAATCATTTTCATTTTCACTATTATCTTCAATTTGAGATTGCACTGTATCAAATTTTGTATACAATTCGGATAATCTAGTTAACGTAGATTTCAGTTCACCAAAGTTTTTTATTTTATCTTCATCATAACGGTTTTTGAAATACGTGAATCGCGCTTTGAAACCACCACGCTGTTTTATTAATTGTTTTATATCGATTGTTTCTTCACTCATTTTAATTATTTAAATAAATTTAACACTTCACAAATTAATGATATTTTGAAATTATATGTATTAAACAATGTACAAGTTCTTATTCGAAAACACTAACAAAAGAAATTTCTAATTAAGTTTATTTTCCAATTAGATCTTAAATCTTAACACAAACGACTACTATGAACTATAACTATCCTATTCTCTCAATAGGAAAATTTCCAATTTCTTTTTTCTTTTTCGATTTGTTTCTATTCTCTTTATGAATACGAATATCTCTCTCTCATATGTTTTCTCTCTCGACGTATATTTTAAAAATGTGGTAAATCATATAAAATTACCGTTAACTTTAATATTTTCATTAGTTTTTACGATTTTCACAATATTTTTCGAAGATTTTCACTAGAATTTTATTATTTACGAAGTTTTACACAACATTTTGATCCTTGTGCGAAGAAATATATAGTATTAACACTTTTATTTAATATATTTTGAAACCACGTTGTTCACATTTACTACTACGCAGTACTTTCTCGTCCACTTTTTATCGATAAATTTATTGAATATTAATTCGGTTCGATGGACCAATGAAAATAATAATATATGGTTCAATAAAATATCCCGAAGAATTGTATTGTTTTAAATTCAATTTTATTATAATTAAAATAAATCACAATATAACAAAATAAATGGACTGTATATAATGATGTGGACAGAAACGAAGATATAATAATACTCATCAACTCCGCATATACCGCACTTTTTCCTTTTTTATGTTTTTAGTGTTTTTTGTTTTCTTTTCAAATTATATGGAAGAGTTAAGAGTATAGTACTCCACTAAAATTTATACAGATATTATTAGATTTCTTTATTATTATTATAGACTGATTTCGTACACGTCCATCTTATTATACATGTGACATAACAATGCTGTCATAAGATCTACTATCGCTATCTCATCAGTTGATGGGCAACCGTCAACTGATCGAAACATAAAACTAGTCGAAAATTGAATTCATTGTATAATAATTCTCCTTTACGTTAAAAAAAAATCGCAATGCTTAAGTAGATATTATATAGTCTCGCAGATTCGTTGGTGGTCGCCTTACCCGTTCTGGCCTATTTTCTACCGTCTCGGTGCCTGGACTTGTTAACAATTCTTCGATGTTCTCCTCCAGTTCGTGGTGTGGTACTGGCGTATTCCCCTGAGTTTGTGATTGATCAGGTTCTCGCATTCTCACCTGCAACGGATCGAATTCTTCTTCTTGTTGCCTGCCTGTTATCACTTCTGGATTAATGGTTGATTCATCAAACGTAACGATTTTTTTTCTTACGTCCGATGCAATAAGTTGGTTTATGTGGCGTTTTAGAGATCTGCCTTCATCTAATTTCACGATGTAATGAAGTTGGCCCAATTTCCGGGTGATCATCCCGAATTTCCACAAAGACTTATTGTTTATAACAAATTTCGCTTGGACTCTCTGCCCCTCTTTAAGAGATCGTAGATGAATTTTCTTATTTTGATGAGAAACATTTTCTTGCACTGGAAACATGGCATCGAGTTTTATGCGAATCTGTCGATTTAAATACATTTCTGCCGGCGATTTCCCATTTGCTAGGGGTGTGGCTCTGTATCGCAAGAAATTTTTTTAGTAATTTTGAATACCGTTCCTACGGCAGTATTTTTGAAACACTTCACTGGTAAATGTTGTGGCGTTGTCCGAAACCAATACGACCGGATATCCGTGATTTGCAAAAATTTCACTTACAAGTTGAATAGTATTATCTGAATTCGGCGCTTCACGTAACCCCTTGATTTCTAAGTCCATCGAGATTTTGCGTCCATTACAACCAAAAAATAGAATCTTTGGAATGGCCCTGAGTAGTCAATATGGATCGTTCCCAATTGTTTGATGGAGCCCAATGGTGCGTCGGAACTTTTGTGGGATTCTTCTTGATCTTTGCACATTCTTCACATGATCTAACAACCCTTTCGATATCTTTATCTATTTCTTTCCATATACAGTATCGTCGGGCTAGCTGTTTCATCTTAACAATGCCTAGATGCGTGGAATGTAACTCCTTTAAGACTTCCGGTTGGAGAACTTTTGGTATTACCACTCGATTATTTTTGAATAAAATCCCCGCGTTTATTACATATTCACTATCTTTATCGGTTGATTGTAATTCTCCCTTTATTTTTGATAAGTATTCATCCTTTTCTGTTTCATTAATAATTGTATCCGGAGTTAGATTTTCAGTTGATATTTCGAAATCTGATGCTGCTAAGACTTGATGAACCTCTTCATTGATTTCCATGTCGGAGGAAATTTGTTCTTGGGGTACTGGTGCTCTTGATAAGCAATCGACGTTTTGATTGTCGATGCCCTTCTTAAATGAGACATTCTAGTCGAAACCCGCCAAGAATGATGCGTAGCGTAGTAATCTAGCGGAAGTCATTTTTTGGTAATTTTGACTTTTGGTGGAAAATCCTTGTTAACGGTTGATTATCCGTGATTAATGTAAATCGTCTCCCATATAGGCAATCGAAGAAATGATCTACTTCAAAAATTAATGCCAGAGCCTCACGATCCGGCTGTGAATAGTTCTGCTCCGTGAGTTACGTTATCGCAACAACATCCTGTATTTAATTTCATTTAAACTAAATTATATTAAATTACTATTTTGTTCCCATCATTTATTATAACGTAAGCTAAATTCTTTAATGATAATTTTATTTGATACATTAATATACAATTCTTAGAATTATAATTATAATTAATTATTTGTTAACGTAGCACTTCTAAATACCATGTAAATCATTTTTCCATATATGATAAGTCAGTTTTTCACGAACCTTCTAATAAAGAACATTAAAAATATATTAAATAGTTTTCTTTACCAAGTGATAATACTTAACTGGCGCAGTTGATAGGATTGATATTTTTAAATATCAATATATAAAAATAAAAGTATTTATCGTAAATTTTAAAAATAATATACAAAAATAACAATAATAATATATACATAATATAAAGTAAACCAAAAAGTATATAACAAAATAAAATAATATAATAAAGTAGAAGTATATAAACGTAGATAACGAAAAAGTAAATAAGTGAAAGAGAATAAAATAATTTAAAACAAAAGTGTGTGGAAACTTTTAAACGAAAATTTCGTTTACTGTGATATAAATTGTGAAAATTTTCTATCCTAATCTATATATATATAGAAAAATATCAAGAAAATTTATTCAAGTGCATCGCATAAAAGTGAAAAAAGTAAAAATCATAAACAGAAAATAACTATAGTTGTGGTATTCAATTCACAAAAATTTCAACATCAACGGCATATTGGTGTTTAAATATTATTGACGTCACAACGGGGCGATGAACAACTGGTATTGGGCAATAATCGGCAGTTTGGTCTGGTAAGTCTTATATTTTGTTATATTCGCTATCCTTTATATAGTTATTTCCTTTTATGTTCCCACCTTTTAAAAAACTTGGTAAATTGAAGAATTCGTGTATCACTCAACCAAAACATACCGCGGATTACGGTATAAGTTTAGAACATATTAAAATTAAAAGTAATAATTTAGTATCATTTAAATTAAATTCACTCAAAATGAATCCAGACGCGAATAACGCGATTTTTAATCACTTGCGTATACCCGACGCAATTAAGGATTTACCTCGATTCGAGGGAAATACTAGAAGTCTGTATGACTTTATCGACAATGTCGAAGAAATTCTTAGTTTAATGAAGGATATTGAAGGTACAAGTTACGCTAAAATTATATTAAGGGCAATACGGAATAAGATAGTTGGACCAGCCAACGACGTCTTAAACATGTACGGGACTCCACTGACATGGACTGATATAAAAAATAATTTAACGACTCACTATTCCGATAAAAGAAATGAAACTAGTTTAATTAAAGATTTACATTCTATGACCCAAATAAATGAAACAGTTGAAAGTTTTTATTCTAAAATAATAGATATATATTCTACAATAATAAACCATATTAAAATCCATGAAACAGATAATAACGTTGTTAAATCTAAACAAACACTCTATGAGCAAATGTGTCTAAACACATTCCTATCTGGCCTTAAGGAACCTTTAGGGTCAATCATAAGGGCAATGCGACCCAGTTCACTAGCAGAAGCATTTAGCTATTGTTTGCGAGAACAAAATATCAACTATATGAAAAATAATAAAATTCACATAGTTAATAACCAACCATTCAAACTTCACGGAAATGTTGGTTCAATCTCAAAGCCACAAAATAACCCACATCTGAGACAGAATATTTCATATAACCAAATACCAACTAGGAATATTTCACCTAATTTTAACTTCAGGACACCTTCAAATAATTTTTACAACCAATCTCCAAATAATTTTAATTATCCAAGACCACCTCAAAATTTTAATAATTTTAGAACCCCACAAAATTCCAATCACAAAACCTTTCAACAATATTATAAACCTCAACAATATTCAAACCAGTTTACAAAACCCAATTATCCAAAACCAGAACCAATGGATATATCAAGTGGACATTCAAAATATAGATCCCCTAATCAATATCAAGCAAATAGAACAATTCAACCCACTAACCAGCCAAGATTTGTATCGGAAGAACTATTTAATATTGAAGGCGAATCAAATGATTCTGTGACAGATACAACAGAATTAGATTATTTAGAATCTCAAGAAGATTATTTAGAACCTCAACAAGAAATCGAAATAGACGAGGAAAATTTTCGTTTAATCGCCTCGGAGAACAAATCGGATATTTAGACATAAATAATAATAATACTAATAAAGACATCTTCTTCCTTACATTCATATTAGGAACGGTAATAAAAATTTAAAATTTCTTATTGACACAGGTAGTTCAAAATCTTTTGTAAACCCAATTTTAATCGACGAAAAAGACTTTATTGTTATTGACCCTATAGGAATTACGACTATATTTAATAAACAGAACATAGACAAAAAACTTGTTATACCTGGACTTAAAGAATTTAGAACAAACGAAAATTTGACCTTTTATCTCTTTAAATTCCATAATTACTTTGACGGATTAATAGGTACAGAAATGATGCAACAATTAAAAATTCGACTCAATTTCATAGACAATTATTTAGAAACTGATACAGTTAAGATCCCATTACTTTCAAAGCCTTGTTTAATGTCAAAAACATATGAAATTCCCCCACACTCTAAATTAATTACACGACTACCAGTAGACTTAGAAAACGGAGACTTCTATTTAAAACCAACTATAATCACGGACGAAATACAAATTTCTGAAGGACTATACCATAGTGACAAATGGTATTCTAACATTGAAATAAAAAATACATCAAACGAACCTAAGACATTTAGGCTAGAACAACCCTTAAAAGTAGAATCAATAGAACAGAAATATTTCGAATTACATAATTATTCAATCGACCAATTTAAAAACCAAATTCTAACTAAATCAAACAGTGACCTACAAAATTTACTAAGACTGGACCACTTGAATGACGAAGAAAAAACTGAACTACTTAAAACTTGCAAAAAACATGAAGACATATTCCTTAAAGACGGTGATCTTTTAACATTCACCAACGAAATTAAACATTCTATTAACACAACAGATGATGTACCAATATACACAAAATCGTACCGTTACCCTGAAATCCACAAAGATGAAATAAAATCACAAATATCTAAAATGTTAGAACAGGGCATTATATAACCCAGTTTCTCACCCTGGTCGTCCCCCATTTGGATCGTACCAAAAAAGGCAGACGCTAGTGGAAAACAAAAATGGCGACTAGTTATAGATTATAGAAAACTGAACGATAAAACAGTAGACGATAGATACCCTCTTCCTAACATCAATGAAATTTTAGATAAACTAGGGAAATGCTTATATTTTAGTACGTTAGATTTAGCTTCCGGATTTCATCAGATTGAAATCAACAAAAGGGACATTCCCAAAACAGCTTTTAGTGTTGACAATGGGCATTACGAATTTATTCGAATGCCTTTCGGCTTAAAAAATGCGCCGTC
Source organism: Tipula vernalis (assembly GCA_958295665.1). NCBI lineage: Eukaryota > Metazoa > Arthropoda > Insecta > Diptera > Tipulidae > Tipula > Tipula vernalis. The sequence goes on from OY282560.1 coordinate 287,901,045, forward strand.
AACGTTCCAAAGAGTAATGGATAACATTCTAAGGGAATATCAAGGGCGAATTTGTCTGTGTTATATGGACGATATTATAATCTATTCGACCTCCCTACAAGAACATACTGAAAATTTAAGTAAAATATTTCAAAGACTCAGGGAAGCAAACCTAAAAGTCCAATTGGGCAAGTGCGAATTCTTACATAAGGAAATTGAATTTTTGGGCCACGTAGTGACACCGGAAGGTGTTAAACCGAACCCTAAGAAGATTAAAGCTGTAAAAGAATTCCCGTTACCCAAAACTGAAAAACAAATTAAAAGTTTTTTAGGGTTACTAGGGTATTATAGAAAGTTCTTAAAAGATTTTGCAAGAATTACAAAACCCCTCACTGAATGCTTACGAAAAGACAAAGGTATTGTTATTGATCAAACCTACTTGGAATGCTTTGAAACCTGCAAAAATTTGTTGTGTAACGACCCATTATTACAATACCCCGATTTCAACAAACCCTTTAACTTAACGACCGATGCTAGCAATTTCGCTCTAGGAGCGGTACTGTCCCAAGGACCAATAGGGTCCGATAAGCCAACGTGTTATGCCAGTAGAACTCTAACAAAAACCGAACAAAATTATAGTACAATTGAGAAGGAGTTATTAGCAATCGTCTGGGCAACGAAATACTTTAGACCGTATTTATACGGTAGGAAATTTAACATCGTAACAGACCATAAACCTTTAGTATGGCTTTTCTCGTTAAAGGAACCAAATTCCAAATTAGTAAGGTGGCGATTGAAATTAGAAGAATTTGACTACAACATACATTATAAAAAGGGGAAAATGAATACAAATGCAGATGCATTATCACGTATAGAAATTAATTTACAAGAAGAAACTAGTTCGAATGATTCAATTATTAATAATGTAGGAGATTTAGAAACCATACATTCTGGAGAGGAAAACTTAGATGAGGGAATACCAATATCTGAAAGATCGTTGAACGAATTCACGTACCAGGTTATACTAGAAAATAGTATAATAGATAAACCAGATATAAAATATAAGATATTATTTAAAACACAAAAAAGATTTATAATACGAAGAAATGACTTCATGAAAGAGGAAGTCATGTTAGAAATATTCAAAAACTATTTTATTCCGAAAAAAATAACAGGAATACTAACAGATGATGAGACCTTTAAACTCGTACAAGCAACATTTTCTAAATATTTTAGTTATTCTAAGATTAAATTAATTAGATGTAATTTTATAGTAAGAGACGTAGTAGAGAGAGATGACCAAGAAGATATAATTAGGAATTACCATATTAAATCCAACCATAGAGGTATACAAGAAACTCTCTTACACTTAAAAAGAGATTATTTCTTTCCAAAAATGAAAAATGTTATTTCTAGTATAATTAACAATTGTGAAATCTGCCAAACCTATAAATATGAAAGAAATGTTAAACAAATAAAATACGAATTAACGGAAACCCCGGATAGACCACTAAAAATATTACACATAGATGTATATGCTTCACATAAAGAAAACTTTCTAACTATAATAGATAAATTTAGTAAATTTTCAAGTGCCTACCATTTAATAGGAAGAAATAGTATTTATATAGTAAAAGCTTTAAAACATTTCATTTCCCACCATGGTATACCCGTGAAAATTATAGCAGACAATGGACAGGAATTTCTCTCAAGTATTTTTAAGGATTTTTTGAAATTATATAACATAGAAATACATTATACTACTGCAAAGAATTCCACAGGGAATTCACCAGTAGAACGTTTCCACTCAACATTAACAGAAATAACCAGAATTATATTTAATCAAGATAAGACCAAATCCATCAACGAAATAATGGACGAAGCAATTATTACATATAATAATGCCATACACTCGACGACCAAATTAACTCCATTCGAGCTACTAAATGGACATTATACCAAATCAAACCCATTAAATTTGGCAAAACAAAACAACGAATCTAGGGAAGATTTCATTAGGAACCATTCTAAAAATTATGATGATTTATGCAGGTTAGCACATAATATTAGCTTAGTAAATAAAACGAGAAACATAGAAAATTTAAATGAAAATAGAGTAGAACCAGAAAATTATGAAGTAGGTGAAGAGATTTATGAATTAGAAAACCGTAGAAATAAGTTAGCACCTAGGTTTATGAAACATATAGTTGTAAGTGATAATAAAGTAACAGTAACGACGGACAAAAGAAAGGTTCATAAGCAAAAGATAAAAAATAAACGCAATACTTAATTTATTTTCAGGACACTTAAACTTCAAAGTACGGTACAGCAAAAAATAGAAATTCATGACTTGAATAACAACAACGGACTTTTACCCCTAAAATTAGGAAATGCAAGAATAATAACGAGTTATTCGAAACTGCTTCACATAATCAACCTAACAGAGTATGACATAAATTTAAATTTAATAACAAGAAATATTGACTACTTTCACAATCAATCAATGAAATATATTGATTTTTTACCTAAACTAAATTTATTACGGAAGAAATGTCACACATTATCAAACGACTTAGATCTAATTCGGCCGAAATACAGAAACAAACGAGGACTTATCAACGGACTTGGAGGAATCATTAAAACAATAACTGGAAATATGGACTACGAAGACCACGTAGAAATTAACACCAAATTAAACAGTTTACAATCAACTCAGAATGAAATTAGTAATCAAATGAAAAATCAAATCTATATTAACACACAAATGTTGAGAAGATTTAACAATATCACAAAACACATAAACAAACAACAGGAGCATTTAGAGAAATACTTGAATAATTTTCATGACAATATAATCGAAAAATTAGATGTTATTGAACGAACCTTGCATATCAATCAATATTTTGAACAAATACTATTCAACATGGACATGTTGAGTGAACATTTGAATGATATTTCCGAATCATTACTTTTAGCCAAACTCGGGATCATATCTAAACATATCTTACACCCAACCGAAATCAATTACGTTTCCGTTATGTTAAGAGAACAAAGTGTTAATGTTTTTTCCGACGAAAACATTTACGAATTCCTCGAACTTCAAGCTTACTATAACCATACTAATATAATTTTTATTATTAAAATACCAATATTTCACCCAAATTCATTTTCTTTTTACCATTTAAAAGAATTACCAATTAACAATTCCTATACTATCCAAATTAAAACCCCGTTCCTTTTATTAAGTGAATATTTTCAACAATATGTGAATAAACCATGCCTCACCATCGAAAAGATAAGATATTGCCAAAAAGAATCCATTCAACCGAACACAGTAAATGGATGCGTCCCAAATATCATCAATAATCAACCAGCAAATTGCACCTTAATAACCAATACAGACATCGGTGACACAATAGAAATGTTTGAACCCGAACACCTGCTTATCATATCGCAAAATGAAGTTGCTATAGAAACATCGTGTGGTACCAACATAAAACACAAATCATTGAAAGGAATATTATTAATTCATTTCAAAAACTGTTCAATTTCCATAAATGGCTTCGAATACAAAAGCAGAACTCCAATATATTGGGACACGATAGAAATAATTTCAACAATATACAACGACATTCAACATCTTGAGATAGTTGAAAAACCCAACTTTCAAAAACTGAATAATTGGACATTGGAAAATTTGAAGGAAATAATTGTATTGAAACGGACCACTAATGAATCATTTAAATCTTTAATTGCAGGATTTACTATTCTTCTAATAATCATATTTTATATAATTTATAAGATTGTCAACCAATTCAATTTAATGCAATGTAGGAAGAATCCAATCCAGCAAGATGAACCCACGATTACAGCTACAACCAATGACACCACAAACCCAGCGACCTTATGGCCGTCGCTTCACTCTTAGAGGGGAGGAGTTACGTTATCGCAACAACATCCTGTATTTAATTTCATTTAAACTAAATTATATTAAATTACTATTTTGTTCCCATCATTTATTATAACGTAAGCTAAATTCTTTAATGATAATTTTATTTGATACATTAATATACAATTCTTAGAATTATAATTATAATTAATTATTTGTTAACGTAGCACTTCTAAATACCATGTAAATCATTTTTCCATATATGATAAGTCAGTTTTTCACGAACCTTCTAATAAAGAACATTAAAAATATATTAAATAGTTTTCTTTACCAAGTGATAATACTTAACTCGTGCTCGAGAGCGAACGTGAGGCAAAAGCAATCGGGCGTAATTCTATGTTGAACGGTACAAGTATTCGATCACTCGCAATTTCCTTTTTAATTTTAGGAATGCTGCTTGACACTCCTTACAAATTTTTCATTTTTTTGTAATAATTTTCGAATCGGGTAAGTACTCGTAACAGTAGAGACGTCAGGCAAGAATCTTGAATAATAAGTTATCATCCCTAACAATTGTCTAACTTCTTTTACATTCCTTGGATGTGGCATTTCGATGATTGCTTTTACTTTTGAAGGGGACTTTGAAATTTTTCCGTCTTCCACGACGTGTCCCAGATATTCGATTTTTCGTTGATAGCACTTGTTTTTATTTAAATGCAAATCATATTTACTTAGTCTGGTTAAACATGCCCTTAGATTTTCCTGACACTTCTTTTGTTTTCCCGTGCACGAGTATGTCATCGAAATATGCAATCGTCTTGTTAAGCCCTTGAAGCACTTGATCGATTATCCGGTTAAATTCTGCTGGTGCTGTTTTTATACCGAAACTTAACCTGTTCGTTCGGTAAGTTCCTCTGTGTGTCGCTATTGTTTGAATAATACTGCTCTCCTCGCCAGTTTTTAAATGAAGATATGCTTTAAACAGATCCAATCGACAAAAATATTTTGAACCTTGTAAGTCATTCAATATGTCCTCGATCTATTTGATTGGATAATTGACGTTTATTAATTGATCATTTACTCCAACTTTGTAATCGACACAAAGTCTAACTGTTCCATCTCCTTTCGGAATCTCTGCCAAAGGTAATCCCCAATCGCTCATGGTTGATTTTGCTAAGATACCCTCTTGTTCTAAATTATCCAGATCCTTCTCTACTTGTTCTCGTAGCGCGTATGGAACAACCCTTCCGGGTGTGAAGCTGCGGGTTTCGCACCTTCACGAAGTTGTAACCTGATACTAAAATTTGATATACAGCCAACCTTCTGGGTAAAAATATTTGGAAAACATGCTTCAATGTCTTTCTCATCATTTATTAATCGAATATGCAATTCCCGATTTATTTTTGAAATTTCTTGATCAATATCTTCCAACTTGATTTTTAAATGCCTGATCCATGTTCTCCCTAATAGTGGGTCGAACCCGTCTGGAATGACGTACATGTCTTCATTAGGTCCATTCCCTTTATATGCTACTTTTATATTGACTATCCCCAGTGGTAAGAACACATTCGCTGTGTATGATCTGAATGCGATATTGGTTGGTTTTAGCTGCTTTTTGATTCCTAGACTTCTATATTGACTCTTAGGAATAAGTGTGAATCCAGCACCGGTGTCGACTTCAAATTTTTGCTGAACTCCTTCGATTTTAACACTAGTGTAAAACTTCTTTGTGTCCTGGCCCATTTCCGGTGTGGACTGGTCGTAAATATCGATAATTGTGTTTACTCTCATATCATCATAATTGTTTATCCTATTTGTTGTGACAGCATTTGTTGAATTTGATCGATTCCATTTATTTAAGAGGGCTTTTATGCATACTTTTGCAAGATGTCCTGTCGTACGGCATATTGAACACTCCATTGTTGCTCGTTCGATTCGACAGTCCTTTGATTTATGATTACTATATTCCGATCGCATCGTAAACATACATTGTCGATCCCAAGTTTCTTGTAGTCGATTCATCCTTTTGATTTTGATCGCGTTTGATCATGATTTCCCCTTGGCGTTGACTGACTTTTGATTGATGATTAATTATTTTGTTAATGTCACTAGCAGCTGTTGTAATTTCTGGTCTTTTTGACAGTTCTTGACAATTCACTTTTGATGCTTCCATTGCTATTGCTTTCGTGATAATTTCGCTAAAGTCAGTTTGCTCTAATTGAAGGATTTTCTCCTTTATACCGTTATCCTTTATACCTCGAACAAATTGAGCTCGAAGAAACAAGTCTGCTGCTGATGTACTGTTTCCACATTGACACTTTACTTTAAAATCACATTTGCTGCTACGTAATCTGCTATTTTTTCTTGCTCTTGTTGATATGTTGATAAAAAATAGTGTTGACTCACTAAAGAGCTTTTTTCGGCTCTAGATACTTCTCTAATTCAGAGATTAATTGATCATATTCTAATTCTCCCGGCATTTTTGGTGCTACTAAGGCTGCTAATGTATTAAAATTTGATGCGCCTATTGAACTTAATAGCATCTGTGCACTTTTGATTTTATCTTCATCCAGTTGTTTCATTTTAATATAATTTTCGAAACGTTGTCGTAATATTTGAAGCTTTCCTTCTTAGCATCAACATTTTCGAACGCCGGAATATGTGAAATGGTAACATTCGATGATTGATTACCGTTACGTCCTTCTCCAGATAATATTGATTCGATCAATAATTTCTGATTTTATTCATCGCGTCTATCAATTGTTGCAATTGTTCCGGATTCATTTTTGCACTTAAATAATTTTATTTATTTTTGCACGTGCACATAACCTTTGAATGTTTAATTTTTCTTGCACAGCATGATGTGTAGATATTATTATTGATGGATGATTATAAATACGGTTCGATATTATTAGATTTCTTTATTATTATTACAGACTGATTTCGTACACGTCCATCTTATTATACATGTGACATAACAATGCTGTCATAAGATCAACTATCGCTATCTCATCAGTTGATGGGCAACCGTCAACTGATCGAAACATAAAACTAGTCGAAAATTGAATTCAATGCATAATATGTTACAATTTTATCATAGTTACATCAAGTCCAAACTATCCACGGTCGAACGGCTTAGCTGAGAAAGGAGTTGAAACGCCAGTGAAGATAACTCTTCTAATCTAGATTTGATGTTAATGGATTATCGGAATACACCTGTTGCTGGGTTAAAATATTCACCTACTCAAATACTAATGAGTCGTAGGTTGCAAACCAAACTCGCTGTACCTGTTGATAGCTTACTCCAACCAAAGGTCCTACAAAATATTCGTAAAGATTTAGTTGAGAGGCAAAATAAAATCAAAGGTTATTATGATAGCAATTCAAAGGAGAGAAATATTACTTTTAAAGAAGGTGATAATGTAATGTACCGAAATGGTTCAAAAGGAACATAGTGGAACAATAATCACAGGAAAATCAGAACCAAGGTAATTTGATATTTTAAATGAAAATAATAATATAATTCATCGCAACACTTTTCATATGCGAAAATCATTCAACCGTGCAACTATTATTCCCCCGGAGCCACATATTGATTACGATCGTAGTTTCAAAAAAATAAATAAAGATCCTGAAAATAAGAATGCTTCAAATGTACCAGAACAAACATCTCATCAACCTTCTTCTATAACACAGGTTAGGACTTAGTAGATACGGTAGAGATGTAAGAAGGCCTGATTATTTAAAATGCTAATTAAGCTTCAAAATTATTTCAAATTCAATATTATCTTAAAACGGGGATATATGTATATGTATTAAATTAAATATTGTGCATTGTCGATGTTGTTATTTATATTACATAAATTAGAGGTCTTTGATTTGAAACGGATTCTTGTACAACGGTTATATTTATTTGTATAGGCAGTGGATGTCGAGATACCACGAAATAAAGAACTGTCTGTGGAATTATTTTACAAATGGCTTTATTTTGATGAAGAATGATCCGGTAATTCGGAACTATTGTAGAACATAACATTTTAACATAATTGTGGTAAATCATTCGATCTTTCTTTTACAATTAATCAAATTTTAGTGAGAATAAATATAATTCAATATTTCAGTACAATCCCTTGTCATCTACATAAAATCAGACTTGGATATAAATTCTAAGTGGAACAATTTTAAGATAAGTTTGAGTGTTAACTAATTTATTCTTTTTCGCCTGGTTGGATACAATTCAATAAATGTTTCGTTTTACAATAATAAAGATCTGATCTACTATCAAATATTACAATTATATCAAGATAAGTTTATCTGTAAATTCAAATTTCATATTACTTAATAAATAATAAATACTAGCCTTCTTTCAATTCGGTTGTTTTTGAACAACGGAAAGTTAGGCGGAACGATTGCTTTCCGTAATTTTGGTGATGAAGTCAATGTGTTGCTTGGTTTGGTCTATTGTTTGGTCTGACTTTTGCACTGGGCTTTGTACTGACTTTTAGGCTACCTTTTGTGCTGTGTTTTGGGCTGACGTGGCTCCCTTACTACCTAATCTAGTAAATATAAAAACTAGAATAGACAAAATTTGGAGAATAAACGAAAAATACTCCTCGTCATCTCGAACCTTACGAGTATCTTTGATCCAGTCTTCTTCCTGATTTGTCCTTCTTCCAAGGGCATACTTCAACTTGATGGAAAGCTTTGTAACGAATAGCCGACCTTGCGACCGTCTGTTAACAGATGCCCAGTAGTCACCACCTGCAGCATTACGCCGGCAATCGCACAGTCTGGGGTGTAGGGTTGTGGTGGTGCCCTTTCTGGGTCAAAAGTGCTGACTCACATGCCGTTACGCTCACCTCCTGAAATACAACTCAATAATCTAACACTTCATTATTCCATTACTACAACCAATACAATTTTAATTTAAAAAAAAAATAATTTTACAATAACAAAATACACTATCGTTACGATAACAATACCAGGAATCTTATAAATTTTTCTCATTTTTCTAGTAAGCAGCACACAAGCATGGCTACCAAAAAAAAAAAAAAAAGTCAGCAGAGCCCTCCGAAACTCGATAACCAAAATCTGTAACGACATAAAGAAGCACCCAAAACAAGATACAAAAAAAAATTTATAAGATTAATACAGAATTAATTATGGTGTACAATAAAAATAACAAAGGAAACCTCGTAGTGTAGCAATGGCCTCAATGATATATATATATCAGTTAATCACCAACTACCCGTTATTACGGTTCCATGAATCGACCCCTGCGGTGGTGGTAACTCTACACGATTCAGCAACGCACAATCCCGTTGACTATGTTTGTTTTTCCGTTCTCCGTTGCTCGGTTGCACCACGCCCTCGCGTCTCACGTTCCAATTTTTGTATCGCTCGATTTTCACTTCGAAATAAAATTCACCGATTGTTTGATATCGGCGTATAATACAGATGCGGTTGCTCATGATGGGTATTTGACGGCACGAATTATTGATGTGTACCAATTATTTGGTAAATTACACACCATATCCCACTTTAACACCAGCAGCTATTCCGTATTCGAATACAATATTTGTAAGCACCGTATTAGTAACTGATTTCCTGGATTATCCGGGTAATTTTCTCGAGTTGATTTTTCTTTTTAGTTTATTTTATTTTTCTTTATATTAAGTTTAACTTTATTTTTATTTAACTTATTTCAGAAATTATTTTTTTATTCTTTTTATTTGTTCTTTTCGCTGACACATCACCCATCGATCTCCCGTACGTCCGTTTTTTCTTCACCACCTCAACCACGACATATACGCCACACAATTGAAACGACAATTCCACGCACAAACATCCAAAACTGCGCCATCTGACCCATTTCACATGACTTATGTACATAATTATTATCGCAGCCTCAAACCGAAAGGGAAATTATCAAAGATGCACATCTTTTATCTTGCCATAATGCATTTTCAACACATTGGCAGCCATGACTAGGCGCAAGGTCTATTTGTTACAGCTTCTCTCCATTCGATGTTGAAAGGCCGAAAGTCGGAAAGCCGAATGACGAAAGGCCGAATGGGTCGGAAGGCCGAATGTCAAAAGGCCGAACGTAGTATGGCCAAATGTGTCGAAAGGCTGAATGTCTAATGGCCGATTAGGTCGAAAGGCCGAAAGTGTTGAAAGGCTGAATGTCTATAGGCCGATTGGGTCGAAAGACCGAATTTCTATTAAATTTTCCTTCACTTAATTGGTTGAAATCAATATTTAAAACCATTGAAATTATTTCTTAATGTAAAATGATTTAAATAAATTAAAAATACGTGCTAATAAATCCTATATTAATGTGATCAAATTTTGCCGGAAAAAAAATTTATTTCTTTTTGTGTTTTTAGTATAATTAATTATTTTTTAATTATATGACAAAAAAAAACATATGAAGATTTTAATATTTAAGGCGATTCTATTACTATTTTTATACAAAAATTTTGGTAAAAATATAAATTTCGGTTTTCATAAAAATATAAATTTTTAAAATTTATCATTCATAAAAAGATGAAAATTTAAAATCAATTTCGACACAAATAGACTTTCGATATTCGGCCTTTCGACACAGTCGGCCTTTCGACATTCGACCTTTCGATATTCTGCCTTTCGACACATTCGGCCTTTTAAAATTCGGCATTTCGAAATTCGGCGTTTCGATATTCGGCTTTTCGATATTCGGCCTTTCAACCGTTTTGGCCTTTCGACATTCGGCTTTTGGACATTCGGCTTTTGGACATTCGGCCCTATTCCCTTCTCTTAAGTTGAGATAGTAGTATCATTCTCCCCAAAGAAAGTCTGGCCAGCTTAGCGGCAGGATGTTCTCTCCACCTCGGCATTTTACGTTAACATCATTTTCACCTAAACGATAAAGCAAAATTGTTTACTGGTGTCACATTTTCAACTTACACTGTCAGTATCTGGTTTATTATTTTCATCCCCAGTGTATTAAAGAACAACGAAAATTAAACCAAAAATATTGTTGTTCATACCTGTATACAAATGTTTCTATATCTGAATGAATAAAAAACAAATACATTGAAATATTTACCCATCAAACATTTTTCACAAAACAGCAGCCGAAAAAAGGGGATATAAATAAAATACATAGAAGATAATAAAACGGATACCGAAATATTCCGAGAGAAAGAGAATTTTCCGTTTTCTGTTCCGTGTATCAGTTTACATCTCCCATTTTTGGAAAACTGCAAAAGTTAAACAAAAAAAAAAAAGAAAAAGAAAAACAAAATAAAACGGAAAAATGATTTTTCATCTAAATATTTTTTCAGTTTCAGCATCACTTTTGAACAGCTCAAAAGGTTTTCGTGTGTGTTTCGAAAAAAAAAAAAAAAAAAAAATAAAATAAAAAAATTTAACCGGATACCAATTTTGCCAATTAGGAAAAAAAAAAATCCTCTATTACTATTATCGGTGTGAACTTATTTACTAATTTTCAATTTTTTTGTGCTTTTATTTTATATTGTGTGCTCCACGCAAATTATTTATAAACAACAACAAAGTGAATCATTTTTCTAAAACGTATTTTAATGTACACCGTGGAGAGAGTGTGAAAATTTTGTGTCGGCAAAAAAAAAAAAAAGAAAAAGGAAATTTTTTAAATTAGTTTTGGGAAATACAAAATAATCACTTTGATAAAAAGGTGTGCCGGTGTGTAATAGATAATTATTGTTGTTGTTATTATTTTTTTATAAAACGGTTGTATTTATTACTATTTTAGGTCCATAATTAATTAATTATTTGGTACCAGATCCTACAGTGTATAGTTTATATTTAATTAAAATAATTTGTGTTTAGTTTTCGTTTTTTTTTTTGTTGTTTTTGTTTTGAATGTGAAAAATTGTAACAATTTTTTATTTTGTCTGTGCGGTGATCTAGTGGTGAAGAAGAAAATATAAAAATTTAATTTCCCCGAAAGGAAAAGCTCAAAATATAAAAAAAAAATAAAAAATTTCATGTTTTTGTGATAGTGAGAAACAAGTTCGAATGTGAAAAAGGTTTTTCGAAAAAAAAAAACAATTTGTTACTTTATCTTCTTAAATTCTTAAAACTAATGATTTTCTAAGTCTAGATAAAGGGATAATCAGGATAAAATTTTTTCTGTGTTTTGGACATACCAGATAAAAATACCAAAAAAAAAAAAAAGCTGATAGCAAAAGAGGAAAAACAAAAGAAAAAGTTCATATATATTTAATAAGGTAAGAAAATCATTTTTTTTGTAGAGCTCTCAAATTTGTATTCTGTGTGTTATGATGTCAAAAAGAAAATGTTATCATGTGTGTTCATATATAGACAAAGTTTTCTTCTGGTATTTGTCTATATGTACATAATGCTTCGTATGTACTTACATATATTTAATATAAGACGAGATACATACATACAATCTTGTTTTGAAACGAAAATCACTTTTTGTCTTCTTTACCGTTTTTCTATCAGTAATAAAAGCCCTGCTGTATATAACATGAGGGAAGAATGATAAGAAAATATAATTGGAAAATGAATGACATTAACCTTTTTTTTTGCACATTATATTCATGTACGGATACGGGGTATATACAATATTGATGTAGCTTTATTTAAAAATCACTTAAGTGTCCTTTTGCGTTTGATTGAATTAAAGTGTTCCAAGGACATTCGAGGTCAATAAGTTTAAAGTTATTTTTATATGAATTTGTTTTGCTGGTTAGCCGTTCACCGAGTTTCTTGCGAACGACCTTGCAGTAAATTTACCTTGGTATGGTATACCGGAGATGCTTAGTGTTGGGAGGTTCTGAATTCACCGTGAACTTGAATAATAGAAATAAAACGGGAATTCACGTGCAGCAAAATAAGAAAAAAAAAACAAAAATTAAGAGACTTCTATCCTAAGAACTTATCATTAAACGACTTCGCCCGTTAATATTAATAAGAGCAGTAGCACGCAAGGAAGTCGTCACTGTTCTGGTGATCACTGTTCAGTACCGATTGCTAGGAAAGCAATTCTAATAGATTCATTTAATGTACATAGGTACATTATGTAATACAGGATGAGAAAATTATGTTATACTTAAGGTAGTGCATTCCATCACATAATATAGTATACCAAAAAGACTAAGGGAATATTGAATATTTTACTGTCGATTAAACTTCTTAATTTTCAACGTAGCAAAGTAAAATTACTTCGAAAACAAATCAAACAACAAATTTAGGTTAAATGAAAGAAAATTTCACAAAATTGGACACAACCCTTGTTCTAATTTATATGTTAACAAAACCAGACTTTCCTTAGATCTAATCCGATTATATTGCGGGCACCTCTCCACACAGTTTCCAGAATATATTTTCTCATTTCTAAGGAAGCCGCCGGATAAGGGGACATGGAAATGGAACTATTTCCTCTTCTTCTGCAGAATACGGTTGACATAATGCAATCTATGCAATTTTTTTGGAAACAATTTATTTGTTTATTATTTAAAATTAAAATGATGACTTGGGTGAAAGGTGAAGTGAACATACTCCCGGGCTACATTAAGCCTTTTATCTGGTTTTTGTAGTGCGGATACTCTGTATGTGTCGCTTATTATTCTTTATAGATGTCCGCTGTATATTTTTACAGAATATGGTACTGCTACAAGTTATTGGTATTAATCTTGAGGGAGTGGTTCTAGAGGTTGAATCGGGTATTGATGTGCTAGGAAATTCATTCTTCTGAATATACAGCAAGCGATGATAGCGAGAGCCGCTGGTATTACTAAATAAATTGCCACGTAGTGATGGTGATCGTGTATGTTAACCTTTGCTTCTGGTGTCTCTAGTGACCTCTTGTGGTCTTGAATGACGCTCTCAATTGCCTCGATTTCGGGGAATTTCGAAGTTGATTTTTAATTTATGATCTCGCTCAAATTGAATGATGGCAAAAAGGAAAGGTTATACTCGCTGCTCAATGTTTTGTATCTCGACACAGTAAATGTATCACCTTTGAATATGCATTTTAAACGCATCTCCAGGATCCTCTCATCATGGATGTGGTTGTGGTTTCAAATGTGCCATCGATTTCATGTTCGCAAATTATTTTGCAAGTTCTGAGCTAGTGATGATTGCCCTCTGAAGTATCTGGCAACTTGTTGGTATTTCGCCATCCTGCTTGAGTAACTGCATTTCACATCTCCTTTTATTAGAGCTGTATTCATACAGCCGCTAACGTATGTTGCAGAGATATTCTCCATTTAGATAAGTGCAAGCGTTGAATTTATAGACAGAGAGTGGCATGTAATTATCCTGATGGCTTGTTACCATCAATTAACTAGAGGACGGCTGATTATACACATACTTCACTTGATGTAGCGTGGGCATCGGTATTATGTTATATAAGGTGTATACGGTTCTCTGTATCAACGGGATTTTAGCCTCGAAGATTATGTAATGGTATATCTTGGCTTGGTTTGAGATTATCGACTATCTGTCTGGTTTGCTTCTGAAGTTGTTGTGGTGCCAAGATGAGCGGACTAAATTTGCCTTGGTGTATTTCCGTTATGGTATCGATTACTGCAGATTGCAATGTGCGGAGTTTTATTATATCCAACATTGTGCGCTTCGAATCTGTGATTTGTTTCTTCGATTCTATTATATGTAGTAGATATCTGTTGCTGCAAAAGTTTCTGGTGATGTTGTTGGTCTAGATTAAGATTTGCCATGCTTTCCTAGCAGAATTTTTCGGCACGTTGATCAAGTACGCCAAATAGCTCATTGTCTATGGTACCAACGTAGTCTAAAGGTGATTTTTTTTGACGGGCTCTTTCATTTCTTCCTAACATATTCAGTATTTCATTTTGCTCTTCTAAGTCGATGTAGAGGTTTTGAATTTGGGATGAAATTAATCCACAGTGTATCGTATATATGTATGTATATATGTAGATTTGGAGTGTGTTATATTTTTGCATAATTCATTTAGCTGCCGAGTGGATTTTTTCCAGATGATTGAGCTCTGCCCAATATGATTTTATGATTTTAGACTGAAGTATGTTATTAGTTTCCTTTCTCCTTTGATCAAACTGGCTTGACCAATATTGGCAAAGTAGATGCCTGGATGAGACGAGAACTTGGATATGTTGTAATTGGATGTTGTTTCTGATGCCACCATTGTGCTTGCTCTGGTTACTCGTCTCTGTGGTGGCTTTTGTGTTTCCTTCTGCTTTGAAGTTTTCTTTTTCGTCTTCTGCGAGCTGATTTAAAGTTTTTACTGCAAGATAAGTGGCAGCTGTTGTTCTATATGTTACTGTGGTAAATTGGTACTCTTGAATATTTTCTGAAGACGACTTTCGCCAC
Source organism: Tipula vernalis (assembly GCA_958295665.1). Classification (NCBI taxonomy): domain Eukaryota; kingdom Metazoa; phylum Arthropoda; class Insecta; order Diptera; family Tipulidae; genus Tipula; species Tipula vernalis. The sequence goes on from OY282560.1 coordinate 287,916,274, forward strand.
AAAATTCGTTGAAAGTTTCTATCTTCCTTGTTTATCCAAATCTGCCGAAACATTTTCTCTATAGCGACTATGAAGACATATTTGTGCTTTCGCCATCTCATTATGATTTGCCATAGGTCTTGTTGTATTTTGCGACCAACATGCATTACATCATTTAATGACCGGATGTTGGTTGTTTTGGCGGACGCGACAAAGACTACTCTTAACTTTGTTGTAGTGCTTAATGGCTTGAGGACCGCATGATGGTGCATGTAATATTTTCAGTCGTTTAATTTTGTTGGTTGAATTTTCTTCATATGTCCGAGATATTCATATTCTTGCATGCATTCTTTATATTGTGTGGCTAATGTGGCGTCTTGCATGAATTCTTTGTATTGTGTGGCGAAAATGTTGTTCACATTCTTCTTCATCAGTAGTATGTTTCTCGGTGGATTAGTTCGTTTATTTCCCAAAGTTTCTTGAGAGTTTTCTTTGTTGTGATTGCTACGGTTTTGGTTAACGGCTCGTCTGTTGAGTGTTAATTATTAGATCTTCCTAAAATTATCCACTCCACGTTTATTTTTATTACATCTGGTAATACTATATCGGTCTATCGGTGCTGACGTATGGAAGTTAGGATCGGCCAACTGAAGTATATTTTTTCAAGTCTGGGTTGTTATTATTCTCCGTGGTTGGTTGTCTGTAATTTCATTCACTACGTTAGCTTCTATTTCCAGGTTTCACCTCGATTTTTCACCTCGACTCCTATTTTTTGCTGTTTCAATCTTCTTATTGTGTAGTAGCTGGTGATGCCGTCCTTGGCATTGTTAACATGATGTATTAGCCTTACATTCGACTAGCGCGTGGTCGCTTTTAAGGCACCTTCTAAATAGTTGCAATAATGATACCAGCTGATTTTTATCAAGAATGTTCATTGCTTTAAATTTGGAGCAATCTGCAAGTTGATGGTTTTGGTTGCAGACAATGCAGGCTTTGGTTAGACTTGTTGTCAATAGAGATGTTTTTGTAGTAGTTGCTGGTTTACGAAAGTTCGAAGTCTTTCCTCGGTAAACTGCTTCTAATGCCGTAACACGCGATTCAAGGAACTTTATGAAACTTTCAAGAGTTTAAATTCTCTTGGATTCTCTAATGATATCTCGTATGCTCTCCGGGATTCGTGATCAGTGTTGTCGTTCTGAAAACTTTAAAGCGAGTACTTTTCAAATTTTCAGAGGAGTATTTCTAGTCAGAAGGGAGTACATACGAAATACAATAATCACAACTTATGCATAAATAATTGTTGGTATTTGGTGTTAAAAAAATTATAATCCAGCAAATTACATTAAAGTGTTTGAGCCAAATTTGAATATTAAAAAAAACTGTATTATTTATTAGTTTAGAGCTCTTTACCTATTTTACTATTAAAGTGCTAAGCTCTGTATGCTGCTCGAGAAAAACAGTTTTTTTTAACACCGCCTCAATTCTTGACAAAATCACAGACATTTTTAGATTATTGTTTTGAGATTTTTAAGTTTTTCTCATAGAGAAGAGTACCATTCAGTACCATTTCAAGCGAAATTTTAATTTTTAGCTATTTTTACCTAAATTTTACATGGTAAATGGAAAGTTTATGTTAAAGCAACTTTAGCTTCGAACCCTTTTTATTTTTAAAAGCGTAATTTTGCAGATATTCAAATTCAGACATATCAAATATTCGAACATGTTCGTCATTTTCACAAAGCTAATTTTTGAGAATTGGAAGTTATTTTGGTGTAATTTAAAGAAATGTTATTGCCAGACGATACCACAGTAGGTACCTAGGGTGACCAGATCAAAAATGACTAAACCAGGGTGAAGCATGAAAAAATCGCCTTAAAACAACAGGTCTCGAAATATGTTATGTATTTGATTTAAAAAAAAATTACTATATAAAATTGGTTTGGTGGGGATGACCGGCCACAAAACAACCACGTGGTGAAATCTCTTCTAGAAAAGTTTTAAACCCGCTAGCTTGATTCATATTGGTTAAGTTCGATAATAAATTTCAATGGAATTTGTGATAATCACAACAGTTCCATTTGGGGCAGGGATGGAGTGCCTTAAATAAAATATGGCCAGAATTCAGCAAATATCAGTATCTTCAACAAGACACTATAATGACAATTTGCTTATTGGCAAAAAATTTGGGAAAATTAAATTTGCCACAAAAAAATTGGTTTTTTACTTTCATAACCACTCCAGGCTCTTTACTACATTTCCAGGTTCCAGCACAAAATGGAGTACGTTTGTCAATGGATTTTAGTGAAATTTTATTTTTGAGTTATTAGGCCGATTCTATGAGTAGTTCCTAATATAAAACCAAATTATTCACGCTCTGAAAATTTCTTGGGTCACCTTTTGGGGTCGGATTTTTTAAATAAAATAACAACCTAATCCAAGAAATATTGCGGAACACCACTAATGAAATTTGGGTTGATGCCATTTATTAAACATTGTTTCACCAAATTTTCGTTTTTTACATAGACAACCAATCCAGGCAGTGTACTACGTCTCCAGCTTCAAAATTAATATCTGACATTTGAAATGTTTAGTCGATTCTTTAAATATTTCCTAATATACAATTTTTTAATTCCGCCTCTAGAAAATTCCTTCGGCCATATATTCTGGATTTCTTAATTAAACCATTGTTCAAATTAATTCAGGATATTTTTGGGTTGAGATCACAAATGATATTCGCCAAATTTATTTATGTATACTTAGCTAATTCAAACTATCTTCTCAGTTTCCAAAATCAAATGTATAAATATTAGCTAGTATTATAAAACCTATTTTTTCATGGCTAGAAAAAGATTTCTGCCATAAGGTAGGGCTGGGATCAGAATTTTTAAAATAAAATATTGCCCAACGGCAAGAAATATTTTGGAATACTATTCATACTAATGATTTTATGATCGTGACCATAACTGATAAATTAGATTTGGCAGTTTTGGTTTTCCATACACAGTCAACCCAGACAATTTTCTTCGATTCCAGCACCGAATGGAACACAAAATATTTATCGATGTATTGTATTTTAGTGCAATTTTATTTCGGAGATATTATGCCGATTCGATATAAAGAGTTCCTAAGCTTAAACATATTAAATCAAGCCCTGAAGAATTCTTTTGGCCGGTCATTTGAGCTGGAATTCGAATTAAAATTTGTTGAAATTATTATTTTTCTGATCGCTCCTGAATTTTGCATTGGCGCTAATAAAATTTAGGGATTTCGAACGAATATCATCTAAAAACCAGGACAATGTAAGACATTTTCCTGGATGCCCACAAAAGTTTGAGAAAACAGAACAGATCCAAAGTAACCATGTGATCACCCTATTTCTACCTAGCCCAACCAAGGCGAGAAGGAAAATGTCAAAATAAAACTGAAAGACAATTTATGCTGTCAACATTTAACCTTGCCAGACGAGAAATGAGTAGGGGAGTTTGAATTTTATTCAAATGAAAACAAAGGATTTGAGAATATTGATGTCAATACGAAATTGGACGAATGAAATTTGCCATATCACACTGCATAAAATTTATACTTCCATACAACTTTCTAGTCTGGAAAGGTTAAATGACTGCATAACTTACCTTACAGTATTATTTCTATAAAGAGGTCCTAGTCAAATCTTAAGGAAGGATTTGAGAGTTTTGTAAATCTAGATTTCCATACATCGTTTTTGTCCATACATCGTCCATACACCGCATAATTTGTCTTGCAGCGCAATTTTTATAATTTAAATATTTAACCAAAGCAGATAAAAGTCTTTTGTTAAAATGAGGTAATCTTTGTCATGTTTGAGTTTATCTGGTGCCCTGATGCTTTTATAAGTTGAGTGCCTTGATGTTTTTCAATTGTAATAAAACTCGGAACTATCTTTTTATAAGTTTTACCAACCAATCTTCAAATTCTGAAGAAAAATCATTGTGAAGTTGAAATAATTTAGTTCGCAAATTTCACATGTTTGAATTGATATTCTCTACTAAAGTGATTGACACATTACTTCAAGAAAACCTTTTTATGGATTTTTGCCGAAGAATGATCATTAGAAATGAGATTTGATAAAATGCTTTAAGAAAATGACAGCTATCTCCCAGAATATGTTTGGTTATGTTTTATTAGTCAGTACAGTTAAAATTCTTTCAAGAAACTATCACAGTTGGAGTGCCTCTTTACGCTAACTTTTTAAAAAGTGGGATAGTTCAACTGTGCGTCAGGGCTGAGAATGCTGTCGAAAGTATATTCCATTTATTACAATTCGTACTTTTACAGTAGCGCATCCAGAATATTTTGAGGTCGCGTATAAACGATGGCATAGTAAGATTCCTTCATACCGAAGTTTAAAACCCGCACCAACCGATAAGGAAATTTCAAAAAACTTGATTTCTAATAAAATGCACAAGCAATACTGAGACTGCGGAGTGTAGGAGTAATCACTATAGGCGAAAGTAGTACAAATACTCCGATCGTACTCACTTCGACAGCACTGTTCGTGAACCAGCTTTTTGGCCAATACGGATATCACTATTTGATTCCAAGAATCAGTGTTGATTCCTAGGTGCTTGATCGCATGTAAACATTATCTGGTCGTGTCGTATAATCCTCTTATGGCTGGTGCGGATTCGGTATTTTCTGTTGGTGTGATATCAAGGTACGAAGGTATTTGTTTATGTTCATCCTGCGATTATCGTATGTTGTTTTGATTATGCCCACGCGGGTTCATAGTTTTGTCCCACGGATTGCAGGTGATTTATCAGCCTTGCTGCTTGACTACCAATGTAGGTCTTCAGACAATTAACCTTGTGTGTATTGTTAAGTGCTTGGTTGTTGTGCACTAATTGTTCAAAGGCATCATGAAATGCCAAAAAAGTGGGGTATTTTTATTTCGGGAAGCTTAATTTCTGCCGGTCGATTGTTGCCGGCTTTGTACTGTTTGTTCTTCGTATTCGTATTACGTACGCTATTCGTATTTGCTTTTTGTAGGCCTTATCTCTTTGTATAAGCTCCTCTCAGAATTCACGTAATCTTTTACTGATGGCACATCAATAGAAGGTTATGTGAATAGAATTATATCAACCGCGTATAAATTGAATGTGAAAGATTTTACGGTTGGTGATGAAAGGATAGGTACTTTATTATTAGCCGGTCTTCCAGAAGAGTACAGACCGATGGTAATGGGCATTGAAAGTTCAGGAATAAAAATTTGCGCAGACTCGATTACTACAAGAATCAAACGTCAATGAAAAAGGGTAACTCAAGTTTGTAAAATGTTTCGAGTGTAATAAGCGAGGTCATTTTGCAAGAAATTGCCCGGACAAAAGGAAAAATGAAACAAAAGGCTCGTCAAGTAAAACATTTTATACAACGTTTATGAGTAAAGTAAATAATACTGACTGGTATTTTGATTTAGCTGAAAGTCACATATGACAATGCAGCGAACAGTGAAGTCGTAACTGCTAACAGTTGAAGGTTACGCTCAGAAAAAGGAGATAGACTACGAGGAAACATATTCACCTATCGTGAGATATAGTTCAATACGTTTTTTGTTGGTGATGGCAGCAAAGTATAATTTACAGGTTCACAGCGTTCCTCCAAGGGGATTTGGAAGAGGAGATATATATATGATCCAACCTGACTGTTTCGCAAGTTATACGGTTTAAAATAATCCAGCCGAATATCGAATATTAAACTGGATGGTGCTTTAACAATTTTGGATCACAAAAATTGCAAGTCGATCCATGTATTTATTTCAAAATTCAAAGTAATCGAATAATCATAATTCCCTTATATGTTGATGATTTTTTGATATTCTCTACAAAAATTTAAAAATGATTTAAAAAGGGGATTGATGACATCATTTAAAATGAAAGATATTTGTCCTGCTCATTATGTATTAGGGATACAAATTACTCGCGATAGAAAAGCGGGAAAGATTGGGATCGATCAAGAGCAGTACAAATCAAAAGTTATCAAGTGAGATGTGTCCGAAAAATCAAGAAGACTGCAATGGGTTGCAAAATGTAACTTATGAACAAGCCGTTGTAAGTATTTTATTTGCATTCCAGATATCCAGACCAGATATAAGTTTTGCAGTGAATATGATGAATCGTTTTAATAACAATCCAGTTAAAGCACACTGGAGCGTGGTAAAACGAATTATGTGATACCTTAAAGGAACGTTGAATGCAAAACTTGAGTTCAAAAATCAAAATAAGGATTTGGTTGGTTATTGTGATGCAGATTGGGTAAACGAGATATGCGTTTGTATATCAAAATGGCTCGATTTCATGGAATTCGAAGATATAACCAACAGTGGCATTATCTACGACCGAGGCGGAATACAAGAGGTATTATGGTTAAAAGGTCCTTAAATGGAACTTATGAACAACACTTCAGAATGTGTTTCGATCTATTGCGATAATAAAAGTAGTTAGACGTTAACCATCATTTCATTCGACAAAAGATAAACGATAAGAAGATTCAACCGAGATACTTACTTCCAGATTATATGATCGGAGATGTGTTGTCGAAGCCAGCCGTTGAGCCCGATGAAACATATAAAGTGTTCGAAAGCTTTAGGGCTGAAATTTTAAATTATATAAATTCGAGTGGGGGTGTTGAACCTGCTATTTGATGGTAATAGAAAGTCGCCTGTAGGTCACCCTGCTTTACCACAGGAAGGCCAAATACAACTAGAGAGTGCCTGTTATCCAGAGTCTTACTTACTATACTTTGAACTGATTAACCTCGCAGCCATTCATCCATTGGCATATGCTGTTCCACCTTAGACTAGGGTTTTTGTGAAGGATTTCTTCTTTAACGCCGTACTTTAGCCTGTGCTAAATGGCCATAATGTGCTAGTTACCAGTGGTTGCCACGAGAAGGCAGCACATACGCTTGCGAAGTGTGAACAGGTTATCCCTTGCACAATTGTACCCTTCACGCAGCTCCCTAATATATATGACCAGAACAGCTCACGCGATACGCACCCTACTGGAAGGTTACGGAGCTGGTAGATTAATCTACTCAACTTTGGTCCCCCTAATCACTCGGCCGTCTTCTAAGATGTTGAAAAACTTGTCGGCTCCGATAAGGACGTCAAATGGATGTATTCAGTATCCTCCATTTGCTGATGGAAGAATTGAAGAGGAGAGGTGAGAGATTGAGAGGTGCTATGTGACTGAATTTTCGTACATAATCCTGTCGTATTTCTTCAATCTTTTTGCAGTGAATCGGATAATGCAATGTTATCCGCATCTATAATTTGTTTACCTGAATCCATTTCCGTACGAAGAAGCGAAATGTGTTTTCGGTTGCAAATATTGCAACTGTATTTTATTTTGCATCCGGCTGTTTGATGGTTACATGATAAACAATTGAAATAGAGCCTTTTTTGCTGTGAAAGCTGGCCGATCTCTGAGATTCTTATCCAAAAATTCGCTGCATGTTAATCAGCGCCGCAATTTCCGAGTTCATCACTTCTAGCATTTAGATATTTTAAAAACAGTTCAATAGTCATTTACAGCTGTTGTATAATGTGCCCTTTCACTTTTAGTTTCCTCGTCAGGCTTGCTCAATAAGACAAATACTAACCACGAATACCGTCTAGGTAGCAACGTTAACCTTCGAACTAGTCATGTGTTTTTGTGGGTTGAATTATCGTAAATTTACTAGTAAAAGCACACTACAAAATCAGTTCGAAAGCCAAATAAATGTGTGCTTTCCAGAGCTTTACAGTGGCTGATAGAATCAAAAGCTATGCTGAAGTCGGTGCAGACTGTGTCAACCTGCTGACGTTCTTCGATGGCTTTGACAATACCAGTGTTAAATTCAACAAAATTTGTTATGATTGATCTACTCGGCATAAATTCATGTTGACAGTTAGAAAGATGACGTGGGATGATATATTTAAAGTTCTTGCACCCAAGCACTTCAAACAATTTTAGTAATATTGATCTGGTTGTAATACCTCTGTAATATGAATATAATCTAACCTAACCTAGTAACAGGTTGAACAGTTCAGGAAGACGTGGAGGAAATTATCATTTACCTTATGAATGTTGAACATCTTTTCGGGCAATAAAAATAATAATAAATTATTTATTATTGTAATCATTATTTAAATAAATGATAACACTTACTTTTCAAAAATCTTTGAATTTTATATTACCCCTACTCTCCACCTGCCATTAGCATCTAGTTATACCATTAAAATGTGGCAAAAGGAGAGAAAAATACCAACGCATTGTTATAAGTTACACAGTAATTTTGTGCTGATACAGCCAAAGTTGATGTTATGAATTATTTTGCTTGCAAGTACTTGCGTCACTCATGTAGCAGTTTATAAAAACTTAGAAATATCATTTGGAAAAAGAATTATTTGTCTGACTTTGTGATAAATTGGGCCTTGTACTGTGGCAGTTTGTAAGGAACAATTTTCTTAAACTGTTGCTCGGCAGAGAATACTCTTAAACTCTTTTTGTATGAGTATCCTTAAATAGTTAAACTGGACAATGTCTCCTGACATTGTTTGTATATAGCCGATCGTTTTCCATCCCTTAATTCTGCCTGTGCTTCCTGCGAATCCTGTCATCCCCATGTTTTGAATAAGTAGAATAATTACCTACCATAGGTACTACCTACATACCTTTAACTTTATTTACATATTGTTTTTGGAAATGTTGTCAAAATAAAACTTTCTGTTAATATTTTTAGTATTTCAGTGGGAGTTGATTTGTTTGTTGATTTCCACGAACGTAACAAAAAAAAATATATTTTCGTCGTCAAAGTCCTACATTTAAATGTCATTTTTATTAGTATTTATTAGTTTTATTTTGGTAACATTATTTTTCTGCTAAAGATGAGTCTTTTCTTGAGAAATATTAAATTTAACAACGGATCTGCTAATTATAATGATGCTGCATTAACATTTTTACTTTATTCCATGTTTTTCGATTAAGAAAATTGAAAACTCAATTAACTAAGTTTTTGCTTTAACAAATGAAATATTGTTTATTAACATTAACTACCACAACAACCTCATGATTTTAATATTTTACCGTAAAATGAGTTTTAATTTAAAAGTAAAACGGGCTCCAATAATGGCTTCTTATATTGTTATGGGCTTCTGGTTCGTACTGCTTGTTTATCGCTAAATACAAATAATCCGTAATAATTTTAAAATCGAATTTTTATAAAAGGAAAATGGGTCTTTCACTCATTGATGAAGATAGGCTTCCTTAAAACTAATTTAAGCTAGTGAACAACTATACAAAATAAGTCACAATATTCTAGGAAACCCTCAATCGGTAAAGCATATTGTGGTAAATTTATATGCTTCCGGATTTTTAGAGAAACAGGATCATTTTTCTTAAAATGTTTCTACACCCAATCTAAATATTTCTGCCATGCTTAATTGTGTGTTACCCAAGCCGTTCCTCATAACTACCCTTCCTAAGCGATAGAGTTGAGTAAAACCGTTGCTGCAGAGACACCGGCCGTATCAACCCAATCGGTTATTTTTTTGATGGAAGATATTAATTTTAAGCTAAATGAAGCTAATTGGTTCCTTTCTCCTACCACTAAGCAAACAATACATTACAGAGATTATTAAAATTTGAGATTGAATTGAAATGAATTAGTTGCATTTAAATACTATAAAAATTTAAAAAGTTATAAAAAATTAAAAATAACCAAAAATAAAATCGTGCTGTGTTTTATTATCGAATACACTAAACGCAAACTACACTTTACCTGAACCAGCATTGGTACCTCCTTCAAATGTTGAAAGATGTGTATCAAACTGCATGAGTTATAATGCTACATCCTCAGTTTTGCCGTTTTTCACATATTCACATAAAATTATTAAAATAGTTAAAACTGTATGATTTTAATGAACGATTGTTAAAATATCGTGCATTTACTAAAAATAAAATTTAAAATTTGAACTATTTTAATACAAAATTTCAATTTATCGTCGATGATTTTTTATTTACGACGATAAATTTAAATTTTGTATTAAAACTGTTAAAATTTTAAATTTTATATAGTTCTCGTTTCTGGTTCTCAATGTGTACCGGGCTTTAATGCTCCGTGCATTTAATTTGCTGCGATTTCAGTGTAGAGCCATCTAGATTACAATAGGCACAATTTAATTTTGATTTTTTTTTAGCGTAGAGCAGCGCAAGGATGAAATTGGCATAAATTCCAAAGTACTAAAATGTTGAGCAACTGAGGATTAAATTGGGCTTTAAAGTACTTTTTAATTTTTTGATGTGTTTACATATCGTCTGCTCAGAATTATCCTTGTCCTTATATGCACTTTGCCTATATTGGAGCATTTGAAAATTAAATTTAATTAGTTGGAAAGTTAAAGATGTTCCTGAGATTTATTAGAAGAAAGCTTAATTACGAAGTACAATGCTTCAAACTCAAAAATTATTTTAACTATTTGAGTTTCAAATTTAATAGTTTTGGACCAACTTTTCTTAAAAGGCTTGTCTATTTCGTTACGATTTCTATATCCTCGATTTTTGTGAATACTAATTTTTAGCATATATCAAGCAAGCAATGCTTATTAAAACTATAATATAAAACAAAATTTTAAAACCTATTTCTTTACGCCTACTCTCCACCTGCCATTAACATCGAGTTATACCATTAAAATTCGAACAGTTGCTAGTGTAGACACGAAATTTCAACGACTTGCCAGATGTCATACCATTATTTGCTGCCAAAAAGGCATAACTTGATTATATACCAAAATGAACGCACCAAGTCGGCGTCAAGGTATACATTTTAATCATGGTGAAGTTCATGAACGAGCAACGTTTGGAAATTATTTAAAATTCCTACCGCAATTCTGAGTCGGTGGTCGCAACTTTAAGAGCGCTTACTCCAATTTTCGGTAGTATAATAATTGTCCCACCAGACGGGCTCTGCATATTATAGTGGATAAATTCGAGTCAAAATATTCAATATTGAATGTTTTTGTGCCAGTAAGAGATCAAATTACCGATAATATCGCAGCCTTAAGTGCTTCAGTTCAAAATGAGCCAAATAAATTGATTCCACACCGTTTATAGGAATTGTGAATCTCTCAAAACACATTGTGGCGACTTTTGAGTAAAGAGCTGAAACCTCTTGATCATTTGAAGCGCCGAAACTTCCCCGATTGGGCCTTGCTAAAGTTTGGAGAAACTGAATTTCATCGAAAAATCATCGTCAGCGATGAAGGTCATTTTTGGCTTAATGGCTTTGTCAATGGGCAACATATGCATCATTGGACAGCAACAAACCCACATCTGCTTCAAAAGACTCCATTACAATCACAAAAAGTGACCCTGTGGTGTGGATTTGATGCAGGAGGTGGAAAATTGGCTCCAACAATCGGTCGCTGCAAACGTGCTTGCGATGATCATATAAACGAGATCGAATTCCATAGTTAAATGTAACATGTGTATCTAAATTATTCTGTTTCTCTCCCTACGGAAAAACCCGATATAAATTTGTTTTTAAAATTTCTATCCAAAACGCTATGCATAGAGTCAATATGTTGTATATTGCTGTGGCCGCTTCCGAAAATGTCTGTTTAATCCAGTTATGGGCAGTGAGCTTGTATTTAAAAATTTCTGTAGAGCAAAGGCTATAATGCAAATCCATTTTTGCAGCACACACCTATCTGGACAATAAATGATGGTTTGTACTTTCGGATGAGATCGGATTCGGATTAATTTAGTTTTCCAACATTTTTATTCGCGCGTTTGCAATGTGAGTACCTTCGCGGCCACTAACAGATTCTTACCTTAAAATGTGAAAGTTGTTACATATTTCGAATTAGTATGTACAAAATTCCATTTAAAACTTCCTTATCACCATGAACCTTTCCTTTTAAATTATAAACGCAAAATGTTCGCTTATAAAAGAAGTTTGAATTGTTAGCTGAAAGGAGTTGGAAGATATTTTGCAAATCAGAGCTGAAAATTATAAATAGTTTGTCTTAGTTAATTTTTATTCAGAATATGTGCCTTCATTTATCGCAGGACGATAGAACACCAAATTAAATTGTTTGTTGAACGTATCTCTGTATTTCCATTTTTTTTTGATGTTGATGTCTCGAGATTTAATCTTAAATAAGTTGAACATCTTGCTGATGTTGAGTGAGCATCCCTCAAGGATACTGCAAAACTCAAGGATATAGGCAAAAAAATAGAACTGAAGAAAAAATTAGCGGATATAGACTAAATCGCACGGATATAGATAAAACCATATCTAACAAAATTAAATCGAATTTCTTTTACAGATTTGCTCTGGAGGTAGACACAAAACGAATCTCAGGGATATAGTAGACAAAATAAAACAATGAGAAAATTTGGTCGTTATACCCTAGGTTTACCCTAAAATTGGACATAGACAACAATAATTTTAAAACAACGATATTTCACTAACTAACGACTTTTCACTTTTATATCACTAAATGTTGCACAAAGGTATTTAACCATTTTTCTCTTTCGGAGGGTTCAATTAAAAGGCTAAATGCTGATTTAGTGAAGCAATGCAGACAGATATGAATTTGTTAAGAATTAAAGGCTATCCACACCAAGCATGAATTGCGAATGCGAGTAAACATTTTTTTTTTTGGATAAAATCACTACAGCTGTGCACAAAAATTTTATAAAAAAATGTTCACTCGCATTTAGTATTCGCACTTGGTATTGCGATTAAAATTTAAATAAAGGATAAAATTTACTAAATAAACTAAAAATCATTTACTTATCCATTTTAGTTATTTATAAGTAATATAATATATACAACTATATTCCCCTCCCACTGAACGGCCACAAGTTACAATTACAAGAACAAGACCACTATCCTTGCCCACAAAAATTACAAGGAAACAGCGTTATTGGGCGTTTACAGAAAAAATTCAATATAAATATTTTTTGAAAAGGGCTGAAATGTTGATTAAAAGTATCGAAGTAGTTTTTATTTTCTAAAGGACCGAAAAAAGTACTAAAGGATCAACTTTTTCATCCCTGGAGCAGGGACGAAATCATGAAATCCGTACGGTAAATTTTAACGATAGTAAACAATTCTTTGAAAAATTTAGAATAAATTCAAAAAATGATCAAAGTTACCCAAGTTATTTTATATCAAATCGCAATAACAAAAAGATTTCAGCCGCGGCCAAACGATTGCAAATAGTAGACGAATATGACGTTTGCGATATTGGACAGATATTGGACAAATAAGAATTTGGCTGTCTCTAGCGAATAGAGCACAAATATGTATATTTGTATTTGTTTTCTGTTCACACGATTTGTCAATTCACAAATAGCATCACATTCGTGTATTATTTGCAATCGTCTGGCCGCGGCTGAAATCTTTTTGTTATTGCGATTTGATATAAAATAACTTGGATAACTTTGACCATTTCTTGAATTTATTCTGAGTTCTTCATAGAATTGTTTACTACCGTTAAGATTTACCGTACAGATTTCATGATTCCGCCCCTCAGCATACCGATTACCGAAATCACGTGCGATATATTTCATTGGTTTTAGCTAGCTAAATTTTACGTCAAACTTGTATGGAAAATTTATCTTAGCTCGGGCAGCATAACTAGCTTAACAGCACATCACTTAGCGAAATCGCAAAGGCATGGGTAGATGGCAATTTTTTAATATTTTTAATAGAAATTACCGAATATTTGTGGTTAACCACTTAAAATACAACCTTTGGTACAATACAACCTTTGGTTTGGTTTGTTTTAATGTGCGACTTTATGATTTTCTCGTCCCATCGTACAAGACAAAAAATAAAAATCTGTGTTTGGAAATGAAACATTCATTATTTTATAAATTAAACCGCTAAAATTGTAAATTAAATATCTCACTAAAATTATTCAAAGAATCAAAAAAATGTTTTAACGAAATTTTCGGACGACTTCCCGTGTAGGCGGCCTTAGCGAATTTGTTTATTTCATTTTTAGCTAGTTAAATTGGGTGTCAAATTTCTACGAACAATTTATCTGAGCTTTATAACTTAAATTCTTTTTCGCTTAAACTGAGTATTTTACACATTTCAAATTTTCTTTGTAATTATTGTATAACTTTTAAAAGGTCCTTGTTCATTCAATTTACAAACGATCGACTGGATTTTACATTTTAGTAATTTGATACTCACAAATATTTTTTATTAAAAAAAAAGAAAATCCAAGAGGATGCTTATGATGTAAAAAACCCTAAAAGCTTTTAATTAATGAACGTATTTATGTTGTTTATACCTGAAGATAAACCGATTATTTTTACTAATCGGTTATAATTGAAACATTTAGGGACCTTTCTCAAAGAATTTTCCTAAAAGCTTTTGCACATTTTTTGATTTATAAAGCAAATTTATTGACGGAAAGGTATTTAGTAAAATCATCATTTAACCGAAAGCTTTTACCGCAGCAGTGCGAATACTTAATTTGATAGTGTTCACGGTTTTCCTTGAGCTTTAAGTACAAATCAATGTGGCTTTAGACCAAATATATCGCATATTTAAATTCAGTTTGTTACAGATTCTCTAAGAAATTGTATGCACTCTGTTTATAATTCAGGAACAGCGTTAGAAAACGGCGCGTTTCAGAGTTCTTTGGAAATTACATCTTACATCTTACATTTTTTTGGAAATTTTTATGAGGGTTAATCGTTTAGTATAAAAATTGATTGTGTATTATGTAAGTAAGTTGTATAATATGAAGAATTACACAACTTGAAAAATCGTTCAACAATAAGAAAGTTATAAATTTAATCAAATTGAAATATTTTATTAATACTTTTGATCTTTTCACAGAAAATCATATCTCGATTATAAATGCCCCCCTTAACGAAAGGAATTTTTCCAAATTGTTAAAATCAGTAGATACAAATAAAATTTTGCTGTTTGATTTGTTGAATGTTTGGATTTTGAAATATCAATTTACAATGTTATGAATTTTTATTATACATACTATATTGTATTAAATTTATAATTGATGTTACTTTGAAATTTGAATTTATGTATTTTTGAATTTTGATTTGGTGTGCTTCGTTAGATATAATGTGGAAGTGGATTTACATAAATTTCTTTTAAATTGAATTAAAGAATTTTTAATAAAATATTTGTAATCGAGTTAAGAAAAAATTCGAAACCTTCAAAATATTAATTCAAAACTCGTACGTAGTTAAAAGATATGTAGAATCGCCTAAATTTTCTAAATTGTTCCCATTTTAAGTCTTTGCAAACAGAGAATTTTTGGAGCATTATATGTTAATTAAATATGTTACGTGTAAACATATACAATAATATTTTTTACGCAAATGGCTGACATACATACATATGCATGATTTTATCCTTTAAAAATTGTTTAAATTGTGATTTATTTATGATTAGCATATTTAATTGATTTTTTTCGAAACTGTTATTTTCTCTCCTCTAAAATTTACTCAACGTGGGATTCGAATAGTTAACTGTGGCAATGGTCGATACAAGATTGGCACGACAACAACTAATAGCAAATGTTGAAATTACTGAAATGTTATTAGCGTTTTGAAGTGATATCCCATGGTTGTGGTTATACTAGGATTTTCGACTAGGCAAGTACTCCGTGCATCGGCTTAAGCCGAAATTCTTATTGCTGAATTAGGTAGACTAACCTTAACGTCTTGTCAACCAACTGTTTACTCGTAATCTTACTCCATAGAAATAAAAATGCCTTTATATTCTGATAGATATGTATATTTAGAAGAAAATTTGCTAAACTCGTTTGAAATCAAAGCTTTCGCCATCAGAGGATAACAATTTTAGGGTTTGGGTTAATTTATTTGTATTATACGTTTTGTACTCCAAGTTTACCCCTTTTGCACTTCAAATTTAACCTTTTATAAATCAAATTGAGCATTAAGCAAAACAAATTGAAACTTTTACAAACCAAGTTTTGATTAGAAAAGGAAGAAATACTGCTAAGCAAGAATTAACAGATGCTTGAGCCAAACCCGTCAGTCTCTACAGTCAATTATAATTTTATTAGCGTTTTTTTATTTTTTTCGATTGCTTTTGGCGGGGTACTCCCGATTTTGGAAATTTCCGTCGCTTCCCGATTTCATACCCATTGTCTCGGATTTCATGTTTTGATCGTTTTTAAAATTTCTCGAGATTATTGGAGTTTAGCAGGGAAATGGGATTTTGATGGTCGAGCCTTAGTTGGTGATTCTTTGTTTCGAAACTGCCAGGTTATTCGAGATGTTTCGAGATTATTCGAGTGTAGTTGGATGTTACTCAAGAGTTTATTCTAAGAATATGTTTGTTCGGTGTTTAACAAATTATTCGATACTATTTCAGGGTTCCATTCTTATTCCATATCCTTAACTTGCTTCGGAATATTTCGAAATTTTCGGGGATTTTCTAAATTTTGACAAGCTTTCCAAAGTTATTCATTAATATCCAGATTTTTCGGTATTACTGAAATTGTTCGAGATCAATCGAGATTAACATAATAACGCGTTATATTCTAGATTTCTTAAGTTTTCCGACATTTCTAGGATTTATAAATATTGCTAAAGATTTTCAAATTTATTCGAATTTTGTATGAAAATGTTGTTGAGTTTGAGGACTTGCAGAGTTACACATATAAAGCTGAATCGCAATGTTTAGTAGATTTTCCGAAATTATGCCAAAATTTCGATATGAAATTATTCATGAATGTCCAGGTGTTTTACGTTTTACATGGCGAGGATTTTCTTTCGTTTTACATACTTACGGATAATTCGATATTTGAGAACTTTCAACAATATTCAAGATATGTATACATACTTTGAAAATTCGACATTTTTGAGATTATTTCGATATTCTTGATATTTTTCATACTAAGTTGATAGTTGTTTCGTTTTATTTGAGGCCCTTGAAATGAATTAGGTTTTCTGTCCTCTAGTCACGAACAGATACTTTTAAATAATGCGAGGCTCGATAGTAGGAAGAAATAAGTTTTTATCTAAAAGCTTTACTTGCTCATAAGTACAACAATTATTTTTAGGGCCCAAGAAAAATTTTGCGGGGGCTCGGAATTTGAAGTTACGAAACTGATGGCCATTTTAAAGCCTTACGGCAACTTTAAGGTCACTTTGAAAATTTGATATCCTCATTATAAGGCATAAAGGGAAACATTGACTGAATGCTTCTCATCTTATCTTTGGAAATCACACAAGGGGCATTTAGTATTGCCATTGTAGGTAACTTGACGAGGTTTGAGGATTTTGTACTTCGATTCCCTTGTACCATCAGCGGTATTTATGTGTATTGTTCACTTCCATTAAATTTTTTTTTTTTGATAATAAAATTGTCAATATTTTTGAAAAAGAGCTCAGGTGCCAAGGTAATGTTAACGCTGGAAAAATTAAGCACAAGGCTTGCTGCAAGTGATACGTTATCGCTTCTCACTGTCGCGAGATGTCTGAAAAGAATACAGGGCTGTAGTACTCAATATGTTTAAGGTGGCGCTCGAACTATGAACTGCGTCCACTTGTTGTACACGTGAGTATCTACGAACTGAAAATCGTTGAGTAATACTTCATTTTCCTCACAAAATTTTAGCAATGCTAAAGATGTAATTCTATTTCGGTTTTGCAGAGTACAGGAATCTGACAACAATATGGCTGGCAATATCGTTGCCCGTTCGACCACTTTAGAACTCATACAACATTGCGCAATAGGTAATAACATTGATGTGGTAAAAACCCGTAGATTGTAAAAGTTAAGTTAATTTTGTCATTTATCCGGATAAATTGGATGTGGGACACTTAAAACAAAATCGAAATTATCAGATAATTTAATATTAAAATGTCATATTTCACAGATCAGAGAGAACTGAACAAATATTTTAAAACCTGGTTTTATGGTCTTTAGGGCAAAATGAAAATAAACTGTCTCGAAAAGTATTGGAGTTAGGACAATTTTGACTAAAGATTCTGAAAGAGCGCAGTCGAGCTAGTAGGAAAGGAATCCAACTCATTTTCGCAAAATGGGGTCTATGGGACGCTTAAGAAGTCGCGTGACGATATGGTGAATGGCTCTGTGCAGATTTTGACATGCATTTACAGATTTATAATCATAATGTATTAGATTGTTCTTAAGGTCTTTGCTTTTTTTCCATACTTACTCTGATGAACGGTATTTCTATAAGCATTTAACTAGTAAGCACTAGTCACCAGTTGTACACCAAAAATTAATACAACGCAATTTATTCACAAAATCACTTTCTTATAATATACGCACAATTTTACTATTCACTTATAATTTTTATATCGCACTAATTCACTTTATAAATCACTTTTTAATTCACTTTTTAATGTTTACACTGTTGCTTTCCAAATTCGAATAATCCAATTTGATCTCTTTCGCTTTTATATATTCAAACCAAAACTTCTAGAAATTTCATGATTTTTCCGGTAAGAATAGTCTGGTAACATGTAGAACAGTTGTAGCATGGGAAATTTCTGTTTTAGAACAGTATTCTTTTCGCTATTAAATAACTTATTCTATTGGTACGTAAGGGTTTTGTTTACTTTGAACTTCTTAAAACTACAATACGGCAAATTAAAGGAAATGTTACACGGCCTTTACAGGGGCCAAATTTCAACAAGAGAAAAGGACTAATTTTTTACCAAGATAATTCAAGGCCACAAAAAGCTTTGAAGACACTAGAAAAATTGCCACGGTTCACTTGACAAATTGTTGATGATATTGAACCATCGAATTTTGGCTACAAATTTATAAAATCATCGTAGTGGTGAACAATTTAAAACATTTTGATGATCTTAAGACCTGTGCTGGTGACTATTTTCATTGAAAGCCTGAAGAAGCTATAAGCTATATTAATGAATACGAAAATCTTTTTACATAAAATATTTGGTTTCTTTTTTATATTGAAAATACGGAAGCACTGTACGAAAAACTTAATAGAACAATATTTAGAATCAGAAGAACAAATGCTGGATTGGAAATGCTCCCTTTTTCACCATTCTTTTCAAAGTTTGCTGAAATTTATAAGCTGTTAAGACTTCCTTGTTCTTTTGCATCATGTGATAAATGGGTTAAATTATGTACGTTATACGAAACATTTTCAATCTCATACAGTAACGGGCATAGTTCGACGAATAATTGAACAATTCAGCAATTCTTATTTTGCTCTTAATTTTATATGAATGACTAATAATAAAAAATGTTGAAAATATTTGTCTTTTAAAATATTGCTCATACATTAAGATCCGAAATTCGGTGGCCTTCCCGAATTCTAAATCTTCTAAGGTACGTTGCTTTCTTGCGAATTCGAGTGGCATATAGTTTCGAATAAGTTAGAACTAACCTTTATTGGCAATTAGGTAATTGGAAAAGCTGAAACACAGCCAATATTTAACGGGTTGTATTCTGTAAAAGTTCTACCTTTAGATATGAAAGAATTCTTCACATTTAAAAAATAAAGCGTAATGTAGACTTAGTGCAGGTAAAAACGATGTAAAATACCGATACGTCTCATGAATATTTATTTTGGAAAAACAAAACAACAACAAAAATGGAAAATACAATAGAACCGTAATAACTTTTTTTCTTAATCTCTTCAAATCAGACTCTCTGTTGTTAATTTCTCACTACCATAAATTTGTTTTTGATTTGCTTTTGTATGTGTTGTAGTGCATACAAATAAAAAGTGTGTTTGTTTGCAACAAATAAATAAAAAACATTATGCTAGATAGAAAATGTTATTGGTTTTGGATTTTTTAAACCTTTATCTAACTTTTATCCGGCTGAATAAAGAAACAACATATTTCGGCTGGATAGGTACAATTGAAGGTACCTTCATATGTTTTATTTGAACAAAAAGCGAATTTATGATACTAACAATGGGTTTTCATTGCGGTATGGGTTATTCGTTGTGTAGACATTTGATTATGATACTGACTAAATGTGGGATTCTAAATTGATTTTTAGATGAAGTTCTGGAATGTGGCCAATTAGGATGGAACTCGGTTATTTCTTAACCGATTTTGTTGAAATTCGACACGTACGATCATTTTTAGATGAATTTCTAAAATATGGTCAATATTTCTTAACCGATTTTGATGAAATTTGACGTGTGCGATAGAAATGGCATCCTAAAATAATATTTATCATTTTATTGTTGAAATTTAGTCCGTACTGGCTTCGCCAAGTTGAACATCAGCGTCCTTGGACTGTCAATATGTGGTGAGGAATAATGGGCAACAAACTGGCAACTTGAATGGTCAAACGTTATGAGACAATAGCTTGAAGACTTGAGCTTAGAACTGCATGGTTTCAAAATGGTGGTCGTCCAGCACACTTTCGGTGGTAGCACGTGAAGTACTTGATTGTAATTTCAATGGTCACTAGATCGGTAGAGCTGGTTTGGTTAATTGGCTTGCTAGATAACCAGATCCTACTTCGCGAGATTACTTTTCGTGGTATCTCAAAGACACAGTTTACAAGGTAGAACCGCTTGTGCCTAAATTTAAGCAGACACACTTATAAGTTGTGTACATTGATTTGAAATGCGGATTAACAAGGGCATTGAAGTCCAAGGCTATGATTTTGAGCTCTTATTTTTAGGTAAAAGTAGTTTATTCACCAGCTATTTACGTTATTGAATTGAATTGAATTTTAATTGAAAAGTAATTGAAAATTTGAGAAATATAATTTGATAATTTGATTTATGAAAACGTGTTTTTTTATTGCAAACGTATTGTAGAGTCGTATGCATAGGTTCTCAGTAAGATAAATCGAAAAAATGAAATATCGTCGCTTCATGGACTCGAAAAAAATGTTTTAGACAAATCCTACTTTCTTTTAGCCGTAGAATTCGGATCTGCAATAAAATATATGGATGCCCATCTAAGATTTCAAATTTACCCCTACCCCACCTACAAGGAGGTTGAAAAGGGGAATAATTTTAGCATTAACGTAATCCCCCGGCGGAATGATTAAATTTTGATTATGGAGGATTTCTCTTATTTTGGATTGCCGTTATTAAATATTAACAGGTGTCCTCAATGAATTGGCCTTAGTGTCACGACGAATGAATATAAAATTATAAAAAATTATTAAAAAACTGAATATAAATACTCATATATGCATTATTTCCTTTATATGAAATTGTCATGAATTTGATTTTGGAAATGGCGCGTAGAGGACTCAGTGTTAACAAAATATTGGAATTGTTGTATGATTCGGAATTTGGTCCTGAATCGGATTGCGAAACAGATAATATAGAAGACCGTAGACGGAGACCGTAGACCGTTACGACGGGCTTTTGAAACCTGTGGTTCAGATGAAGATGAGCGATTAGATGAAATTCATTGGAGACGAAAAGAGTTTCAGCCAATAGTTATTCTATTTGACGCGATTCCAAATAACGTAAATGAAGTTATAATTCCGGTAAATTATTTTATCAGGTATATTATCAAATAACAAGTTGGAAAGATATACGTTTCATATTAATCAGTATGCCCAGCAAAACGATGTCACTGCTTTCAAACCGACCAACTCGAATGAGATCAAACAACTATTTACATTACACATCGTAATGGGTTGTATGAAATTTGCACGTTTGAGATTATATTGGTAGCCAGTGCTAGACTTCGAAATATTTACGAACAGAATGTCTAATAGTAGGTTCAGTAAACTGAGTCAGAATTTACACATCGTGAATAGTTTGGATCGATTTAAAAGTTGCACTGACAAATTTTAAAAGACTCGGCCACTAATAGATGCAGTTCGATCGACGAAAAAATAATTCCTTTTAAGGGACGCTTATCGATGAAGCAGTACATGAAGAGGAAATTAAATCCATGCGGCTGCTAGGTGTTTGTAATTATTATATCCTGTAGTAATTAAAACTACAATTCTTCGACTAAGTAATGTGGTCTTTATTTATTAACGTGATCCTTTTAACCCTGAACTCTACTTTTAATAACTTCGGACACTGCCGCTGGCATCGATAAAATATTTTCTTTATCTAATGCCGACTGATGTCGAAATCATCAAAGTGGCCGGGCATCTTAGCGACAGTAGCTCGTGACGTCCGACGGGTTGTTGGCTCGTGCAAGCTTCCTGAGTAGCTTCATTGACCTCCGTCCTGGAGGGTGGTGGCTCCTGTACATCGTCCTGAATGGCTTCATTGACCTCTTTGGCTGAGATTGGTTCATCTAGACCAGCAAGCTGTTCCTGCGGCATGATCATCGGTTTGACAACTTCTTTTAACGTCGTTAGCTCGAACATGCCATCAAAAAGTTCTCATCAACTGACTTGGCATAACACCACTTCAGTTGATTTGCGTGAGCTCGAACAAAGCGATTGGTTTGCCGTTCGACTATTATTACGTAGTTAAGAGCTCCTTCCATTTTCGATTCGGCTCCCGATTTTTCCCGGCAGCCATTCAAACCTATTGTTGTGAAGCATGGATTTGAAGTAAATGTCGTATCCTACATTGAACTCCTTCCACTTGGTCCCGTGATGATCGTTGAACTATTCTTCCATTTTTGAATTACGCAAACCGCTTAGTTCTACGGATGGCTTGATTAGATCCAACTTCGTCTTCATTTTATGTCCTGCCATCAGTTTGCACAGTGACTTCATTCCTAGTGCATACGAAGGCGTGTATCGGTAGCACATTAGGAAGTTGCGTAAAATATTATCAACGTCTGTTGAAATCATGACATCTTCCGGTTCTGGCTTCGGTTGCGTGTTAATGAGTCTTGAACTAAAATCGGCGTACGCAAAACTTTTCGTACTGATGTATTTGATACTAAAATCGTAGACAAGTACGATGAGAGCATAGCGTTGCGAACGAATGGCAGACTAGGCAGGGATTCGCTTTTGGGATCCAAACACTGCTAGTAATGGCTGCTGATCGGTACATAGCCCGAACTTCCGGCCATAGATAAACCGATGAAATTTTTTAAACGCGAACACTAGCGCAAGGGCTTCTCGCTGATTCTGCGCATAGTTCTTTTCGGCCTTGCTAAATGAAGATGCTGCGTACATTATGGGGCGTTCAGAACCATATTCGAATTTGGGCAGCAGTACCGCCCCCATTCCGTAGCTTGAGGCATCGGCAATGCGAGATCTGCTGCCAGAACTTCTTTTAATTTAATGAATGATTCCTAGCGGGCCGATGTCCTTTCATATGTAATGTCATCCCACAACAATTCGTTCAATAGCCCTCGCAAGTCCTTTACTCCTTTAATAAACTTGCCATACACATTGATAGCTCCCAAAAAAGAATGAACCATTGAAGTAGATATTCGTTGGTGCCGACAATTGCTGAATTACTGCGATCTTGGATTTTTCGGGGCGCAACTCATTCGTGTCGATGTTGTGGCCCAAGTAGCTGACCGACTTCTGGCCGAAAAAAGATTTTGTGAGCTTAAGAGTAAACCCGTAGTCCTGGATGCGACCGTGGACAGAGAACAGCTTTTTCCGATGGTCCTGCTCGCTCGAGATATGCTGCAAATTCCGGGTGCTGTTTTCGCTCCAAGCTGCAAGCGATTGACTTGGAAAAGCCCGACGTGCGTATTGATCACTATGGGCTTCTTGGCGTTTTCATCAAGGTCCAACTGGAGGAATGCATCCGAGAGGGCGATATTACTGAAGACAGTAAAACCTGCGAATTTCGCAAAAATTCGGTTCGGTTCAAGCGCGGCGTTGAGCCCAGTCGAGTAGTCACACTCGACTTGCCCAGTCGAGCTGTCTTGCGAGTACCTTCGTTTTTGTTTCTGACATCAACAATAGGCTCTGCTGAGTCGTCATGATCAATCGGCTGAATCACCCCTAAGAACTGCAACCTTTGCAACTCGTCTTGTATTGCTTTTGCGGCTGTGCAAGTTACTAGAAGGTAGGCTTCGCCACTTTCATCTTGTTACACAACTCAAGCGTATCCGCAAACACAGAGGGAAACTCCGCTTCGACTTCTTTTACCAAAGGTATTATACCCTCAGCGTGAACACTATTGCAGACTGCTGATAACGGTACATCGAAAAGTTTTAGCAGCTCCATCCAATCGTTACCAAAAACATTCAAATCTGAATTTGCAACGTAGAACTCTCGGATGGCTTGCCGGCCGTTCAACTTCAGTTTTGCCTGAAAACTACCTTTTATATCCAGCCGATCACCAGATGCGCTGATTTCTTGTTCTTCACAATGGGCCAAGGCACGCAACCCCAAATCTTCCCAGCTGACTGGATTGCAAAACTCGCACGTTTTACTTTCCTTGTCGTTAAATGGATAATCTCGATAGAAATGGGCATCGCCACATTAGAGACAAAGGTACTTCGCAGTCAGGTCATTGCTACGACTTGGTCTATCTGTGTGGAAGGATGGACGTCCCAGGTTCGGCTGTGTGCTCAGGTTCCATTGTGCCTTGCAGCATCTCCGGCACTTCCGACTTGATTACATCGCGACGAAGAACCGTGCCCTTGTCATTTATGAGTTTGCTGAGACGGTCAGCGATGTTCACCAGCTCCTGCAAGGTCAATTTTTGCTCTGTGGCTGCCTGTGTTTCTATGTACTGGACATCTAGCTTTGACAGCTAACGATTCTTTCCGCTCCATTGGTTTGCGCGGCAAAACAGTGTTGGTCAACTCTTAGACTCGTCTTGCAACTCAAGTTTCTGCAACAGGAACCCCACTTTTGCCTCTTCTATCAATAATGCTGCATCTTCGATGAAAACCGATTCGTAGCGGGCATACCACAAATCGGATGTTGCGTTTTATTCTGCATTGTATACGAATTTCTCCATGCGATCGGATAAATCTTTAATGATTGAGTGTCCTTGCTTTTTAGGTATCTGCAGATCTTGCTGCTGCTTTACGAGATGCTCCAACAATTGTTTCATAAGTTCTTCTTTTCTCTGGGACTCAGCTTTATGCTGCTGGTTATTCAATTGCATTTGTTACAATAAACTTTCCACTAGTTTTTCCATGTTTAATGCAAGGTTATGTCGCCCCGTGTAGCGTTGTTCAACTTATGTTTTTTATTCGCGTCCCTTCTGTTTTCCATGTCACAAATACAAAAACTTAGCCTACTTTTTAACACTAAACTCTACTTTTAATAACTCCAGATACCGCGGCTGGCGTCACCACAGTAATGTGTGACAAACGCCTGTATCAGGGTGCCAGCTCAGGCTTGCCATCAATAAAGCTCAGCCGTTTCGGGTTTCGCGCAAGTTTTGTTCTTAAATTAGCTGAAAGATTAGATCAGTATGGACATAAATTGATTTGTGATAATTTTTTTAGTTCCTATTGCCATCTATTCGAAATTGTAAATAACAAAGGAATCAACGCAGCTGGACAATATGCATCAATCGCTTTGCCAATCCACCAATCATGGCACATATAGAAATGTTTAAAAAAAAATCGAGGATTTTAAAATTCTGTTACAAGTCGTGGTGGTAAAGTGACAATTATAAAATGGAAAGACGATAAGCCGACAAATCTTGTATCGAAATTTTTTGGTGTTAGACAGACCGATACTGCTGAAAGGCGGGATAAGCGGATAAATAGATATGTTTCAGTGGAAAGACCGGAAATAGTACGGCGCCGGGAGCGTAGATCTGGTAAACAAACTGATAAGCTACTATCGAGTATTTATACGATTCAAAAAGTCGTTATTACATTTTGCTATTTGTTCAAGCTAGCTAGAATATAGAATTTATTG
Source organism: Tipula vernalis (assembly GCA_958295665.1). Lineage (NCBI taxonomy): Eukaryota > Metazoa > Arthropoda > Insecta > Diptera > Tipulidae > Tipula > Tipula vernalis. The sequence continues at coordinate 287,942,041 of OY282560.1, forward strand.
CCAGATAAATAACATTCCAAAACGGAATATTGCGGGTAATCCAACCAAGTTCTTCGAAAGAAAATTATTTATTATCTCCTGAGACCCCATTCATACCATTAACATCAAAATCACAATGTGAAAAAAGTTGTTCTGGGGCAAACAGTATGACGGAATTGGTCATATGACAGCACATGGCGAAAAATCAGAACCAACTAGACGTAAAAACTTAAGACAACCATAAGACATGTTGCCCAGGAAATTTGCCTCTTTTTAACTTTAATAATTTTATTTTTATTTTTTTTTTGCTCTACGACAAGTAAAAAACCTTTTACCAAGTACAAAAAAAAATTACTGGGACGCCACTAACACTAAACGAAAAATAGCCTTTGTTTTGGCTCAACGCCTAACCATAATTTATATTATTTTAAAGTCACTCAAAATTTTATTTTCACTAATTTAGTGGTTAGATACTACGCACTTAACTAAATAGTAAATCCGCATTTATAATTTTTAATATTTCATATTGCCATTATACATATGGAAAAGAAATAATTTTTTGTCTCACCAGTCGTAATGGCACATAAAATTGAGATTTTCGTTTTTTTTTCATTTCTCTTAAAAATGTGAACACCAAAAATTTTTATAACTTAAACCGTTCAAAATTTATCACTTAATCATAATGAAGAATTTTTTGCTTTTGTTTTTATTTTTCATTTCATTTAAATAAAAATTGAATTTTCTTTTCTTGTCGGGTGTTACTTCTTCCCACCCATGTGAACAAACAAACCGTAAAATAAAGAAAAAGCACTTTGCTAGTAAAATATATAACGGAAAAAATAAAACAAAAAATGGAAATAGAAAAATTGCTCATTTTATTGTGTATGTAAATATGTGTGTGTGTGTGTGTGTTTTTGTTGCTATTTTGAAAATTATTAAAAACGAAAAGCTTTTCTCGTTTCAAGCGCTCATATTTGTGTCGTTGGTGTTGTTGTTGTGGTCGTGCTGTGTGTTGGTTATGGCGGCGGTATGGTGTTTTCACTAGGGTTTCATTATTTTCTGTTTTATTCATGAAATTTTTTTTTCATTAATTTAAGACAAAAATAGTTGAATAATTTTAACGAGAAAAATTATAAATTTTCATAAGTATTTTCTTTATATTTTACAATAATATGATTTTTTTTTTTATTTCTTTTGGTTGTTTGTATTTGTATTCAACATGAACAAATATAATTTTCTAGAATTTCCGGAGTAAATAGAATAAATTTGTATATCTCTGGTAGGTGGAATAAATGTATAACCTTAATTCGATGATAAATGCGTTTAATGTATCAAGCCATGTATGTTATGTAGATGCACAATACTTAGGACTAGCCATACATAAATTTGAAACAAGATTCCCATTGGCATTTACATTTTTTTGAGGTGGTTAAACCCAATTTCTTTCATATTGAGATTCAAACAACATAAATTCGAATGAAAATTGTATGTATCAAAATTATGTACGTGTATGCTATATACATAGGTAGCTAACATCACACGAATAAAATAATTGACGTCAAAGTTTTCAGGCTAAATTTATATACTTGTACATCGTATTCAAATTCAGATTTTCCTTCAAAATTTGCCATGTACAAAAATACAATGAAATAATTTTTTTGTACATACACTTTCGTAGAACTGAAGAAAATTAATTGATTTTATTCATGCCACAAGCATCCAAAAATGACATATATTTTGTTATTTTATTTACATATAAATGAATTTGATTTCCAGCTGTTCAATATAAATAGCAACACAGCTCGCTATAGCTTTTATATTGTGAAGAGAGCGCAAAATGAGCTTTGTGAAATTTGTATTTTTGGTGAAGGGAATTTTAAAAATAAAATTTATTGTTAAGTAATTGAAAAGAGGAGACTTCGTACAGAATCCTTACGTTTATGTTTCTGTTGAATGGAGTTTTTTTTTACAAATGCTATTTACCATTCGAAATTTTGCATATTCATTGAACTCATGCTATGATATTCAATAGTGATTTATCCACTAAAGAATCTTCTCTCACAATACCTTTTGCTACCGACATATTTTAAATAACTTTACTAACTTCCTATATGTTGCAAAATGAAATGAAATTTCGACCAACTAAATAATAACAAATAGTTTCCCACTGTTGTCCACGCAATTCAGTAATTAGTTCTATGGAAGAATTAAGAAATTTTGTCAATTTTGGCATCACTCTACAGATAGTTCACATATCAGTGAATCTTTTTACCGGAAGAAAAGATTGGGCTAGTTACCAAGTGCGAAAAAAATAACCAAAATTACAGAAAAATTAAGGTTCTTGCGATAGTCGATATTTAAAAGCTTAGATTAGGTTTAGTAGATCTATAGGTCTAGACCAAATATATACCTAAATATTATAAAAGTGCTGTAATTACACTAATTTTAGCATATGGATGAAGCTTAACCTCAAAAATCAGAAGTTAGATTTGACAACAACAACAAATCTTGGTGGTTTATGTAAAATGGTTGTATAAATAAAATACTAAAATCTGAAACCAAATTACTTAAAAGGTTAATTAAGACAATTATTGTTGTTTTATTGCTTAGTACTTAAAAGCTCTTAACGCTTTGTATAATTTTCTAAAATTGAATTGAAGTGATACTGACAGATACAGCTCGAATTAATGAAATGTAACTATATTTTTGACAGTTTTCTAGATGTAGCTTTTTTTTTTTATTAGGTTTGGCTCCTAAATAAAAAAAGAGCCAAATTCGCAAAAATTCAAATTTATAACTTTCTGTTTACATATTTTAATTCAAAATTCAATTTAACTAATCTTTTCCTGACTCTTAAAAAGAACCGGATTACTCCGTACACATATTCTGTCGGCTAGTATTTATTTCATATCAAATTGTTATCCCACTCATCCTAATAAATTCATACATTTCCTTATAAGCCAAAAAACCACCCTCATTCATTAAATCACTTAGATTTCTTGCATTCCGTAGGATGTTCAACTTAGATCTACATTGGTTATATCTGGGACAAGCCAATATGAGATGTTCAACATCCTCTACACTTCCACACAACTCACAATCTTTGTTCTCACTCAAAAGACGTTTCCACAAGCATTCCTTCCAGTTTCCATGGTTTGGAACATTCATGGCACATTCGCGTATCTCCTTTGAGCTCCTTAAAGAACTGAATTCTCAAAGGAATACCACGGAGCACTCGGTACTTCATTCCTTTCGTTAAACTTTTTTCGTTAAATTCACTCTCCCATTTTCTCCACAGATTGATCTGAAGCATTCGAAGTACATCTCTTGCATCCTTTCTTCCGTACTCCTGAACATATCATTCAATGTACCCTTTTTAGCTAACATATCGGCTATTTCATTTCCTTCGATCTGTCTATGTAATGGGATCCATTGTATGGTCACATCTCGTTGACAGTCTTGAAAGCATTCGAAAATTAAATCAACATACACATTGCCTTCCCTTCCACCTCCACATTTTCGCAAGCATAAACCACCCTGGGAATCGGAAAATATTACTATTTTCCTTTCCCCTTCATTCACAGGCAGTTTAATTCCTTCAAACATTCCAATCAGTTCAACGTTCATTATACAGATGCTTTTGTCCACTTTAAAATACTTTGCAACATTCTTACTAGGCATTAAGATACCAACACTCACTCCATTCTCATTCACACTAGCATCTGTATAAACGATCTTGCACCTTTCAAAACATTCCCATATACGCACACTAATACCATATTCAATTTTGGAGGATATAAGGGCCTTCCTTAACATATCAGTCACACTCAGATGAGCACCCCACTTATAGGTTTGTTCACCCGTTTAACCACATTTAATCGTTCCTTGCAGTTATCTGCCAAAATTTTCATGTGTTTCCCAAAATTCATATGTTTATCAATCCAAATATCCAAATACCTGTACGCATTTACTTGTTCAATTATGTGACTATCAAAACTTATATTAACATTTGCAACCTTTGATCTGAAACTCATATAACCACACTTATTAGGATTTACTCTCAGATTCAATATTTTAAGTTTTTGTATTAAATCATTTACCGCCTTTTGTACTCTTTGAGCCGCAACACTCAAAATCGTCTGCAAATTGCAGAACGATTTGATTGTCTGCATTGATGTGGTGTATCTCGCTGGTATATAGGTTGAACAGAACTGGAGATATTTTACTTCCTTGCGGAAGTCCAACATTTGCAACTCCCTCCAACCTAAAACCATTTCCATTCAGAACCATTTTTCTCTCAGTCGTGAAATCTTTTATGCACCTACATACTTTCCGTGAAAATCCAAAATTCGAGAGAATTTGTTGTAATTTCCACGGAACCATGTAATCATCAGCTCTTTCAATGTCCAAGAATACCGCAACAGCTTTCAAATTATCCTTTCTTATTTCCCAAACATACTTTTCCATACACTCGATTGCAGAGTGGTTCTTTCGAAATCCAAATGTTGTGTATGGCAACAAATTATTTTCATTCACAAAATCTTCCATTCGTTCTTTCATCATTCCATTTAAAATTTTTATGAAATCATTTAACATATATATGCCTCGATAATTTGTTGCCACATTTGGAGCTCTATCCCGTTTAGGGATGGGAACCACCCTGCTCTCTTACCATTTGTCCGGTATTTTTGAACCCTTTTACACTTTGTTGAGTATCTCAAGCAAATTATGTTTTGCTGAGTCACTCAACAACCGAATCATTTTATAACTTACGCGGTTCGTCCCTGGAGTGGTAGATATTGATCTATCTAACACTCTCAGGAACTTTCCCCATTCATACTTACAATCCATTCTTTCATTTTTACTCATTCTATCAACCTTATTTATTACATTCAAATCATTGCCTACATTCAATACCATTCTTATAAATTCTTCACCTTTTTCTCTGTTCTCACATACCACATTGCTCGTATTGAAATGTTTACCATTCACCCTATTAAATAAACTCCATATATCGTTAGTTGTGGTTCTATGTGTCGTTTGGGACACATATTTCCGCCAAATTTTCCTTTTTGCTGTGCGCATAGCCTTTTTCAATTTCCATTCATTTTAGCATACATAATCTTATTCTCACTACTCCTATTCCTATTAAATTCACGCAAGGCTATTCGCTTCCTTTCATACCAGAATTAAACTTCATTGTTCCACCAATCATTCACATTAATCTCTTTCATATCCACAATTTTTGTATACAGTACTAACCGGCGTCTATTTATCCGTTCAATTTCACTATCTAACTGGCTTTGATTTATTTCATTTTCTCCGAGAATATCATTCATCTGATTCACTCTTTTCCTGTTATTCATTAATTCACGTTTTTTCCTAAACACTCGATTATCATTTATGATCATTTTGATCATGAAATGATCACCACCCAAATTCTTTTCTTCTACATTCCAAGTGACGCGGCAGGCCAGTTCAATTGTTGTCATAGACAAATCTATTGCGCTGGCCGTGCCTCCTACATTCGCCATTCTAGTTGGCCTTCCATCATTCAAGAGCACCATATCGTAGTCTTGAATCAGGTCGGTCCACTATTTTCCTCTTGTGCAATTGTCAAAACAACCCCACATTCTCGCATGCGCATTCATATCTCCACATACAATCAGGTCACTTTTATCTCTCACACATTTAAACCATTTTTTAAAGTCACTCAAGGCTTTTTTTCTTTCATCTTCGTCACGCACCTGGGTGACACACACGCTCACTAGTAACATGAGAGAGAAAAAGAGTCATATTTGTGGCGTACATAATTGCCACTCCGCCATAACCATCGCTTCTTGGTTTGGAAAGAAATCTGTGCCTTCTCACATGTTGAACAATATTTTGTAAAGCGACAAAGAATATCATGAATACAGTACGAGTATGAAAAGGCAGATTAAAAACGAAACGAGACAAAAAAATTGAATTTCGGTATTTGTTTGTTTTACGCATTTTTTTGTCGTTTCATGAGACATGATCTGATCAAACGTCAAGAAATGCGGCTATTATCTGGTTTCATCGGTGTTGATCGGCAATTTTCATTGTTTACGTCCGTACTCAACGTTGTGCTGTTATATTGTTAAATTACCGCTATTCGGTTTTTTGTACTTGTGTACCGAGTTTTGTTGTGTGGTCGACCGCGTTTATTTACATTTACGTTTACTGACACATCTTCATTTTCCGTGTCCATACACGACGAATCTGTTTCTGGTTTTCTCTCTTTGACGTTATATTCTTCTAAATTAACCATTTTTTTGATTGTTTCGATTTTGTTTTCTGCCTCTGCGTGTAACATGTTGATTTTCGCTACATCGCTGTACTTAACTCGTTCTTGAATGGTGATTGATTGGACCGTATTTCTATCGACCGTGCTTGTTTGTTGTACGTGTTGTGATTGTCCTTGCTTGTGTACATGTTGTTCATATGGTTCTTGTGGTTGTACCGTTTGTTGTTGTAGCTGTTGTTCTGCTATATTGTTGAAACTATTCAAAAGTGGACATTCTTGTTTTTTATGTGAATCTTCACCGCATTTGTAACATCTCTCTTTCATTCCGTCGTAAATTATTCTTGCTTTAAAGGTTGATTCACCAGATTTGTCCATTGAGCTCGTCAAGAAAATGACAACTTGACGGAGTTAAAAACATGTCATCTCGCTGGACACAAAAGAGAGATAACATATTTTTAACATATTTTTTGTATTTCTTCCTCGATCTCTATATATACTCCTCTTACTCCCGAAAAAACTGGTACAAGTGAGTTAACACCAACCTTTTCACGTCTTGTTGCCAATATATTGCCAAAACGGTGCATGGCGGTGATAAAACACTCAATGTTTTATCTGTAATTTCTGGTGGCAAATTGAATACCCTCATGTATCGCATTATTCCACTTGCTCATTTTGTCGTTATCTCCGTTGATATTCCATTAATATAATTGAACGTCAAAACATGTGTCTCTCGTAAAAATTCAAGGTACCTTTGTTCTGTGTTAAATTTTATATAAATACCCCGCTCGTACAAATCCTGGTACAGCGTATGCATATCTTTAGCCGTTAGCCCATTGTTCAAGACAAATTGCATCATTTCTTGATCAGGAACTGTACTTTTACAGTGTTTTGTCTTAAACTATCTATTTTAATCTACAACCTTGTTAGAAACAGGTATTAAATTTAATCACTGCGCAGAATTGCGCTTATCAAATTTGGATAGCACTAATATCACAATCTCTTTTTTTTTTAATTCTCACTAATTTCTATTTTTATTTTTGTAACTCGTTCTATATACCACAAAGGTTGACAATCGAATCTGAGGTGTAAGCTTTGTAAATATTATTAGAACTATTATTACCAGAGTGATAAATTCTGCGGGCCTGGATTCGTAAATAATTACTGCGTTGTCTAGTTGACTTTTTTAATCGAAGTTTTATTACTCTATTTATTTTGAAAATTAGTAAAAAATATTCACTTGGCTTGGGCGCCACCCTATAACTATTGCTACTACATTTTGGACGAGTTCCCAAGTTCGGTTATCTTAGATATTGTAGTCAGATAGATTAATTTGTGTTGATGTGTTTGCAGTTAAGGGCACTACCCCAACCTTTCAGTAAAGTTTAAAACAGTATTTGTTCTCGCCGTATTCTAGCCATCAGACCTTCAAAATTGAAAATGTGTTTTTATATAAAAATTTTTCTATTTGTTTGTTATGAAAATAGAGTGAATATTACAATTAATTGGTAATGATTTTCATAGACTAATAGTTTTATACTAAAACAAAATTTTTTTATAATTGCTATATTTTCCGAATTATCACTTTTTTTTATCAATTTATTTAAAAACAATAAATTAAACACACGTTAAAAAGTTTTATTACTCTATATGCACATATTATATTCTTGGAATTTTCTATCCACACTACTCTTGAGTCACTGAATATTTACGAACAATAATTGCAGTTTTATACAATGGACAAACCAATTACAAGTAGCAGTGCGAATGATACTGATGTAAATTTGTGTAGAATTTGCACGTTAGACACCACTGAAAGAAGATCTATTGAGAGGCGTGATAATTTGTTCGCAACACTAACCATCTCAGATATGTCGTTTGTTCATGCTTCCTGTAGAAGTAAATATATAAATAGAATAAATGTGGAAGCTGTTAAGAGAAAGGCGCAGGCGCGAAGTGCAAAAACTTTAGTCCTTTTAAAAGAAAATTGAGTAGATTATTATTATTATTATTATTATGGGGGGCCATGCGGGCGATCAGCCACTTCGCACTGCGACCTAAAAGATCTATTGTGCTGGCCCCTGCTTAATTATCCGTCCAGTCAATATTCAGGTTCTTAATGAACCTGACGATACTGCCTCCCGGTACGTGATACATACTATCTGGGCTTATTGCTCTCCCTCCTAGATGTTTACTACAGCATGTAGTTCCGCTAGAAAGACGGTACCATTGGAGCTCAAGGACATCGAGAGGGTTGTCCCACTCCCGTATATTCCTACTCCTGCCCCGTATTCCGTTTGATTTTACTCTTACGAGTTGCTCGGAATTGTAAATCACCTGTAGGTCACCCAGCTTTACTACAGGAAGGCTAAATAAAACTGGAGGGTGCCTGGTATCCAGAGTCCGCATATTTTGGACTGATTAACCTATCAGCCATTCATCTTTCGGCATATGCTGTTCCACCTTAGATTAGGGTTTTTTGTCAAGGTTTTCTCCTTTAGCGCCGTACTTTAGCCTTTGCCAAATGGCCAAAGATGTGCCAAGTGGCCTTAGTTACCAGTGGTTGCCACGAGGAGGCAGTACGTACACTTGCGAATTGTGAACAGGTTACCCCTTACACAATTGTACCCATCACGCAGCTGCCTAATGACAAGACCAGAACAGCACACGTGATGCGCACCCTACTGGAAGGTTACGGAGCTGGTAGATTAATCTACTCAACTTTGATCCCCCCCGCCAATAGACGCCAAACCACCAAACCACCAAGACTATACTTCACAGGATCATTTCTGTAGTCAGTCTTCAAGTCTATTCAATTCAAACTGAAATTAAGTAGATATAGTACATAGTATTAAAGCACAGAATATTAGCTATACCTTCGATTGGGAAAAAATTATTTGATATGCGGCGATGAAATACAACAAAACTTCCCTCCCACAGAAGAAAGAAAATATGTCATAATAAAGCTTCTGATTTTGTATCAAATATATTAAAAATGTTTACCCCATTAACAGACGATTACCATCGAGAAATTTTAAACGTATTAGCAGTGCAATATATCACCAGGAATATTATAGAAAGTTGATATATGATCATAATGAGAAATTAAGAGGACCAGATAAGAATTATACTGATAAAATTGATGAAGCAAGTGATGAATGTCAATTCACTACAACGCAACTCAAAGAAGCTGTTAAAATATGTGATGTAATTCCTCCTGAAGATACAATTAAGAATCGCCTAAAAACCAAAATTTTCAGATCAAATCGTTATCTCAAGTAGAACAGGTGGTAAGACATCTGTATGTTTTTCAAAAAATTTATATGATATACCATACTCACAAATCCGTGGTACAGTCGCAAGGCAAAAACCATTGAAGAAGAAGAAAATCGACTAATCGATTCTGCTTCCGAATTAATCCATAGAAAAATTAGAAACACTATATGTCGCGTGAACGAATATCCTGCCAGTGATAAGGTATTTACCGAGGTTAATAAAAAGTCCCAGGAGCACCGAGCTACGCTCGTTCCGAATTACATTAGCGTTTGTTACACGTTCATGTCACTGAGTTTCACCTCATTCAATTGAGCAATATGTTAGTTCCATTTAGACTGTCGATTTTCCAGAAAAATTTCCGACACTCATGTTTGAATCCCATTCTATACTAAACAAATCCCATTCTATACAATTCATCCCAATTGAAAGGAAATGGTTTAATTCTATTGAAACTAGAATAATATTCATATTCCCATTTTACAATCCCATTTTCATGGTACATACCGAGTTCTATCGAAATCGGTTGAGAAATGGCTTTGGTCCATTGGAATTGGCCATTTTACAGAACCTATACGATCCATATTTGGAACTAATTTATGATCTCTATATAATTCTCAAAAATCACAATTGAACAAATAAAAGAAACAAAACACAATGCAATATCAATAGCAATAACAACAATTAGATTTCCTTTATTAGAAAATAAAATAAAAATGAAACCCGAACCTCTCCAGAAAGCCTACTAAAATATTTTTCCAAGAAATCAAAACCCATTACAATTGCTTCCTTTCACTAGAAAATTTCCATCTAACCAATTACTATTAACAAAAGAAAATAATAAAAATATGAATTCCCATAGCAGGATCCTCTTAAACGAATTTTACTGAAATAAAACCACCCCAACCAACATTAATAAAAATCAAATAACCGTTTCAGAAACCGGTAGTAAGTTAAAAAGTAAGATAAAACCAAGCAAACAGGGGCTCACCGGACGAGAACTTCCTTAGCGTTTTTTTTAAGAATCAATGCCCGGTGTTATCGCGTTTTGGCACTCGAAAACTCTCTTTCACCAATTATGATCAATAAAAAAATATTCAAAAAAACGAACCCCAGGCCTATTAGAGGACCCACTAAACGACATTTCCCGAAATCAAAGTCCATTGCAAATGTTTCCTAACACTAGAAAATCCCTGCTCACCAATTATTACAAAAATCGTTGAACTTAAAAAATGGACCTCGACCATCCGGAGGACCCTCTAAACATATATTTCCCGAAATCAACACCCATTGCAGACCTTTCAAACCCCTATTTGACTTCAATCCATACCCATGGCGATCGCTTCCTGCCGCTCGAATATCTCTCATTACCAAATGTTTACCAAAATTGTTAAAATGAAAAAAGGAACCCGGATACCACTGAAAGACCCTAAGCTAATTTTTTTAAACCAAGACCCATTGCAATCTTTGTCTGGCACCCACCCGCTCACAAATTTTTACCAAAAATGTAAAAATTAATTTGAACTGGAGAACCCCCTAAACGAATTTTCCAAAAATTTATACCCATCACAATCGCTTCGTGGCACTCGAAAACCCTCTTTACCAACTTTTAACAAAATAGTTAAAATTTAAAAAACCCAATTGGATGACACTCTGGACTGGTAAACATACTTACCAATTTTCAACAAAATCATTAAAACTATAAAAATGGAGTCTGAATTTTCCTGAAATCAAGACCAATGGGGATCACCTTATACCACTTAAAAACACTTCTTACCAATATTTACCAACATCGTGAAAATTACAAAGGAGCCCGAGTTCCACTGAAGAACCCCCTAAACTATATTTTCGAAATCAAGACCGGTCACAATTGATTCTTGGCACACGAAAACCCCAGCTTCGTAAAAATTAAAAAAAGGCCTGGGCACAAATGGAGAACACCTTCTAAATTATCAAGACCCGTCGCAATCGCTTCCTGGCACCCGAAAACCCCCGCTCACTAATTTTTTAGCAAATTCGCCAAAATTAACAAAAAAGCACCCGGGCCCACTGGAGAACCCCCTAGACAAATTTTTCCGAAATCAACACCCAGCGCAATCGCTTTCTAGCACCCGAAAACCCCTTACCAATTTTTAACAAAATCGGTAAAATAAAAAAAGGCCCTGAGCAATACTAGAGGACCCTCTAAACGAATTGTATACGAATCCTGTAATCAAGACTAGTCGCAATCACTTCCTAGCCCTCAAAAACCGGTTTCGAAATCGTTGCACAAACAAACAAACAGACAAACAATTTTATGCCGTTTAATAATAGTAGATAGATAGATAGATAGATAATAAAAGTGTTTTATTCTTTTTAGCTCTTTATTTTAATATTTTTTATATTTACCCGAGTAACCAGATGTCACAAAAAATCATCAAATATTTCACAAATTTCTGTGAATTGTCGACCAAAATGTGTGCTTATATGAATATTTTACCGGTCGCCACTCAATATGATAATATAGATAGCAAATAATTTATTACCAAACGGGCAAACAAATTGTGATATAAGTTCCGAACTCCTCGATATATGAGCTGGAATGGGTTTCAGTATGGAAATTCTAAGCGTAGCAACTGATGTTCCATCTAAAAATAAACGTTTCAAAGAGGTTAAAAAAATCAAGCCGCTATTAAGACAAAATTCATAATATCAAAATTTCGTATAAAACTCGATGAGATACTACTATGCCTCAATTTTCTAACTGTTTCCAATTAACCGTTCCTGCACGTCCTGGTGCAATCTTAACGAAAAAATGACGTTCCAAGCATCTGATTTTGTATTAAAATAAAAAACTAGTGTTTTTTAAATAAACAACAGTAGTTGTATAAATAAATTTTTTATTTGTATTATTTTTCACAAATGATTTTGTACTATTATCATGACCGCTAGCCCGCTACAGATATTTTCGAGTCGAGGTGCATTATCTCTATTAGCACATTTCCTTCCGATAGTATATACCGAGAGTGCTAAGATAATTATTGGTGATTCAGAATAGGAAAAATCAAAAGGGAAGTTCAATAATCGGGGAATTGGTTAAAGTTGAACCAAATTATGATTTATACGAGGACGTTGATGGTACCTTGATGGAAATATCGGATAAAATATCAAATATTGTTTCAGTACCACCGCATTCTTTAGCCTTAATTGGATAATTCTTGAAACTGCCTGCATATTCGGATGTGCTATTGCGCGCTAAAATAAAAGCACAATGCTTACTACTCTTACCTTGTTTACCGGAGATGGTGGAGGAATAAAATTTATAGTCTGTCGCTAGCTTCATCACTCCTAACGCTACCACCATTTGAAGTATTACGACAATTATTTTATTTGCTCTACTAAACCACCGATGACGCTTGAAACCAAAAAGCATCCACCAGTCAACGGTGTTTTAATAAAACTTCTTTTTATAGTTGCGTGAAAAACGCTATAGTAAAAAAGTGAAAGTACCACCCAACGTATCCTATGGGGTAGTCATTGATCCAAACATTTATACTGTTGACAATGGGCACTTGAAAAGAAAAAACTAAAATAATTTTCAAAACTTAAACTATTTTTATTAATCAATTTATTGTATCATCATGTCGTGTTGCTGTTTCAGCCAACGCTAACATGGCTAAAGCGGTAATACTTCGTACATTTCGGTGTTCATCAATTAAACCATTTATTATCACTTCGATCAATAGCTTGATAATACAAGATGAAATCGCGTTTATTCGAACAGCGATTTGTTGTACGATTTTTATGCCAGTATAACGATCTTGCCATTTGGTACTCTGGCAGACCACCTTGAGGAACGATAATAATGTTGGAATGCCAAAAACAATTGCGACCACCACAAAAGCATGTGCAATGGTATTTCGTATATATGCCTCTATATTATCAATATCGGGACGCATTGCAGAAATCATTGCTGTTATACCGGTCGAATTTACTATTTTTGAGATTATCTCGTAATCTTTATATTCCTTAAGTTCAGGGTCATAAATAGTTTCTATAATTTTCAATAACACAATATCTAACAGATATTTATCATAATTTTGTGCATCCACAAGCGAAGGATTAGTATCGCATTTTATTTGAGGAGTTACATCCCATCGATTATGCCGCGTTGGTTTTGATACTCGTACCTTATTTTGATTTAAGAACGATTTTTTATGTGATATTTTATTTTTATATATTTATTCTATTCCACTCATTTTCGTGATTTTTTGGTCAAGAAAATCACTGGAATAATTAAATCCTACAATTGAAAATTGAATCCAATATTTCCAGAAAATTATTTCAATATCGATTTCATATAAATTTTCAAGATTCTCGCTCGAATTAATGATCTTTCACCTAAATACATATATATATGTAGTTTCCCAAATTATACCTACGTTTACTGATATACATACATTTACCGTAACTTAAATGTAAATGTAGTTTTTGTAGTTAATTCTTGATTTTTGTGAACGTAAATGTCATAATTGTGCCTTTGCAACACAAATAATTTACTATAATAGCCTAAATGTAGCTTACAACTTTTACATTCATCTTTTATTATTATTCAATCATACATGCCATATAAATTTGAAAAAAAAAACGAAAAAAAAAATTATCTCAAGAATGTAATTTTCGAGGTTCGAACTACGATCTAAAATTTTAAAATCCACAACGCTAACACCTAGACTACTGCGGCATGGGAATTTGCCGAAAAATTACTTGGTTTTATAAAAAGTTTTGAGCATTCTACTAAATTATATAATATGTAGATAGATTTACACAATGTGACGTATCAACATAGAGAAAGATAAAATTTGTCAGATCTTTCTGTAATTTGGTATACAGATGAAGAAAAATATTCTAAGAATAATTTCCTTTTACATCATATCGGAAAAATCACGGAAAATGCGAGAAAATCGCGAATTTCCACTCGGAAAATTCATCGGGAAAAGACTAAAAAAAATATGCTGATCATCCAACATTAATTTAAATTTTTTTTTTTTTGTCGTGATTTTTGAAAAATGGACATCCATGAAAAAAAAATCATAAAAAAAAAATTAAATACATCCCAACTCCGTATGCTGCTAACTACGCAGCTGTACTATTTAAAAAAATCATCAAACATTCTTTTCTATAAAAAAAAATACACAATACATATCGCTCATTTGCTGCAACAATGACACAATTTAAAAATAACAAATGTTATAATTTGAGAGACATTTCCGTTTGTCTTGTAGTGAGCTTTATAGCTTTAGGTGTGTCGTTATATCAGTTTTAACTATATTAAAAAGCCGATATTTCTCTATAAATAAGTCAAAAACGACCGATTTTGAGTTATGCCATTGTGGTAGCAAATGAGCGATATACAATTGACCATTTTAGAGATGGCGCTGTAAAATTTGGATAATTTTTCCAGATTTGAAGGCTTTACAGAGTTTTCCCAGACTTGAGACCAGACTCAATCGCATTTTCATGCAAAAAGACATCATATAGCCATTTTACGTCAACGAAATCGGTCTCGAAGTAGTTTTTCGTGCGGACATATATACATACCCGCAATTATTGCTCGTTTAATAATATAGAGTCCCAGGAGCACCGAGCTATGCTCGTTCCGAATTACATTAGCGTTTGTTACACGTTCATGTCACTGAGTTTCACCTCATTCAATTGAGCAATATGTTAGTTCCATTTAGACTGTCGATTTTCCAGAAAAATTTCCGACACTCATGTTTGAATCCCATTCTATACTAAACAAATCCCATTCTATACAATTCATCCCAATTGAAAGGAAATGGTTCAATTCTATTGAAACTAGAATAATATTCATATTCCCATTTTACAATCCCATTTTCATGGTACATACCGAATTCTATCGAAATCGGTTGAGAAATGGCTTTGGTCCATTGGAATTGGCCATTTTACAGAACCTATACGATCCATAATTGGAACTAATTTATGATCTCTATATAATTCTCAAAAATCACAATTGAACAAATAAAAAAAACAAAACACAATTCAATATGAATAGCAATAACAACAATTAGATTTCCTTTGTTAGAAAATAAAATAAAAATGAAACCCGAACCTCTCCAGAAAGCCTACTAAAATATTTTTCCAAGAAATCAAAACCCATTACAATTGCTTCCTTTCACTAGAAAATTTCCATCACCAATTACTATTAACAAAAGAAAATAATAAAAATATGACTTCCCATAGGAGGATCCTCTTAAACGAATTTTACTGAAATAAAACCACCCCAACCAACATTAATAAAAATCAAATAACCGTTTCAGAAACCGGTAGTAAGTTAAAAAGTAAGATAAAACCAAGCAAACAGGGGCTCACCGGACGAGAACTTCCTTAACGTTTTTTTTAAGAATCAATACCCGGTGTTATCGCGTTTTGGCACTCGAAAACTCTCTTTCACCAATTATGATCAATAAAAAAATATTCAAAAAAACGAACCCCAGGCCTATTAGAGGACCCACTAAACGACATTTCCCGAAATCAAAGTCCACTGCAAATGTTTCCTAACACTAGAAAATCCCTGCTCACCAATTATTACAAAAATCGTTG
This sequence comes from Tipula vernalis, assembly GCA_958295665.1. NCBI lineage: Eukaryota > Metazoa > Arthropoda > Insecta > Diptera > Tipulidae > Tipula > Tipula vernalis. Next base: position 287,958,161 of record OY282560.1, read on the forward strand.
AACTTAAAAAATGGACCTCGACCATCCGGAGGACCCTCTGTTATAGAGCAAACGCAAGGGTAAGAAAAAAAATATGATCACCAATTTGCACAACACTTTTTTTAATAAATTGAGAAGATGAATAAAGTTCTCGGTAAAATCACTTTCACTTAAAACAAATTAGATTTTTTATTTTAAACAAGTAAATTTATATTTATTGATAATCAAAAGAAAATGTTTTTTATTTTAATTAAGAAAATAATTAAAGTTATGATTATAAATTTATTTAATAATAGAATATAATTATTGTAATATATTAGATTTTACCAAAAAATTATGTTTCCAAAATTGTTGTTATCCATTCGGCTGTCTCGATCAGAAGAGAGATTTTATTTCTTGATTACCATGCAAATTAATTCAACAAAGTCATTACTCAGAAAAATATAATTCCTAACGCGCGAAATTCAAAATAGTGGTGAATAAACAAAACATCGAATGCATATTTCTACGAAATTCAACGTGATAATTCCCTGACGTCGATAATGTAGATCGATATGCATTTGACAAACAAATAATAACAATATAGCGGATTTATTGATGATGTACGTATACGATTGTTGTACACAATATTTTGGTAAAATTATTTAATTTATATTTCCTTTCTTTTTAGATATTTCAGCATTTTAAGCGTAAACATACTGCCCCCAAAAAGAAGGAAAGATAAATCGACTTCTATCCAAAAAAAGAAAACGTGATCATCGGCGAAAATTTGTATGGTAAGAACAATTTTGGACACTAATGATTTTTTTTTTCTTTCCTAATTTCAGAATTGTGAATGTTAAATGATAATTAATTAATTATAAAAATAGTGTATAAACAATGTAAATAGTTATATAATTCAATGTGATACAAATAATGTAAAATTAAAACAAAATTAAATATGTTACATGATTGTGTTTTACTTGTTGTTACGTGGTGTGAAATTAATTTCATCTGAGCATTTTTCATTGTTATCATCGATGGGTAGTGGAATCAGCTTAGCTATCGGTCGTTTAATCTGACCGTTTGCGGTACGTACAGTGGCGACGCGAACTAAGCCATCTTTGCCATGATGTAATTGTTGAATTCGTCCGGTTAGCCAATATGATTGTGGAATGTTCGCATCTTGAATCAGTACTAACTGATCCAATTCTACATTTTTTGTCTTCGCTCTCCATTTGTGTCGCTGATTGAGCGTAGTGAGGTAGTCTCGATGCCATGCTTTCCAAAAACCTTGAATTCTGTTTTGAATATTTTGCCACCTTGAGAGGCGCGATGCGTTTATGTGGCTTAAATCAGGCTCAGGAATTGCCTTCATTGATTCTCCAATCAAAAAATGAGCTGGTGTTAGAACGTCATATGATGACACATCTTCGGAGAGGCTACATAATGGCCTGGAATTTAAAACAGCTTCAATTTGGGTTAACAGCGTAGTCATCTCTTCATATGTTAGCGGTGAATTTCCAGCGACTCGTTTTAAGTGATATTTCACTGATTTTATGTTGGCCTCCCACAGACCGCCAAAGTGGGGAGCATGTGCTGGGTTGAAAACAAAATTGATTTTCTGTGGGGTAAGAAAGTTAGATATTAGTTTGAAGTGGTTTTCATTTTTAAAATGTTCGTAGAGTTCGTTTAATTCTCTGTGGCTGCCAATAAAATTGCTGCCATTGTCCGAGTAGATTTGGGTCGGTATACCTCGACGAGATATGAATCGCTTAAGTGCGGCTATAAAACATTCAGTACTCATATTACTCACAAGCTCGATGTGGATCGCCTTTATGGACATACATACAAATAAAGCGATGTAGCCTTTAGTTACTCTACACTGTCCACGTCCAGACCGTTCCCGTAAATATAACGGTCCAGCATAATCGACGCCTGTGTGAATAAATGGTCGTCCAGCAATAACCCTAACTTTAGGTAAGTTACCCATCAGCTGCTCGTTATTTAACCTTTTTTGTTTGAAACAAGTTATACATTTCGCTACATAATGTCTGGCCATGTTCCTGCAACCAATAATCCAAAATCGTTGGCGAAGTAGATTAGTTAGTAATGCATATCCGGCATGAAGATTTTGTTTGTGAACCGCATCGATGATTAACTTGCTTAATATATGGCCCTTTGGAAGTATAATGGGATGCTTAGTGTCGAATGAGCATGTTGAATTTTCGATTCTCCCTCCAACTCTTAATATGCCGGTAGCATCTAAGAAAGGCGTTAGTGATAGAAGTTTACTACGCTTGAATACACCTTCTTTGGAATTAATTGATTTTAATTCATTTGGAAATTCCTGATTTTGCGCCCATTTTATGCAAATAATCTCTGCGCGATTAATTTCTTCAACTGTTGGTTGATGTATGTCTCGATGATGTGTTAGAATTCCTTTGTTCCTGGTAATTTTCATCTTGGCGTTAGTGGTAAATCTATAAATGTAACCGATGATTCTGTAAATTTTATTAAGTGAAGAGAAACGGGTAAACAGCTCTGAGACTATGTCTAAATTGCATAGTTCAATGTGAAGATTTTTGAAGCTGTTCCTTTCTTCTAAATCAGTATGATCATGACTTTTGGCTGAGATGTTGACGGAACTGATTAGAGAGTTATCTTTACTATTTGCTAGAAAATCCGGACCATTCCACCACAATTGATTTTTTACTAATTCAGCAGAATTTAGACCACGAGTTGCCAGATCGGCCGGATTTTGTTTAGACGGAATGTGTAGCCAATGTTTTCTAGGAATATATTCAAGAATTTCTGACGTGCGATTGGCTACGAAATTCTTCCACCTACGGGGATGATCATCTAGCCAAGCTAAAACAATTGATGAATCGGAATAGGCGTGAATTGAAGCGACTTCGATCCCTAAGTATTGAGTGATATACTTTACTAGACGACACAATAGTAACGCTGCGCACAACTCCAGTCTCGGCAAAGATACTTGCTTGATAGGCGCGACTTTAGTTTTTGCTGCTAGTAGGCGAATGTGCACAGTGCCATTTTTATGCTTGACTCTCGAATAGACCACTGCTCCATAAGCTAGTTCCGAAGCATCTGAGAATGCGTGTAATTCCAAGTTATTCGAGTTTGTGGATACCATCAGGTATCGTGGAATTTCAATGGATTCGATATCTTTCATGCCGGTTTGTATTTTTTCCCACTTTTGTGCAATTTTTACAGGTAGTTCATCATCCCATGCTAATCCTTGTAACCATAGACTTTGAAACATTATTTTAATCGAGATGGTAAGTGGAGAAAGCCATCCCAATGGATCAAAAATTCTAGCTGCCTGCGACAACAACGTTCGCTTGGTGATTTTTTCAATAACAGGCAAATTAACGCGAAAGGAAAACATGTCACGAAGCGGATTCCAATGGCAGCCCAGTGTTTTTATGGTAGAATTAGGTTCTAGCTCTAACATCGATGGTTCATGGTCTTCTTGTGGGATTTTCTTTAAGAATTCCTGATCGTTTGAAATCCATTTTCTGATTTTAAATCCACCTTCAGCCAATAGAGCGGACATGCTTTTATAAATGTTGACTGCTTGTTGAGTGCTTTCACAGCCTGTCAGCATATCGTCTACATAAAAATCTTCCAAGAGAATAGAGGCAGCTTGTGGGTAACTTGACTGGTAGTCCATGGCTATTTGGTGTAGTGTTCTAACGGCTAGAAACGCTGCGCTTGAAGTTCCGTAGGTTACGGTATTTAGTTTAAAATGTTGTATTTCTTCGGCGACATTAGTTCTCCACACAATTCGCTGAAAATCGCAATCGTCAGGATGGACTCTCACCTGACGATACATTTTTTCTATGTCAGCAGACATTGCCACTGCACGAGTTCTGTAACGAAGAAGGATTGCCATTAAATCCTTTTGTATTGTTGGTCCTATAAGTAATGTGTCATTTAGCGACACACCGGACGTGCTTTTACAGGACCCATCAAATACGACTCGGAGTTTAGTCGTGGAGCTAGATTCTTTTAACACGGCGTGATGTGGCAGATAAAAATGATTTTGACCTGATACGGATCTTATGTCAGCAATCGCAGTCATGTGATTCAGTGAATTGTATTCTTCCATGAACTTGATATAATTTTCTCTTAGGTAACAGTTTTTATCAAATCGTCTTTCCATCGCGAGTTGTCGTTTTACTGCCATGTTAATTGATTTGCCAAGTGCTGTTGTTCCTGTGGCATCTTTGAAAGGAAGGCGAACGACATATCGTCCATTCTCGTCCCGTGTTGTGGTTTGTTTGTAATGGGTTTCACAGTAGTCTTCTTCGGCCGAGTATTTGTGTTCCGATTTTAACTCCTCTAATTCCCAGAACCGTTGTAGTATGTTAAGTTCGACATCGTTGTTGATGATACTAGTGTGGAACATTGATAATGATGAAATTTGTGGAGAATAGTTGTATTTACCTCCAACCACCCAGCCGAAAGTAGTTTGATGGGCAAACAGGCCTTCTTCAATTTTCAGCTGTTCCGGCAGGATTATTTCGAAGAATACGTCGTTTCCCAAAATTAGGTCTACTTCACCTATTGTATTGAATGATGGATCTGCCAATTGCAAATTCTTTAGTTTAGTCCAGTGTGTGACATCTATATTGTGTGATGGCAATTGCGACGTCAGTTGCGCTAGAATGAAAGCATTTACGAAAACACATACGCTTTTATTATGTCTTGAGCGTAACTCGAGTTCGACCAAGCCTCTTGTAGCTCCAGCTTTCTTAGATCCAAGTCCATTAACAGTAAAGCGAGCATGCTTTCGAGGAATTCCAATTCTTTGAACGCATCTTTCACTGATGAATGTGGACTGCGACCCAGAATCGAGGAGGGCTCTAATAGTGTGAAGCTTACCGAAGGAATCGGAGATGTTGACTAAAATGGTGGACAATAACGTTTTTTGCAAATTCACTAAATTAGATGAACTAGCGGAATTTATATGATTTTTATTGTTTCGGAAATGTGGTTGTAAATTAAAATTTTGCAATAAGGAAACCGTTGCATTTGATTTATCTTCTCTGTTGATTGCAGACATTTCAGTTTTAGCTGAATCAGAGTTACTGTTGATTGAAGATACGTTATTCTTGTTGATTGAAGAGTCGTTACTCTTGTTGATTGAGGATTCGTCATTCTTGTTGATTGAAGATTCGTTAGCCTTGTTGATTGATGATTCGTTATTCATGGATGACGAAGGAGGTTGCAATGCATTTGTACCAAGTGCATTGACTAAATTATTAGATGTTTTGGATTCGTTGTTTACCTCTGTGCCTTTATGATGTATAAGTGTATGATGTTTTTTATGACAAATAAAACATCTTTTGTTATTTTGACATGCTTTTATATCGTGACCTGGCTGCAGACAATTAATACACAGCTTGTTTTCTTCTAAAAATCGCAATCGATCTGTAGTTTTTAAGCGTTTGAAATTAAAACACTGATAGAGCAAATGATCCTTTTTGCACATTGAACATCCAACGCGATCCACGGTAGCGCTGTGTGCTTTTGATTCTGCATTCTGGCGGAAATAGGTATTTGGCTTTGCCGACGAGCAGGACTCCAAAGCGTCACATTTGTCGGTCAAGAAATCCAGCAATTGATTGATATTTGGAGCATCGATATCATTTATGTGCTGTGCCCATAATTGTTGGGTTTCCAAATCTAGCTTCTTTACGATAATGTGAACTAACCAAGGATCACGGCGTTCCCATTCGGTTCCTAAAGCTGCTAAGCCTCTTAGCACTTCGTCGGAAGTATCACATATTGCTCGTAATTGTTTATGTGAACTCTGCTTCATTGCTGATTGCCCTAGGAATAAATCGATTAGATCCTTCACGATCGGTTTTTTCTTGTCGTATCGCTTCTGCAATTTTTCCCACGCCTGTTCATAATTGGCATCGGTAATTGGCAAATGGCGAACTAGATTGGCAGCATCACCTCTCAACAATCCTTTCAGGTATTGAAACTTGTGGATTTTGCTAAGCGATTCGTTTTCATGTATGGTTCTAAATTGATCTGAAAATGATGGCCACTTCGTGTAATCTCCGCTAAATGATTCGATCGAAACACGCGGCAAGCGTATTTCGTTCGCTTGTTGGAATGAACGATCTGCGAAAATACTTGTATTTTTATCACCGGAAATATTATTTTGATTAGGTGTGATGCTTGGATTTTTTATGTTAAAAATACGTCTGAGGGTTGATTTCGTCTCGAAGTATTTTTCTTCAAATTCTTCTGCTTCTGATGTTTGACCAGGGATAAGGAGTATTTGATTTTCGATATCATGGAATTCGTTCCATGCTTCATTGAGTTTTTCTGCACGTGTTTCGAGCTGTTCACGGTTTATGGCTTGACCAGTTTCTAATTCACTATTGATTTTATCCACAAATTTTTTTATATTGGTCACCGTTGATTTAATTATGCCGCGCCGCTTTACCAATGATGCTAACTCAGCCATTTTGATTTATTCGTATCCAGTAAACTTGTTAGTGAAGTGTAAGAAATAAAAGCACTTTGTTAAATGAATTCACTGAATTTAACGCACTGATTAAATGCACAAGCCTTGATTGCTACGCGTTAATGCAAAGCACGGAACACGAGATTAGAGTAGATATCTAGTTGATATACAACGTGAGAACAAAAAATGATTAGAAATCGACACGTTTTTATTTTGCGGTGAAAGAATAAACAAAACGCACGATTCCCGGGTTTCGGCACCATAAAATGTTATAGAGCAAACGCAAGGGTAAGAAAAAAAATATGATCACCAATTTGCACAACACTTTTTTTAATAAATTGAGAAGATGAATAAAGTTCTCGGTAAAATCACTTTCACTTAAAACAAATTAGATTTTTTATTTTAAACAAGTAAATTTATATTTATTGATAATCAAAAGAAAATGTTTTTTATTTTAATTAAGAAAATAATTAAAGTTATGATTATAAATTTATTTAATAATAGAATATAATTATTGTAATATATTAGATTTTACCAAAAAATTATGTTTCCAAAATTGTTGTTATCCATTCGGCTGTCTCGATCAGAAGAGAGATTTTATTTCTTGATTACCATGCAAATTAATTCAACAAAGTCATTACTCAGAAAAATATAATTCCTAACGCGCGAAATTCAAAATAGTGGTGAATAAACAAAACATCGAATGCATATTTCTACGAAATTCAACGTGATAATTCCCTGACGTCGATAATGTAGATCGATATGCATTTGACAAACAAATAATAACAATATAGCGGATTTATTGATGATGTACGTATACGATTGTTGTACACAATATTTTGGTAAAATTATTTAATTTATATTTCCTTTCTTTTTAGATATTTCAGCATTTTAAGCGTAAACACCCTCTAAACATATATTTCCCGAAATCAACACCCATTGCAGACCTTTCAAAACCCTATTTGACTTCAATCAATACCCATGGCGATCGCTTCCTGCCGCTCGAATATCTCTCATTACCAAATGTTTACCAAAATTGTTAAAATGAAAAAAGGAACCCGGATACCACTGAAAGACCCTAAGCTAATTTTTTTAAACCAAGACCCATTGCAATCTCTGTCTGGCACCCACCCGCTCACAAATTTTTACCAAAAATGTAAAAATTAAAAAAAAGAAGCCCGGGCTCAACTGGAGAACCCCCTAAACGAATTTTCCAAAAATTTATACCCATCACAATCGCTTCGTGGCACTCGAAAACCCTCTTTACCAACTTTTAACAAAATAGTTAAAATTTAAAAAACCCAATTGGATGACACTCTGGACTGGTAAACATACTTACCAATTTTCAACAAAATCATTAAAACTATAAAAATGGAGTCTGAATTTTCCTGAAATCAAGACCAATGGGGATTACCTTATACCACTTAAAAACACTTCTTACCAATATTTACCAACATCGTGAAAATTACAAAGGAGCCCGAGTTCCACTGAAGAACCCCCTAAACTATTTTTTTCGAAATCAAGACCGGTCACAATTGATTCTTGGCACACGAAAACCCCAGCTTACCAATTTTTACCAAAATCGTAAAAATTAAAAAAAGGCCTGGGCACAAATGGAGAACACCTTCTAAATTATCAAGACCCGTCGTAATCGCTTCCTGGCACGAAAAGACGACGTTCTTCGAAGTTCGACGAAGAAATGACGTTCCAAGCATCTGATTTTGTATTAAAATAAAAAACTAGTGTTTTTTAAATAAACAACAGTAGTTGTATAAATAAATTTTTTATTTGTATTATTTTTCACAAATGATTTTGTACTATTATCATGACCGCTAGCCCGCTACAGATATTTTCGAGTCGAGGTGCATTATCTCTATTAGCACATTTCCTTCCGATAGTATATACCGAGAGTGCTAAGATAATTATTGGTGATTCAGAATAGGAAAAATCAAAAGGGAAGTTCCATAATCGGGGAATTGGTTAAAGTTGAACCAAATTATGATTTATACGAGGACGTTGATGGTACCTTGATGGAAATATCGGATAAAATATCAAATATTGTTTCAGTACCACCGCATTCTTTAGCCACAATTGGATAATTCTTGAAACTGCCTGCATATTCAGATGTGCTATTGCGAGCTAAAATAAAAGCACAATGCTTACTACTCTTACCTTGTTTACCGGAGATGGTGGAGGAATAAAATTTATAGTCTGTCGCTAGCTTCATCACTCCTAACGCTACCACCATTTGAAGTATTACGACAATTATTTTATTTGCTCTACTAACCCACCGATGAAAACTTCTTTTTATAGTTGCGTGAAAAACGCTTTAGTAAAAAAGTGAAAGTACCACCCAACGTATCCTATGGGGTAGTCATTGATCCAAACATTTATACTGTTGACAATGGGCACTTGAAAAGAAAAAACTAAAATAATTTTCAAAACTTAAACTATTTTTATTAATCAATTTATTGTATCATCATGTCGTGTTGCTGTTTCAGCCAACGCTAACATGGCTAAAGCGGTAATACTTCGTACATTTCGGTGTTCATCAATTAAACCATTTATTATCACTTCGATCAATAGCTTGATAATACAAGAGGAAATCGCGTTTATTCGAACAGCGATTTGTTGTACGATTTTTATGCCAGTATAACGATCTTGCCATTTGGTACTCTGGCAGACCACCTTGAGGAACGATAATAATGTTGGAATGCCAAAAACAATTGCAACCACCACAAAAGCATGTGCAATGGTATTTCGTATATACGCCTCTATATTATCGATATCGGGACGCATTGCAGAAATCATTGCTGTTATACCGGTCGAATTTACTATTTTTGAGATTATCTCGTAATCTTTATATTCCTTAAGTTCAGGGTCATAAATAGTTTCTATAATTTTCAATAACACAATATCTAACAGATATTTATCATAATTTTGTGCATCCACAAGCGAAGGATTAGTATCGCATTTTATTTGAGGAGTTACATCCCATCGATTATGCCGCGTTGGTTTTGATACTCGTACCTTATTTTGATTTAAGAACGATTTTTTATGTGATATTTTATTTTTATATATTTATTCTATTCCACTCATTTTCGTGATTTTTTGGTCAAGAAAATCACTGGAATAATTAAATCCTACAATTGAAAATTGAATCCAATATTTCCAGAAAATTATTTCAATATCGATTTCATATAAATTTTCAAGATTCTCGCTCGAATTAATGATCTTTCACCTAAATACATATATATATGTAGTTTCCCAAATTATACCTACGTTTACTGATATACATACATTTACCGTAACTTAAATGTAAATGTAGTTTTTGTAGTTAATTCTTGATTTTTGTGAACGTAAATGTCATAATTGTGCCTTTGCAACACAAATAATTTACTATAATAGCCTAAATGTAGCTTACAACTTTTACATTCATCTTTTATTATTATTCAATCATACATGCCATATAAATTTGAAAAAAAAAACGAAAAAAAAAATTATCTCAAGAATGTAATTTTCGAGGTTCGAACTACGATCTAAAATTTTAAAATCCACAACGCTAACACCTAGACTACTGCGGCATGGGAATTTGCCGAAAAATTACTTGGTTTTATAAAAAGTTTTGAGCATTCTACTAAATTATATAATATGTAGATAGATTTACACAATGTGACGTATCAACATAGAGAAAGATAAAATTTGTCAGATCTTTCTGTAATTTGGTATACAGATGAAGAAAAATATTCTAAGAATAATTTCCTTTTACATCATATCGGAAAAATCACGGAAAATGCGAGAAAATCGCGAATTTCCACTCGGAAAATTCGTCGGGAAAAGACTAAAAAAAATATGCTGATCATCCAACATTAATTTAAATTTTTTTTTTTTTGTCGTGATTTTTGAAAAATGGACATCCATGAAAAAAAAATCATAAAAAAAAAATTAAATACATCCCAACTCCGTATGCTGCTAACTACGCAGCTGTACTATTTAAAAAAATCATCAAACATTCTTTTCTATAAAAAAAAATACACAATACATATCGCTCATTTGCTGCAACAATGACACAATTTAAAAATAACAAATGTTATAATTTGAGAGACATTTCCGTTTGTCTTGTAGTGAGCTTTATAGCTTTAGGTGTGTCGTTATATCAGTTTTAACTATATTAAAAAGCCGATATTTCTCTATAAATAAGTCAAAAACGACCGATTTTGAGTTATGCCATTGTGGTAGCAAATGAGCGATATACAATTGACCATTTTAGAGATGGCGCTGTAAAATTTGGATAATTTTTCCAGATTTGAAGGCTTTACAGAGTTTTCCCAGACTTGAGACCAGACTCAATCGCATTTTCATGCAAAAAGACATCATATAGCCATTTTACGTCAACGAAATCGGTCTCGAAGTAGTTTTTCGTGCGGACATATATACATACCCGCAATTATTGCTCGTTTAATAATATAGAGTCCCAGGAGCACCGAGCTATGCTCGTTCCGAATTACATTAGCGTTTGTTACACGTTCATGTCACTGAGTTTCACCTCATTCAATTGAGCAATATGTTAGTTCCATTTAGACTGTCGATTTTCCAGAAAAATTTCCGACACTCATGTTTGAATCCCATTCTATACTAAACAAATCCCATTCTATACAATTCATCCCAATTGAAAGGAAATGGTTCAATTCTATTGAAACTAGAATAATATTCATATTCCCATTTTACAATCCCATTTTCATGGTACATACCGAATTCTATCGAAATCGGTTGAGAAATGGCTTTGGTCCATTGGAATTGGCCATTTTACAGAACCTATACGATCCATAATTGGAACTAATTTATGATCTCTATATAATTCTCAAAAATCACAATTGAACAAATAAAAAAAACAAAACACAATTCAATATGAATAGCAATAACAACAATTAGATTTCCTTTGTTAGAAAATAAAATAAAAATGAAACCCGAACCTCTCCAGAAAGCCTACTAAAATATTTTTCCAAGAAATCAAAACCCATTACAATTGCTTCCTTTCACTAGAAAATTTCCATCACCAATTACTATTAACAAAAGAAAATAATAAAAATATGACTTCCCATAGGAGGATCCTCTTAAACGAATTTTACTGAAATAAAACCACCCCAACCAACATTAATAAAAATCAAATAACCGTTTCAGAAACCGGTAGTAAGTTAAAAAGTAAGATAAAACCAAGCAAACAGGGGCTCACCGGACGAGAACTTCCTTAACGTTTTTTTTAAGAATCAATACCCGGTGTTATCGCGTTTTGGCACTCGAAAACTCTCTTTCACCAATTATGATCAATAAAAAAATATTCAAAAAAACGAACCCCAGGCCTATTAGAGGACCCACTAAACGACATTTCCCGAAATCAAAGTCCACTGCAAATGTTTCCTAACACTAGAAAATCCCTGCTCACCAATTATTACAAAAATCGTTGAACTTAAAAAATGGACCTCGACCATCCGGAGGACCCTCTGTTATAGAGCAAACGCAAGGGTAAGAAAAAAAATATGATCACCAATTTGCACAACACTTTTTTTAATAAATTGAGAAGATGAATAAAGTTCTCGGTAAAATCACTTTCACTTAAAACAAATTAGATTTTTTATTTTAAACAAGTAAATTTATATTTATTGATAATCAAAAGAAAATGTTTTTTATTTTAATTAAGAAAATAATTAAAGTTATGATTATAAATTTATTTAATAATAGAATATAATTATTGTAATATATTAGATTTTACCAAAAAATTATGTTTCCAAAATTGTTGTTATCCATTCGGCTGTCTCGATCAGAAGAGAGATTTTATTTCTTGATTACCATGCAAATTAATTCAACAAAGTCATTACTCAGAAAAATATAATTCCTAACGCGCGAAATTCAAAATAGTGGTGAATAAACAAAACATCGAATGCATATTTCTACGAAATTCAACGTGATAATTCCCTGACGTCGATAATGTAGATCGATATGCATTTGACAAACAAATAATAACAATATAGCGGATTTATTGATGATGTACGTATACGATTGTTGTACACAATATTTTGGTAAAATTATTTAATTTATATTTCCTTTCTTTTTAGATATTTCAGCATTTTAAGCGTAAACATACTGCCCCCAAAAAGAAGGAAAGATAAATCGACTTCTATCCAAAAAAAGAAAACGTGATCATCGGCGAAAATTTGTATGGTAAGAACAATTTTGGACACTAATGATTTTTTTTTTCTTTCCTAATTTCAGAATTGTGAATGTTAAATGATAATTAATTAATTATAAAAATAGTGTATAAACAATGTAAATAGTTATATAATTCAATGTGATACAAATAATGTAAAATTAAAACAAAATTAAATATGTTACATGATTGTGTTTTACTTGTTGTTACGTGGTGTGAAATTAATTTCATCTGAGCATTTTTCATTGTTATCATCGATGGGTAGTGGAATCAGCTTAGCTATCGGTCGTTTAATCTGACCGTTTGCGGTACGTACAGTGGCGACGCGAACTAAGCCATCTTTGCCATGATGTAATTGTTGAATTCGTCCGGTTAGCCAATATGATTGTGGAATGTTCGCATCTTGAATCAGTACTAACTGATCCAATTCTACATTTTTTGTCTTCGCTCTCCATTTGTGTCGCTGATTGAGCGTAGTGAGGTAGTCTCGATGCCATGCTTTCCAAAAACCTTGAATTCTGTTTTGAATATTTTGCCACCTTGAGAGGCGCGATGCGTTTATGTGGCTTAAATCAGGCTCAGGAATTGCCTTCATTGATTCTCCAATCAAAAAATGAGCTGGTGTTAGAACGTCATATGATGACACATCTTCGGAGAGGCTACATAATGGCCTGGAATTTAAAACAGCTTCAATTTGGGTTAACAGCGTAGTCATCTCTTCATATGTTAGCGGTGAATTTCCAGCGACTCGTTTTAAGTGATATTTCACTGATTTTATGTTGGCCTCCCACAGACCGCCAAAGTGGGGAGCATGTGCTGGGTTGAAAACAAAATTGATTTTCTGTGGGGTAAGAAAGTTAGATATTAGTTTGAAGTGGTTTTCATTTTTAAAATGTTCGTAGAGTTCGTTTAATTCTCTGTGGCTGCCAATAAAATTGCTGCCATTGTCCGAGTAGATTTGGGTCGGTATACCTCGACGAGATATGAATCGCTTAAGTGCGGCTATAAAACATTCAGTACTCATATTACTCACAAGCTCGATGTGGATCGCCTTTATGGACATACATACAAATAAAGCGATGTAGCCTTTAGTTACTCTACACTGTCCACGTCCAGACCGTTCCCGTAAATATAACGGTCCAGCATAATCGACGCCTGTGTGAATAAATGGTCGTCCAGCAATAACCCTAACTTTAGGTAAGTTACCCATCAGCTGCTCGTTATTTAACCTTTTTTGTTTGAAACAAGTTATACATTTCGCTACATAATGTCTGGCCATGTTCCTGCAACCAATAATCCAAAATCGTTGGCGAAGTAGATTAGTTAGTAATGCATATCCGGCATGAAGATTTTGTTTGTGAACCGCATCGATGATTAACTTGCTTAATATATGGCCCTTTGGAAGTATAATGGGATGCTTAGTGTCGAATGAGCATGTTGAATTTTCGATTCTCCCTCCAACTCTTAATATGCCGGTAGCATCTAAGAAAGGCGTTAGTGATAGAAGTTTACTACGCTTGAATACACCTTCTTTGGAATTAATTGATTTTAATTCATTTGGAAATTCCTGATTTTGCGCCCATTTTATGCAAATAATCTCTGCGCGATTAATTTCTTCAACTGTTGGTGGATGTATGTCTCGATGATGTGTTAGAATTCCTTTGTTCCTGGTAATTTTCATCTTGGCGTTAGTGGTAAATCTATAAATGTAACCGATGATTCTGTAAATTTTATTAAGTGAAGAGAAACGGGTAAACAGCTCTGAGACTATGTCTAAATTGCATAGTTCAATGTGAAGATTTTTGAAGCTGTTCCTTTCTTCTAAATCAGTATGATCATGACTTTTGGCTGAGATGTTGACGGAACTGATTAGAGAGTTATCTTTACTATTTGCTAGAAAATCCGGACCATTCCACCACAATTGATTTTTTACTAATTCAGCAGAATTTAGACCACGAGTTGCCAGATCGGCCGGATTTTGTTTAGACGGAATGTGTAGCCAATGTTTTCTAGGAATATATTCAAGAATTTCTGACGTGCGATTGGCTACGAAATTCTTCCACCTACGGGGATGATCATCTAGCCAAGCTAAAACAATTGATGAATCGGAATAGGCGTGAATTGAAGCGACTTCGATCCCTAAGTATTGAGTGATATACTTTACTAGACGACACAATAGTAACGCTGCGCACAACTCCAGTCTCGGCAAAGATACTTGCTTGATAGGCGCGACTTTAGTTTTTGCTGCTAGTAGGCGAATGTGCACAGTGCCATTTTTATGCTTGACTCTCGAATAGACCACTGCTCCATAAGCTAGTTCCGAAGCATCTGAGAATGCGTGTAATTCCAAGTTATTCGAGTTTGTGGATACCATCAGGTATCGTGGAATTTCAATGGATTCGATATCTTTCATGCCGGTTTGTATTTTTTCCCACTTTTGTGCAATTTTTACAGGTAGTTCATCATCCCATGCTAATCCTTGTAACCATAGACTTTGAAACATTATTTTAATCGAGATGGTAAGTGGAGAAAGCCATCCCAATGGATCAAAAATTCTAGCTGCCTGCGACAACAACGTTCGCTTGGTGATTTTTTCAATAACAGGCAAATTAACGCGAAAGGAAAACATGTCACGAAGCGGATTCCAATGGCAGCCCAGTGTTTTTATGGTAGAATTAGGTTCTAGCTCTAACATCGATGGTTCATGGTCTTCTTGTGGGATTTTCTTTAAGAATTCCTGATCGTTTGAAATCCATTTTCTGATTTTAAATCCACCTTCAGCCAATAGAGCGGACATGCTTTTATAAATGTTGACTGCTTGTTGAGTGCTTTCACAGCCTGTCAGCATATCGTCTACATAAAAATCTTCCAAGAGAATAGAGGCAGCTTGTGGGTAACTTGACTGGTAGTCCATGGCTATTTGGTGTAGTGTTCTAACGGCTAGAAACGCTGCGCTTGAAGTTCCGTAGGTTACGGTATTTAGTTTAAAATGTTGTATTTCTTCGGCGACATTAGTTCTCCACACAATTCGCTGAAAATCGCAATCGTCAGGATGGACTCTCACCTGACGATACATTTTTTCTATGTCAGCAGACATTGCCACTGCACGAGTTCTGTAACAAAGAAGGATTGCCATTAAATCCTTTTGTATTGTTGGTCCTATAAGTAATGTGTCATTTAGCGACACACCGGACGTGCTTTTACAGGACCCATCAAATACGACTCGGAGTTTAGTCGTGGAGCTAGATTCTTTTAACACGGCGTGATGTGGCAGATAAAAATGATTTTGACCTGATACGGATCTTATGTCAGCAATCGCAGTCATGTGATTCAGTGAATTGTATTCTTCCATGAACTTGATATAATTTTCTCTTAGGTAACAGTTTTTATCAAATCGTCTTTCCATCGCGAGTTGTCGTTTTACTGCCATGTTAATTGATTTGCCAAGTGCTGTTGTTCCTGTGGCATCTTTGAAAGGAAGGCGAACGACATATCGTCCATTCTCGTCCCGTGTTGTGGTTTGTTTGTAATGGGTTTCACAGTAGTCTTCTTCGGCCGAGTATTTGTGTTCCGATTTTAACTCCTCTAATTCCCAGAACCGTTGTAGTATGTTAAGTTCGACATCGTTGTTGATGATACTAGTGTGGAACATTGATAATGATGAAATTTGTGGAGAATAGTTGTATTTACCTCCAACCACCCAGCCGAAAGTAGTTTGATGGGCAAACAGGCCTTCTTCAATTTTCAGCTGTTCCGGCAGGATTATTTCGAAGAATACGTCGTTTCCCAAAATTAGGTCTACTTCACCTATTGTATTGAATGATGGATCTGCCAATTGCAAATTCTTTAGTTTAGTCCAGTGTGTGACATCTATATTGTGTGATGGCAATTGCGACGTCAGTTGCGCTAGAATGAAAGCATTTACGAAAACACATACGCTTTTATTATGTCTTGAGCGTAACTCGAGTTCGACCAAGCCTCTTGTAGCTCCAGCTTTCTTAGATCCAAGTCCATTAACAGTAAAGCGAGCATGCTTTCGAGGAATTCCAATTCTTTGAACGCATCTTTCACTGATGAATGTGGACTGCGACCCAGAATCGAGGAGGGCTCTAATAGTGTGAAGCTTACCGAAGGAATCGGAGATGTTGACTAAAATGGTGGACAATAACGTTTTTTGCAAATTCACTAAATTAGATGAACTAGCGGAATTTATATGATTTTTATTGTTTCGGAAATGTGGTTGTAAATTAAAATTTTGCAATAAGGAAACCGTTGCATTTGATTTATCTTCTCTGTTGATTGCAGACATTTCAGTTTTAGCTGAATCAGAGTTACTGTTGATTGAAGATACGTTATTCTTGTTGATTGAAGAGTCGTTACTCTTGTTGATTGAGGATTCGTCATTCTTGTTGATTGAAGATTCGTTAGCCTTGTTGATTGATGATTCGTTATTCATGGATGACGAAGGAGGTTGCAATGCATTTGTACCAAGTGCATTGACTAAATTATTAGATGTTTTGGATTCGTTGTTTACCTCTGTGCCTTTATGATGTATAAGTGTATGATGTTTTTTATGACAAATAAAACATCTTTTGTTATTTTGACATGCTTTTATATCGTGACCTGGCTGCAGACAATTAATACACAGCTTGTTTTCTTCTAAAAATCGCAATCGATCTGTAGTTTTTAAGCGTTTGAAATTAAAACACTGATAGAGCAAATGATCCTTTTTGCACATTGAACATCCAACGCGATCCACGGTAGCGCTGTGTGCTTTTGATTCTGCATTCTGGCGGAAATAGGTATTTGGCTTTGCCGACGAGCAGGACTCCAAAGCGTCACATTTGTCGGTCAAGAAATCCAGCAATTGATTGATATTTGGAGCATCGATATCATTTATGTGCTGTGCCCATAATTGTTGGGTTTCCAAATCTAGCTTCTTTACGATAATGTGAACTAACCAAGGATCACGGCGTTCCCATTCGGTTCCTAAAGCTGCTAAGCCTCTTAGCACTTCGTCGGAAGTATCACATATTGCTCGTAATTGTTTATGTGAACTCTGCTTCATTGCTGATTGCCCTAGGAATAAATCGATTAGATCCTTCACGATCGGTTTTTTCTTGTCGTATCGCTTCTGCAATTTTTCCCACGCCTGTTCATAATTGGCATCGGTAATTGGCAAATGGCGAACTAGATTGGCAGCATCACCTCTCAACAATCCTTTCAGGTATTGAAACTTGTGGATTTTGCTAAGCGATTCGTTTTCATGTATGGTTCTAAATTGATCTGAAAATGATGGCCACTTCGTGTAATCTCCGCTAAATGATTCGATCGAAACACGCGGCAAGCGTATTTCGTTCGCTTGTTGGAATGAACGATCTGCGAAAATACTTGTATTTTTATCACCGGAAATATTATTTTGATTAGGTGTGATGCTTGGATTTTTTATGTTAAAAATACGTCTGAGGGTTGATTTCGTCTCGAAGTATTTTTCTTCAAATTCTTCTGCTTCTGATGTTTGACCAGGGATAAGGAGTATTTGATTTTCGATATCATGGAATTCGTTCCATGCTTCATTGAGTTTTTCTGCACGTGTTTCGAGCTGTTCACGGTTTATGGCTTGACCAGTTTCTAATTCACTATTGATTTTATCCACAAATTTTTTTATATTGGTCACCGTTGATTTAATTATGCCGCGCCGCTTTACCAATGATGCTAACTCAGCCATTTTGATTTATTCGTATCCAGTAAACTTGTTAGTGAAGTGTAAGAAATAAAAGCACTTTGTTAAATGAATTCACTGAATTTAACGCACTGATTAAATGCACAAGCCTTGATTGCTACGCGTTAATGCAAAGCACGGAACACGAGATTAGAGTAGATATCTAGTTGATATACAACGTGAGAACAAAAAATGATTAGAAATCGACACGTTTTTATTTTGCGGTGAAAGAATAAACAAAACGCACGATTCCCGGGTTTCGGCACCATAAAATGTTATAGAGCAAACGCAAGGGTAAGAAAAAAAATATGATCACCAATTTGCACAACACTTTTTTTAATAAATTGAGAAGATGAATAAAGTTCTCGGTAAAATCACTTTCACTTAAAACAAATTAGATTTTTTATTTTAAACAAGTAAATTTATATTTATTGATAATCAAAAGAAAATGTTTTTTATTTTAATTAAGAAAATAATTAAAGTTATGATTATAAATTTATTTAATAATAGAATATAATTATTGTAATATATTAGATTTTACCAAAAAATTATGTTTCCAAAATTGTTGTTATCCATTCGGCTGTCTCGATCAGAAGAGAGATTTTATTTCTTGATTACCATGCAAATTAATTCAACAAAGTCATTACTCAGAAAAATATAATTCCTAACGCGCGAAATTCAAAATAGTGGTGAATAAACAAAACATCGAATGCATATTTCTACGAAATTCAACGTGATAATTCCCTGACGTCGATAATGTAGATCGATATGCATTTGACAAACAAATAATAACAATATAGCGGATTTATTGATGATGTACGTATACGATTGTTGTACACAATATTTTGGTAAAATTATTTAATTTATATTTCCTTTCTTTTTAGATATTTCAGCATTTTAAGCGTAAACACCCTCTAAACATATATTTCCCGAAATCAACACCCATTGCAGACCTTTCAAAACCCTATTTGACTTCAATCAATACCCATGGCGATCGCTTCCTGCCGCTCGAATATCTCTCATTACCAAATGTTTACCAAAATTGTTAAAATGAAAAAAGGAACCCGGATACCACTGAAAGACCCTAAGCTAATTTTTTTAAACCAAGACCCATTGCAATCTCTGTCTGGCACCCACCCGCTCACAAATTTTTACCAAAAATGTAAAAATTAAAAAAAAGAAGCCCGGGCTCAACTGGAGAACCCCCTAAACGAATTTTCCAAAAATTTATACCCATCACAATCGCTTCGTGGCACTCGAAAACCCTCTTTACCAACTTTTAACAAAATAGTTAAAATTTAAAAAACCCAATTGGATGACACTCTGGACTGGTAAACATACTTACCAATTTTCAACAAAATCATTAAAACTATAAAAATGGAGTCTGAATTTTCCTGAAATCAAGACCAATGGGGATTACCTTATACCACTTAAAAACACTTCTTACCAATATTTACCAACATCGTGAAAATTACAAAGGAGCCCGAGTTCCACTGAAGAACCCCCTAAACTATTTTTTTCGAAATCAAGACCGGTCACAATTGATTCTTGGCACACGAAAACCCCAGCTTACCAATTTTTACCAAAATCGTAAAAATTAAAAAAAGGCCTGGGCACAAATGGAGAACACCTTCTAAATTATCAAGACCCGTCGTAATCGCTTCCTGGCACGAAAAGACGACGTTCTTCGAAGTTCGACGAAGAAATGACGTTCCAAGCATCTGATTTTGTATTAAAATAAAAAACTAGTGTTTTTTAAATAAACAACAGTAGTTGTATAAATAAATTTTTTATTTGTATTATTTTTCACAAATGATTTTGTACTATTATCATGACCGCTAGCCCGCTACAGATATTTTCGAGTCGAGGTGCATTATCTCTATTAGCACATTTCCTTCCGATAGTATATACCGAGAGTGCTAAGATAATTATTGGTGATTCAGAATAGGAAAAATCAAAAGGGAAGTTCCATAATCGGGGAATTGGTTAAAGTTGAACCAAATTATGATTTATACGAGGACGTTGATGGTACCTTGATGGAAATATCGGATAAAATATCAAATATTGTTTCAGTACCACCGCATTCTTTAGCCACAATTGGATAATTCTTGAAACTGCCTGCATATTCAGATGTGCTATTGCGAGCTAAAATAAAAGCACAATGCTTACTACTCTTACCTTGTTTACCGGAGATGGTGGAGGAATAAAATTTATAGTCTGTCGCTAGCTTCATCACTCCTAACGCTACCACCATTTGAAGTATTACGACAATTATTTTATTTGCTCTACTAACCCACCGATGAAAACTTCTTTTTATAGTTGCGTGAAAAACGCTTTAGTAAAAAAGTGAAAGTACCACCCAACGTATCCTATGGGGTAGTCATTGATCCAAACATTTATACTGTTGACAATGGGCACTTGAAAAGAAAAAACTAAAATAATTTTCAAAACTTAAACTATTTTTATTAATCAATTTATTGTATCATCATGTCGTGTTGCTGTTTCAGCCAACGCTAACATGGCTAAAGCGGTAATACTTCGTACATTTCGGTGTTCATCAATTAAACCATTTATTATCACTTCGATCAATAGCTTGATAATACAAGAGGAAATCGCGTTTATTCGAACAGCGATTTGTTGTACGATTTTTATGCCAGTATAACGATCTTGCCATTTGGTACTCTGGCAGACCACCTTGAGGAACGATAATAATGTTGGAATGCCAAAAACAATTGCAACCACCACAAAAGCATGTGCAATGGTATTTCGTATATACGCCTCTATATTATCGATATCGGGACGCATTGCAGAAATCATTGCTGTTATACCGGTCGAATTTACTATTTTTGAGATTATCTCGTAATCTTTATATTCCTTAAGTTCAGGGTCATAAATAGTTTCTATAATTTTCAATAACACAATATCTAACAGATATTTATCATAATTTTGTGCATCCACAAGCGAAGGATTAGTATCGCATTTTATTTGAGGAGTTACATCCCATCGATTATGCCGCGTTGGTTTTGATACTCGTACCTTATTTTGATTTAAGAACGATTTTTTATGTGATATTTTATTTTTATATATTTATTCTATTCCACTCATTTTCGTGATTTTTTGGTCAAGAAAATCACTGGAATAATTAAATCCTACAATTGAAAATTGAATCCAATATTTCCAGAAAATTATTTCAATATCGATTTCATATAAATTTTCAAGATTCTCGCTCGAATTAATGATCTTTCACCTAAATACATATATATATGTAGTTTCCCAAATTATACCTACGTTTACTGATATACATACATTTACCGTAACTTAAATGTAAATGTAGTTTTTGTAGTTAATTCTTGATTTTTGTGAACGTAAATGTCATAATTGTGCCTTTGCAACACAAATAATTTACTATAATAGCCTAAATGTAGCTTACAACTTTTACATTCATCTTTTATTATTATTCAATCATACATGCCATATAAATTTGAAAAAAAAAACGAAAAAAAAAATTATCTCAAGAATGTAATTTTCGAGGTTCGAACTACGATCTAAAATTTTAAAATCCACAACGCTAACACCTAGACTACTGCGGCATGGGAATTTGCCGAAAAATTACTTGGTTTTATAAAAAGTTTTGAGCATTCTACTAAATTATATAATATGTAGATAGATTTACACAATGTGACGTATCAACATAGAGAAAGATAAAATTTGTCAGATCTTTCTGTAATTTGGTATACAGATGAAGAAAAATATTCTAAGAATAATTTCCTTTTACATCATATCGGAAAAATCACGGAAAATGCGAGAAAATCGCGAATTTCCACTCGGAAAATTCGTCGGGAAAAGACTAAAAAAAATATGCTGATCATCCAACATTAATTTAAATTTTTTTTTTTTTGTCGTGATTTTTGAAAAATGGACATCCATGAAAAAAAAATCATAAAAAAAAAATTAAATACATCCCAACTCCGTATGCTGCTAACTACGCAGCTGTACTATTTAAAAAAATCATCAAACATTCTTTTCTATAAAAAAAAATACACAATACATATCGCTCATTTGCTGCAACAATGACACAATTTAAAAATAACAAATGTTATAATTTGAGAGACATTTCCGTTTGTCTTGTAGTGAGCTTTATAGCTTTAGGTGTGTCGTTATATCAGTTTTAACTATATTAAAAAGCCGATATTTCTCTATAAATAAGTCAAAAACGACCGATTTTGAGTTATGCCATTGTGGTAGCAAATGAGCGATATACAATTGACCATTTTAGAGATGGCGCTGTAAAATTTGGATAATTTTTCCAGATTTGAAGGCTTTACAGAGTTTTCCCAGACTTGAGACCAGACTCAATCGCATTTTCATGCAAAAAGACATCATATAGCCATTTTACGTCAACGAAATCGGTCTCGAAGTAGTTTTTCGTGCGGACATATATACATACCCGCAATTATTGCTCGTTTAATAATATAGAGTCCCAGGAGCACCGAGCTATGCTCGTTCCGAATTACATTAGCGTTTGTTACACGTTCATGTCACTGAGTTTCACCTCATTCAATTGAGCAATATGTTAGTTCCATTTAGACTGTCGATTTTCCAGAAAAATTTCCGACACTCATGTTTGAATCCCATTCTATACTAAACAAATCCCATTCTATACAATTCATCCCAATTGAAAGGAAATGGTTCAATTCTATTGAAACTAGAATAATATTCATATTCCCATTTTACAATCCCATTTTCATGGTACATACCGAATTCTATCGAAATCGGTTGAGAAATGGCTTTGGTCCATTGGAATTGGCCATTTTACAGAACCTATACGATCCATAATTGGAACTAATTTATGATCTCTATATAATTCTCAAAAATCACAATTGAACAAATAAAAAAAACAAAACACAATTCAATATGAATAGCAATAACAACAATTAGATTTCCTTTGTTAGAAAATAAAATAAAAATGAAACCCGAACCTCTCCAGAAAGCCTACTAAAATATTTTTCCAAGAAATCAAAACCCATTACAATTGCTTCCTTTCACTAGAAAATTTCCATCACCAATTACTATTAACAAAAGAAAATAATAAAAATATGACTTCCCATAGGAGGATCCTCTTAAACGAATTTTACTGAAATAAAACCACCCCAACCAACATTAATAAAAATCAAATAACCGTTTCAGAAACCGGTAGTAAGTTAAAAAGTAAGATAAAACCAAGCAAACAGGGGCTCACCGGACGAGAACTTCCTTAACGTTTTTTTTAAGAATCAATACCCGGTGTTATCGCGTTTTGGCACTCGAAAACTCTCTTTCACCAATTATGATCAATAAAAAAATATTCAAAAAAACGAACCCCAGGCCTATTAGAGGACCCACTAAACGACATTTCCCGAAATCAAAGTCCACTGCAAATGTTTCCTAACACTAGAAAATCCCTGCTCACCAATTATTACAAAAATCGTTGAACTTAAAAAATGGACCTCGACCATCCGGAGGACCCTCTGTTATAGAGCAAACGCAAGGGTAAGAAAAAAAATATGATCACCAATTTGCACAACACTTTTTTTAATAAATTGAGAAGATGAATAAAGTTCTCGGTAAAATCACTTTCACTTAAAACAAATTAGATTTTTTATTTTAAACAAGTAAATTTATATTTATTGATAATCAAAAGAAAATGTTTTTTATTTTAATTAAGAAAATAATTAAAGTTATGATTATAAATTTATTTAATAATAGAATATAATTATTGTAATATATTAGATTTTACCAAAAAATTATGTTTCCAAAATTGTTGTTATCCATTCGGCTGTCTCGATCAGAAGAGAGATTTTATTTCTTGATTACCATGCAAATTAATTCAACAAAGTCATTACTCAGAAAAATATAATTCCTAACGCGCGAAATTCAAAATAGTGGTGAATAAACAAAACATCGAATGCATATTTCTACGAAATTCAACGTGATAATTCCCTGACGTCGATAATGTAGATCGATATGCATTTGACAAACAAATAATAACAATATAGCGGATTTATTGATGATGTACGTATACGATTGTTGTACACAATATTTTGGTAAAATTATTTAATTTATATTTCCTTTCTTTTTAGATATTTCAGCATTTTAAGCGTAAACATACTGCCCCCAAAAAGAAGGAAAGATAAATCGACTTCTATCCAAAAAAAGAAAACGTGATCATCGGCGAAAATTTGTATGGTAAGAACAATTTTGGACACTAATGATTTTTTTTTTCTTTCCTAATTTCAGAATTGTGAATGTTAAATGATAATTAATTAATTATAAAAATAGTGTATAAACAATGTAAATAGTTATATAATTCAATGTGATACAAATAATGTAAAATTAAAACAAAATTAAATATGTTACATGATTGTGTTTTACTTGTTGTTACGTGGTGTGAAATTAATTTCATCTGAGCATTTTTCATTGTTATCATCGATGGGTAGTGGAATCAGCTTAGCTATCGGTCGTTTAATCTGACCGTTTGCGGTACGTACAGTGGCGACGCGAACTAAGCCATCTTTGCCATGATGTAATTGTTGAATTCGTCCGGTTAGCCAATATGATTGTGGAATGTTCGCATCTTGAATCAGTACTAACTGATCCAATTCTACATTTTTTGTCTTCGCTCTCCATTTGTGTCGCTGATTGAGCGTAGTGAGGTAGTCTCGATGCCATGCTTTCCAAAAACCTTGAATTCTGTTTTGAATATTTTGCCACCTTGAGAGGCGCGATGCGTTTATGTGGCTTAAATCAGGCTCAGGAATTGCCTTCATTGATTCTCCAATCAAAAAATGAGCTGGTGTTAGAACGTCATATGATGACACATCTTCGGAGAGGCTACATAATGGCCTGGAATTTAAAACAGCTTCAATTTGGGTTAACAGCGTAGTCATCTCTTCATATGTTAGCGGTGAATTTCCAGCGACTCGTTTTAAGTGATATTTCACTGATTTTATGTTGGCCTCCCACAGACCGCCAAAGTGGGGAGCATGTGCTGGGTTGAAAACAAAATTGATTTTCTGTGGGGTAAGAAAGTTAGATATTAGTTTGAAGTGGTTTTCATTTTTAAAATGTTCGTAGAGTTCGTTTAATTCTCTGTGGCTGCCAATAAAATTGCTGCCATTGTCCGAGTAGATTTGGGTCGGTATACCTCGACGAGATATGAATCGCTTAAGTGCGGCTATAAAACATTCAGTACTCATATTACTCACAAGCTCGATGTGGATCGCCTTTATGGACATACATACAAATAAAGCGATGTAGCCTTTAGTTACTCTACACTGTCCACGTCCAGACCGTTCCCGTAAATATAACGGTCCAGCATAATCGACGCCTGTGTGAATAAATGGTCGTCCAGCAATAACCCTAACTTTAGGTAAGTTACCCATCAGCTGCTCGTTATTTAACCTTTTTTGTTTGAAACAAGTTATACATTTCGCTACATAATGTCTGGCCATGTTCCTGCAACCAATAATCCAAAATCGTTGGCGAAGTAGATTAGTTAGTAATGCATATCCGGCATGAAGATTTTGTTTGTGAACCGCATCGATGATTAACTTGCTTAATATATGGCCCTTTGGAAGTATAATGGGATGCTTAGTGTCGAATGAGCATGTTGAATTTTCGATTCTCCCTCCAACTCTTAATATGCCGGTAGCATCTAAGAAAGGCGTTAGTGATAGAAGTTTACTACGCTTGAATACACCTTCTTTGGAATTAATTGATTTTAATTCATTTGGAAATTCCTGATTTTGCGCCCATTTTATGCAAATAATCTCTGCGCGATTAATTTCTTCAACTGTTGGTGGATGTATGTCTCGATGATGTGTTAGAATTCCTTTGTTCCTGGTAATTTTCATCTTGGCGTTAGTGGTAAATCTATAAATGTAACCGATGATTCTGTAAATTTTATTAAGTGAAGAGAAACGGGTAAACAGCTCTGAGACTATGTCTAAATTGCATAGTTCAATGTGAAGATTTTTGAAGCTGTTCCTTTCTTCTAAATCAGTATGATCATGACTTTTGGCTGAGATGTTGACGGAACTGATTAGAGAGTTATCTTTACTATTTGCTAGAAAATCCGGACCATTCCACCACAATTGATTTTTTACTAATTCAGCAGAATTTAGACCACGAGTTGCCAGATCGGCCGGATTTTGTTTAGACGGAATGTGTAGCCAATGTTTTCTAGGAATATATTCAAGAATTTCTGACGTGCGATTGGCTACGAAATTCTTCCACCTACGGGGATGATCATCTAGCCAAGCTAAAACAATTGATGAATCGGAATAGGCGTGAATTGAAGCGACTTCGATCCCTAAGTATTGAGTGATATACTTTACTAGACGACACAATAGTAACGCTGCGCACAACTCCAGTCTCGGCAAAGATACTTGCTTGATAGGCGCGACTTTAGTTTTTGCTGCTAGTAGGCGAATGTGCACAGTGCCATTTTTATGCTTGACTCTCGAATAGACCACTGCTCCATAAGCTAGTTCCGAAGCATCTGAGAATGCGTGTAATTCCAAGTTATTCGAGTTTGTGGATACCATCAGGTATCGTGGAATTTCAATGGATTCGATATCTTTCATGCCGGTTTGTATTTTTTCCCACTTTTGTGCAATTTTTACAGGTAGTTCATCATCCCATGCTAATCCTTGTAACCATAGACTTTGAAACATTATTTTAATCGAGATGGTAAGTGGAGAAAGCCATCCCAATGGATCAAAAATTCTAGCTGCCTGCGACAACAACGTTCGCTTGGTGATTTTTTCAATAACAGGCAAATTAACGCGAAAGGAAAACATGTCACGAAGCGGATTCCAATGGCAGCCCAGTGTTTTTATGGTAGAATTAGGTTCTAGCTCTAACATCGATGGTTCATGGTCTTCTTGTGGGATTTTCTTTAAGAATTCCTGATCGTTTGAAATCCATTTTCTGATTTTAAATCCACCTTCAGCCAATAGAGCGGACATGCTTTTATAAATGTTGACTGCTTGTTGAGTGCTTTCACAGCCTGTCAGCATATCGTCTACATAAAAATCTTCCAAGAGAATAGAGGCAGCTTGTGGGTAACTTGACTGGTAGTCCATGGCTATTTGGTGTAGTGTTCTAACGGCTAGAAACGCTGCGCTTGAAGTTCCGTAGGTTACGGTATTTAGTTTAAAATGTTGTATTTCTTCGGCGACATTAGTTCTCCACACAATTCGCTGAAAATCGCAATCGTCAGGATGGACTCTCACCTGACGATACATTTTTTCTATGTCAGCAGACATTGCCACTGCACGAGTTCTGTAACGAAGAAGGATTGCCATTAAATCCTTTTGTATTGTTGGTCCTATAAGTAATGTGTCATTTAGCGACACACCGGACGTGCTTTTACAGGACCCATCAAATACGACTCGGAGTTTAGTCGTGGAGCTAGATTCTTTTAACACGGCGTGATGTGGCAGATAAAAATGATTTTGACCTGATACGGATCTTATGTCAGCAATCGCAGTCATGTGATTCAGTGAATTGTATTCTTCCATGAACTTGATATAATTTTCTCTTAGGTAACAGTTTTTATCAAATCGTCTTTCCATCGCGAGTTGTCGTTTTACTGCCATGTTAATTGATTTGCCAAGTGCTGTTGTTCCTGTGGCATCTTTGAAAGGAAGGCGAACGACATATCGTCCATTCTCGTCCCGTGTTGTGGTTTGTTTTGTAATGGGTTTCACAGTAGTCTTCTTCGGCCGAGTATTTGTGTTCCGATTTTAACTCCTCTAATTCCCAGAACCGTTGTAGTATGTTAAGTTCGACATCGTTGTTGATGATACTAGTGTGGAACATTGATAATGATGAAATTTGTGGAGAATAGTTGTATTTACCTCCAACCACCCAGCCGAAAGTAGTTTGATGGGCAAACAGGCCTTCTTCAATTTTCAGCTGTTCCGGCAGGATTATTTCGAAGAATACGTCGTTTCCCAAAATTAGGTCTACTTCACCTATTGTATTGAATGATGGATCTGCCAATTGCAAATTCTTTAGTTTAGTCAGTGTGTGACATCTATATTGTGTGATGGCAATTGCGACGTCAGTTGCGCTAGAATGAAAGCATTTACGAAAACACATACGCTTTTATTATGTCTTGAGCGTAACTCGAGTTCGACCAAGCCTCTTGTAGCTCCAGCTTTCTTAGATCCAAGTCCATTAACAGTAAAGCGAGCATGCTTTCGAGGAATTCCAATTCTTTGAACGCATCTTTCACTGATGAATGTGGACTGCGACCCAGAATCGAGGAGGGCTCTAATAGTGTGAAGCTTACCGAAGGAATCGGAGATGTTGACTAAAATGGTGGACAATAACGTTTTTTGCAAATTCACTAAATTAGATGAACTAGCGGAATTTATATGATTTTTATTGTTTCGGAAATGTGGTTGTAAATTAAAATTTTGCAATAAGGAAACCGTTGCATTTGATTTATCTTCTCTGTTGATTGCAGACATTTCAGTTTTAGCTGAATCAGAGTTACTGTTGATTGAAGATACGTTATTCTTGTTGATTGAAGAGTCGTTACTCTTGTTGATTGAGGATTCGTCATTCTTGTTGATTGAAGATTCGTTAGCCTTGTTGATTGATGATTCGTTATTCATGGATGACGAAGGAGGTTGCAATGCATTTGTACCAAGTGCATTGACTAAATTATTAGATGTTTTGGATTCGTTGTTTACCTCTGTGCCTTTATGATGTATAAGTGTATGATGTTTTTTATGACAAATAAAACATCTTTTGTTATTTTGACATGCTTTTATATCGTGACCTGGCTGCAGACAATTAATACACAGCTTGTTTTCTTCTAAAAATCGCAATCGATCTGTAGTTTTTAAGCGTTTGAAATTAAAACACTGATAGAGCAAATGATCCTTTTTGCACATTGAACATCCAACGCGATCCACGGTAGCGCTGTGTGCTTTTGATTCTGCATTCTGGCGGAAATAGGTATTTGGCTTTGCCGACGAGCAGGACTCCAAAGCGTCACATTTGTCGGTCAAGAAATCCAGCAATTGATTGATATTTGGAGCATCGATATCATTTATGTGCTGTGCCCATAATTGTTGGGTTTCCAAATCTAGCTTCTTTACGATAATGTGAACTAACCAAGGATCACGGCGTTCCCATTCGGTTCCTAAAGCTGCTAAGCCTCTTAGCACTTCGTCGGAAGTATCACATATTGCTCGTAATTGTTTATGTGAACTCTGCTTCATTGCTGATTGCCCTAGGAATAAATCGATTAGATCCTTCACGATCGGTTTTTTCTTGTCGTATCGCTTCTGCAATTTTTCCCACGCCTGTTCATAATTGGCATCGGTAATTGGCAAATGGCGAACTAGATTGGCAGCATCACCTCTCAACAATCCTTTCAGGTATTGAAACTTGTGGATTTTGCTAAGCGATTCGTTTTCATGTATGGTTCTAAATTGATCTGAAAATGATGGCCACTTCGTGTAATCTCCGCTAAATGATTCGATCGAAACACGCGGCAAGCGTATTTCGTTCGCTTGTTGGAATGAACGATCTGCGAAAATACTTGTATTTTTATCACCGGAAATATTATTTTGATTAGGTGTGATGCTTGGATTTTTTATGTTAAAAATACGTCTGAGGGTTGATTTCGTCTCGAAGTATTTTTCTTCAAATTCTTCTGCTTCTGATGTTTGACCAGGGATAAGGAGTATTTGATTTTCGATATCATGGAATTCGTTCCATGCTTCATTGAGTTTTTCTGCACGTGTTTCGAGCTGTTCACGGTTTATGGCTTGACCAGTTTCTAATTCACTATTGATTTTATCCACAAATTTTTTTATATTGGTCACCGTTGATTTAATTATGCCGCGCCGCTTTACCAATGATGCTAACTCAGCCATTTTGATTTATTCGTATCCAGTAAACTTGTTAGTGAAGTGTAAGAAATAAAAGCACTTTGTTAAATGAATTCACTGAATTTAACGCACTGATTAAATGCACAAGCCTTGATTGCTACGCGTTAATGCAAAGCACGGAACACGAGATTAGAGTAGATATCTAGTTGATATACAACGTGAGAACAAAAAATGATTAGAAATCGACACGTTTTTATTTTGCGGTGAAAGAATAAACAAAACGCACGATTCCCGGGTTTCGGCACCATAAAATGTTATAGAGCAAACGCAAGGGTAAGAAAAAAAATATGATCACCAATTTGCACAACACTTTTTTTAATAAATTGAGAAGATGAATAAAGTTCTCGGTAAAATCACTTTCACTTAAAACAAATTAGATTTTTTATTTTAAACAAGTAAATTTATATTTATTGATAATCAAAAGAAAATGTTTTTTATTTTAATTAAGAAAATAATTAAAGTTATGATTATAAATTTATTTAATAATAGAATATAATTATTGTAATATATTAGATTTTACCAAAAAATTATGTTTCCAAAATTGTTGTTATCCATTCGGCTGTCTCGATCAGAAGAGAGATTTTATTTCTTGATTACCATGCAAATTAATTCAACAAAGTCATTACTCAGAAAAATATAATTCCTAACGCGCGAAATTCAAAATAGTGGTGAATAAACAAAACATCGAATGCATATTTCTACGAAATTCAACGTGATAATTCCCTGACGTCGATAATGTAGATCGATATGCATTTGACAAACAAATAATAACAATATAGCGGATTTATTGATGATGTACGTATACGATTGTTGTACACAATATTTTGGTAAAATTATTTAATTTATATTTCCTTTCTTTTTAGATATTTCAGCATTTTAAGCGTAAACACCCTCTAAACATATATTTCCCGAAATCAACACCCATTGCAGACCTTTCAAAACCCTATTTGACTTCAATCAATACCCATGGCGATCGCTTCCTGCCGCTCGAATATCTCTCATTACCAAATGTTTACCAAAATTGTTAAAATGAAAAAAGGAACCCGGATACCACTGAAAGACCCTAAGCTAATTTTTTTAAACCAAGACCCATTGCAATCTCTGTCTGGCACCCACCCGCTCACAAATTTTTACCAAAAATGTAAAAATTAAAAAAAAGAAGCCCGGGCTCAACTGGAGAACCCCCTAAACGAATTTTCCAAAAATTTATACCCATCACAATCGCTTCGTGGCACTCGAAAACCCTCTTTACCAACTTTTAACAAAATAGTTAAAATTTAAAAAACCCAATTGGATGACACTCTGGACTGGTAAACATACTTACCAATTTTCAACAAAATCATTAAAACTATAAAAATGGAGTCTGAATTTTCCTGAAATCAAGACCAATGGGGATTACCTTATACCACTTAAAAACACTTCTTACCAATATTTACCAACATCGTGAAAATTACAAAGGAGCCCGAGTTCCACTGAAGAACCCCCTAAACTATTTTTTTCGAAATCAAGACCGGTCACAATTGATTCTTGGCACACGAAAACCCCAGCTTACCAATTTTTACCAAAATCGTAAAAATTAAAAAAAGGCCTGGGCACAAATGGAGAACACCTTCTAAATTATCAAGACCCGTCGTAATCGCTTCCTGGCACGAAAAGACGACGTTCTTCGAAGTTCGACGAAGAAATGACGTTCCAAGCATCTGATTTTGTATTAAAATAAAAAACTAGTGTTTTTTAAATAAACAACAGTAGTTGTATAAATAAATTTTTTATTTGTATTATTTTTCACAAATGATTTTGTACTATTATCATGACCGCTAGCCCGCTACAGATATTTTCGAGTCGAGGTGCATTATCTCTATTAGCACATTTCCTTCCAATAGTATATACCGAGAGTGCTAAGATAATTATTGGTGATTCAGAATAGGAAAAATCAAAAGGGAAGTTCCATAATCGGGGAATTGGTTAAAGTTGAACCAAATTATGATTTATACGAGGACGTTGATGGTACCTTGATGGAAATATCGGATAAAATATCAAATATTGTTTCAGTACCACCGCATTCTTTAGCCACAATTGGATAATTCTTGAAACTGCCTGCATATTCAGATGTGCTATTGCGAGCTAAAATAAAAGCACAATGCTTACTACTCTTACCTTGTTTACCGGAGATGGTGGAGGAATAAAATTTATAGTCTGTCGCTAGCTTCATCACTCCTAACGCTACCACCATTTGAAGTATTACGACAATTATTTTATTTGCTCTACTAACCCACCGATGAAAACTTCTTTTTATAGTTGCGTGAAAAACGCTTTAGTAAAAAAGTGAAAGTACCACCCAACGTATCCTATGGGGTAGTCATTGATCCAAACATTTATACTGTTGACAATGGGCACTTGAAAAGAAAAAACTAAAATAATTTTCAAAACTTAAACTATTTTTATTAATCAATTTATTGTATCATCATGTCGTGTTGCTGTTTCAGCCAACGCTAACATGGCTAAAGCGGTAATACTTCGTACATTTCGGTGTTCATCAATTAAACCATTTATTATCACTTCGATCAATAGCTTGATAATACAAGAGGAAATCGCGTTTATTCGAACAGCGATTTGTTGTACGATTTTTATGCCAGTATAACGATCTTGCCATTTGGTACTCTGGCAGACCACCTTGAGGAACGATAATAATGTTGGAATGCCAAAAACAATTGCGACCACCACAAAAGCATGTGCAATGGTATTTCGTATATATGCCTCTATATTATCAATATCGGGACGCATTGCAGAAATCATTGCTGTTATACCGGTCGAATTTAC
Organism: Tipula vernalis; assembly: GCA_958295665.1. Lineage (NCBI taxonomy): Eukaryota > Metazoa > Arthropoda > Insecta > Diptera > Tipulidae > Tipula > Tipula vernalis. The sequence goes on from OY282560.1 coordinate 287,991,331, forward strand.
TATTTTTGAGATTATCTCGTAATCTTTATATTCCTTAAGTTCAGGGTCATAAATAGTTTCTATAATTTTCAATAACACAATATCTAACAGATATTTATCATAATTTTGTGCATCCACAAGCGAAGGATTAGTATCGCATTTTATTTGAGGAGTTACATCCCATCGATTATGCCGCGTTGGTTTTGATACTCGTACCTTATTTTGATTTAAGAACGATTTTTTATGTGATATTTTATTTTTATATATTTATTCTATTCCACTCATTTTCGTGATTTTTTGGTCAAGAAAATCACTGGAATAATTAAATCCTACAATTGAAAATTGAATCCAATATTTCCAGAAAATTATTTCAATATCGATTTCATATAAATTTTCAAGATTCTCGCTCGAATTAATGATCTTTCACCTAAATACATATATATATGTAGTTTCCCAAATTATACCTACGTTTACTGATATACATACATTTACCGTAACTTAAATGTAAATGTAGTTTTTGTAGTTAATTCTTGATTTTTGTGAACGTAAATGTCATAATTGTGCCTTTGCAACACAAATAATTTACTATAATAGCCTAAATGTAGCTTACAACTTTTACATTCATCTTTTATTATTATTCAATCATACATGCCATATAAATTTGAAAAAAAAAACGAAAAAAAAAATTATCTCAAGAATGTAATTTTCGAGGTTCGAACTACGATCTAAAATTTTAAAATCCACAACGCTAACACCTAGACTACTGCGGCATGGGAATTTGCCGAAAAATTACTTGGTTTTATAAAAAGTTTTGAGCATTCTACTAAATTATATAATATGTAGATAGATTTACACAATGTGACGTATCAACATAGAGAAAGATAAAATTTGTCAGATCTTTCTGTAATTTGGTATACAGATGAAGAAAAATATTCTAAGAATAATTTCCTTTTACATCATATCGGAAAAATCACGGAAAATGCGAGAAAATCGCGAATTTCCACTCGGAAAATTCGTCGGGAAAAGACTAAAAAAAATATGCTGATCATCCAACATTAATTTAAATTTTTTTTTTTTTGTCGTGATTTTTGAAAAATGGACATCCATGAAAAAAAAATCATAAAAAAAAAATTAAATACATCCCAACTCCGTATGCTGCTAACTACGCAGCTGTACTATTTAAAAAAATCATCAAACATTCTTTTCTATAAAAAAAAATACACAATACATATCGCTCATTTGCTGCAACAATGACACAATTTAAAAATAACAAATGTTATAATTTGAGAGACATTTCCGTTTGTCTTGTAGTGAGCTTTATACCTTTAGGTGTGTCGTTATATCAGTTTTAACTATATTAAAAAGCCGATATTTCTCTATAAATAGTCAAAAACGACCGATTTTGAGTTATGCCATTGTGGTAGCAAATGAGCGATATACAATTGACCATTTTAGAGATGGCGCTGTAAAATTTGGATAATTTTTCCAGATTTGAAGGCTTTACAGAGTTTTCCCAGACTTGAGACCAGACTCAATCGCATTTTCATGCAAAAAGACATCATATAGCCATTTTACGTCAACGAAATCGGTCTCGAAGTAGTTTTTCGTGCGGACATATATACATACCCGCAATTATTGCTCGTTTAATAATATAGAAGATATTCCACCCCATTTGTTCCGATTTTAAACAACTTAATTTACGAAGGTAAGGAGCAAACAGACAGTAAGGAAAAACGGTACTCAATTATGTCTGCTGCTCGACCTAAAAGTTTCTTATGTCCACTTCAACTTGCTACTGGTGCTACGTTTTATAGAAAATTTGGATCGAAAAAAATTATTGAATTATGTTATCAACTTGGATTTTCTTTTACTTTTCCTTGCAGTTATGAAGAAGTGAAATTGTATGAAATTTCCGCTGCTTGTAAAATCGTTTCTGATAACACTGGCTTCAATATCTGTAAAATAGACGGTCAAGGAACTTTCCATAATCTAGGTTCGATTGAGATTATTACTTCGGCTAATAGTTTATAGCAGAGGAAGCCGATAAAGCGTTTAAAGTGTTCAGAAATTCCCAAAGAGTCAGGGTTAGTTGAAAAAAATAAAAATATATTATTATTCCCCAAAGCAGCAGAAAATAGTTTAAAAAAAATAGTAGTAAAAAGTCTCGACAAAAATCCTTCATTCAAAACAACACTGATCGACCTGTTGAATACTTTGTGGATGTATTTTAAGTATGTAAGAGAAAAAGTTTTCTGGATGGAACGGATTTATGTCTATGGTAACTAATTATCAATGTAATTATGAAGTGTCGTTAGTAAATTGAAACACGCTTTTGAAATAATTTTGAAAGAAGATGATTTTGATATATCACGGCCCGCAATAGTGTTGAAGCACCAATTTTTGACGAAGTTCATATGGTCGTGCGTTTTGGAGGACTACACCTATTAATGTCCTACATGGGGTTTATTGGAAAAATCATGGCAGAAAGCGGAATTAAGGATATAATTTCCATTATATATGCAGAAGGATCAATAGACATAATGTTATCTGGACCTTCCTACGCCAGTGCAGTATGAGCCCATAAAGAAGAAAACGTTGAGTTTTTAAAATTGCTTGAGAATGAAAAAATAAGATTTCTTCAAATCCGAAGTTTCAAAAACTTTGCTAAAAATTTTCTTGCTGCTGAGCGAATGGGAGACTAGGAATTACACCTTAACTGTATCGAACTTATGATGCCGTTCTTTCATGTACCTGACCACTTTAATAATGCAAAATCTACGCGGTTGTATCTCCAGGATATGAAAAGTTTAAAGTGAATATAAAAAGTTCACAGAAAATGGATTTTCATCATTTTTATTATGCCAGAATTTTCACGGATAAAACCATCGAACAAACGTTAATGAGAGCTTTGAGTGTAGAAGGTGGTCCGTTCAAACGAGGTGATACGGAGAACATTTTATTTAAATAGAAAATAGACACTCTATACACTAAAGATATTATTGAAGGCTTAGAAAAATTTTGTGATTTAGAATTTCAAAAGGGTTATCAACACGTAGTTTCGAGAGACGCTAGGATTGAAAAAGATGAAAAAAAAATACTGGCTCTGTAGCAATTTTTAGTTGATCACAATACATGCGACGATATTGATAATTTGCGAAACATTGTCACATGTTTGATTGGAACGGAGGAAATAAATTGTTATTCCAAAGAATTTGCGTTATGAAGAACAGTGATGAAGAATTGGAAACCTATTTAAAATATGAATTAGCACTTTACCCATTTTCTTTTTTTGATAAAGTACGGATAATAAGGAAATCGACTAAATCTGTATTATATTCATTATTTCAAACTCTTGAAATTAACCTAAACAAAGAAACTTGTTGATACATCATTGATGGAGGTGTGCTGCTGTATAGAGTTAAATGGCCAACAAATTGTAACTATGAAAACGAAATTTCAGCAATCATATAACTGTTGTTTTTGATGCTTCTGATGGAGAAAGTATTAAGGCAGTAGAAAGGAACCGTTGATCGCAGAAAGTTACTTCCAATAAGGAATATCAATTTACAAACGAAATGCCAGTAATTGTGACCCAAGAAAATTTTTTATCAAACTATAAAAATAAAAGCAGAATCATAACATATCTTATTGAGGAATTACATAAGAAATCTATCAAATGCTTTCAGGGAAAAGGGGAAGCTGACGAATTAACCAGTTGAAATAGCCATTCAGGATAACTCGCGATTAGAAAAAGTTATAGTAGCAGAAGATGTTGATATCTTAGTTATTTTGACTGCCAGAGCCAAGATCGACGAGAAAATTTATTTTCTTAAATTAGGAAAACAAAATGTTCCTTCGGTGGTGTATTCCTCGAAAAGTTTTGAAGTGGATCATCCGAACAGTACAAAACTTATCCTTTTTTTCGCATTATTCCACTGGATGTAATATAATGTCCGGTTTCCTCAATAAAGGAAAAAAAAATTCGATCTTATGGACAAACCCCCCTATTTCATCAGGTGAAGATATTTGATAGTAGTACTTCGGAGTTGGAAGAAATTTTAGAAGCCGGTAGGTACTGCACAATTTCACTGGAGCTGTAAATATACAGTTAAAAAATTGAGCTGTATCAAAGACTTATCAGCTTTTCTCGAACAGTCCTTTATTAAGGCTACTACTAAAACAAGTGCTGTAAAAATATCATCCCTTGTTCCGACAGTTGATGGTCTTAGTGCGAGTTTACGTAAATTATTCTGATGAAAAATTTTCAACAGGCTCGTAGTCTATTTCGTAAATAAATTTCCCCTTCCGAACAAAATTCTTTTGTTTTGCATATAAAATATTTTTAAATTGCTGAAAATTTTTCATCAGAATATTTTACGTAAACTCGCAGTGAATGAGCACATTAAGAGGATTTATTTACAAACCCAGATGTCGCTTGGGAACCAAAAATATTCATCCAACTGATTAGGGATGGTTTAATAATGAAGAATCATTACAACCAATCACAATGCTAAATATGCCTGCACCGGAAGAATTTCTCAAAATGATAATTTGAAATTGCCGAAAAGGATGCGGCGCTACTTGTAACTATCGAAAATTGCAATATGTGGAACCTGCTCCGGTGACAACTCTCAAAATTGTCGTCCAATTACAGACCAAGAGGAGGAGGTGGATAGTGATGTCAGTTCTTCTGATGATGTATAGACTTTCGATAATAAAGCATGCAGGCTATTATAATAAACATACATTTTTTATTTTTAATCATTTACTAATTTCAGTTTTTAATTCTAAGTAAACATGGTAGTCAATTTTAACCACAAAGGCGATTTGTAAGGAATGAAACATGAAAGAATGTAACTTTTATTTACAACTTTATTTTATTTTATAAGATTTTAGTAAGAATCTTAGTCAATCTTAGTAAAACTTAAATCTATGGCTTTTACATTTTTTATCGGAAGGGGTACATATAGCTTAATTAGAAACTTCTAGCAAAATCGGTGTTGACTGAAAGAATTTTGAGGTAATAGCCTATTTTTAACATCAAACACTACTTTAAAACTAAAGATACGTACAAAATATAAACATACAAATCTCAAAAACGAAATGTTCAAAGAAGGTCAGCTTTATAGCCCTTGAAATTCCCTGCAAAATGGTTTTTGGAGCAACTAGATACCTTAAAAATTAAGGAAGTCATCGTCAAAAAACCAATTCTCCGAGAAAATGACACAACGATTTCATTTTTATCATAACTCTGTATGTTTTTATGCTAACGACTTTTACTAAAGCTAATTTTAAAGGTCTTCTCAAGTACTTGTTTTTCTTCAAAAATTTGTCGTTGCTTGCGTAAGCTTTATTTTGGTCTTCAATGATTTTGATAAAACGTAAGGTTTTCGAGTTATTCTGAAAAATCAACATTTTTAATCGCGAACAACTCGAAATCGAATTGATTTATCGAAAAAAACTTCATATGATATTTTTTACTTAGAATTCATCCCTCTATCGATTTCTGTGGTTATTTTGAATGTACCACCCTTAGAAGGGGTGGCATCTACCCCCAGGCTAAAAGCACACATCGGTACTATATAACTTTTGTTCCTTGAGCTATTCCCTACTTACTGTCAAAATTTCACGAAAATCGGTATTGTCCGTAAGAATTCTGAGGTAATAACCTATTTTTACCGTTAAACACGTGTTAACAACGTGTGTTGTATTTATACTATCTCAACATCTGAGAGTTTATTATGAAAGATACATTTTGAAATATTTTGTTGTGTTTATGGAAGAACAAACTTCTGTCTTGTGTAAATGTGTCTCATTCGGGAATTAATTTCTTTGTGGTTTAGCTTGAAACAACACACTAAATTTGAGTTTCAAAATTTTCATTCTGGGTTCTAAAAATTAAAAAAAATGAAAACAATTTTTTATGAATTATGCATAAAATCTATCTTACGATCTAAATAAGACATTTCTCACAGAAAAATATTTCATGGGCTTTTCTGACAATCTTTATGAATTTTTCTCAGTCATCAAACCAGAATCGCGTTTCCTGACCTTTCATTCCTTTAGGTTTTTTTTATACGAATAAAACCCTTACGAGAAATTTGTCATCACGCCAGATTCGGGTGCTGGCTTGATTGAACGTAATATTTCAAGGCACAGAAGTTTTAAAGAAATGTGTGCTTCAAATATTTCACATCGTAAGGTTTGGGTTGTGAATAGTGAGCAATGCGATAAATGTCAACATGCGTTGAGTCAGTTTCCATTTGGATATGGCTCTTTTCCAAATATTTTTAATAATTTAAATATTTTTTAGTAATTTTAATATTTTTTTGGACACACATATTGATATGTAGTAGGACATTAGACAGTGTACAGTTGCAATTTTGGTATGCGTCGTCATATAATACAACCTCGCGGTCACTGTTTGATAGTTTGGGTATAACATCTGTTAGAACAAAATCACTAATTGAAGAAAATTCATTGGAATCCAAGCCCTTTTTAGCTTCGTGCCATAAGAAACAATATCCATCTCTGGTTTTCAGAGTGTTTGATTTTGGACTTAATAGAGCCGATTACATGTCCATGGTAAATGTAATATTTTAAGGTCAGTACAACAATACATTCAGTACTTTTAGTTCTACAATTAATCAAAGCGTCAAGACATTTTGAAAAAATTATTTAACTAGCTATGTTTAATTTTTAACTGGGGGCGTTCAGCCCGTCCTAGGGCGGACACAATTTTGTGAAAATCTTTAGTTATGTAATGTTTTGTTAAAGATATTAACCTAATGGTGATGTCCAGCAGCCGCTGCAACAATCAGCATTTGACTATTTGATATTTTTGTATCCGTTAGTTCTTAGCTGAGTAAAAGTAGCGCGAAATTAAAGGTTTTTAAGGATGATAGTACCTTAAATAAACATTAAACCAAAGAGTAAGTGCTTTTAAGGATGATGTTACATGTGTTGGGGCATCACACAAAACTTTACAGACCGAGAAAAAGGCAGATTCTGAGTTTTTATTAAAAAAAAAAAATGAAAAACAAAACTAACATGTGTTGAACAGAATCGACCCTCAGGCCCTAGCCGCTCTACTACTATCTTACATCCAACGGAACAAACTTAAATTAATTTGCATTGTTATTTTTCAAACATAGCATGCGTTATACTTGTTCTAAGCATTTTATCACAGGAAAAGATTGTTTTACCGAAACATTTTCATGGCTTACTACAACTGACAAAATAAAATTTTTAAATAATTTATAGTAGTATTTGCAAACATTTAAGCGCATCTTAAAAGTTTACCACATAGGGTGAAACACCCAATTAGTGGGCCCCATCCCAATAGCGAGCACATGACATAACTTTTATTAAATAGATAAGAAAATACGAAATGGTATGATTTCACAATATGCTTCTCTCTTTTAACGATTTCATTTTCAATTGTTTTGTCAAAATGAGTTTTGTTCTTACTTTTCGTTTTTCAGTCAAAAATTGGATGTGAAACGATGCGCATCGCCATTTGTCGCTAGCTTTGTAAAGTGTTGTGATTTTGTTAAGCAAACAGGTAAACAGATTTGCATTATTACACTATTTTAATTTTTTTAAATCATTTAATATTTATTTTGAATGCATTAAAACATATTAAATAGAAGATTAATACTTAAGTTTTACACGTAAAATATAAATTTGTTTTAATTTTTGTGGTGCCCACTATTGGAATGATAAAACTTAAATTTCCTTTAACAAGCAGCATGCTTGAATTAGGCATATTTGTCGGTTAAATTTTTTACCAATAATAAGCATAGTGCTCGTTATTAAATTTATCAGATTTTTGCTACCATATAGGGGGCATGTTTAGTTCAATTTTGATTTTGTATCGTCGGTTATTTTGAAGTTATCTATTTTCCAATTTTTAAACTTTAATTCAAATAAATGTAGGTACAAATTGGCAAGTAGGTATCTGTTCCTTTATTTTTGAAATTAGTTAAAAACCAATTTGGCACATTTGGTGTTTGCCTTATTCACTACCATCCATTGTTCAAACTTTTCTCATCCATCGAAAAATTCTGTTTACTTAAAGGTTTTGTTTTCAACTAGGAATGCCTAAAATTAAGAAGCCCTACAAAAATATTAAAAACTACACAGAATGCATGCTCCAAAATGATTTGACGGCTGTTAGGCTGGGTATGCCTAAAAAGGAAGCTGCGAGAAAGTATAAGGTACCACGGCAAACTATACAAGGTCGCATATCAGGTAGAGTTAAAAAAAACCGAAAAGGGCCTGAAACGGTGCTTACTACAGCGGAGGAAGATGAAATTGTGAATTGAATTATTGAAAGCCATAGAAAAGGATTTCCGCGGCGCAAAATCAATGTCCAAAACGCCGTTAAAGAATTTTTGGATAAAGCTGAACGACCGAATCCATTTAAAGAAAATATACCGGGAGAAAAATGGTACAAATCATTTCTAAGCCGCCATCCAATTGTTACCGAACGAGTTCCGGAAGCGGTGACGGCAGCATCCGCACGAGTGTCCGAAACTGATGTCAAAAATTGGTTCGACAATGTTTTTAAGGAATTACAATCCGACGGTTACGACTCCATTTTAAATGATCCAACCAGAATTTACAATGGAGACGAAACAAATTTTTTATTGTGTCCGAAAACTGGAAAGGTTTTAGCACCAAAGGGAACCAAAAATGTTTTTGAAATTGACAAAGGACAGGCAAAAGAAAACCTGACCGTAATGTTTACGTTTGCTGCTTCGGGAGAAATAACACCGCCAATGATTGTCTATCCTTATAAAAGAATTCCGGCGAATGTTGTTAAACACATTTCTAAAGATTGGGGCTTCGTTTTATCTGAAAGTGGCTGGATGAAAACAGACATTTTTATTAATTACATTAAAAATGTGCTACATCCTCATTTGCTGTCTAAGAACGTGAGGTTTCCGATAATTTTATTTGTCGACGGGCATAAGTCGCACTTGAGCATAGGATTATCGGAAGTATGTGCGCATTTGAACATTGTTCTAGTATGCCTTTATCCAAATGCGACAAGGATCTTGCAACCTGCGGATGTAGCAGCATTTAAGCTTTTGAAAGACGGTTGGAAAAAAGCAATTCTAGAGTTTAGGACAAACAATCCAGATGTCGACGTTACTAAAGCTCACGTAGCACCTATTCTTCAGAAAGCTGTTACTAGCCATTTGAGCTCTACAACAATCAAAAACGGATTTAAAGCTTGCGGCTTATATCCCTTCAATAAAAATGCAATCGATTTTTCTCGATGTTTGGGCAAAGATAACGTAGCCAGAAATAATGTGTTTGCCCAAAGTAACAATAACCCAAACAGAATCACTTTTCAAAATTTCAAAGACATAATCGGGACACAGAAATTAAAAGACTTGGAGAATTTTTCAAATTCACAGGCAACTTACTCTGAAGATTTTTTATTACTTCACGAAATTCATTTAAAATTAACAGAAGTATCTCAACTTGAATCGACGACAATAGACGATGGTGAAGAAATTAATTTGGAAATTGAGTTTGATGATGATGAAGATTTAAACTTTAATCCAATAAATGAAATGACTGCATTAATGAGCAACACAAATTCTATTGCAGCAGGAAATATAGAGGATGAACTACCTTTTGTTGCTGAAATTGCAGAGGAGGCATCAATTCTTAATTTAACGGACGACCCAAATTTCCGGATCGAAGATCTTCCAATGGTATTTTTAAATACGGAAAATAGCCAAAGCGAAACTTTGGAGATTAAGGATTATTTTGTGCAAAATAAAACTCCAGAAAAAAAAATTACTAGACCTAAGCACAATTCATTTGTAATTACTTCAAAACTTTGGCAGGAAAACGAATACAAAAAGAAACAAACAAAAGACGAAGCAGAAAGGGCAAAAGAAGCACGTAAAATAAATAGGCTACAAAAGAAACAAATAAAAGAAAATTTAAAAAAGAGTATGAAAAGACCAAGCAAACCAGCAGATCCGAAACTAGGCAAACTAGAACAAAAGAAAGTGATACAGAAAAAACACTTAACTGCTAACAGGTTAAATGAAGTAACGGCTAAAGATCAAACTTTAGAAGTGCCATCAAAAAGGGAGCTAATGGATCTTTCTGGTGGCATAAATAACATGCAAACAAAATTTTTGAACAGCGAAGTGAAAGTTGGGCTTTGTTTTAAATGCGCCGGTACAATTAAGAATAATGGCTTGGAGTGTAGTACCTGTACCAGGAGTTTTCATGTTAAGTGTATAGAAGAGATTCAAGATACTTCTAGCGAAAACGTGTTCACATGTAAAGCATGTGCAAAAATTATTTTAAATTGACTGTATAAAATAAGACTGATCATTTGATACTGAACCAACTATAAATTGAATTTTTTTTTATTTTTAATATTATTTACAATGAATTTTTATTGATTTGATTTATGTCTATTGACTATTTATTTTGATAATAATTAACTTATTAATTAAGAATTTTAGTTATTTTTTAAACTGATTTTATGTTTAATATTGCGGATCCATTGCGATTAAATTGTGAAATGAAATTAATGTGATTTAACTCTTAATTAACAATATATTCACCTATCGATTTATATAAATGTACTTTTTATTTTTATTATATAAAAATATGTAAAATGTGAATTTAAATACAGAAAATATAATTTTAGTAGCTACTAGGTACTTATGAGCTTGATGTTTTTTAATAAACCAAAGAATTTTTGTATCAATAAATGTTTTACTAGGTATTTAAAATTGATTAATAATTTCATCTGTCTAATTAACAAATTTCCAAAAAAAAGGTGCCCACTTTGGGAAACAATAGGTGCTTGTTATTAGTTTTTCAGTGCCCGTTACTGGAAAATGGACCGTGCTGTGAATTATGATCAAAAACCGATTTATTATTTATTTTTAAACCCTAGATTGTTACTTGATTTAACACTTGGATGTTCCACAGTTAATCTTATCGCACAAACATATAGGAGTTAGAATATTAGTTGCTTAGTTATGAGCACAGAAAGCTGTGTCTCTTCTTAAGGGTGCTTGCTATTGGGTGTTTTACCCTATTTGTTTTTTTTGGTGTAATAACTGTATAAAGCGCAACATTTAATTTAAAGTAAAAACTAAAAAGAATCGAACCGAAGACCTTTGTAGAGTAGTCCTAGTCCAGTGCGGTACTTACCACTAAAACCGAAATCATAAAAGAAATCAAATTTAATTTTCATTGTTATTTTGGTATGGTATACAGTCTGACCAACAGGGTCCGGGGTTTCCTTATTGTATAATCACACATCATAAAAATATATCAAAATAAATGGAACATGTCTATAAATCATACGTTCTTTTATTAAGTAATTTATAAGTAATAACTTTAAATGAAAAAATTACATAAAAATATTTTAAATGCGATTTTTAATTTCAATATTACTTTGAATTATTTAGTTGCATTAGTTGCAAATCTTTTGTTCGCCACTGTTTATAGTATTACATGATTCACCAAATTTGTTTACATTCCATAAAAGAATTCCCAAACAAAAAACTTTCCATGGGTACGATTATGTATCTCTCGTATTACGGGTTACGAGTTTCGAGAACTCAAAATAATGTTGACAAATTTTCTTTAAAAATAATTCTTTTTAATCATTACGAGTTGTCTGTCGTACTCAAAAAGTTATACGAGTAAAACAACAACTACAAATCGCAATTACGAGAACTCATAATATCTATAAATAATCGCGTTTTGTCGCAATTTCTCGAAACCAACACTCGCAATTACTTCTTATTATGTGTTGATAAATCAAATTATAAAATGTAGGTAACCGAAAGATCAACCAAAAGCCGTTAACATCAAAATTTTTGATGGAATATGTAAACATAAAATTGTATACAAACAAAGATTTCAAATGAATAAAAAAAGAATTAATTGGCAATCAGCGAGCAATAAACAGCCTAAATAAAACTTAAACGTATTATAATTAACAGTCAACAACTAAGCAGAATTGATTAATCCATCACCAAGAAGCAGAAAACCTATGTTAATATATTTACTACTAACCAATTCAGAAATAGGCCTTAAGACAGTGACAGATGAACCTCACATTGTCAAAGTAGAGGGGGAAATAAATAAGGGCATTAGCTCAGACTTTCCCAATTCTGGAGGTCCTCTTATGTATCCAAACTGTATTAACAATCTTGCTATAAATTACACTACTCCAACAATAACACGACAATACACTTTAATTTGCACTTTTAACAAGGATTTTGAAGTTAATCACTGTGGAAATAGCCCCTTCCCCCTGTGGTAAGCTCAGGTATTAGATGAAACAGAGAATCAGACTAATAAAATACTATAACCGACTATCGGCGTAAATAGCAAGTTCTTACTTCCATTGGTTGTGGATAATTTTGGTTATTACCTGGTTTAAAATTTGATTTTTGATTTTGGGTATTAGATGGGCGGAATGGAACAATGTTTGGTTGAAGATGTGGATTATAATAAATATTGGAATATCTAGGATTATGATCGAAAGGACTATTCGGTCTGATGTATTGGTTTGGTTGGGTGATAGGTCTAAAATTTGGGTTAAAATGATTTGTTCCGAAATTTGGATTATTTTTGGGTCTAAAATGAAGGTTACAATTTGGTTTATGGGAAATTGGTTTCTTATTTTTAACTATTAGGTTTATGACTGTAATTATTAGTATTTTTGATATAAGTGATGTTCTGTTCTTTTAAATAATAATTGAAAGCTTTGCTTCGACTATTCGGTCGCATTGGCCTAATAACAGCACCAAGTGGGTCTTTCATTGCTGAGAGGAATGCATTTAAGCACATTTCACTGTACAATGACTGTTTTGATTTAACCACATTATCGTCGGTCCCGTAAATTTTAATATGATTAATTATAGTAGAATACATTTCTATTATTCTTGAATAATATTTTTCTATGTTATCGTTACTTTGGGATATTTGATGTAAGCCTCTTCTATAATGAAGGATAAGATTCCATACATATTAAGAACATGATTGGCTTTGTAATGGGCGCTTGTCATCCCCGTTACAAAATATACCTAATTTCCCAAAAAAACTAAGCTGCATCCCACCTTTGAAGATATTTTCTTCTAAAACCAACTAAAAATTATAATGACAATTCCCGGATGCAGTGCCGTTATGCACATAAATAAGCTTCACTAGCAACAAATAAATTAGTGTCAAATCTTCTTAATTCTAGTGGCGCGTGCCCATACGGCTAATATTTTCCTTTATGTTTATTTGCGAAACTGTCTTTACTCAAGTTTCAGTAAACAAACAAAAAAACATTTCTTCTTTCTTATCACATACAGTCCAAACCAAAATTATTTGTACCTGCTAAATTTTCGATGCAACGTAACGGAAACATCTTTAAAAATTATATAAATAATAAACTTTTTGAAAACATTAATTTTAATTCAATAAACTTAATTACCCTGCTTTACATTTCTATCAAAAATTTTTTTAAATTTTAGTTCTAGGAGAAGTTACAGTTAATTTTGTTATTGCCAAAATTATTTGTACCCTCAAATATTTAACCAGGTGGTTGGTCCGTTGTTTTTTCATTTTCTAATTTTTCCTATTTTGGTTGTTTTCAACCACATTTTTCTCTAACACGACTTTAACTAGATCTTAAGAGGGGCTACCAACCCCACCACCGAATTCCTCTACCCGACTTGAGCACCGGGTCATTTCCCCCTTAAGGTAATTTTTGTAACAACTTGATTTAGGTCAAACTGAATCTAGTCACAATTAAGTTACAGGTTAGCCAATAATTTTGTTTCTTATGCCCCTAATAATAATTTTACTATAAACTGTAACGTCTAGCTTTCTAATAATACCTACAATTTCTTCTACGTTTTCGATGAAGTCGATTAATTTCCGTCTATTTTCAGCGATAAATGGTAAATCTTTAATCGCGTCAGGCATACGCAACTGACTAAATATAGATTTAAACTGTTCTGTGTTATCTTCCGTCATATTTGTTATTAAATTATGCCCGATTTAGATGAAGAAAAATGTTTGCCTTGCAAAAAAAGAAGATATTAGTACATTACAATTTTCGTTTGAATGACAAGAACAAAACATAAACATGCAAAATTATGTTAGCGATTTTTTTTGTTTTTTTTTACCAATTGTTACTATAAAAACATTAAAAATAAATATGATACTATAAAATATACTCGACCCGACTATATTTTTTGATATTTTATAGTAACAAACAAACACAAACACAATAAAAGTATATTATGAAAACCTATACGATGACCAAAAGTCAAATGTTATAGCAGAAAAAATCAAATCAAAAGCAGTTTTCTCAATTTTATTTATTAAGTTTTATTTTTGTCACTAACAATTTTATTTATTGTTATAAATTTTATTTTTGTCACACTACTGATAAATGTCAAAAAATATAACATGCAATTATGTATAAGCCGCCAAAAAATTATAGCATCGCCATTTTGGTTTACTTAGTCCTTTCTCATTTTAACTAATGGATATTTTTTTATTGCGTGCAGCTCTATGCAAGGCAAACATTTTTTGCAAAGCAAACATTTTTCTTCATCTAAATCGGGCATTAGTTGGAAACTCTAGTCTAATATTTTCTATATCTAAGTTACCGTATTCCGCGGTATTCACGAGTTCACGAGTTTATTTGTTTCACGAACAGTTTTTGTTTCACTAATTTTCTCGTTTAACAATGACTTTTGTGGTTATTTGTTTTTAAGCTTTTACATCATTTCCTAACTGGTGGAAAATTTTTATGTTTTATGTTTAATTGACAACTTATGGAAACATTTTAAGATTTTAAGAAGTGTATAAAATTTTATTGGATTCTAATTACAGAAATGAATTATATGAAATATAATAAATTCTTTATGATGAACCGGAAGTGGAGTTCAGGGACATATTTATTATTTATTATTATTATTGAAGGGTCATGTGGGCGTTCAGCCACCTCGTGCACCTTAAAGATCTTTTGTGCTTGGACCCTGCTTAATAATCCCTCCCTCCTAAATGTTTACTACAGCATGTAGTTCTGCTAGAAAGACGGTAGTATTGGAACCCAAGGACTTCGATGGGGCTGTATATTTCTACCCCTGCCCGGTCTTCCGTTTGATTTTACTCTTACGAGTTGCTGGTAATGGAAAGTCGCCTGTAGCTCACCCAGCTTTACTGCACTGAAAAAATTCCTGCATCAATGTAGACAAAAACTGCATTAAAACTAAGAAAAATTCGTTAAAACTGAGCTGATACGACCCTTCGTTAATAGAACGAATATCTTACGTTAATATAGTGAAACAGAAACAAATTTTTATTTTAATCTTGGCTACTTACGGTGTAGTATTTATGATTCGATTGATATAAGATATGAAAAAGGTTATAATTTTAATGCAGCTAATAGCATGTTTGGATGAACATGATCTTATTATTAAGGTAAGAAATAGAAGATAAGATGAAATTTTTCATAATACTAATGAAATGGTAAATCACATTAACGAATAAATTCATACATTTAAGTTAGAAATTCATTATTCATATGTAGGAAGAATGTAGTGCACAGTGGTTATGAATAATTCACAAATATGATGATTATTTTCATAAATATATTGAAAATAATTCATAAAATGCGGGAACGGGTTCATAATTGATAATCAAAATTACGTAATATTTATATATAGTGATTCATAGTAAAAATGCAAATTTTTGTGTTTTTTGATGACTAAATTCGTTAAATCTGTACAGCGCAGTTGTAAAGAAATAAAAAACTTAAAATTTCGTTTTGTAATTCCTTTATTTTTTGGTTTCTTCTATTTGTTCTTAAAATGCAGTCAATTTAATTTCACGAAAATAAACTTTAATTTTAAAATAAATATAATTAATAATTAAAAAATATAATAGGGTTAATAAACGCCATGTTGACAGGTTACATTCGAAATTGTTGATTTCTCCCATTTTCCTTTTGAAATTCGATAGTAATTTGCTATCCTGTAAAATCAATAAATTAAATTTCAGTCACATGTAGGTACTTTTATTTGCTTATGTTTGTTACCTGATATGATCCAAATAGGTACTCCAAAAGCAAGTTTAATTCATGATTTTCTCCAAGTGTTGCTGAAATATCTTGATTTGCAGGATCGGAAAAATTTGGAATAGTAATCATTTTCTTAGAGGCGTACTATAATAAAGAAATAATTTACACATTATTTATACAATGAATTTTAGGGTTTTTCACACAAAAGTGTTTTCACAAAAGTGAATCAATCGATCACAAAAGCGATAATCATCGATCACAAAAGCGATGATTTTATTTAAGTTCTTATTAAAACGAAAACACGGACATAAAATACCATATTTACCTGATTTTCAACACACAAAAATTATTTTAATTTCTCACGATTTTTCAAACTATGTAAATGGTCCTTTCAAGCCGCACGATAATAGTTAATAATAAAGCGTATGCAATTTATTTATTTTCATCGTCCCAATCATGATTCAACTTTACGAAATTTTCGTAGATGCTAGAATAGATTCATCCAATCATTAATAATACGAACAAATTCGTATACATTATGCAATTTGAAATTTGATATATTCAAATAATCTACCAGATTTAATTTTTCTTACAGAAACATGGATTTACGATACCGAATCAAGTGATTATTCTCTGCCAAATTACAATCTCTTTGTTTACTGCAACAACTCATATGCCTCAGGTGGTGTAGCTGTGTTTGCTAAAAGTGATTATTCTTGTATATCAGCTAGTTTTAATCTCTTAAGTGCCGATATAATAAAACAGGAGGTAACCGTGTATAATGATGGTTATACTATACTTTGTATTTATAGATTTCACTAATATGATCTCCAAAAAATGTCTTTTTGAATGAATTAGATGAGATGTTGCAAAGTACCAAAGGTAAAAATTTACTTGTGTTAGGTGACATAAACTCGGATATATTAAAAAAGTGTTCGGACACTAATAATTATGTGTTTCTATTAGCCTCTCATAGGTTGAAACCGCATGTCAATGAGCCTACTCGTATTTCAGCGAGCACAATGACATGTATTGATCATGTATTCATTCGCCTCCATAGAAATAACAATTCAACAGTTGATTGTTCAATTCTCGATTATAACATTACTCATTCATTGTATCATCAATATTAAAATGTCACTGAATATACCTGAAGTCAAATCTGATGGTAAATATATTCCATTTATTATTCGTAAAACCATTGACTTTACAAAACTCACTAAATTGCTTAAGTTTGAATTTTGGGAATCGGTCTATTCCGAAAATGATGCTTCTGTGGCATACGACAATTTTGTTAAAATATTTTCGCAACATTTTAGGATGTGTGTAAGCGAAACCACCGTAAACAACAAACAGCTCAAACGGTTACAACCATAGGTGTCTATTAGATTGCTCAAAAAGATAAACAAAAAGAATTCGATACGTTAAAAACTTAAGAAACATCCTTCGAATGTTAAACTTGGAAAATTGTATCTAAAAGTATGTTCTGAAGTCAAGAATGATGTTAAATCTACGCGTGAAAATTATTTTACTAGTGAGCTTCATAAATGATCCGGTAATATAAAGAGTGAGTGGGCAACAGTTAATAAAATTTTGAATAAAACCACTAAATCAAACACGATTGTTGAACTTGACATGGATAACGGTATAATTCAAAACCGTGTTGATATTGCGAATAACTTCAATGATTATTTTGTTAATTGTGCTACCAATTCAATACCAACATTGGGTTCTGAAACATGCTCATGTAACGTAATGGAATCGTTACGCATATGAATTTATTCGTATTATTCAAATACTATAGAGCCACTTTCGTTAATATGATGAGCAATAAGTATTTAAAATAAATTTTCATCATAGTATTATTCATAAATAGCGTTCATAAATATATTTTTTTAATAAAATTATGCAAGTTTTACTAATACGCAAACAACATGTGAATGTATTATACATAGTACAATAAACTAAACTAATTTTTAGTTTATGAACTGTGATTCATACTATTAACGCTCAAATTTTCATGAATTTTTCTAAATTTTGTTTTTTTTTTACGTAGAGATAGTAATTATTATTTTAATAGTACGAATTATGGTTAATGAACGCCATTCGTAAATAAAATGTACTATATTTTTTCCAATTTACAGGAAAGCTAAATTAAACTGGAGCGTGCCTGGTATGCAGGTTCCGGATACTTTTTATTTATTCGGCCAGTCAATATTAGGCTCTTAATGGACCTGATAATACTGCCGGCCGGTACGTGATACATAGTATCTGGGCTTATTGTTCTCCCTCCTAGATGTTTACTGCAGCATGAAGTTCTGCTAGAAAGACGGTAGCATTGGTACCCAAGGACTTCGAGAGGGCTGATCCCCTCTCGTATATTCCTACCCCTGGACCGTCTTCCGTTTTGATTTTACTCTTACGAGTTGCTGGGAATGGAAAGTTGCCTGTAGGTCACTCAGCTTTACTACAGGAATGCTAAATAAAACTGGAGAGTGCCTGGTAACCAGAGTCCGCATACTTTTTAATTATCCGTCCAGTCAATATTCAGGCTCTTAATGGACCTAATAATACTGCCGACTGGTATGTGATACAGACTATCTGAGCTTATTGCTCTCCCTCGTAGATGTTTACTACAGCAGGTAGTTCTGCTAGAAAGATGGTAGCTTTGGAACCCAAGGACTTCATGAGGGCTGTCCCACTCCCACTTATTGGTACCCCTGCCCCGTCTTCCGTTTGATTTTACTCTTACGAGTTGCTGGGAATGGAGGGTCACCTGTGCTGAAACGAAATTTTCATCTCACACCTCGCTAATTTTAATTTTTCCTCCCACCAAATTATTGAAATGCCAATTTTACGATGTCTACAGAAAATTACAATTTTTTGATAATTTCACTAATTAACTAACCACAACATTTTTCTTGAATTCAATACTTAAAGTTTTTTCGCACACCCAAAATGGACTGTATAATTATTATTTTTATTTTTAACCAGATTACCAGTCATGATACCAAAACTATTATTTTGCAATAAAACACAACTACGATGCTTCATGTTGCCAAGGACAGTATAGTAGGCTCTGAATCAAAACTGAAGAAGCTATTTTGTTGATATGGTACGGGCCAACAAAGGCATGTAAAGATCACTATAAGCTAATTTTATGCTAATGAAATCACCGGAACATTAAAATTTGCTGTACGATAAAAACCAAATTTGATTGGTTAAAATATTCATACAGGTCTAGCTGCAGGTTAAGTATATTTTAACTAAAATCTGTTTTAGGTATTTATAAGCTCCAATACATTTTGTTAGTAAATTAGAAGCAGAGATTGTAAATGGTCTTAAATAAATTAATACCGTTTTAAACAGACAAAACATCTATATAGTTAGATAAATATTTAATGAAGTTTCTGCCAAAACCAACTCTTCAAAATTATATTTCTTAGTATACCAATTTAGAACGACATTTGAAATCACAAAACCCACATAAAATAGAGAGACAGCACATAAAGATAAGACATAAACCTTAAATTAATTTAATATTAATCCACCAGCACCAGTGACCTCTATCTTATATTGTCTGTTTTATATGAATGTCTTTTAAAATTAAATAATAAAAATCTTCTCTACCTACCTATCTGTTTTATTTACCTTTAATGCTTTCAAATAAAACTTTTCTGAACAAAAGAAAAAAAAAACAGAAAATTAATCTCCTGGCATACAAATCAGTAGACTTTAATACCATTAGCTTCTTAGAAAGTTATTTATATTGTAAGATGAACGAAATATAATTTAGCTAGAAAAATAAAATTTGCTCTCGTCTTCCTCATCACCAACTCCAATAATTCGTTATATTGAAAATTGAATTTCGTTATATAATTGTTGGTTGCACTGAAATTTAATTCACGAATTGATAAATAGAAAAAAAAATGTTTGTTGATATCTTAACCCGATATAAACATGATAGGAATCATTTATGTATAGACATCGTTATTGATCGGTTTATAAGATAAAATGTGCGTTGAAGTTGTTGTAATCTAATAAAAATTCTGCTGTGCTTATATACCGTATGTATCTATTTTGTAAGTAATTATGTGTATTAAGGCAATATATAGACGACGACGGTAATGTCGATTGAGAAGCAGCAGGATACTTTGTATGCGAACATTTTTTTTTTAAGCGTGTTAACATGCGATGATTTATACGTAATGTACAATAGCAATAAATTCATCTGGGTTGTATAATATGTGCTTTCAAAAATACTTTTTGTTTATTGCACGAGTTACAGTAAATTTTGTTGTGCTTATAATAAAGATACATGGCAGCTATTAAATTTCAAATATTTCTTTCTAAAAATTGCAATAAATTTGAACATACATGAGCTGTGAATTTTTATAGTGTTTTCGGTGGAATATATTTATTTGGAAAAGTTTATGTGACATATTTTTTTTTTTTGCAGCTAAGGCACGTTTTAGTCTGGGGGTAAATCGAGGTTAACGCATAGAAGCATGGTTACTAACAATTTTTTTTTAATGATCTTTATAAGATTCTTATTTTTGTTATACTATATCCCATCAAAATAATTTTACAGCAAAAACTATTTCGTGAACATTAAATTAAGTTTTTTTCTGTAAAAATGTTGATTGTTGCAATAAGCTGTCCTCATTTAAAAATAAGTTACAGCTGATGGCTGCCAAGAAGTCGCGAGTGCCACTAGACTTAATTAAAAACTCATATGAATAAACAAGTTGACCTTAAAATAAAATAATATCATTATTTTATTGAGATAACCTTAACTGCAGTGAAAAACTTGGAAACTAAACTTGGAAGCTTGGAATAAACTTTATTTCACTATTTTAAATAAAACTTCACTATCATCTAGCTCCATTAACCAAATTCTCAATGACTTGAGATAAGTCGTATTTTCTTTGGTAACTGATTAAATAGCATAGGGGCGGTATATACATGGTAAAATCGTCTATAGTAAACTTTCTTCGAAGATGGAACTAAAGAACTTTTATTGTTTAATGTATATAATGACTCCTTGAAACTATACGATTCCCGCTTCGAGGGTAAAATATTTTCAACACTTTAAAAATATATAACTTTCTTACTGTGAAAATATTTTCTTTTTTAAAAATAGGTTTACTTGAGTTATAAATCTCGCAAAACAAATTTTTGTGTTATAAAGAGTCGCTTTATGTTACTGTAATACGTTCCACCCCAACAAGTAATTCCATAGTTGAGTCTAGATTGAATTAAGGAGGAATATAAATTTCTAAGAATAAACGAAGTTTAAGAAAAGTATGCCTATTTATCAAATGATTTTGTTCGGCTTTTTAAAGACACAAATCTATTAGTAAAAATTACATTCACAGTTCAATTATTCACAGTACATCTATCCAAAAAAAGTAGAAATATCAATTATCTACGACCAAACTACAAAAATACAATTCCTGTTAACACAGATAGTGTCAAATACAAACGTACTGCTTTAGCGAATTATATTCACTAAATCAAAAAACTCACGGAAAACCCTCATTTGTGTATGTTTAATGCCTACATAATATTGCTTGTTTAGGCAACTTGAAGAAGGTTTATTTGATGATGAAGACGCACAACGTGAAGGTAGATGGAAAAAATCTGAAAATAAAAAATTTGCAAGCATTATTGGATTAAGACAACACACAAACGCAACAAGAATTGGCAAAAGCATTGAATGTTGATCAATAAGTTGTCAGTAGACGTCTATGTGGAATGGGTATGGTTCAATAATTGGGAATTGGATACGAGATGAATTAACAGAAAGGCAGATGGAATGTCGAAAACCACTTCTGAAATGCTTCTCCAAAGAGAACAAAGAAAGGGCTTTCTGTATCGACTTGTGACTGGAAATGAAAAATGGATTTACTACGAGGATCCGAAACGCAAAAAAGCTTGGGTGAAGCCTGTTGAAGCTCGTTCGTCACGGTCAAAGCGAAATGTTCATTATGATATTGTTAAGCTCTGTATTTGGTGGGCTATGAAAAGCGTTGTATATTACGAGCTACTGAAACCTTCTGAAACTATTAATGGCAAAGTCTACCGACGGAAATCGATACGTTTGAAGCGAGCTATTCAAAATAATCGACCAGAATAGGAGAATAGATACAATAAACTGATAACCACATACTGCAAGAGTTTTAAAACCTACCTAGAAGGGCAGGACTTGCAAGTTCTATCCCACACGCCATTCACATCGATTTACATCTTATGAAAGTATCAAAAATTGACTTGACGAATGGATCGCTTCAAAAGATCACGACCTTTTCAGAAAGGGAATCCATGAATTGTCTAAATGATGGGTGTAGGTTGTGGTTTCTGATGGAGCATACTTTGAATAATGTACCACTTTTACATACTTACTAAATAAACATGCAATTTTAACCAAAACACGGAACTTATTTTTACATATACCCAATAATATCTTTGTTATATTTATTTAGAAATAAAAACGTTTACTTCATTTATATTCATTTCTATAAACTTTTCCTGATAAAAATTGTTTGAATGTGATGAGTAAATTGAGCCAAGGCAGGCTGAATTTGATTTGAAAGTATTCCATGCTTCGAAACATAAGAATTGTATTTGATTTAAATAAGAAGCGAACGAATCTGTTTCAATTCAAATAAGAATCCAATTAGTGAAAGAGTTGAATACTTCTAAATCGAATTCACAAACCGTTTTCTAGAATTTTCACAATCTAATTTAATTTGTCTTGAAAGAATTTTAACTTTAGGCTACGGACCAATAGTTGGGTAAATTGTTCTTTTAACTACTTTTTAACAGTGTACAAGGTACATTGAAATATTGTACTAAAAAGTTGGGTAAAATATCAGCCAATTGGCGAATGACGTTGTTTTTTACTTTTGGACGTTTCAGTGATTTTTGTTAAAATTTCCACGTTTGCATTATAAATATTATATGTGATATCCGCCCAAATGGCCGGCAACCCTCTCGCCGACCGGCCACTTCTCCGACAATTACATTGCCGACAAGAATGTTGGCCAACAGGCCAAATGGCCGACACAACCACATCGTTGACAAGACGGATGGCCGACACAACGATATCACCGAACGGACAGATGGCCGACACAACCATATTATAGTCCTATAGGACAGATGGCTATATCGCCGACAAGACAGATGGCTGACACAATCACATCGCCGACAGGACATATGACCGACACAACCACATCGCCGACATGACAGATGTCCAATCAAGCCACATTTCCCACAGGACAGACGGCCAACAACTACATTGCTGATTGACAAGTTTGATGGCCGACATAACTTTGTTGCCAACAGGACAGATGGCCGACACAATTATATCGCAGACAAGAGAGATGGCAGATACCACCACATCGCCGACAGGATGTATGACCGACAGGACAGGTGACCACCTGATACAAATAAGTATCCAAACATGTGGCAACTGCTACAAGTATTAGAAAAAGGAGTACATTTTAGCGAATTATTTTTGAAATGTAAAAATTACGCATGGAGTTCAACTTGAACTAGCACAGGAATAAGCTATACAAAAATGATTGTCTTATGCATGGATGCATAAGAATCAAGGCAGCTTTATGCTTATTTGAGTACGGTATATTCTAGCATTAATTTCTACTTCAAAGGGTATTTCGAAATATTTGTTTAATTAAAAAGAGGAAAATTACTATTCTTAATATTACAAAATATTTATTTAAGTTAAATTACAGTTTATTACAGTAATTTCTATGGCGATTGCACTTTTTCAGGAAACATAATTTTTAAGACAGACATATTTTTCGCATACTGTAACGATCGCCAAAAACTTGTGTGTTGAGTTTTACTCTATTTTGATGTTTGGTTTTCAAAATTTGGTTTTAACCATTTTCAAAACTTAAATTTGATTCAAATATTGGGGGTACAAATATGTTTTGAGGTTATTTTTTTATAACTTCGAAGCTTTATTCAGAGAAATTGGTACAATGTATTTTATTCAGAGTATTGTCCATTGTTAGCTTCGACTTTTTCCCATCTTTCAGGCAGCATACGGATTCCGCGTCGAAAAAAATCCTCGTCTTTTGAGGCGATCCAAGAATCGACCCAATTTTTGTCTTCTTCGTAAGCAGTGGAACAAGCCATCCCATTAGGACATCCCATTGAAGAGCATCCAAAGCTTTCTTGGCGACTTTTGCAACATGTGGCCGAGCGTTATCGTGCTGGAAGATCACTTTTTCATGCTTTTGGCATATTGTGGACGTTTGAGCTTAAATGGTCGGCTTAATTGCATCAATTGTTGTTGATAACATTCTCCAGTGATGATCTCGTTAGGCTGGAGTAGCTCATAGTAGATAACTCCGAACTGATCCCACCAGATGCACAGCGTGAGCTTCTTGCCATGAATATTCGGTTTGGCCGTTAAAGTTGATGTATGGCCGAGCCCACGATTTTCTACGCTTTGGGTTGTCGTAGGGGATTCACTTTTCGTCCCCCGTCACGATTCGACGCAAAAGACCCTTCTGATTTTGTCTTTGGAGCACTTGTTCGCACGTGAAAAAACGGCGTTCGACATCTCTTCATACGGAACCCAATTTCCTAGTTTTTGCACCAAACCCATGGCCTCGAAACGGTTTTGAATTGCTTGTTGAGTCACTCCCGACACTGTTTTGTTCCCACTTGGGCTTTCTCTGACATCTCTTGTAATACTTAGCGATTGATGTGGGCTGGTTTGGTTATTCTTGAAACCTTCTTTTATGGTTTTCATTTTGTTCTCTCAATTTTCGATTGGCGAGGTAGTTGAAAACAAATTTCGTTTATTGTTATTACAGTTGATGGCCCAATTTACCATATGTCATTTATTTTTTACCTTTATTAGAATTATAACGAGTTTTCGAGAAGCATTTTGTCTGATCTGCCTGGCAACCCTTGACTGTCCCATCGGTTTCGTATACTTGGTTACTCTAATTAGCCTTCTTTGTCCCCAATTTTGTATATTTTGCGTTTTAGTACCTTTATTTGAAAACATAAGCGATTAGTTTACAACAAAATTTTTTTTGGACATTGTTTCTGGCCGATTGGCATTCATAGAAATCAAATACAAAGACATAGTTCAACGGCTGAACCTAAAAATCTGACAAAATGGTGTCCATCTCAAAATCGTGTTTCGGCAATATGGTCGTGTCGGCCATTTGTCTTGTCGGCGATATTGTTGTTGGCGATCTGTTCTGTCGGCGATGTGTTCATGTCGGCCATTTGTCCTATCGGCGATATGGGTGTTTGGTTGTCTCGAACATCTGTCTTGTCGGCAATGTAGTTGTCTACCATCTGTAACGGTGATATAGTTGACGGCTATCTGTATATTTTCGGCGATGTGGTTGTGTCTGCCATCTATCCTAACGGCGATGCGGGTGGTTGCGTCGACCATCTGGCATGTCGGGAATGTAGTTATCGGCCATCTGTATTGTTGGCGATGTGGTTGTGTCGGGCATCGGTCTTGTCGGCGATGTGACTGGTCGGCGAAATGGTTGTTGGCCTTGTGACACACACCTGAAAGATTGTATGAAGTCCTGAATTTCGTTACAATTTATTTGTAAAATAATCAAAACTTATTTTATTAAGGTATACTTACTTGCTATGTAAGCTAACAACTAATATGTTAAGTTTAAGTTTAAAATTTTTGGCTACGTACGACTCAACCTTGATTGGAACACCGTGAATCTCTACAGTGTTATGTTGAATAAATTGTTTCTAATATTCAATGCTCGTCTCGATTCCGCTAATTTTGTTTTTCAGTGTCATATTTTCAGAGAACAAATTATCAAATTTGTCAACCCAGTTTTGCAATTAATTAAGTTTTATGTCAATATTTGTGTTATGCACTTCAAAATCACTTTTAATTTGCGTCAATTTCGCAAATAATTTTAAGGGCTTTACTACCCATGTTTATGTAATCATAGTTTTGGGCGAAGAAGTTTTGTAAATTTCCAGTAATTTCCCAGTTAATTTATTTTAATCTATTTAGAGTATTGCTTCTCGGTAAAGAATATTTTCGGTTTTTTATTGGGAGCAAACATTTAAAGATTTTGCGATTGTGGCTACAATAAATTGACTGAATTCTGTCAGATAGAAAATTTTTATTTGTTGTTTCGGTGATAGTGTCAATGGATTTTTACTATGAGGTGGTTCCAGTAATTCAATTTAGAATGCGGGTATCTTGTTGACGGGGTCCTTACATAAATTGGTGTTGATGACCATCTTTATTAAAAGTTTTCCCAGTTCTGCATCGTATTGAAATATTACAAGAAAGATTTTATTGTTTCTAGTCGACATACCCGGCTAATAAAAACTGTCTAAAGTGAACAGCAGACAATCCTCAAAAGTCTCCAAAATTTGCTGTGGGTTTTTTTTGGCACAAGGTTGGTGCGAAATGCCTACACTTTTAAAAGAATGTTGCCATGGCACACATCCAGTACAATAATGACCTTGTTGCTAAAAATATTTCGTATGCGTGACTTATCGAAGTTCGGCTAGATCGCCCGATTTGACATCACTAAACCTTTTTTGTGGGACTATCTTAAAAGCAAGGTGTACGTTCATCAATTATTCACAGCATCTCGTCAATCTGAAAACCAACATTCGCCTAGAAATTGACAATTAGTAATAGTATTTCGATCGAAATACTGCCATAGTAACGTCATAGAAAGTGCACACAAATTTACCGAAGTTTGCGTCAATGCTAGAGGTGGCCATAAATCGGACGTAATTTTTCATACCTAACCGAAACGAACAGTAATGAAGCAAATAAAAGATATTAAACGCAAATTTAAAACATTTTGTTTTAGTTGCTTCTTTATTCAACAAACAAATCGTTCATTTAACTATGGCCCTGTATATTTCAGGCCTAACCGATAGCCATCATGTGACTTTGGGCCAGTAAAATTTTTTTTAATTAAACGCCCTAGTAGTAAATTGAGATTTTTAGTTTTTAATACTAAGGGTAGCAAACTCCAATAGAACTTCCTAATTTTTGGCATAGATATAGCTACAGCTATAGCTTAACCGATAGTTATCGTGTGAATTTGGGCCAGTAAAATTTTTTTTAATTAAACACTTAATTTTATATTAGATCCTTATAGTAAATTGAGATTATTAGTTTTTAATACTAAGGGTAGACAAAGTCCAATAGAACTTCCTAATTTTTTGCAAATGTGTTATTGGGCCAGTAAAAAAATTTTAAATAAACAACTAATTTTATATTTTGGTCTTACTAGTACACAATAACTTTGAATGGAACCTGACCAACTTAATTCCCCTAAATGTCATTATTTGAGTAGCGATATTTTTGAGTTTAGTACTGTTTTAGTAAAATATTCACCCCGTTGTGTGCCCAAGTGAAGAATTTACTAAACTCATACTAAAACAATTTTAGTAAAATATCGTATAAACTTCATAGGCACGTAGCTTGCATAACTTCAATCAGAATTTCGCTTAATCAAAAAATGACGATGGGTTCAGCGATACAATCAACACTATGGTCAATACTTAGAAGGTTTCGACGACATCGAATCGCTTTAACTGCGCACATTGAAAAGATGTCCCTACAAGTGTTAGTTGATAAAACGGACGCTTATTATCAACGGATATTATGACGTAAAACTCCTAGTGACAAATTGATTCATTGTCGAGTCACCACAGTAACTTCCGGCCTAGCATGTTTCCCATTTTTGGCGATACATGCTCTCCCACAAACAGCACTAGATCACATCGAATCCAGTATTCGCCCAATAGTCTTCAATAAATTTTATGTAGATGATTTAATTAGTGGAGCAGATATATACTAAAGATACATGTTAAACCGAAAGTGATCTGACTGAGTTTTATCTGAATGTGATCTGACTGAAAATTTGGGTTGGTGGTTACATGGGACTTTTTTATTTCAAATGTTACGTGTTGTTTTTTTCAAATGTTACTTTATTCTAAAATTACATTTAAATTTAAAATACTCTAGATACCAGAACAAGCTTCACAAATTGTTGAACAACTCCCCCCCCCCTTGACCCCCATATAATCCATTGCAAAAATTCAGATTCCAAAACATAAAAATATATTCCGTATGAACAAGCCGAAAACCACAGCACAGCAAACTGATGACTGGTCGATCCACGGCAAACTGATTAGTGTTAAGCTACATACTGCAATTGAGTAGCAAGCAGCGGTTTATTGCTATACTCGAAAAAGACTCTAACAACACTTGAACTAATTGAAACCGAAAATAATTAATGAAATGGGTACAACTCAGTGAATACGAACCAGAATTTAATAAATTATCATAAAGTGAAAGGTTACATAAAGGAAG
Organism: Tipula vernalis; assembly: GCA_958295665.1. Classification (NCBI taxonomy): domain Eukaryota; kingdom Metazoa; phylum Arthropoda; class Insecta; order Diptera; family Tipulidae; genus Tipula; species Tipula vernalis. The sequence goes on from OY282560.1 coordinate 288,019,776, forward strand.
TAACTTATTGCCACTTACTCCTTTCCTCGATGAAAATGGAATATTAAGGGTTGGAGGACGTCTTCACAATATGAACAGTCAATACAATAAGAAACACCGAATCAAAACAAAGATTTTGAATTGTAGGTAGCCGCATTCACATTAGACAACAACGGCGAAAATGTGTAAAGTGCACGAGACATCGAGTTGAATCTTCAGTGGAAATAATGGGCAATCTACCAAAGATTTGCATTTCACAGCTGCCAAAGGGAGAGGGAGAAATAATAAAGGGGTTCTTCGCAATTTTCGTATATATGTTGACGAAAACCGTACTATCGAAATTGTCATTTTTTCTTATTGAGAATTTGTCAATTACTTCATCAAAGATTAAGCTTCTGCATTGGTTATAAGAAACTGTTTACTGTTGAAGCCGATAATTTATAATTCGCTAATTCCAGAACTACGTGACCTTAATTTTGTTTACTTTAAATTGTTTTGCATAAAATTAAAATTTTTGAGCGGCCCCAAAATTTTAAGTCTCCATGCTTTGCGGTGTTTGTCAGTACCGTTTTGCCGTTAATGGTGTTTGATCGATTGCTTCCAAGCCGCAACCCCAAAAACAAAAATATCCATAATCCATGCAGCTTACTGGTTATTTTATTCAAAACGTAGTAACATTCGGTGATATGGTCGGTTGAAGTTTGAAAGGTCGCAATTTTTAAAACTGAAAAGATAGACACAGGGTAGTTTTGAAATTAGCCGAAAAAAAGGTAGCCAGTGATCGAATATAATTTTCCACTGAATTTTGGACGTATTTTCCTAGAAAATCACCGGTGACATTTATGGGTAAATTTCAAGAATACGGGCCCGGCATATCTTTTTGAACCAATTGGCATCTATGAATGACTGGTAAGAATTAGTCGACTAGCATTATCAAGAAAATCAGAAACTTTCTGCAGAAGAAGCAGTGAAGTTTTAAGGCTTTTTGAAGCTACTTCAAACTATACTACAGGTATTGCCGCATCAAAATTCCAGTGTGGAAAGTTACACGTCTGATTTACTGTCAGTCTTATATAAGACAGTATTTAGTTTCATTTTTTTTTTAATATTCAGATAGTTCTACATTTATCGATACTTAGACCCGTTTTTATGAACACAAATGGTAGATTAGTCGTTGTTTGTATGCGAAGGACTAAACATTTCAGATTTGATTTTATGTTTGCTTCAAATGCAAACTAAAATAACATTTGAGTACTAAAAAACACAAAAAACATAAAATCGATAAAATAATCTCTTCTCGTTTAAAAATTACAATAAAAGAAAGGTTAGATGGGGCTTAAAAATTATTCATATACAATCAAGAAAAGAAGAAGGTTAAGTTTTATACAATCGGGCCCACAATTTAATTTATTTCGTCTTGCCAGTGCTATCTTATAGCCAAAAAGATGAAGCACAACCAACTCAAAAATCGTCTGTAAATTTCTAGTTTACAACAAGTTGTTAATTCATCAATCACCAGACTGTATTTAAATTTCTGTAAAACGAGTCTTTATCGCTGGTAAACCGTTGTTGAAGTGAAACTTACACTTTTCAAAAAACCAGCGTTAAGATTATCGGTGTTACCTCTTCCGTTAAGCAACTTAAAGTATTGGTACATTTCGTCTCCATTTTTAGGTTATCGAGTTTCTCATACCTCGTTCATGTTCTAGCCGAAACGCTTTCATGGATTGGATAAAATCCAGGCGCCTTTATATAGTACAAAATTTCAAATCCTAAAAAAATCTGAGAATATTCATACAGTTGATATAAATTGGGTACAGTTGGAATCTGTGTTTTATATAAGTATTATACACTTCTATCAGAAATAGCCCGACTAAATATGACCTATATAACCGTTTTTATATTAAAATTAAACATGGGTCAGAACCTTTTCAAAACTAATAATCGCCTCAAGCATTATGTTTGTATTATGTACAAAATTTATGAAAACTGTTTATTTCACCATCGTTCACAAAACAATCCAAATAAGCTAACAATGTTCAAAATACAGATAGATCATTATGGATATATGACCAGCAATTTTGCAACCCAAAAAGTAATTCCATCGCAAACAGCAGCAGCATATAAAAAAAATTCTATTATGTTTATGTAATTTATGATCTTTTTCTGATATAAGCATGAATCATCAATTGAAGTAAAATAACGTATTCATTTGAGTACGAGTCTATAACGTATTCGTTGCTTTAAAAAATAACAGATAAAAAAAAAATTGAAATTTCAGCCAGGATGAGTTTTCATTTATGATTTCATATACATAAATATGTATTTAACAAAAAACTATAAAATTTAATCCCACAATTTGTTTTTTACATAACGCTTGTAATATAAAAGGATGAAATTTATATAAATCCAAATCAATAATAAACTTAACCCAGAACGCCCATTTTCTTTGATATCAAAGAGTATATTAGATGTACAAAGTTATTTTTTGTCTTCTAATGAGTTGTGGACCCGAAATATGAGAAACTCTTTTTTTATACAAATCGATAATAATCATAAAAATAATATTGGGTTCCCCACAAAAAAAAAAAAAAAAAAAAAAAAACATCAACATCATTGCTAAATGTATAAGGATACATAATACTATTGTTCTGTGTAACAAAAACTTCAATCCCTAACACCAAACAAGAAAAAAATCTTTGTCGCCATCAACATCATTTACCCATCCATTACAGAAGACATGAGGTTATTATTATTTGCTTTTTATATACAAATTTATGTGGAGAGTCCATTTTAAAAATTTAATAGACACCAAAAACCAACACATCGTTTCAATTGCCCAAAAGATGATAACAAAAATAATGTAACGGGAATGAATTCTTTAAAAGCGATAGCTTCAACTCCTCTTGTTACAAGGAGCTAAAAAGTAATTAGTTTATGTTAACAGAATTGATATACTTACCGATTTGTGAAAATCGTGGGATTATTAAACGATCAAAATTGTCAAAGAATTCCAATTTCAATAAATCTGATGTGAATCAAAGTAGATTTTGAATCATAGCCCCCTTAAAGTATGACACTTGTGAGCTAATTATAATTGACATAACTGTATATGTATGTCTGAACGATAGAAATAAGCGTTTTACAGTTCAGTAACAATTTTATGTAATCTCTAAAAATGTTTTAAATCGAATATATTCCTTAGGAATAGTGTAATGTACTCGTTCTTATTCTGCACCCTATAAATTGTAACGTCGTATTCCAGTTGTGTTTACCGTACACAACAATTATGTGTACGTCGTTTATCGTGATCACCTCATGATCATATTTTTTTAGTCTAGTAGTGATTGCGACGGCATTGACAAAAATTGCAATTTACACAAGGATAGCCTAGATAGAATGCTACGGGATTGCCTGGTTTGCGCAATATTCAGTTGAAAGCATCCTTAAAAGGATTTACAGTTAGATACTGCTGTCGATCGCACGTTGCCGTATAGGCTGCCGAGAAGAATCAACATGTCATTGCTGAAGTTCACTAAGTGAAGTTCCGTGTCGTTTCGAAGCCGATTCTGCTTCAAGGCACACTATTATCTCAGAGATAACTTTAAAAAAAATGTTTCTAAAATCACCACCACTTCGTGAGGCAAATTTGAAATTGGTCGATTTCCATCGGAATCCAATCGACATTTTGGGATGTTTGGACATTGATGTTTATAACAATGGTAAATCAGTTTCCAGTCTACCGTTATACATCACCACCGCGAACAAAACAAGTGTTCTTGGCATCGATTGGTTCGAGTCATTACTGATTTCCATCCACGGAATCCATGCAATCACAGACATCAGTTTTTCCGATGTACTGGTGAAATATAGTCACCTATTTTCACCTGAGCTGGATTCGTACAGTGGGCCTCCGATTATTCTTCAGGTGGATCCAAAAGTGATTCTGATACGTTTGCCAGCACATGGGGAATTCTGGAGCCGTTCGAATACAGTGAGTGAACTACATCTATAGTACCTGTTCCGAAGGCCGATGGCAGTGTGAGAATTTGCGGCGATTACAAATCCACCAGCAAATCACCTGTTATCGACGATACTAAACGATTCCGTATTTGGAAAACTCGATCTCGCCCAAGCATACCAACAGCTCATCGTAGACGATGCATCCGCGCTTGTACAAATAATTACAACACACAAGGGATCATTCAAGGTGAACCGACTCCAATTTGGTGCTAGTACGGTACCAGAAATTTTCCAAAATTTCTTGGAGAATCTACTTCAAGGGATTCCGTTAGTCATACCGTACATCTTCCAACGATTTGATCAAGCTGGTATCCGTCTAAAACAAGACAAATGTCAAATTGGTTGTTCATCCACCGATTTTCTCGGGTACAGAATCGTTGTCAATGCAACAGAAGATCGACACCATTGGAAGCACCCCACCACCAACGGATAGGATAGAGGGCTGCTAGAATCTTTCCTAGGCTTAATTAACCGGTCTTTTATTCAAGATAAGGCAACGCTTGCGGAACCTTTGCACCAGCTGCTTCACAAAAATATCCTGTGGAGATGGGGATCTGCCGAGCAGCGCAGTTTCGATGCGATTAAAGATGACTTTATGGGCTGAAAGATGACTTCTTGGTCGTTTTTATCACAGATGTAGTTTCCTGAATGTCTACACATTCAAGCTTGTCTACCATGCCGGGAAGGATGTGGGAAATGCTGATGGTCATAGTAGACTTCCCGTTTCGAGCACTACGATCATCACAGAGGAAGAAGAGGTGCTGCTTATAGATACGGCACACAAGCCGACCGTTCATGCCGATGACATGGCCGCTTCGACAAACAAAGATCCAGTTCTCTCGCAGATCCTTCAGTGGACACTGCAGGGCTGGCCATAGAGTAAACCCGTCGAACAGTTCCAGCCATTTTTGGTTCATCGTGCCGAAGTGAGTACACTCAAAGGATTCCTCCTTTGGGAATATAGAGTAATAATTCCACCATGTCACCGTGCACAAATTTTGTTCGCGCTACACATTGCTCATCCGGGTATTGTTAGAATGAAGGCTCTAGCGAGGAATTACGGGTGGTGGCTCAAGCTAGAGGCGGACATATGGAAGGTCCTGAGGTGGTACAGGCTCTCTTACACCCGTGGGAGGAGACGACAAAACCATGGTCGAGAATCCATATTGATAATGCTGGACTTCATCATGGTAAGACTAATTTGATACTCATCGATTCTTATTCCAAGAGGTTAAGAGGTAGTTCAGTGATAGTTATTAGTGATACATTATTTGAGTGTGTGGGTCGTATAATTGTATAACTCGGGAAATAAAGCAAGGGGCAAGAACCGAGTTTAGTCAAATTCTAACCGTAAAAGAAATAATATTTTGAAGGCAACAGCCTAGGAAAACCGTGAACTGCCAGATGACAACCATAAAGATATAAATGATAAATGGCGCCTATCGACCACTACAATATACATATAATTATCATCCTCCATAATGCAAAAAATAAATTTAAATTGAATTTAAAAATATTCAACAGTCAGCAACCCCTTCTCACATAGCTCGAAACATTCATATTTGTGGATAAAGTCACGACAATAACCATTATTCGTAACTCAATATAATCGGTAACATAACCTATCGGTTGCTAGTTGTATCACGGTAATTTTTTTCTCGAGTTTGTGTCGTGACACGCTGTTTTTTTCCATCGCATTATTTGTGCGAAAAATGTTTTTACCGTTAACCCGATCAAATCTAGAAGGAACTAGAAACACGCGGTGGCTTTTCAGTAGTGTTTTTTGTGCATTCCACCCGAGTGATATTATATCTGGTAGACAGGCGCCCAAAATCACGTACAGTGAGAAGAGTCTACCCAAGTCACCTTGCATGGACGAACACAATTGGGACGGCACATGACCCGCTTACCGTTTAATTCGTGAAAACAAAATATACCCACGGTGGCCTCGTCCAATCACAACAACCTGAACGCTACACTACCCTACGGTATGCAACTAAATTTTTTTGAAAAATTTGACTCAAATACTAGACGTAAAATTACAAACACATTTCACTCGCAATATAATTTTTCTCACAAATGTTACCCGATATACATATATTATATTGATACAAATAGTTCATTCGCGCGACTGCTTAAATGTTTTTCTCAAAACTATGTCCCCTAGCGCAAATTGTCTCGGCCGTGACTTCAGGTTATAATGTTTCAAATATTCGCCATACACTTTGTTCAAATTTTCCGCAACTGTTATATGGATTTCCGACATCTTCAAAATATGTATTTCCCGCTCCGGATACATATTATTTGAGTTCCATGATTTCTTTCCGCGCGCCAAAAGTCACCATATTTCTACCAAAATTTACATAATAAGATGAATATTTAGAATATTCTTGCGTTGCTGTACGAAATATTGCACAGGCTATACGAGAAATGTTTGTGTCCCAATTGTGATGGTCTTCGCTCAAATAACTTCGTATTGCCTCTCTACGTATTGTGGGTTAGGTTGTGGGTGATAATTCGCATTAATCCAGTGATTCACATTGTATTGTGTTCGGGAATGCTTAAAATGTTTCGAATCAAATTGGCTGCCATTGTCTGATATCAGAGCCGAATTATTACCAACAGGTATTGGTTTACGGATTTGGATCAAGGATTCGGCAATCCCAACCATGTGTTCTATTGCCTTCTACCGTCCGACAATATTTGTACAATATTCCATTTTGAATCCGAATATCCGGCTACTTGTCTGGTGATTCAATGACACACATATACTTCAATAGACTCCACCGCACCAGACAACGCGTCAGGGACCACATTTAATTTGCCCTTTCGGTGCAGGAGTCCGAAATCTTGCCCTTGTAGAAGCATTGACCAGTGAGCCAATCACGATGCCGGATCCTTTAGATTTCTCAACCTACACAGTGAAGTGCAGTCCGTTACTACCTTGAATTTAACACCATCTACAAGGCTATTTAACGTTTACATGATTCGGATAGTGATCCAATACAAATATTCTTTAGTTGTCCTACTGGTTGTGGCAAGACGTTCACATTAAAAGCATTGATGGAAACATACAATCGATTATTACAGCAGCATAACGCTACATATAATGCCTAAATATCTTGTGCATCCACTGGTAAAGCTGCAGTAGCTATAGGCGGACTGTCGTTCACTCATTATTTAAAATTACAATTTCGAAGAGAGACTCGGGCTCTACTTATCAAAATTTACAAATGTATCGATCTACTTTTCATAATATTTGTATTGTATTAATTGATGAAGTCAGTATGATTGGAGCAGAATTATTAAACATGTTAAATTCAAAATTGCAACAAGTTACGAGTGAATTCGATAAGCCATTTGGTGGAATGAATATCGTTTTTTGTGGAGATCTGCGACAATATATCGACGTCCGAAAGCAGTATTTGGTGCGGATATCTTGTGGCGTCAAATTAAGTATTTCACATTACTTAAGGTTACTAAAATCGGTAATGGAAATAGTCTTTCTGCTGAAGAGTTGAGCATCATCGAAAGTCGATTTGTAAAAGTATGTATGATAAGTAAGGAAGTATGCATCATACAATAGAGCTACTTAGTTTCCAAAGTGAGACTACAGTTGAGCATGCCGTTACCGATACTACACAAAGAGATCGTTTTCGTGAAAAGGTACACAAAATGTCATACAACGAAACGGGTGATCTATCATATTATTTAACGAAGGAAACGCTTTCCGTGATTATCCCACTTTCACCGATTTTGATTGTCCACCAGCTGGTGTTTTTGTCAATAATAAATACCCATGTGTTGGATATAGGCCAGATAGCATACTGTTTGATAAAGCCAGCGATAGTATATTACGTACATTATAAAAAATCATTCAAGAAATGAATTAATGCAATATGTGATACAAGAAGAAGTTACTCAAAAGTCTTCGAAAAAATTAAAAATAAAAAAATTCTAATTAGTCTTAAAAATGGGAACGGTTTTATTGTTTTATTATTGGTTCCTGAAAATTGACCAACACCGCAATGACAAAGGTCATTCGAGATACTATTGGAATTAAAGTTTTGGCAATACTCTTTGCACGATCCGAAATTCTTTAATTCTGCCTATAACTTTTTTAAAATAAACCCGGGGGCTAATGCTATGTCTTTTGTAAATTTATCCCGTCCATATAAAAAAGGTTGTATTATTATTAAGCGACAATGCAAGCTGCAATACACAGCAATATTAAAACCACGATCTGCCATTATGGCATCACGACGTTTAAAGAAGAGGTGATGCGATTGGTAATGAGTCATCTCAGCTTTTAGTTTTAGATGATATATGTATATCTGCCACAACAGGTCCATATGGCGTCCATATGACATGTGCTTACCCGTATTTGCTAATTAGAGGCGATAATGTGTTTGAGACATTGACCCGGTCACACGTTCATATCGTAAATAGTGCTAATCTGTCACCCGTCGTCTAGCCCAAATTCCTCTTTAGAATATGAACTGGATATAAAATTAACAAATTTTTAATCTGAATTGATAAAATTTTGACTCTAATTCGGACAGATCCGCGTTCTTGGACAATTTTGAAAAATAATTAAAATTTCTCTCGTCAAAATTGAAAAAGTAGAAAATCTGATAATCAAAATTCCACACTAAATTCACAAACAACATTTTTGATTGATAGTGAGGCAGACGTTTTAATAATGCTAAGCCATTTTTGTCAAAATTAATAAGGTGGACCAAGCATTCAATTTATTCCTAGCAACGGTGACGCGAATCCAATTACTGATGAATTGATACTTATTATCGGATCGGAAAAAAGTACTAGACTTTTAGTTGATATAAAGAGACTGTACCTCATTAACTGCTAAACTGATTTTCCAAAAGTCTCTCAACGTACAATAATGGTCCTTGTCCGGTAAAACATAATGTTTCACACCGCCTGGAAACTGCATTACAGCCAATTTTTTGTAAAACTCGACGTTTAGCATACGACAAATTTTTAATTGCTAACGCTGAGTTCGAGGTTATAGTGTTCATGTCCAGTAAGAGCTTTTTTCTTCATTACACCTTTTACCCAGACTTACCAAGAAATTCTCGTCTTAAATACCAAAAACAGCCATTTCTACCCCTTTTGGTTTCTTTAAATTTTTTAGAATGACGTTTGATCTTAAAAATACAGCTAAATCGTCCCAACAGTTGTTCCTCTAAATTATTTTTCAAAAATTTACCAAACATGAATTGGCTGTCAATATTTGCAAATGCACTTACGTAAGTTTTGAAATCATTTTAGGCCCTACTGTAACTTGACAAGGTATTTTAACATTGAAAGGTTCTTAAAAAGTTACAAATGACAATGGTGAACAATTCCTTTTATATAATTCATAACTGCAATAACAGTATTCTAAGCAGTAATCATGTTTTCCCCCTTGTCCTTAAGAATTATTAATTATAATTTTTGGCTATATTTGTGTTTCGATTTCACAGAAAGAAAATGTAGCTACACAAATTCACAAAGTGTAAACAGAAAAAAAGTTTAGTCAAATATAGCCAAGAATTAAGTAAATCATTCTCAAGGACATTATGTGCCGGAAGTAAATTTCTATAGGAATAATTTGGTACGGTGTCGGCTGTCGGATGCCTGCTAGAACGATATGAGTGTAAGGTATTGTGCGGTATGGTACAGTAACTCGCACTGATTCTTAATGTTAATGAAGAAAAGAAAACTAAATGTGCGGTATTGCACGGTAAGGTACACTTGGTTTCAGATTTAATAAAATAAAGGAAACGAATTTATCACCACTGTATTAGAAGAAGTATATTGAGTATTAGAATTTCGACAACTTTACTTCTACAAACTCTTTTTACACTGTACGGACACTTTAAATATTAATAATTATCTTGATTTTTTGTTTACATATTTATTTCTTTTATTAGGAGTGACTCCTGTACATATTATTTTCCGCCTCATTGACAACTAAAAAAAATACAAACTATTTAATAAAAATGGTTGCCTATTTATAACAATGTCACGGTAGAAGTATTGCAACAATTTTCAATCGTTGCCAACTTTGTTGCGATTCATCTGTTGTGACGGTTTTGTTTGTTATTACAACTTTGTTTAAATAATTTAGTTTATAATAAAGAGAAATTATTAGTGATACAATATAAAATTATTCATGGACATATACATCAAATAGTGCATTTGAAGATAAGTACTAGTAAGCTCTCGTCGCTGTAATGATAATCGTATATTACAGCTGTAACATATTTCTGAACGGCCTGAACTTTTCAATGGTCAACAGCACGGCCAAACTCTCACGTTCTGTTCCTGGATACTTCCTTTGCGTCGATGTCAGTTTCTGACTCATGTAAGCTATGACGCGCTCATTACCACCTACTTCCTGCGTTAAAACTGCTCCAATTCCCATATCCGATGCATCAGTCTGAATAGTGAAACTATTTGTGAAATTTGGGTTTACCAGGATCGGGGCAGATACCAGCAAACCTTATAATTGGATAAAAGCGTCGTCAGCTGCAGCGTTTCACTGAAACTTCTTATTTCCTTATTTAGAGGTTGGTGATTGGTGCAGCCATATCTATTAATCTTCGAGCTTCTTTAATGGTTTTGGGTTTCGGAAAGTTCCTAATTAGGGCCACCGCGTGTTTCTAGTTCTTTCTAGATTTGATCGCATAACTGTAAAAAAAGATGTTTCACACAAATTAAGCGAAGGAAGGGAGGATACCACGTGGCAACCGTGACGAGACAAGACACAATAACCAAGGACTCACAACTCACCTGAATGACCTCTCTTCTTGTTCAATCTCTCTGCAGCGTACAAATGATTTATCTCTTGCTTTTATTACTTCCAAGTTTTGCTGCTCAGCACTTTGCACGTACCACGACGCCGATTTGCTACTCACTTATGCTTTATCGCTTTACACTGCGACCACTAAAGACATTTTCCACAGTTGTACTGTCCCACTTTTCTGCAATATTGGTTGATTTTTCAACGATGGTTTGAAATTCGTTTCTTATATTTTTATTTGCTGTGACGATGTATTCAAAAAGCTTGCCGCTTGACTTTAATATCCTTAATTCGCCTCTGCAAAACTCCAATTCGAACCGCTTCATGAAAGCTTTAAAATGTCTGGGTACCTCGCCGTTTTTGGCAATTATAGATGCACTTCAATATTTTTCCAGATCTCTTTAGAGATGCACGCCGGTACATGTCTAGTGATGTTCTCATGATCTTTCATTTTAAAAGATAAATTTTGCCACTTATTGATGATCCCTTTTGTCCAATTACAATTTGTATAAGACGTAGAAAACAACCAATATGGTTCACAATAAACACAATTTAAGGGGAGTATCATAACCACTCTCTATTAGCCTTTAAGATTTAATAATGTTCGTGTCATAAATTATTGAAAATGATCGTTGATTCTAGTCTTTTGGGAAAGGTCTTGTTTGTTCACAAGCGTATGATAATTCGTTATCATCTGGTGATGATGTTAGGATTTGAATGTTACTACCCTCAGTCTGATTTTCTTCAATTATTTGGTTGGTATTGTTACGGTTGGTCAGATTTTGAATAAGTAACGACAACCAAGGGTTGTCGCACCGAGTAACATCTGCCGCAGTGCTCAGGGCTGGGGTGGGTATTTGTTGGATGATACTAAAATGTATATATTTTTTGGTTATATATATATATTTTTTTGGTTTCTCCATTAAATTTTACTAGGACCTCAGTGACTCCAATTATATTATTAAAGGCTCCGCCCGCTGTCGTTACCTTTGATTTCAATTTTTTAGCACTGACAAAATTGTTTCCGCACAAGCTCTTTTCAAATTCCGCCTAAAACTCCAGTATTTCTTTATTCGCCAATATTTATTAGAATTTATATTACGTGGTTTTAAAGTACGACCGCTCGATAATGATTTTATAGAAGTTACTTCAGGTGTGGTATTCAGGGGTGTTTAACGGTTGGTGAGCTCCCTGGATTGTTGTTCACGGTCGCTACTTGTGGATTGGTATTTCTCGTGACAAACGATTCACAGGTCGCAATATTTACCGGATGAAACAGACTCGAACTGATCACACACGGCTGTTTTTTAAACTGTTGCTTTTGACATTGGGAGCACAGTGGTTTGATTACTCCATCTCGTCCACAGCCATAACAGAATAAATGTGTCGGTGGAGCGTGACGATCCAGATAGCGGTGGTCAAGATCATTACAGTTCCAACATGTCAGGTAAGTTTGAGAAGAACTTCCGATTCCAGAATCCGTCGAACTAAATTTTTGTAAAAGAGATTGTCTGAGTTGAAAATATGTAATATTGGGAAATTTTCTAGCAAATACCCAGTACTGTTTTTCTGCTGTGCCTTTTAAGAATTTAGGAAGGATAGCATCTAAACTTGCTAAAGGTGTATGCTCTCGTTTGCCTTGCGGTTGGATTTTAAAACTCGGAATAACCTGATTGGTATTATGGCTATTGTTTTGAATAATTTGGGTAATTGAGATTTTCAACGTGGATGCCGATCATCGAAACCGATGGAACCGTTACATTGGCGAGTGGTTTTCCATTGCTGATATAAGTATGATGCATTTGGGGAATTGGAAATCTGGCCTCAGTCGATTTAACCTGAGTTATTGAGATGGATAACGTTGTTTGGGCAACCCCATAGTTTACCGCACCCTCGGATGTTATGAATCTTGCATATCCGAAATATGCGTGATTGCTGAGGTCATAGAATTTGTTAACTTGTGACATTCTCAATGTTAGAGGGCACTTTCACATAAAGAAGAATAGAGATAGTGGCTCTATGGGATGAAAACAACGAGTTTTGATATAGTCTGGTCTGGACTAGTCTCGTGGTTTGCGGCTTCCTGTATTGGTGCGCTAATATACTAGTGGTATGACAACAACTCGAACCTGATAAACCAAATTTTAACTATTTCTTTAAATGTACATATGTTACGTTTAATTTTGGAACTTTAAAGAAACAATCAAATTTGGGATACTTACACAACGTTTCAAGGATGCAGGCCAGCAAGTTGGTCTAGACAGAATAAAAGTGTTCGATAAATAAGAGAATTTTGAGGTTCAAGCAACGTTGTTGAAGATTGTCCTCGTCATATGATTTTTCAACCAAATTGTTTTTGTCTAATGTACAAACCTTTTTACGTGAGGCTTGGGTAAGGATTTTTTTTTATATGGCTGTGGCTGTGCGTTTTCATGCAAAATTGGATTTAGTAAATTTTAGCGATTACTTTAATTTTAGTTTTGTGTATGAAGGAAGCATTTTTTGAGGACCTTTTACTTTTTATGGATGGGGATTGGGAACCCTGAACCAATGAAAAATGTTTAGTTAATAAATATTTCAATAGCCTTGAAGATTAGACCATCTTCTTGGACAACCCAAAGGCTTCTATCACGAAAGTAAAACTTTATCAATCAAAATCGTGTTCTATAATAAAGGAGATACAACTTTTTAAAACAAATTCAATAGAATCCGAAAGTATTTTGCGCGTTTCTGGCAATCGTCGTAACGTATTGCGATCTGACCATTTTGAATTTTTTTAAAGACATGTTTAAAAAGCCAAAGTTTTATTTATAAATTAACCTAAAGAGCCCGGGAAATCCCGCGATTTTGTAAAATTTGCTTCCGATTCTCGGGATTAAAAAACAGGACCCACTAAGCCACACCTCCATTTTTATCAGTGCTGTTTTGTAACCTCTACTTACGTCAACTTCCTTCTTCCTTTATTTCGCCCTTCTCTCAGGTTCAGTCATAACTTAAACGCCGTCTTTTATGATTCTAGTTTTCGTAATAAACCACAGTCTAGAAATAGTCATTTACACACCAATCGGCGCTGAATAATCTTTGCTTTTGAAGGCAAAATTTGAAGTCCGAGGCGAAGAAGCCAGAATATGAATAGAGCAGAATAATAATTGTTTCTCTCCAGGCCTTTTTGTATTACTTGAACTATTTTTTGCTCTTGTTCTATTGTTAAATTTTCTGGTCTAAATCCAAACTGATTGTCCCGATTATGTTTCTTCTCCAACAATATTGGCATTCTGTGTTTCATTAATTGGATTAAAATAATTTAGACTTATTTCGAATACGCTTATTGGTCTGCAGGACGTAACTTTTCTGGGAACTTGTATGGTTTTAGTATTAATATTACTTGTGAAACCATTTTGTTGTGTTATAAATATAACTCTTACAAAAGTTGTTGGCCTGTGATCATATTCTGACACCTTCTTTAGAAATAACTCACTCCGTATCTCATTGATTGCAAATACATTTGCAATAGCATGTCACCTTTGACAGTTTTTCCTCTGTTTGTCCTTAGTTTCTGATGGAGTCTTCATTAATTCTTTTTTGTTTTCATTGAGGAGCAACTCTTTTAACTATTTGTTGGTTTTGTTTAGCTTAAGTTTTCCTTCCGCTAGACGATTGCCATTGCTGGCTACGTCGATGGGTGTCGTGATATTTGGTGATAAAAATATAAATGTGTGAACAATCGGCATGGCATTTTTATGACAAAAAACAAGATGTTGAAAATGACAGAACATACATAGTATCATACACAATATGATTCCGTTAAGCTTGTTCCAAGTCGCTCCAAGTATTGTCTAATCATTATTCTTTAAGCATAATTGTACACTTATCTATTATATATACAGCAAAAAGAAATTAATGACGGCATGATTGAAAAATGATGATGGTTCTCTTCTCTATGTGACGACAAAGTAATATTTATAAGAAAATGTAAATCATTCGTTATAGTTTTTTTTTATTCATCCCATGCAAAAAATCTCAAACATAATTGGATATTTCATTATTTAGTGTCATGAATGTAGCTGTAAGAGGAAACGTTTTAATGCTTTTCTATATAGCTACAGCAATTTTCCCCATTTCTTGTTGTTATTGCTTTACTTGTTTACCACATTATCTATGTATTCCGATTTGCAGACTTGAAAATTTTATCAACAAGAAAATATTTATATACATAAATTTTTTATGCTTAAATTGGGTCAGTAGATAATTTAAAAAAACAGAAACAAAAAAGCAAAAAATTTGCTTCAAAAACGTTTCTTCATTTGGAGTCAGTGTCTGCCTTCTCTGGAGGTTTTATTGATTTGTATTGTTTCATTGAATATTATGCGATGTAAATCGATATAAATAGACACAATTTGTGTTCGATCGTCTATTTACAATTTGTATTTTTGTATATTATGTATGTTTACCAAAAGGTTTTATGTGCTACTGTATGGACGTATATGTATGTTGCCACGTTGAAAGAACGAAATTTTTTGCGGTAGGTGGTGCTGGTTGCATCATCTCGTTTGAACACAAATAAATTATCTTTAATAAAATAAAATAAAAAATTTGCTCTTGCTTGCTCGTATTCATATAAAAGCTAAAATGTTATCATGTTTTAAATTATTGCTTTGAATTGGGATTAGAATTTAAATAAATTTGAGAGGGAAAATGAGATGAGGGAAATTGAAAAAATGCTAGATAAAAATATAATTAATGTTTGGTTGTTGTTTGTACCTACCATACAAATGTACATAATTAATGTTGTTATACATACGTTGGTATAATGTTTAGCTGGGACGTTCACAATTTACCATTAAGGATAAATGCGTTCTACGTTGTTTTTGGGCATGAATTAAGTAAATGAATATATACAGTTATGTATGATGTCTAGATTAATTTGGATGTGGGTTATTCTGGTGATCTAATCTTGATCAATTTGTCTACCGTAAAAAACAAACCTTAGTTGATGTCAGAGGACTGGTGTTTAATATTTATTAGAATTGTAAAATCGTTGGTAAGATAAACTGAAACTTGAACGTGATAAAACAACTCGCGTGATACATTGTTTTTTTTTGTACATAATTAGTTAATTTTCGTTTCTACATCATTAAGCAAAAGCGAGTGTAGGCATTAAAATAAGC
Source organism: Tipula vernalis (assembly GCA_958295665.1). Classification (NCBI taxonomy): domain Eukaryota; kingdom Metazoa; phylum Arthropoda; class Insecta; order Diptera; family Tipulidae; genus Tipula; species Tipula vernalis. Next base: position 288,035,754 of record OY282560.1, read on the forward strand.
CGGTGATTAAGTGATTGTTGTTAAACCAAAGTTAACTCATTCAGTTTTGCTATGAGGTTATACTCTACAACAATAATCGCTAATAGATTACTCCTAGAATTAGATAGTAAATATTTTTTTCTAAATATTTTCGGTAAAATATATCAATTCAGTGTAATTTTAATTTAATTTGTAACTCACAAACAAATTAGAAAAACAAATTATTAATCAAATAAACAATAAACGCTCTTACCTGCTTTGACATATATATAACACTTCCCTTCGCTAATCAATCAACATCTTGCAAGTTAGTGAGTTGTTTCACTGAATGTTGAACCTTTCCTCGGTACATCCGTGACCGAAGCGATCCGGTATATCTCGGGTGTTCTTTCGGCTATGACGCCCAATTCATCACTTACTCGACTGTTGCGCCTATTTTGTATATACCGGAAATATACTTTCACATGAAAATAAAAAATAAAATAATAATTCTTTATGAAAACTAAATTCTTAAGAAAAACAAAAAAAAACAACCGTTTGACTCAAAAGTCATGGCCAACCGTGAAAAACTTTTTATTGTAAATGTTTTTTAAATTTTTTAGTTTCCATTTTAAGTTACTGATCCGCTATCGTTTATCGCCTGGCAAAATTTGTATTATGAAAGTCGTTTCTGAATTGTTGTTTGTCTTAAAATCGTCATTTTCTGCATTAGATTAGTGTGGCTGTGTTACGACTGGAGTAAATAAATTAAATTATTGTGGTTCAAGCAACGGTACGGTACGTAGCCCATATTCTGTAGCCGTTTGTGATTTAAATATATATTCCGATATCGTTAGTGTTATTGTATTATGTAATACATAAGCGAATACATATTCTTATTTTTTTTATTTTATTTTTAAGCGGGAATTCCTCATCAATAGATGTAATTGTAAATCCGTAATTTCTCTTAGTGATGTTTGTTCAGACCAATTGATTGTATTGTATATTATCTCTAATGGGAATTGTTTTAGTCATATATTTTTTTTTTTGTGAGGGAATATGTTATTCCGAATTTCTAGTGTAGGGGAATTAATATATTAATATTAGTATTACCTATACAAACTGATTACAAATAATTTATATAATTACTTGTACATAGGAACAAATTGGTATGACAAGAATATTTAGAAAAATAATAATTAGTTATGTCAGAGAGGCCACTGCGGCTATAGTGTTATTTATTGGGAAATAAAATTGGTTATTTTTGTAGTGTTTTATATTTTCTTCTGGAACAGTTTTTTTTGGTAATTGTTTTTTTTTAAACTTTACCTATTTCCCTACCAAAGTTAAATATAATTATAAGGTGTATAAAACGTGCACATAATTGTTAAAGTTCATACCCCAAAAAAGGCAAAAGTATTTAACAAAAGTCCTTTTATTATTTAAACGGGTAAGAATCGCTGTGCAATTTAGTGAGTTTGGTACTTTGTTGAAATTATTATTTTCTTTATCAAGATGGGATCCGTGTGACCAGTCAACGGTGAAACTGGGAAATAAATCAAAACGTTATTGGATATATACATAGTGCTATAGTTTTGCGGGTGAGTTTGCTCTGTTGCTGGTTATTTCTGGGATGGTTTGGCTTATATATTTGTTCTTGGTTTGTACAGGGCCTCATTAGCCACTTTGAATTGGTTAAACCGTAAATGTTTATTTTCTACAAATATACCTGATCATATGGCTTGGATAAAACAACAAAGCGACTGACGCATCCAGAAACAACAGATCTTCAATTGTGTGACCTTGATCAGTAATTTTAAGAACAAGTGTAAAGTGTATATTTATTTCAATTGTTTTTTTTTGGTTCTTAAATCTTGTGTTTAAATTATTAAATTTCTTTTGTATTCTTAAGTTAACACATAGCTACTTAATTATTTAAATTTCTTAAAGTAATTATATTTTATGGTAAAGTGAGTGGTTGTGATCGCAACAAGTAACAATTTCTTTCAGAAGATACAAACCATAAGGAGCCATCGAGTACTCAATGGATACTTAGGGGTGAGTTTTTTTAGTTTTACAATAAGGTTACAATTATTTACAACACACTTAACCATAAAAAATATATTTAAAGAAAGCATCATAGCTGTTTCAAAAAAAATTTCTATGTATTCTAATATTTTATTTAAATATAATTAAGTGTTAGTTTAAAGTTTAAAAAATGGAATAATCGTCTTTTTTTGTTGTTGGTGATGAGTAAGGTTTCGTGGTGGATCATATAGCTATCAAAGTAAATTTTTTTTTTCTCTTCAAAATGTTTCTTTTCCTCTCAACACGATTTTTTTTTGTGGTGTCTTAGTTAATATGGCAGCAACGAACCCCCTAGAGGCCACTGAAGTCTATCCCTATCAAACGTGTTGGCTGACCATAAAGACGCGTAACAGCTGCTGTAGTACACTTAGTTCGGTACTGGTCCATTGTGACACCGGATGATTTTACTTCTCCTTGCGCTAAATGCATAACACGTCCATACAGCTTCTGCGGAAGTCTTTTGATCCCAGCCCCAGTTTTTTCGCATGTTTTCCAAAAAGACGATGTTCCGTGAGTACATCTTTACGACCATTCTTAACTTACGTCTACATAGAGAGACTAATGTATTGCAGCGCCCCAAAGTGGCCAAATTTGTTTTACTACGGTACTAGCGAGCGTGCTAGTCCACCTTTGCTCTGGTAAGGCTACAGCCTCCATAATAAGTGCTAATTTAAGCCCTTTGAAAGGTTTCCCCAGACTTATCCTTTGTGGTTGCAGCTGGAGAGTTGTACCGTGGCTTTGCGAATTCATCCGCGTTTTCCTTGACTTTCGGGTGTTTCGGGTAAGCGGGAATCCAAACAATGCTTTCTAATCTCATTATGAGAAACTGATCCAGCGAATGATTGTCGCCTGATTATCGACAATATTGTCCGGAGATACTACATTGTGCTTGTACCTCAACCATATGAACCTGGTTGAACCTGGTGACCTGGTTGCAGTAATCAAGGAAACGAAGGCAACAGTTACATTCAATTTGTCGCAGAATACTCTTGACCCATTCACACTTGATCCGAAAACCTTCCTCAAATCATAAAGTTTCTATAATATAATCGAGGTTTGCCAATTTCTCCTTTAGCGAACTACTTATACCCTAGGAATTTGCCTGAAAACGCTTCACTGAGATACAATTGAAAGTCGCTTAGCTGTATTTGCTGCCATCTGCTAACCAAAAATGTCGAGCGAAAGAAGGTAGAAAGGAACCTCTAGCGCCCCGCATATAAGTTCTTTGCATTTGCTCTGTCTTATCCTGTTTGTTACCTTGAGAGCTGGCCATCACATGCTTATTCTGTACATAAGTACAGGTCTTACTACTACGGGGCAGAGCCCGTATCAGCTCCCGTTTACGGCCCCATCTACCACCTATGGCATTTTCGCAGGTGTACTTAGCTAAAGTAGCCTTATATTTATTCTTACCGAAATATTAGGCTTTCAACTAAGCTTACCGTCCAAGATAACTTCCACATATCTCGCTCTGTCAGTAAAGAATGCTCTAGTGCCATTTAAGCTAGGAGGGGATTTTGTATTTCTTAAATTAATAGTTAACTTTGATTTTGATGTGTTGGTTCTGAGTCCACATTTGCTGGCCCCTTTCGTATTGGTTAAGAGCTCATTCTGCACTAAATTCTTAATCGTGCTTAAGTATTTGACAGATATAGTCACTTCATCTGCATTGGCAAACACTTATATAACCTCTTTCTCCAGTTCCCATACTAATTCATTTATCAGTATGTTTCAGAGAATAGGAAATACGATATCTCCCTGCAGGACCCTTCTAATGATGAATTTCGACAGCTCTGAGATTTACGATGTCCTCCGTCTGCACTGAATACATTTCTTGATTATGAATAATCTCCATTAAATCGTCAAATCTCCTTAGGAAATGGGTTTCATTCGGCTTAAATGAATAACCGGGACCGGTTGAGTTGAAAGAGAGAATCTTCCTATGGTATTTTATCACAGAAGAGTATCACCAACTTGCTTTGCGTCTTTCTGAGCTTTTATAGGTGTCCCGGTACTGAGCCTTTCTTGTAGTTTTGGATTTATTGAAAAATGTCGCTCACTGCACGAACGATATCTAAGAGAATCGCTTTTCTATTGTTCCTTATTTCTCAATGAACTGATAGTAGCTTTCTTAAACGTCTTGCTTAATGCGCTCCACACGAATTACTCCACCAAGGCCTTAATTGAAGATTGTATTCCTCGGTGAAATAAGTTACGCACAGCTTAAAACTTAGATCTGCGAAAACTAGTTAGAATGTAAGGGCAGGTTTGCCGACGGGTACGTTGCAATAAAGGAACTTGGTTGGGCCAAAAGAAACGTGAGCTTCCCCGAACTTTAAGCCTGGTTCTGCTTCCCGGAATTCTTGGATCTCGTCGTCTATCCACCGGACATGATCGTGTGTCCACTACAACATTATTACAACCAGAAATGTGTTGAATGTCTGTATTGAAATATCCAATGAAGTCTAGATATCGAAATTGCCAAGGTGATTGAAAGGCCTTTGCCTGGATGCGTAAGCTAGCGGTTTGTAATCCGTATTTATCATCAAATTTCGCACTTCGAACATGTGTCGGAAACGTTTAACCACCAAATAAGAAGCTAAAAAATTACAATGGTTTCCACGCTCCGTTACTATTGGTGCTTGTAAATTAAGTTAATTGTATAACGCTCCCAATTGCGGTGTCTGATGCATCTATCATTAGGGCGAATTTCACCGACGATGACGGCCACCTTAACATTGTAGCTTCGCATAGTTGCCTTTGGTTATAGTTCGACGGCTTTCTCTCTTCTTGTTTCCTTTCAGGTATTCGTTTAAAATCGACTGACTCCTCGACGCGTTTGATATAGAAGACCGATAGAAATTCAGCATACCCGAGAAACATGGTAGTTGCAGTGAGAATTTGGATATGCCCACGATGCGCTAAGACTTAATAACCTAGTCGTTTACCGAAAGTTTTGGGGAATGACAGAAACTTCGGCGTCTGTGTTGAAAAGATAGACGCTCTTGAACAATTTACGAAATATTTTTAGACAACAACTTTTAGGTTTTTTAGCTCGTTGCAGGTCGCTTTCTTTTCTCATGAAAAACTGTGCCTCCCCCATGCAAACTTTTTGTTCGGCCAGCCTAATTAAGCGGTAGTTTTTACGACGACTAAATTTACGTTTATAGCCAATACTTTAAGCTACTTCATATTTGTCTAACTTACTACTACTATTACTATTAAGAATTACAAATTTTGTTGATCACTTGCTGATGTGTACAATACGAAGATTAAACATCGACTGTTGCTGCTATAATCACTGCGCCGTTTGATCGGTGAAATTAATTTTAAAACACATTAACAATTTTTAAAATTCAGTTTTTTTATGAACTTTTGAAAACTTTGATACGCCTCAAATTTTTGAAATTTGAATGCCAACTTTCATAATTTAAATTTTTAAAAAACCTTTTGAATCTTACACGTTTTACAATTTTGCATTAGACGTTTTCGGAAATAGATAGAAAGAATAACTTTCGACTATTAAAATTATCCACCATTTACGAACAAAAGAGATAACTTCAGACTAATTTAGATGTTGTTGAGGTTTTAATTTTTTTTTTTTATAATTAGCTGTGAATACATTATTAGGATCAATATGACTATGTCTTAGACAAATTATTTTGTATTTCTTTGAATTATCTCACAAAATTCATTTGCGACTTTTTGCTTTCATATCAAAATTTATTCTTAACTTTTTGTATGTGATGGATAACTTGGATAATTTTTTACCAACATAAGAAAAAATTAAAAGTTGGCCTGAAGTTATTCAGGATCTATTTATGAAAACGCCTATTAAATACACTTTCATAAAAACTGAAATATTTAACTAAATTTACATTAGAATATTTAAGCTTCGTTTAAATCTAAAAAAAAAAAACAAAACAGTTGAATTATTACACCTTAAGCTGCAAGATAAAATTTACAATAATTTTTTTTCCAGAATTTTACCGAAACAGAAACACAAACGCCTCCACCCCAAACATTTTTATAAATAGATGTACCGCAAAAAACAGCATACATAAATAACAACAACGTAATGATTTTTCCACCAAAAGTGTGTAAACAGCAACTCTAGGCTAAATATATATATATATATATATATATATATATATATATATATATATATATATATATATATATATATATATATATATATATATATATATATTTATATATATATATATATATATATATATATATATATATATATATATATATATATATATATATATACGAGTAAGCTCTTCAACTTACATACACATACTTGTTTACCGTTTTCGTTTTCATTCGTCGGTACGGTCTTATTTTCCAGCATTTTGCATTACAATAATTAGAATTAAGTGTAAAAAAAACTGGCATAACAAAGGATTTTACGAGTTTTACAGCTTTTTCCAGTTTTCGCATTTTTCCTCTTTTGTTTTGTTCTCCACTGCGTCTTTAATTTTATTTTATGAAGCATGAAAAATAAAATAAAAAAAAACCGAAAACGCAAAAAGTTACTGGAAATAAAAATGAAAATACGCAACACACTCTTAGCAGAAATACACACAAAATAAAATATAATAAAGCCAACTGGAGGTGGGATGAAAATTAGGGCGCGGGACGGAATGTGTTGTTTGTACGCTAAAGAATAAATCTTGTTGTTTTTTTTTTTTTATAAAGTAAAGAGAAAAATTTAAAACCAAGTTACGATATGTATTGTATGTAAATCTTCAAACACAAACATAGTTTTATGTTGTAATGTTTCTAAAGATCACTATGTATTTAAATAAAGCTTACATAACTACTGTAGAGGTAGACATTAGTTTTGGTCAGTGCTGCCAGATCGTAAGATTTATCTTTTTTTGAAAGATTTTTTGCCCGTGAAAAAGATAAAAAGGTTTTCTTCAAAATAAAAAGATTTTCTTTAAAATTAATTTGAATGTATCTAAAATAATCTTTTTATAACAGCAAGCTTTTCCAGATGTTTTAAGGAATATGTAATACGTTTTCTAAACATACGGTTTATTATTAAACAAATAGGAAATCGAAATAACCACCATTTTACTATCATCAAACGATAAAGTAGAGTTTCGGTTCCACTGTCAACAGGTTTACTTGAAGATATCACACGTAATCACCTAATTAATAAAATTAATTTTGGGGACAAATGATAACAGGCTTTGGATTCTCTTGTATATTAAATAAAAAAACCTAAGTTGTTCAAAATTTTTTTTGAAAACAAAAAAAATCCTTTGTCTTTTCTCCTAACATCATTAATCAGGATTACTTCCAAATTGCCGACGATGAATTGGCAAATTAAATTGTTGAATTTTTCAGAATTAAAACTGAACGATTTTTGAATTTAAAATTGTTCGATGCAGTTTATGTTTTCCTAATTTGAAGCGAGCTAATATGGCCATTTTAACGATTTCTGCGGCAACGGCGAACGTGGAGCCTACTTTCTCGAAATTTAATAGAAAAGAAATTAAAAAAAGATTTAATGACTCAAAAAAAGATTTTTTTTTCAAATTAAAAAGATTTTATAAAAAATAATCTGGCAGCACTGGTTTTGGTACACCTTTTCCATTTTATTTTTAAATTCATTATTCTCAACCAACCACAAACTTTATTTAGGTTCTACATAATTTTTTGTATGTAGCTATATGTAAGTGGACAAAAAAGTTAGGTTGGTGAAATGGTTAGGAGATCGTCTAGAAAAAATGTGTATGGTATAACCATACATTAATTTAGTAAAAATTTAAATAATGTTCGTGGTTTAAGGACACGTCTACAAAGTTGTCGTAATGTTAATGAAGTTACCTATAGTTAGGTTGTTATGTTAGGTTCATATTCCATAACATACGAACCCAAAACCATCGACCTATTTATGTCAATTTAAATCAAAATATGATTACGCATTCTTGTCGGGTGTGTTGCTGTTGCATAAACGCCATTCTTTTTGTTGATATTTCTGAAATTTATTTATAGCTTTATTATGGTAGATGAAAAATAATTGTTTTATTTAAATTGTTGTTATTGTTCTTTTTGTCATGAAAGCCACCGTCATCGCCAACTACCGTCAGTAACAATAGCGGTAACATGTTATGTATTCAATTTGAAGCATATAAAAATAACTCATAGTCATAAAAATATTCTCACAAAGTTTATGTGTGTAAACAAAAACAAGGCAAACAGCAGCAGTAGCTATGTACATACATATTTCTACATGAACCTTATATTTAATTTTTTCCAAGCAGACAAATTATCATTATGGTATATAGTATGTAGATATTCGGAAAATATTTTGTGTGTGTATATGAATTATTGTTCTTCGTATTAGTACCTAAATTTGGCCTTTTTCGGAGTTTTTATTGCCCACGGAATTTTGTTTTATCACTTACAATGAGAGCATGTATTTATATCACACATAAATAATTGCCATGGATTTAGGAAATTAGAAGGCGTTGAAGTAAATAGATTATTTAGGACGTGTTACAAATTCTATGTTAAATAGATTTTCTGTAATAAATATAACACTAGTCAAAATCAACAAAAATATCTATATATGCTATAGTAATGCAATACCAAGCGAATTAGTTGCGCCCAATATTGGAAATGTTTTCTATTTAACACTGTGTAATCTTGGAGGCATTGATAGATATTCAATGGGCCTATCCACACGAGTATTTTTAACAACACCATTCTGTATTCACACTGGCACACTGTTCTTATTTTTCTGTATGTATTTATCAATTTATTTCATTTTCGTATTGCTTTGTTCGAGGTGCGAGCTACATATATATATATATATATATATATATATATATATATATATATATATATATATATATATATATATATATATATATATATATATATATATATATATATTATATATCTATATATATATATATATATATATATATATATATATATATATTATATATAATATATATATATATATATATATATATATATATATATATATATATTATATATATATATATATAATATATATATATATATATATATATTTATATATATATATATATATATATATATATATATATATATATATATATATATATATATATATATATATATATATATATATATATATATATATATATATAATATATATATACATATATATATATATATATATTATATTATATAATATATATATATATACATATATATATATATATATATATATATATATATATATATATATATATATATATAAATATATATATATATATATATATATATATATATATATATAATATTATATATATATATATATATATATATATATATATATATATATATATATATATATATATACAGTCCGTTACAGTTGAATAAATCCAATGAAAACAATGTAGGAAATACCCTTGTATGATTTAATTTTAACCCCCGTGTTATTTGGGTTTTTACTAAAATTTAAAGAACATTATCACTAAAATAAAAGGTTGAACATTTTTTTTTTGAGTTTTAAAGTCATACATTTTGTTATTTTGTTGGGAAGTACCAAAAAATGCATTTTTTTATTGTTACATGTGAATAAATCGACGCCAGAATTTGAATTAATACACGAAATATTTTTTTGAAATTATCATACTTTTAAAAAATATTTAAATTTATTTGTTTATAATAATATATATTTTTATTTATTTTAATAATGAGTGCTGCCTCCATTCTTTGAAATAAGCTCAAATATTCTATTGGGCATTGAATCGTATAGCGACTTCAAATAATTCAAAGAAATGTCGGCCCAAGCAGCTTTGATGGCTTCAATAAGCGACTCCTTATCATTATACTGCTTATCCTCTTCATAAACCTTGCAAAAAAGCCATCCCCAAACGTTTTCCATAATATTTAAATCTGGAGAGTATGGGGGCCATTTAAATAAATCGACGTTTTTCTTGGAAATCCAGCCTTTTACAATCCTTGCCGTTTGTATAGGAGCGTTATCTTGCTGTCCGAACAGCTGTTGGAACACAGATCCGACTTTGCTGTCATTTTTTGATTTTGAAAAGCTAACTCATTCCCACCGTAGTATGATATACCTCCCCAAACCATAACCCCTCCTTCCCTGCTATGATGTCGATTGAGAACTAGCTGTTCTTTGCGTAGGTCTTGGAAATAATAGTTATAACCATCGCGCCCGTCTAAATTGAATTTTTTCTCATCCGAAAACACGATTTTATACCACTGGTTATTCCATGTCATAAGCTCTTTCCCAAATTGAAGCCGATTGTTTTTTCGAGCATCGTTTAATGGTGGCTTTTTCTTAATTTTCATCCGTTTAAGATGTCTAGCTTTCTGTATGGCGCGACGAACGCTTTGTGCATAGACATTAACACCGGCTTTCTCCTTGATTCTGCGAGCAGATAGAGCAGACTCGAAGGCAATACGAATTATTTTACGCTTATCTACCGGTTTTAATTTCGAAATAGAACAGCCTTTCATATTTTTTCCATAGTTTTCAGGATTTCTTAAATAATTTAGCACAACAGTGTGACTTCGGCCTAGTTTTTCGGCTACGAATCGGCTCGAATGTCTTTGATCGTGGTAAGCATCAATTTTTCCGTTTTCAACATCGTTTAGGCTTTTGTTTTTTTCATTTTTTTTTTAAAAACAATTTACAACACTAATTTAATTTTTATTTAATATTTTTATTTTAATAAAACTAAACAAAAGAAAGCAAAATGAACTGGATTTATTTACGTGTAACAATAAAAATGAAATTTTTTTACCGTGGTTAAATGAAAAACAAAACAGGAACATTTCCAAAGCCAACTAGAAAACAAATTTTTAGTCATTTGATTAGTGATGAAATCATCTACCTTTCAGTATAGAAAAAAGAATAGTGATAGAATCCAAAAGAAATTAATTCGGGAATTCCCATTTTTTTATTTAATGGATTTAATGTGCTGTTACGGACTATATATATATAATATATATATAATATATATATATATATATATATATATATCTATATATATATATATATATATATATATATATATATATATATATATATATATATATATATATATATATATATATATATATATATATATATATATATATACTTTATTATTATTGGATGGCCACCACCGTGTGGTCCCATTGTTCCGATTTGAGTTCTGTTTTTTTGTTAAGTTGGTACATCTGTTGTTGATATTCCCTCTGAATCTTAGCGTCATAGCTTGACATTTGCAAAAGTTACGTAGTCAAGAGTACATCTATCTCTGTGTGTGTTGGCGATTATTTACACTTTTAGACATGATTTGCGAGGCTGAATCCGATCCCACATTCATCAAAAGGATCATTACTGGTAAAAAGTCTTTTGTGTGTGAATCTGAAAATTGTTGAAATATTTTGTGATGTATGGATTTTAGTGGTTTGCTGTACTGAAGATTGCCAAAATTACAGAGTTGTTCCCAGGTTGTGACATGTACCACTAGCTAGCTTAAGGAGTGTACTTTGATTTAAAATTAGTAAGATTTGTTTATGACAATAAAAAGTCTTTTGTGGGTGAATCTGAAATTGTTGGAATTATTTTGGAGTTATAACAAATTTTAAATCAAAGTACACTCCTTAAGCTAACTAGTGGCCTATGTCACAACCCGGGAAAAACTCTATGATTTGGGCAATCTTCAGCATAGTAAACCTCTAAAATCCATAAATAAAAAAAAAAAAATAATTTCAACAATTTTCAGATTAACCCACAAAAGACTTTTTAGTGTCGTATTCAAATCTTACTAATTAGTTGATCTAAGCAATGTTGGTATCATAAATTGTATACAACTTTTATTTATAAAACAATGATTAATCCCTATTTTATTATAGTGGTTTACAATTCCTGTCTGCTATTTCTTTTAAATTGATTTTACCGACTGTTTCACTAATATTAATATACAAGGTGACTGACACGAAGTGTTACCAACTTCAGACTGTTATTGCTGTCAGACCAGTGATGACAGACCGCTCAAATTTACACTAATGACAGTTCATTCCATTGTTTACAAGCGTACAGAAGCATTTTAGTGGGAAATATTCAGAAAAAAAGTTATCCGCAATGGAATTCAAGCGTAATAGTGTGATTTCTCTATATTTGGCTGGAAAATCACAGCCGCAGATTGTTAACCAGTTAAAACATCTGCCACGCTATGGTGGTGGACCGAAACGCACTACAACATCGCCGTATATCATTCGGAAGGTGAAGGCCAAATTGGCTCATAATCCGCGCCGTAGCGGCTGAAAAATGGCTCGTGAGGCGAACATTTCGCTCGAACGGATGGAGCACATATTGAAAGATCATCTTGGACTAAAGGCCTTGAAATTCCATAAAACGCATGGTCTCACCGATGCTCAAAAATAAGTTAGAGTGGAAAGAGCAAAGGAGTTGTTACGCTTGCACGACTGTGGCGATTTGCCGAATTTGAGTTTCTCCGATGAGTCACCGTTCGTTATTGAGCAATATGTGAACAAGCAAAACGACCGAATTTACTTGCCTGGCCGTTCTACTGTAAATTTGGACCAACGGATTGCCACTCGAAAACAAGCGCCGCCCCGATGGTGCTGGTTTGGGCCGCCGTAACGGTCGAAAGCCGTTCACCGCTCATTTTTTCGACCGTGGCATCAAGATAAATGCTCAAATTTATCGGGATCATGTGTTGGAGGGAGCGTTAAGCCTTGTGCACAGAGATATAACAAAAAAAAAATTCGATGAATCTACAAAACACAAGTGATTAAATCACTATTTAATTAGTCTACATTAATTTGATAAATTAATTTGTCCAAAGTAATTTTATACTTTTGCATGGGATAGTACAAAATGAAAATAGATTTTGAACTCATTTTTGTTTTAAATGATTAAAGCTATGCTTAACAATACTGCATAAGAAATATTTCAAAATTTGCCCGATTAATTTTAGTCCTCTTAACCTGGCTTTAACCGCTTTTCAAAAGTGAAGCATTTGGCGCCTACTCTCCATCTATTGAGATTTCAACGCAATTTTTCATCAGTACTGCTTGAAATTGTTCAAATCTGAAAATGTGTCTGTTGTCGTTTGAAACAAATAAAACTTTACCCCGGAGGTTTACTCGACGCGACCAACGTGACTACGTAAAACAAAAAATGTTAAGGTGTATGAATTTGCACTAAAGCAACTATACTCGACGCGACTCAGAAGTAACAAAAAAAAGTTGATTTAACTTTGACTTTTTGTTGTTGAAGAACATAAAGTGACATCTTACAGAAATTTTATGAAATAGATTCTACTACATTTTTTATACAATTTCATTTTGACGTTTATAAAAATCATTTTACTTGGGCCATCCTTTAGTACCCAGATTATCAATTAAAATGAGTTTTGAAGAAAAATTAATTGAATTAGTGAAAAAAAAATAAATAAAAAATATTTATAACAAATCATTTAGAGGTTATAAAAATACAAAAAAAAGAAGTTGGAAATGTGGGCAAAAATAGGAAATGAGCTTGGCGAGACAGGTAAAATTAAAAGTTTTAGGTTATGATAAAAACTACCAATGATTGTTTACAATTTTATAAACATATTTAATTTTATTTAATTACTTAAATGAAACTAAAAAAACTACCATCAGGAATTTCTTTTGATTTTAATGAAGAATGGGAATATTTTGCCCATAATATGATGTTTTTAAATGACTAAGAAGTAAGTTTATTCATAATTAGACTTATATAACTTTTCTTTCAGTAAGGTTAAGTTTTCTTTCAGTATGGTTTTATTTTAAATAAATTTTTTGTTGAGTTGTTGGATCCAAGTTTCATAATTTCTCCTGAGAAAGTGTTTAAGTCAACCTCATTCCTCCATAATAATGTTCCCAGAACTACAGGTTGCTTAAAAAGTATTAAAAGTGACATCTATTAACCAGTAGAGGAATCAAAATTTATACGCCATTTTAATATTCCATCTACATAAAAATTTTTATTTTGATCTGGCAATTCATTCTTTATTTACAAGTCATTAGAAGTTGACGTTTCAGTGTATTCGTTTACAATGGGAAAAACCGAATATCGTGCAGTGATAAAATTCTTTGTTTTGGAAGGTTTATCAGCAACAGAAATTCATACAAAAATGGTAAAAGTGTTTAAGGAATCTGCTACTTCATTTCCAACTGTGCATCGATGGGTTTTAGAGTTTAAACGTGGTCGTTCAAGCGTTGAAGATGAACCACGTAGCGGACATCCAAAAAGTGCAACAATACCAGAAATCATTGAGCAAGTGTATAATATTGTTTGCGAAGATCCAAGTTTGACTAAGCGTGAAATTGCTGATTTCATAGGCATCTCGGACGAACGAGTACTCCATATTTTACATGAAGAATTATATGAAAAAACTGTTTGTAAAACTGGTGCCGCATTCGTTAACAATTCAACAAAACTAAATCGAACACAAATTTCTCAGCGTAATTTGAAGCGTTTTAAGCAGAATAAAACCGATTTTGTTCGGAGATTTATAACTATGGATGAGACTTGGATCTACCATCATAATCCTAAATTGAAACAAGAACGTTTACAGTGAACTGAAGTTGGTTGTTCGGCTCCAAAACAGGTGAAATTAGAATGATTGGCAAAAAAAAAGCATGGGGTTCAAGTTTTTGGGATGCTAAAGGGATTTTGTTGATTGATTATCTTAAAAAAGGTAAAACAATTAATTCTGAATATTATTGCAACCTTTTGGACCAGCTGGATAAAAAAATTCGTGAAAAAGACCCACTTTTCAGAAGGAAGAAATAATTTTTCGTCAGGACAATGCACGAGTCATTTGACGATGGCTAAATTGAACGAGTTAAAGTATGAATTGCTTGAACATCCACCGTATTCACCAGATTTGGCTCCCAGCGATTACTCTCTCTTCAGAAACCTGAAAAAATTCCTTCGTGGAAAGTGTTTTTCGTCGAATGAAGAAGCTATTGCAGCCGTGGAACAGTATTTTGCAGAGTGGTAATCTTTACTGTTGGATTGTCAACATATAGCGGTGATAAAATTTCCCAAATTATATCGCATGTTTCCAAAATAATAACCCGGGCTGTCGCTCTACCTATTTTACAGTTTCATCCAAGGAATTAATAGGTTACGCTCTGTGATAAATATCTGAAGCCAAACACATATGTACATACATTTATAACATAAAGCGTATAAAACATATTAGGATCATAATACTCACGAAAGGGTAATAATGAGTCGTTCCTCAGCAGTAATTGTGAAACATGTTTTGCGCTTTTGTAAACAATTGTTCAATATTGATAAAAGCAGTTGAAAAATTTGTTTCGTCATACAAGTATGCTTAAAGAATTCTTCCTTCTAAAATACCGGCTTTATCTTTTGACTATTCTCTTTTCTTAATTTGAGTAATCTGGTGTGATAAGCCGGCTTTACCCACTTTATATTTTTTTATTTTCTGTATGCTTTTCATTTCAAAGCTTTCAAACATGTTGAATGACAATAAAATTTGATTTTCCTTTGATTTCCCTGTAAAGTCAAAGTAATATCAAAAACGCGAATAGCAAATATTTGACTTATTCTTGAGTGTGTTGTAAAGCGCGTTTTTGAGATATTGCAGGATCTCAGTAACGTAGTGTATATATAGCTTTAAATAAAGCATTAATCTTTGGTGGTTTGGCTTCTATTGGAGGAGGGACCAAAGTTAAATAGATTAATCTACCAGTTCCGTAGCCTTCCAGTAGAGTGCGCATCACGTGAGCTGTTCTGGTCATGTATTTGGCAGCTGCGTGAAGGGTACAATTATGTAAGGGGTAAGCTGGTCACAATTCGCAAGGGTACGTGCTGTCTCCCCGTGGCGACCACTGGTAACTGAGGCCATTTGGCACAAATTGGCCATTTGGAACGGGCTTAAGTATGACACTAAAGGAGAAACCCTTCTAAGAGAAACCAGTTCTAAGTATGCAGACTCTGGATACCAGGCACTTACCAGTTTTATTTAGCCTTCCTGTAGTAAAGCTGGGTGACCTATAGGCGACTTTTCATTCCCAGCAACTCGTAAGAGTAAAACCAACCGGAAGACGAGGCAGGGGTAGGAGTATACGGCAGTGGGTGAGCCCCTCTCGAAGTCCTTGGTACCAATGCTACCGTCTTTCTAGTAGAATTACATGATGTCGTAAACATCTAGGAGGGAGAGCAATAAGTTCAGAGAGTATCACGTTCCGGCCGGCAGTATTATTAGGTTCATTAAGAGCCTGAATATTGACTGGACGGATAATTAAGCAGGGTCCAAGAACAAAAGATCTTTCAGGTCGCAGTACCAGATAGCTAAACGCCCACATGGCCCTTTAACAATAATAATAATAATAATAACACCAATCTTTTCAGTTAAGATTCGTATATTTTTGATGAAAATGAATTTTGAATGGATTATGTCGTTCTTCTCGCAAACGTCTATATTTTGGCCCCACACCTTTTTTGCGTTTTATAAACTGTTTAAAGAATTTTGACGGTCATCGATCAATTATGATTGAAGGTTCGGTGCAATTTTGTAGGGTGCTACTGGGCTACTGCCTCAACAATGGACAGTTAGTTCAATGCAAAATTGGAAGAGCTGATTGGCCGTAAGCCCAAAACCATGAAATCTAACAATAAATTTCGGGATAAAATTCCAGTTTTCCCAATTATTTTACATTTTTTTAGGGAGGGATTTGTCAAACAGCATCCGCTTTTACATACATAATAGTGGTGAGGTTTTTTTTTTTAATTTTTTGTATAAAAATCAAAAACCACAACAAATTATTACTTCAACAATCACTTAACAAAAAAAAAAAAAATTTGCAATTCTAATTTTTATGCTAAATATATTGTTAAACTATTCTTTACATTTTCTGTATATGTACGTAGTACTAGTTTTCGAAAATACAGTAGTTGTAAGTAACTAAGCAAAAAAAAAAATTCTAATTCCCAATGGTAATCAACAAAACCGAAAAAATAAAGTTTTCATCTCAAAATAAATATTCCAGAGCTTTTTTCTATATTTAAATGTAACTGAAATAAAAAAAAAACTTAATTTAATGTTGAAATATGTACAGTATACACTAGACAAACAAATGAAATTTTTCCCATTTTCTTCCTGGAAATTAAAATAAAAAAAATATTTGATGAAGTCATAACAAAAAAAAAGCTGGACCAGATGGTAAAAATATAATTTCTCGTGTTTTCTTCATACATGTAGAAGCTACTAGGAAAATTCAACTGTTTGTTTAACATAACCCTTAAAATCCTAGAATTATTTCGCATTACCTCGCACTAGACCAAAATTTATACGACTATAGTTATTATTGGGCACGATTTTTCTTTTTTACAAATTTAGTTTATTTAGTTTTACTAGACCAAGTTGGGTTTTGGTTTTGGTTGGGAGTTTCAAAAGCGAAATAATACTAAATTAAAATGAATGAAACAGATGGTGTTTACAAGAGTTTTTGGAAAATTGGGGAAATTCATTTTGTTTTTTCGTTTGCTATTTGTTCGTTCATACAGATATATCCGATTAGTAACAACAAAATTAATAGTGGTAGGATATCAGTATACACAGAATGATTTTTTGTTGCAATAGTTGTAAATAGTAAATATTTATCCCACCTTTCGGAAACATATAGTTTTTAATAATTTATACTTAAAAATAAACGATTCATAAATTATTTGACAGATTCGGGTGTGTTGAGGTGTTACAAGAAATCAATAAAATATTTGACACTCTAATTCAATTCGAATTGACATTCTTTCATCTGTATTCATATTTTTATATACATATTCATATTGTACATATATGTGACATACATTATTCATTCAAATTGTATCCATTTTATATGAAAAATGGAAATGTACAAAAATGAAAAATGGGTGTTGTATCTGATGTATTCCCGTCGTCGTCGTGATGATTGTACAGTATGTTACTTAAGTAGTTTGTGGAGGAAAAATGATAGATAAATGCTTTGATAAATATATTAAGAGCAATTTTATCCCGATATATGACACCTCACCTCTTCGTTCAGGAATCGGTGATTTATCTTTAAAAATATTGTGCGGGAAATTGATATATAAAATGCGATACAGAGCTCATTTATACGGATTTATAAATGACACCCGTTTAAGAAAAAGGGAGAAATACGAAAAAGAGTTTTCATAAATAGAAAATCGATAGTATCAATTTTTGATTGAATGGATCAAATACAATATGTACACGTATGCGATGTATTTCTCGTTTTGTCATCACATTATCCATATCAGTTGATGAAGGGAATTGGAAATCGTATCCCTTATACGTAATGTTAGAATGTAAGATACGTTCAGGATTATATTTTAATAAGTTGTAACGAATGATGACCGCTGGTTCGATGCCCCTGCATAAATCAACAATCGGATCAATTCATGAATTTTTTGTATGTTGTGTTCCTATTGTGAATACAGTGAGCCATTCTTAAGTGAATACGGACATCCAAATTTAAAAGCTTAGATTCCATTATTGAAATTGCTGTCATTCATTCAGTAATTATTAATTATTATAGTATTAAATTTTCTGAATGGATTATAGTGGTAAATTGCAATTATATAGAGACGACTAGGTATTAGTATACAATAAATGTTATGTTCTGAGTTAGCTATTAATTTGTACACCACACATAAATGTATGAGTTATATAAATTATTTGTCTTGTTTGTATGAGATTTATGACTGATGGACAAATGTTAAGGGGAAATGTTGAGTTCGATGATGATGGAATATTAAAAGAAATGATCTTTAGAAAATGATTAGGGGAAAAGTAATGAGGTTGATGCAGATTTTTGGTGTTGAGAATTGAGAGATATGACGAGAAAAATAAAAATATGTTGAGGGTAATGGTGAGGTTTGAGATGGAGGAAAAATAAAAATTTTGCTGGACAGTATGTTTTTGGATGATGAAGAGTGATAATAGCGATAAGCTGTGCTATTGAATAGAAAAAATAAGTTAAAACAAATTAGTAAGACCAGATGGGTATACAAATTGTAAAAAAATTGGTAACGCTGATTGATTTAATCTAAAAAAATAAAATATGAGAAGTGATAATACAAACTGTGATTACGAACTATAAAAAAAAAAAAACTTATAAGTGATTAGCAGTTGTTATACAATGTAATTGTGTGTTTTATTTTGTCTGTTATTATTTGACAATCAGGTGATATTAAATAAACTGTAAAACAAAAATATTACCGGAAATGTGACCAAAGCCAGTGTACAGTAAGACATTGTTTTTTTTTTTTTTGGTCAAAAAGGTGTCAAAAAGTGAATCGTGTAAGAAATAGGGAGTTACTTAACATTCCTATCTAATTAACTAATAAGTGTAAAAACTTTAAAACAAAAGAAGCATAGTGATTACTATCTGTGTAAAGTGACTGATTGTGTGATGTGCCAAAGAAAAGTTTTTTTTGTCGACTAAACCTCTCAACCTATGCGTCGTAAACAGACTACGGTTCTACGTATCTTCGTAAATACCATCAACTTCGCCAAGGACGTCCAATATCGAACGATAAGTGGAATTTATGTTCTGTTTTGTTATTATATGTTTATAATTTATATTAAAACAGTTATTTTCTTTTTCTTATTTATATATTTATTTAATTATTTATTGCTTTCTTTATTAATTTAAATAAATTTGTTTTTTTGCTTCTCGATTGTTAACTAGATAAAGATTCATAGCTGATAGTATTAACACACTAACTTAGGATAAGAAAACTGATTTTTGCTGAATGTGAGACAGAATTTTTGTAAATGTATTTCATATTTTTTTTCAATAATTATTTTGGATGAACAGAACATAAAATAAAATGGCTTCTTAATAAATTAAAATTAGGATGAGATAGGATGGGTGCAGTGACTCCGGGATGATTACTCCAGATATGTAGATTACTTAATTGAATTTTAGTGTTTCTTGGTAAGACTGTTTAGAATGCACACTTATTTGGTTATTGTTTTTTTTGTACTGTGGTCGTCAAGCACGTGGTTAATACCGACCCTCCCAGCCGACTCGCGCTACCCGAACTAGAAGTGTGCTACCATGTGCTGACGGACATTTAATAAACCATAGGTTACAATATGGCGCCGAAACAGGGACCGAAATGATGTCTCTAAATTAATATTAACAGTATGAGGGTAATAGTGGTACCTCGGTAGCTTAACTACCTAATGCTGAACAGTTTTATGGCATAACCAGTTTAGATAGACCCTTCTGGTAATTAATTCGCGTGGTTTTTTTATTCCACCATATTTTTTTGTTACAGTTTAGGCTATTACGAATTTGACAGCGGTAAACTAATAATTCAGAACAAAATCTATAAATTGATTGTGGTGGATAATTTACACAGCGCGAGGTCGTTGATTTCCATGAGTTGGACTTCAGGTATTCCGTTGTGTCAATCTCCCAGAGAAAATTTATGGAAACATTAAATTTGCTTTCATATTATCGTATATCAGTTTAATATCCGGTTGTAGTACATTGATTGATTGATAATCCAACTACTGCTGATATGATAGATGGTTTGGTGAATCCAGATCCTTCATGCATCGTAGCAGGGTTTCCTCATTAACGTGCTACAAATAAAATCAATTAAATTCAAAGCCATTAATACCAAACTAACTTTTGCTGTTTAGTTCGTCATAGTCTTTGTAGTGTTTATTCTAACTTTGATTTTTTTTTAGTACAAAATACAATGGAATGTGATTAACTGCAGTAATCGATACAGTGATTCCTGACTTTCTATTGATAAATAGGTGACTCCTGGTTTCGTGGAGGGTTGGGACATTTTCCTTATTGCTGGTTTACTGTTCCATTGTGAAAATGTAACGATTACAATTGAAAAAAAAAAAAAACAACTAAAAGTCATCTGGAGGTCATTTGTTGGAGCTCATTGCATAGTTTTCCTTCTCATCCTTTTTTCTTACGAAAATATAAACACATTCTTGAGATAAGATATATCTAAATTATTAATTTGAACTTATTAAAATTTTTTTTTTTATTATTGCGAGTATTTAGGTTTAATTAATACCTCACTTACTTACTATAATTGTTGATTTTTGCTTGGGTATGGAACCTAAGTTTTGATTTTGTTTAATAAAATTAGTGAACAATTGGTGACATTTAAAATTATTATTAAGTAATATTTGGGGTATATATATATATTTTTTTTTTGGTGATAGGTCAACATTTTTTTTTTGGCCCGTCCTATTTTGGTGGTCTCAAAAGAGAAAAAAAAAATTTTACATTATTTTTCCGAATTATATGTATACTAATTAAAAGCCCTATTTTGCGGTTAGTTATTTTTTTTGATATTTTTTTTATAATGGATTACCAGCTGATATTCGACAGTTTGTCGTCGGAAGAGTTAGAAGTTGAATACGAAATTCGGGGATTAGCAGTGGACCAAGAAGATGTTCAACAAGAATTGATAGAAATGATTAAAAACGAATGCCGTGATCCTACTACTAAACCGAAACTGTCTCATGTTATGGACAATCCCACAAATGAATTGACGGTTATTAATCGACAACTTTTAGAGATAGACGATTTACTAGAACAGCTGGAACTGAACCCTTCGCTGCAAGAACAGCAAAAGACTTTGATTAAAGTAATGCACTGGAGAGATCGAGCGATTAGATTACAAAATTCTTTCAACGACGTTCCGAATATAGCGGCTATAATTAACGCCTGGAATCGGTTGTCCCGAAACCTGAGTCGTGACACTAAGAAAATCGAATCCCAAAAGAAAAACCAGAAGGTAGTTAATCATCCTGAACCAGCTAAGCCTAATGAAGGTCCATCGTCAGGCACAGTTCGAAAAATTGGGCAATCTAAGTCCAAGATACCAAGTAAACCTGAGGCTCAGCAAGGTCATAATACTGAATTGGAAACTCAGGAGCGTCGACTTTCACAGCGTCTAGAGGAATTGGCGCAAGAGTTTTTGGGAAAATTACAAACGGCTAAAATCCCAGAAAATCGGAGGTCTAACGAGCAGAGACGGCCTACATCACAACACAATTATAAAAGTAGCACCAGCGATATGGAGGACGATGCCTCAAATTCAAGTGTCTCCCGTTCATCTAGGGCGAACTCGATGAGAGTAGAACAAAGGCGTTACAGGAATTTTGTAAGAAAACCAGACCCTACAAAATGGAGAATAAACTTTTCCGGGCGATATGATCGGAAAAGAGAAGAAGATACGGTACAAGATTTCATAATGAAACTGGAAGAGCACGCTATTCAAGACGATGTCCACCTTGACGACCTCGTTAGCCTAACCCGTCATTTCGTGTCGGACAAAGCTGAAAAATGGTATTATGTTTTCATCCGAAAACATAGATATACGGGTTGGAAACAATTCAAAGAAGCACTCCTAGAACGATTCAGCACCATTGAAGGAGAGAGAGCAATTAGACGATATATACGACGACGTACTCAATATCCCAAAGAGTCCTTTAGCGACTTCGTTCTGGAGATTGAGAGTTCAAATTACCGTCTGTCGAATCCGCTCCCAGAGATTGAAATAATTGAGCTATTGCAAGACAATATGAACCCTGCTTTAAAAGATGCAACCATGAACATGAGGTTCAAATCAGTGGAGCAACTGAGGAAAGTGTGTGATAATCGCGAAAAACTATGGGAATCATCGGGTTATGATCCTCGCCGCATAATCGAGTCGCGTCCAAAGCGCCAAGTTATAGTTGAAGAACTCTCAAAATATAACGTTGCTGTTCCGAATCGTTCTTACAAATCACTTGAAATTAACTCAAAAATGGAAAGTAACGATACCAACCATTCGAGCAATGGCAATTCTGACAGTGAGGATACTGACCAGAAACCTCCTGAACTTTCCGCAATAGATTGGTCAATATTCCAGGTTTGCTGGAATTGCAAAGATTTGGGCCACAAATTCACAGCTTGCCCAATGGCGCGAACACACCAATTTTGTGAAGGTTGTGGATTAGCCGGAGTAGATCGCAAAGATTGCTTGCGTTGTCAAAAGAAACGCTTGGGAAACTCAGGACCGAACGCCATGAAGACTGGGGAACCTCGTTCGGGACAAACATTTATTCCCAGTCAATTACCACCGAAAGGATCGCTCAAGTAAATACTTCTATCCCTATTAACAACACTAGTTTCTTAGAATCTTCCATCATTAAAGCCCCAAATTTAGAAAATAGACGCCTCCGAAGAATCAGAAAATATTGGAAAGAACGAAAAATGTTCCGCAAATCTTGTACTATCGCCTCACTTACCGAAACGGTTGATAATGACCCACGTCCATATGCAAAAATCAGGATTAAGGGAAGGACTCTTCTAGGATTGCTTGATAGCGGGGCAACGGTAAGTATTCTTGGTAAGAACAGCGAACAATTGGTTAAGGAGTTGGGGGTTCCGATTAAAAAACTTGCTACTTACGTTAGAACAGCAGACGGAACAACTAACAATGTGTTAGGGTACGTACAACTGCCCGTATCATATACAAATGAAACGAAAATAATGAAATTTTGTGTTGTACCCTCATTAAAATCGGAAATTTACTTAGGGGTGGATTTTTGGAAACAATTTAAAGTGGCTCCTGACGTTATTTGTGACTTATCGGACTTACAAGATAGTGAATTAAAAGTTAAAGACCAGCATTGTTTAACACCTTCAAAACGCAGAGCATTAAACAAATTAATAGAAACATTCCCATCTTTTTCCGCGAAAGGGTTAGGAAGAACTCATATGATTGAACATCATATTGATGTCGGAAATGCTCAACCAATAAAACAACGATATTATGCCGTGTCTCCGATAATTCAAGAATCAATGAATGAAGAAATAGATAGGATGCTTCAATTAGGGGTGATAGAAGTCAGTAACAGTCCCTGGAGTTCTCCCGTAGTATTAGTACGGAAATCAAGTGGCAAATGTCGGTTATGTTTGGACTCACGGAAAATTAATTCCGTTACGAAGAAGGACGCATACCCTTTGCCTTTGATTGACGGGTTGCTGGGCAGACTCCAAGAGACCAGGTTTATAACGACTCTAGACCTTAAAGATGCCTTTTGGCAAATTCCTCTTTCTCAAGGTTCGAAAGAAATAACCGCGTTTACAGTTCCAGGCCGTCCTCTCTATCAATTCTGCGTCATGCCGTTTGGGTTGTGTAATGCACCCCAAACCATGAGCAGATTGATGGATCGAGTTATTCCTCATCAGCTTCGAGACAGAGTGTTCGTATATCTTGACGACCTGTTAATAATCTCAGCTGATTTTGACGAACACCAGGAAATTTTACAAACTGTGGCAGAGCTACTGTCTAAAGCAGGGCTAACAATTAACCTTGAGAAGAGTCATTTTGTCTTGAAGGAAACCAAATATTTAGGATTCCTGATCGGCGAAAAAGGATTAAGGACCGACCCCTCAAAAGTAGAGTCAATAAAGAATTTTCCGGCACCCAAGTCTACAAAACAAACACGCCGTCTATTAGGTATGGCTGGATGGTACAGACGGTTTATACCAAATTATTCAGAGGTAACCACTCCAATAACCAATCTCCTACGGAAAGGGATTAAATTTAAATGGACGGACGAGGCTAATATTGCGTTTGAGGAATTAAAGACCCTACTGTGTAATGCACCAGTTTTGCATAACCCAAATTATACCAAGCGATTTTATATTAAATGCGACGCTAGCACGCAAGGCATCGGTAGCGTGTTATTTCAGTTGGACGAGGATGGTAATGAACTTCCAATCATATTCATATCACAAAAATTAAATGCTGCACAAAAAAACTATACAATCACTGAACTGGAGTGTTTGGCTGCAATTATAAGTGTCAAGAAATTTAGACCTTATATTGAAGGATACAGCTTTACAATCATCACGGACCACGCTAGTCTCCAGTGGCTAATGAGCCAAAAAGAGCTAAGTGGACGCTTGGCTAGATGGTCATTGAAACTGCAAGCATATGATTTTAACATAGTGCATATAAAGGGATGTGATAATGTGGTACCGGATACACTGTCACGAATATATTGTGACTCACTGGCAGAACTAAATGCTGACGTTGTGCTACAAAACAAGGATCTGTTCGACCCTACAAATGTGGAGGATGAACAATATGTGGATGTCCGTGATAAAGTGAGTGCAAAACCAGATGATTTTCCAAACATTTGTTTGAAGGATGACAAAATCTTTATAAGGATCGAGCCGATCCGGAATATTGCACTAACAGATGTTCCTGTTTGGAAGTTATGGGTATTTTTGGGGATTAGGGAATCTTTAATTGTCAAAGAACATAGCAACCCTTGTGGGGCTCATGGCGGAATCAAAAAGACTTTGGAAAGATTGCGAAGGTTATACTACTGGCCAAAAATGGGAAAGGAAGTTCACGATTTCGTAACTAAATGTCAGATCTGCAAAGAATCAAAATCTGCTAACCAATGTAACCGACCCCCTCTTGGATCTACAATGATTCCTGTAAGGCCGTGGCAGAAAATTTTTATAGATCTGCTGGGACCTTATCCACGAAGCTCGTCTGGTAAAACGGTCATACTGATAGTATTGGAAAACTTAACGAAATTCGTTTATCTGAAACCATTGACGAAAGGAACGGCTGCAAAAATAACGGATTTCTTAAGAAACGAATTGTTCCCATTATTTAACGTTCCACAGATAATTCACTCTGATAATGGTGTCCAATTCGTGGGGAAAGAATTCACAAGTCTAATAAAAGAGTTCGGAATCCATCACGTTAAAACTGCGTTGTATTCTCCGCAAAGCAACGCATCTGAACGTGTGAACAGGTCGGTGGTAGCCGCGATTAGAGCATTTATTAAAGGTAACCATACCAATTGGGATAAATTCTTACCACAAATAGGAAGCTCTTTGCGTAATTCTATCCATGAATCAACGGCATTCTCTCCACACTACCTGATGTTTGGTTATCATCAAATTACACATGCCGATGATTATAATCAATTAGCTCAGCTCAATTTGCTCAATGATGGATGCGTGCAGTTGCTGGATGTGAACGATAGATTGGGAATCATTCATGAGAAAGTGCAACAAAATTTGGCTAAGGCTTACCAAACATACTCTCAACGTTACAACTTGCGTACTCGGAAGAGAGACCTAACAATTGGTCAGACGGTTTACGTAAAGCAACATCCTGTTAGTGATTCTGCAAATAAGTTTACTGCAAAGTTTGCCTTTCCATATCGCAAAGCCGTTGTCAAAGATCGAAAAGGCCAGGTATATTATGTATTGGCTGACGATAGTGGAAAAATTTTAGGTACGTATCACCTAATGGATATCAAAACTTAATCCAAAAAAAAAAAAAAAAAAAAAAAACAAAAAAAAATGTAAATAGATAAAGTAAATAAACAAAACAGGATGAGAAGGTGCGTATGCCTATATTCGCGAATTTTTCAGTTTCAAAATACGGATTTTTTTCTCATTAATTGGCAATACCATATTTTGAATCTGTGGTGTAACGAATGATGACCGCTGGTTCGATGCCCCTGCATAAATCAACAATCGGATCAATTCATGAATTTTTTGTATGTTGTGTTCCTATTGTGAATACAGTGAGCCATTCTTAAGTGAATACGGACATCCAAATTTAAAAGCTTAGATTCCATTATTGAAATTGCTGTCATTCATTCAGTAATTATTAATTATTATAGTATTAAATTTTCTGAATGGATTATAGTGGTAAATTGCAATTATATAGAGACGACTAGGTATTAGTATACAATAAATGTTATGTTCTGAGTTAGCTATTAATTTGTACACCACACATAAATGTATGAGTTATATAAATTATTTGTCTTGTTTGTATGAGATTTATGACTGATGGACAAATGTTAAGGGGAAATGTTGAGTTCGATGATGATGGAATATTAAAAGAAATGATCTTTAGAAAATGATTAGGGGAAAAGTAATGAGGTTGATGCAGATTTTTGGTGTTGAGAATTGAGAGATATGACGAGAAAAATAAAAATATGTTGAGGGTAATGGTGAGGTTTGAGATGGAGGAAAAATAAAAATTTTGCTGGACAGTATGTTTTTGGATGATGAAGAGTGATAATAGCGATAAGCTGTGCTATTGAATAGAAAAAATAAGTTAAAACAAATTAGTAAGACCAGATGGGTATACAAATTGTAAAAAAATTGGTAACGCTGATTGATTTAATCTTTAAAAAAATAAAATATGAGAAGTGATAATACAAACTGTGATTACGAACTATAAAAAAAAAAACTTATAAGTGATTAGCAGTTGTTATACAATGTAATTGTGTGTTTTATTTTGTCTGTTATTATTTGACAATCAGGTGATATTAAATAAACTGTAAAACAAAAATATTACCGGAAATGTGACCAAAGCCAGTGTACAGTAAGACATTGTTTTTTTTTTTTTTGGTCAAAAAGGTGTCAAAAAGTGAATCGTGTAAGAAATAGGGAGTTACTTAACATTCCTATCTAATTAACTAATAAGTGTAAAAACTTTAAAACAAAAGAAGCATAGTGATTACTATCTGTGTAAAGTGACTGATTGTGTGATGTGCCAAAGAAAAGTTTTTTTTGTCGACTAAACCTCTCAACCTATGCGTCGTAAACAGACTACGGTTCTACGTATCTTCGTAAATACCATCAGAACCATCTTGATATGAATAGAGCCGGCATGTAAAAAATGAACTTAAAATAAAGGACATAGAAACACTAAAAAATAATTTATTTTCATAGAGTTTGTATGAAAAAACGCGATTTCGATTGACGAAAAAATATGAATTAAAAATTAAACGTAGATAAATAATTTTTTCTGAAATCACTAATAAACAACTCAATGACTAACTCATTTAAAGCACAGATTCTCAAGCTTCCCCATTTTCCAGATATAATCAAAAGAAAATAAGGGAAATTAATTAAAAAACGTTCTACAACAACAACAATATGTATTGAAAAGAGAATATTCTATTTAATGACGTCATCGCTTATTCACAACTAAAATCAATGGTAAAAAAAAGACAATACGTTGAACAGCCAAAATTAAAATAAATCAAAGAGAGTCAAAGAGAAAAAATTATAATAATATGCATTGAGCGAGAAGAAATCAAAAAAATCAAATCAACAATCAACCCAGATTGTTATGCATCACAAATAAACCACATAACCAAGAAACATTAACTGTAATATAAATGCCTTATTTATTTCTCAAGTATTAAAAATATTATTTAAATTAAGTCACAGCTGAAAATAAATACAATATGATTAATATTTGGCATCGATTTTTATTCCCAAAAATTAATGACACATTCAAAATAAGTTTTTGTTTAGAATATTTGAATTGTCATAACATTTGAGAGCGGTGTATAAAATAAAATAGCTCTTATTTATTATTCCCATTCCTAGATGTCACTTAACACACAAATAAAAACAACAGGGATTCGAACTGAGTAAACGATTTCAAAGAAAACTTTTTACGTAAAATTAACATAATTTCTTTCATAGCAATGGTTTAATTTTAGTAAATTTATAAAAAAATTATATTAAATTAATTATTATTACAATTTAGTTATTACTATAGACAAAAACCACCAAAAATATGGTTAACCGAATCAAAAATCAGACCGAT
Organism: Tipula vernalis; assembly: GCA_958295665.1. Classification (NCBI taxonomy): domain Eukaryota; kingdom Metazoa; phylum Arthropoda; class Insecta; order Diptera; family Tipulidae; genus Tipula; species Tipula vernalis. The sequence continues at coordinate 288,064,501 of OY282560.1, forward strand.
TTTAGAATCCGACCGGTTCGATCACCTATTTGATTCTTTTTATATGTTTTTAATTGTAGGCGACATCTATGGTTTAAACAAAAGTCATTAATAAAGCATTGCCACATGATATGAATCTGTATTCGGGTAGATTTTTGTCATGTGGCAATGCTTTTGAAAGGAGACTAAAAAGAGATGGTTATAATTGTTTATAAATTTTATGTTATGACGTATTTTACAACAATAACATTCCATAAAAGTTTAGCAATAGTTTATATTCCAAGAGGATTTTCACTAAGAAATAAACTCTTTCATGATTCGATTTTTCAATCAAATAAAACTACATGTTTTATGAACATTTTCGTATAAAAATAATGTAAAAGCTCATAATTCTTATAGACTAAAAATGTAAATGAAAACAATCGTTTTCCCATATAGTTTCATAGTAAAGAAAAAATTTTATGTACTTTATTTTAAGCTTAGTAAAAAATACAGTCAATGTGGAGGCTCTTATTTATAGAGTAGGCTCTGATACCATCAACTTCGCCAAGGACGTCCAATATCGAACGATAAGTGGAATTTATGTTCTGTTTTGTTATTATATGTTTATAATTTATATTAAAACAGTTATTTTCTTTTTCTTATTTATATATTTATTTAATTATTTATTGCTTTCTTTATTAATTTAAATAAATTTGTTTTTTTGCTTCTCGATTGTTAACTAGATAAAGATTCATAGCTGATAGTATTAACACACTAACTTAGGATAAGAAAACTGATTTTTGCTGAATGTGAGACAGAATTTTTGTAAATGTATTTCATATTTTTTTTCAATAATTATTTTGGATGAACAGAACATAAAATAAAATGGCTTCTTAATAAATTAAAATTAGGATGAGATAGGATGGGTGCAGTGACTCCGGGATGATTACTCCAGATATGTAGATTACTTAATTGAATTTTAGTGTTTCTTGGTAAGACTGTTTAGAATGCACACTTATTTGGTTATTGTTTTTTTTGTACTGTGGTCGTCAAGCACGTGGTTAATACCGACCCTCCCAGCCGACTCGCGCTACCCGAACTAGAAGTGTGCTACCATGTGCTGACGGACATTTAATAAACCATAGGTTACAAAGTTTTGACGCAGTAATGTGCTACTCGTATATATACTATATGTATAGCTGCTTCAAAATTTTAAATTATTTTGGATTTTGATTGCGAAACCAAATCTCCAATGTGATAATATGATTCGCCGGGAAATTTACGGGTTTGCTCATCGGTGAAGAAAAAATACTTGCGAAAAGCTTCAGAATTAAATCCCGGAACCAAAAATATATTACATGCCTTAAACAGTATGTATCATCAGTATTTGGCAACTACATATACAAAAATTAATTTTTAAACTTTATATATTTTACAGAAGTTGCAATGGTAATATTTTAGAAACCAGAAAATCGACCAATAATTATCGCGACTCTTACAGAACATAACAAGAACTAACGGATCCAATATATTAATATAAACTCCATCCCAACAACATTAGTTAAATTAGTATCCGGATGCAAGCCTAGATAATCTAAGGTATTTAACTGTAGTAGGCCCATATTAAGCGTATAACAGTTTAGGTTAATCAGTCCTAAGTATGCGAACTCTGGATACCTCGCGCCCAATTTAGCCTTCCTGTAGTAAAGCTAGATGTACTACAGTGACTTTCCTTTCCCATTAACGCGTGGGAATAACCTATGTTTTCTTTAATAAAAATAAGGATGATGACGCTCCTAAAGCGTCACACATCAGCGAAAGTTTCATGGGGGATTCCGAGAACCTCTACCCTCTTTCTGCTATGAAACTCGATTGGCAATCGGATGAGGAGCTCCGTACAGTTTTTGAGGACCTAGTTCTTCGATCCGATATGGATACCTCAGGAGATGAGACTTTTGCCCCACAAGTGGAGCGATTTCCTCTGTGAAAGCAAGCATGTCAATGTTGTTAACAAACCTTTCGCAGCTGCTTGCTTAAAGATGTGAGGCTACTTGCTTGGAGCAAAACGCCCGGCAATGAGACAAAGCTTCTGGCGATGCGACAGCAGAAGGAAACTGGTGCTCCTCCTGAGGTCCCAGCGCCTAATAGGCTCCACTCGGATAATAGTACTCTATCGGCAAATAAAAAGGACGAGAAGGGAAGGGGGGAGGAATCGTTTACGGTGGTCTCGGGTTCTGCAGTCTGTCTGGAGCTACTTTCCGGCAGGCTGCAGTGTCGGAGATCATTTCTATCGTACCCTCTGCCTTTCCCGAGGTTCTCGTGACGGTAAATTAGCTTAAGCCTGTCCAGTAGGCCATCCTAGAGAAGGTGTTGGGGCAGGAGCTTGCGCCTTATAGTACAGCGCCTCAGGGAGACCAGAGTTACTATTAAGCCATTTGAAGGTGCATAGCTTAAGGCGGTTTAGGCGGGTAACCTGCCTCAAGCCCAGATTGTATTTGGCATCTTCCCTAATAGTGCTGATTTGCCTACGGGTCGACCAGTAATCCATCCTAGAGAAGGTGTTGGAGCAGGAGCTTAAACCAAAGTTCCTTGGTAGCTAGCTTTGACTTGGATGTCTGATGATGACCTGTGCCAACCAGGCTATTGTACAGCGCCTCAGGGATGCCATAGTTGCTAATAAGACATTAGAAGGTGCATAGCTTGAGGCGTGTAACCTGCCTCAAGCCCAGCTTGTATTTGGCACCTTCCCTAATAGTGCTGATTTGCCTACGGATCGGCTAGTTGGTTTTATCAAGAGCTCCTTGCCGTTCATACAATTCTTCTTTTCTTGGAATCTTATTCCAGACTATTTTATTAGTATTCTAAAATTTAATTTTTTGTCTTTCTAGTTTCTGAAAATGTTCATCTTTTAAATTAATCCAATCGGAACTCTGCACTATCCGAAGTGACTAATTTTTCGTAACTTAACTAATTATTTCGAAACAATGAGGAAATATTGTTAAAAGTAAACTTTGAGTTTATCAACCGGAAATGTTACGTCATTCAATAAACGGACATTGAGCATTGGTCTTGAACAAATGCAGTTTGTACAACACATATCCAAAAAGAATGTGATTTACCGTCCGAAAATAAAACTTGAACGACTTAATATTCATAAACCCAATGAATTTTGCAGAACTGTGTCGTTAATTTGAAAATGTGAAAGATAATTTTATTATTACAATAACATTGTGCATAAAGTAATGTTGGTATAATGTAAGGAGGCATCGTTCGTGGCCAAAATGTTTTTTGGATAAAGTTCCAAGCTCGGATACATTTTTCGATTTGCATATTTAGAAAAATTGATCGTTTACGATTATCTTTAATTTTTAAATACTACTTAGCTCTAATTTCTAAATCTGCGACCCCGACAACCTACTGGATCTTATTTTTATTGATTTTTGTGAACGTTTTCGACCATATTTAATCCGCCATCTTGAATTTTAAAATTCTGATCCCAAATTCTTGATCAGCGATCTTCATGAACGTCACTGACCCTAAATTCATTATCAGCGGCCATGAAAACTCCCTACATTATGATTTAATTGATTTTTATGAATGTCGAAAATGTATACATTTTCGGCCATATTTGATCCGCCATCTTCAATTTTGGAATTCTGACCTCAAATTCGTGATCAGCGATCCCGAAGACCTCCTAGGACATGTTTTTATCGAACTTAATGAATGTCGAACAATTGGCTACTTTTGGCGCCATCTTGGATCCGCCATCTTGGAATTTTAAAAAACAAGTAAAAGACTTGCAAACAGTGACTCCAAAAACACTTTTGAGTAATTTAACAGAGTTAAAATTACGTTTTTATAACAATTTTCATTCTGATAATTTGTTGTTTCCGCCATTGTTGGTCCGCCATTTTGAAAATCCAAAGACGCCATAAAAACGCCATACGGCATTAAAAAGTAGACATGTCAACAAAAATTTTAAGCCCAAAAGTTTTTTTTTATCTCAAAAAATGAAATGTGCAGGGAGCTGGGAGCTTACTACTGTTTTTGAATGAGGAAGTGCTACTCTGAATACTCCAGCAACAATAGGCTATCATGTACGCATTTCAGCGACCCTGGGATCGTTCCTCCATAGTCCGATTATCTTGGTGGAATCGTTCATCCTGTTGTTCACTCATGTCACCGAGATTTTCCGGAAAATGATCTAAATGGCTGTGAAGGAAGTGTACTTTGATGTTCATGTTACATCCAAGTTGCTGGATGTGAGACAACATCTCTTCACGCCGAAATATCAGTCACAAATATCAATACACAAAATCATCCTCTTCAGAGACCAAAAAGGAAGTAAGTGCGATAATAGGAAAATTTAGTTTGTTTAGTTAGGAGATTGCTCTCTTTCAACTGGGAAGCTGGTAATTTGGAAGAACTTTTTGACAGTCCAAGGTCTCTAATTGAATCATTAAGGTCGTTATGATTGAATGATCTCGCTTCTAAAAAATTTTCTGGCTCGAATTCGTCATTTTACATTCAATACTGGGCATCCAACATTTGTTATGTATTTCCAATGAAAAACCAAAACATTCCAAATATGCTGTTTCAGAAAGTCTGACAAACTCAAAGGAAATATTTTGAAAAACATATTCACCACGTAAGTAACAAAAACAATTTGAATCGTTAATGCAAACCCTTCTCGACTTGATAAGATCAACTTGAGAACCATTACAAAGATTTAAAATAAATATAATCATTGATTGCATGGAATTAGATTCGGGAAACAAAGCGCAATTTCATAAATGAAGAAGGAGAGGAAGTACCATTTAACCGAAGGACGAGACGATACCAGGTATCAGTATTCCAGTTTATCTTTTGATTCTTCTGGTTTATACATTTTGTAAAAATGTAGTAACGAGTCGCGAATGGCGCGTTGGCAAATTGATTGAGTTAACTTTCTCTAATACTAAAACCGGCCTGGAACAAAATTACATCAAATACAGTCAATTTTATACCCATGTCTTAGGGTTTATTTTGAAAATTATGTTAAATTAATATTTTTTTTTTGTATTATTTAAATTATATCACGAAATATTATAATAATGGGGCATTAAAAATTTTTAAGAAATTAATTTGAGTAACAAAACCTCACTAATTATTAAAATCCTAAACCTAACCTTCTAAATGTCTAACTTATAAAACGTTCTGAAAAATTTCATTTCACTGCATTCGAGCGAATAAATTACATTAACCCACGCACAAATTCCATGTAAATTAAAATTCCGTAATCGTCATTCATGAGACACGAAATAACTCAATTTATTAAAATGATAAACAGTTATTTACTGTAATTGTCACAAATTTAATTGTGTCATTTTCTTTCAATTATTTCAAAAATTAAGGACAGAAAATTCCTTCCACCAAAAAAAAAGGGATACCATTCTGTTCTGAGCCAAAAAACACACCGAAGAAGAAATAGGAAAAATCAATTAAATTCAATCTATCCAAATCAAATAATATTTTATTTTATTATACCTAAATCCTTTTTTACTTCTACCCCCTTTCTTTGTATTTGTACTTCTCGTAAGTCCAGTTTTGTAACTGGAAAATCATTTATATTAATTTAGTTGTTGTTGTTGTTGTTTTTTGTTATCCCGATCATTAATTATGTGATGGAAAAGTTAAATCTAAAAAAAATTGTTTGTACCGTTTTGTTTTGTGCTCCTGGAGGAGAGTAATGTACATACATATACCAATCATGGTGGAATAAAAAAGGTTGACTTAATTGATTGTTAGAAACTTCTTAGTTTTATTTATCCGGGTTATAAATTCCAAAAATTTATATATAATATTAAGGTAGATACAGGTGAATGGACAATCACACAGGTATTTAAAGCGTATTAAAACGATGAATTCATTAATCATGAAGTTTGTTTGACAGTTTTTAAATTTCTTTAAAAATAAAAGTTGTTTCTTTTGCGGATCTAAGATATATGGAAAGATATTTATCTTCGGTCGGTTTAAGTAGTTTTTTGAGATAAGATAAAGTATCTGTATACATATACGGATGCCCATTTTGACATTTACAGATTTTGATGTGTATGTATTGCTTCAATTGATTGAATGTCCAATGTAATAATAAAATATAGATAAAGAATTAAAAATACATTACTAGAGCTAGAATCAAGCAAAAATAACCTCTACGTGTTTCTTAAATTTCAAGGTGATGATCTATAACGGTGCAGTGCACTTTTACTGTTGCATATTCATTAGCTCCTTGCTAAGGCCAAATATTATTTAATGGTGGTTACGTGAAACATCGAATTCATCGTAAAGATAAGCGCAGTAACGGGAATCTAAGAAGATTGTTTAGATTTTACATTTTTAGCATTATGAAGCACTACGTTTTTGGTTTGTAATTCTCCTTCATTTGCAATTGAACAGGTATTCTTGACCTTACTCTGAAATTGTGGAATGGACAAATCCTCGATGTTCGTTGTTTTAATGATGCGTAATTCCTTATTTTTGATACATTTCCTTGTGTCGACCGCTATACCCGTAATGATGACTATTGACGAGCCCAAGGTTTGACCAATAATTTATCTTATAGTGCCTAATTTGTTACCGGAATATACACAATGTAAAGTAGACACAATTTGCTACTAATGATTTTGATTTTCGCGAAGTTTAATTCCTCAGGAGTGCTATATGGTAAATTTTCAGTTTCCAGTATATTAATGGCTAAACGAGTGAATTTATAATCCCTGCTCTAGCCCAATGAGTTGCCTTAATATTTACTAATTCCTTTTTCATTAATTTTAATTTATATCGAATTTTTAATGCTAATGGGTCGTTTAGTTTTTTTTCGTGTATTTCGTTAGCCATTTTTGTAATATTATTGATTCTTTCATTGTATAATCGGGTTATAACTACTTACTCCTATGAAATCTTCTTCATATGTGTTCTAAGACTGTCCAGGAATGTCTGTAATTCCGAGAGGTCGTGCTTCAAATAAAGGTGCAACGGCTATATTGTCATTTCTTTGTCCAGAATGGATTGCATTCTGTCTACGTAATTTTGGTGTTTGTCCCAATTTTTGAATTTTTTTTTGTTAGGATTTAATATTGCTTTTGTGAAATACTCTTCCCGCCTCTGTCGGAACTGTTATATTTCTGTCTTCCCTTACTATTTCGGGGTTGAATCGTTCCATTAGTTTTGATCCTAATATTTTGTTATGCTTTATATAAATTATTTGACCTACTTGGTAGGTTTTGATTGGAGTACGGATTTTGTTATGCTATTTCAGATCTGCTTCTTGCTTTTGTTTTATCTTTGTCATAGTATCTTGTCGTATTTGATCTAATTGTGCGGGGTCGGTGTGAGAGATTCTGCCAAAACACATTTTCAATGGTCGTTTGTCAGTTGACGAGTGGATTGAGTGGTTATATTGTAGAGAGAACTTGACCATTCACCTTATTTTTGTATGAAAACGTTTTGAAGTCTTTTATGCTTAATCTATAACTTGATTGGACCGTTGCTGAAAATTATTATGAAAATACGGCGGGGTTACCGTTGCTTTAGCTATTCTTCAACTCCGTTTTTAGTGGTAGGATGTACTTCGGGGCCTCCTTTTCCAATACTTAGTCGTCATTTAATTAACGTGGGATAATTAATTTTCCCTCCTATTTCTTAAAGTTGGTACTTTGCATTTAATCACTGTTTAGATTATCATTATGATCTTCGCATGGGATTTATTAAGAGTTTTTGGTTACACTTCGCTTGATCAGTTCTATTAAGAAGTTATTGGTTAAATTTCACTTAATCATCTTATTTCATTTTTAAAGTTCTGGTTAACTTTTTGTAAGATGTTTACACTAACTATTCACTTTGATTTCACGTTAATACTTAAAATTTTACAGCACAGGACAATTTTATACAAGGGTCCCTGTTTCAGCAAAAAAAATAATTTTTATTTTGAACTTATTTGTTTTACATCAAAATTACAACTGATTCTTTCTTATTTTCTAATTGCAATTTGCTTAGGACGTGTTCGAAGTTTGTAATAATTATTCCAGCTGTAATAATTATGTCATTATTTTGTATGTAACCAAATTATCACAGCCGCGATGTGTTGTAAATTTGACACTTCTGTAATAATATTGAGAAACAAAACCGCGCAATAGCAATAATTAAGCCGTATTACGTTAATTTATTTCCAAAAAAATTCGTACAAATAAAACTTATTACAAAATATGGAAGAGACAATTATTTCACGCCTGTCAAAATTATTACAAAAACTAAATTATCACAAACTTCGAACACGTCCTTAGTTAAAAATATGTGGAATATGAAACCATGTCGCCAAAAACGTTCATTCACCATTGTGCCGGATGCGCGTGTAACTTCTTGGTGGTGCCATCGCAACGTGTCAAAATGGCATATTTTCAAAAGGCATTTTTCAAAACGGCGTATGGTAAACTACGGCATAAAGTACACTACGGGATATTTCAAAGCGGCATATTTTAAAACAGCTTGTGGTACATTGCGGTATATGGTACATTATGGCATAGGTAGACTACGGCATATATCAAAACGGTGTATTTTAAAATTGGCCATTTCTTAATCGATTAATATGAAATTCTATTTTGTTTTACGTTTACTAAATTATTATGGCTCCAAATTTCTCTATTTCATAATTAAGTAATTTTATACGCTTTAGTCTTTTTCATAAATTTATAAGATTTCCGGCGATTTTCGTTTATGTTAAGTCATTACAACGAAGTTGGAAAACCCCAACAATCACGATTGTTTTTAATTCTAAAATAATACTCAGGTGATAAATAAATTTTACTTTCGGTGGATGTTTCTGTTGTAACTTCGACAGTGTTTTTTTTTTTAATAACGACGAAACTGGAAAGTGGTTACTAACTGAAAATATTTGCAATAAAAAACCTGCTAAACTACATTAATTCGGTAAAAAAAGCAACAAAAATTAAAACTAAAATCTGTTCAACAAGAAAAAATCATCTTTTTTTTTTAAAATGATAACGGTACCTTATGTAACTGTACTAATACAAACATTATGCACACTGATGACTAAAACTAATTACATTTCTAGTTCAATAGTGAAGTGTATAAGTCATAAAAAATGAGTGCGATTTACAAAAAACGTTTTGAAGTTTATTTCCTCACAAAACACCCTGAAGGACTAAAATGGACAGTAGCAAAAACAGCAAAGTACATGGGAGTATCGATGTACTATGTAACCAGATGGTCTGAGCGATGTAAGGCTACAGGAAACGTTGATGATTAGCCTGGTAGAGGACTAACAAGGACAACTTTAAAGCAACAAGATAAGAAGGTTGTCAGTTTGTTTGTCAAGAATTCTAGGTTAACATTATGACAAGCTAAGAAAAAGCTTAGTGCTTCTGGTAACGATATATCACTGAATACTAAAAGGCAACGATTAAAAGAAAATAACGTCTTATAGAAGCTCTATTAAAAAGCCTTTACTCAACGAACACCATATGAAAAAACAATTGCAAAGGGCACAGGAGAATATATGTCGTGATTAGAGTAACGTAATATTCACAGATGAGTCACCGTTTTGGCTGCATACTCCAATAAAACGTGCATGGTCTACACAACATCCTTCTAAGGTACATGTGTACAGGTGCTTCTCAGCACAAGGATTTGGGCGTTTGATTTGCTTCATACAAAACCTGGACAAAAAATGTATGCTGAAGTTTTACAGGTTTGTTGACGTCAGCGGAAAAATGGTGTGGTCCAAATAATATGAAATGGGTACTTCAAGAGGACAACGACCCAAAACATCAAAGTGGTCTTTGTACGCAATGGAAAAAAAGAAAATTGTATAACTACTTTGGATTGGCCATCACAGTCACCAGATGCAAATCCGATAGAAAATGTTTGGCCCATTATGAAGTCCAAACTAGCTGGAAACAAATAGGTGACGGCTAAACAGCTTACGGTTTGCACTCAAACAAATTTGGAAGTCATTTTCGCTCAAATATGCTAAACAATTAGTTGGTAGTTGTTCCAGCCGTTGCCAGCAAATTATTGATAATAAAGGTTACTGGATTATTTATTAAACTTTATGTTATCTTTTACGGTATCTTTTATTCTTCCATAGTCGATGACCCTTTCTTGTTGAACATACTGTATCTTCGTAAAAAATAATCCTTAAAGAAGATCAGAAAAACAATCATTACAAAAATAAACTAAAAAGTGGGCGAATTCATAAGGACATTAGCTAATTAACTTGCTATCCTATTATTAAGCGTCTTCCATTGGCGAAAGCGAAATACTCGCAAGTACTTGTGGATTTTAGTGCGAGCTTAATGAAAAATTTTCAGCAGATTCAATATATTTTAAATGGAAAACAAAAGAATTATGTTCGGAGGGGGAAATTTGTTTTCAAAATAGACTACGTCGATTGGTTGCCTGTTGAAAATTTTTCATCAAGGTGCGTACATGATCCAATTCTGGTGAAAAAATGTACACCACGAAGTTAGAAAAATAGTAAAATTTTTTGTTAAAATTGGTTACCCTGGTGAACTTTTTGTTCTAGTTGGAAATAATTCAACTCAAACAGCTAACTTCGTGGTGTACATTTTTTCACCAGAAAAATATAGCATGTACGCAGCTTCAGAGAATGGTCGTAAACACGGAATTAGTTGCAATAATTCCAATAGATGGCTTTTTGTTTTTTTATTTTTATGGTATATGTCAGATTAAGAACAAATTAATTTTGTTTAGTTTTATAAAATCAAAAAATGGATGCAAATAAAAAATTAGCGAGTCTTTGTAACAAATATATTTAAAATTAGGTTTATTTAGCTGTCTTTAAGATTGCCATTCATGTTCTGGACGATAGCAGCAGTGAGAGTAGTCCGCTAAGCGAATCTTCCAGGTCATCATCATCTTAGTCGACATCATCAGATTCTGAAGAAGATGCCCTCAATAAAATACAAGGGTGGAAAATTATTTGGAAGTGGTCATTCAATATGGCGGGCATAAGAAAACTGGTGCTGATGAGAACTAAAAAAAGCCACAATTACATAAAATGGCCAACAGTCAATAAAATGCAAAATAACCATTTGCATTTTTCAATCATGAATGGTTCACTTGGCGTTGTTAGGATCCATGCACGATGCCCGACTATTTCGAAAATCTACTTTTTACCGGCGTTTCAGTGAAAACGAAACAATTATAGAAGGTGTGTTACTTGGCGAATCAGCCTATCCTGAAACCAACTACTTAGTTCCACCTTTCAAAGATCTGGGTAATTTAAGCGCAAAACAGCGTAAATTCAACTATCTGCATTCAGCAACACGAATTGTTGTTGCAAATGCATTTGGATTGCTGAATGCTTCGCCACTTAACTTCAACATTCTCTATAGTTTTTGGAAAAACATGTAAGAAAAATTAATTAACGTAAATTTATTCACTTTTACTATTAAAACATAAAATTACCAAAACATCTAA